>CM048819.1:40584070-41784070 GCA_026586065.1 Dioscorea zingiberensis | reverse complement strand
TAGCAATTTGTGCTTGCGTTTTGGAACAGAAGAGCCAGTACTTGTAGCTTATACAGATTCAGACATGGCAGGAGATATTGATAAAAGAAGGTCATTGTCTGGATACTTGATGACCTATGCAGGTGGTGTTGTTACCTGGAAATCAAAGCTTCAGAAATGTGTGGCCCTGTCTACTACAGAAGCTGAATTCATTACAGCAACTGAAGCTAGCAAAGAGTTGTTGTGGATGAAGAAGTTCATGTAAGAACTTGATGTTGAGCAAGAAAAGTATGTTCTGTATTGTGATAGTCAGAGTGCGATTCACCTTGGAAAGAATTCTACATTTCATGCAAGGTCGAAGCACATAGACGTGAGATATCACTGGATACGGGATGCATTAGAAGAAAAACAACTTGCTCTTGAAAAGATCCACACAGATGATAACGGTGCTGATATGTTGACAAAGAGTTTGTCACTTGGGAAATTTGAAGTATGCTGCTCCATTGCAGGTATGGAGCAAATCTGACTTCGTCAGTAAGAAGTCGTAATTTCAGATCTCTCTCATTTGTCTTAGAGGGGGAGATTTTGTTGGGTTGATGTCCAAGACAAGATGTGCAGATCATGAGAAGATGAAGATGTGCAGATGTGCAGATGTGCAGATCATGATCCGATGTGGATGGCTGTTGTGCAGATCCGATATGCTGAAGCAGATATGCCGATGCAGATATGCTGAGCCGATGCAGATATGCTGATCCGATGCGGATGTGCTAAGCAAGATATAGATGTGCTGAAGCAAGATGTAGATGTGCTCAAGCAAGATGTGCTGATATGCTGAGCTGTCATGGTGTTGATCCCAAGGTAATGTACCTTGGGATGATAAAAGTAAGGCAAGCAAGGAAATGACCTTTGAGTGTTACTCAAGTCAAAGAAAAATGTGTCTTGGAAAACACGCCAGGATGGTAGAACTGAAAAAGGTAAAAAGCATCCAGTGGTGTATATATATAGACACATATACAGAGAGAAAGAGATGAGTGAAGCTTATGAGAGAGCTGTGACTTTTGAAGAAGAAGAAGAAGGTGAAGAGAGATTTTTCTCTGTTGAAGAAGAAGATAGGTGAAGCTCTGTAGTTCTACAGGGAGGTTTGTCTGAGTATATGTTCTCAGATTTGTGTCTTCTTTATTAGATCCTCTTCTTGTAAAAGGTTTATCTCAAGTTAGGGCATCAACTTGAGATTTTGTATTGTTCTCTCTCTGTTTTAGTGGAAATTTCTTGCTTGCCGGTGCCCCATGGTTTTTCCCTCGATTTGTAGGGTTTTCTACGTAAACTCTTTTGTGTGCTTTTCTCTACTGTGTTACTGTATTACTATTTCACTCCCCTGCACCTACTCCATCACACGCTTCCGCGCACCCAACAAGGAGGAGGTTGTCGATGATGGAGTTGTCCAACAGTCGACGCTAAGGATTAGGAGTACCCTACTGGCCGGAGGAATATTCATCATAATCCTTTCATGACAGCAGTGAAATCGGTTTTTAGGTCAGTGCTTTGCAAGTCCTACCCAAGCTTAACAATTCTAAACCATTTCGACTTCGACGGTTCGATAAAGTTTTGGTACGGTTCACTCAGCATATCGTCGCCAAGTAGTACGCTCAAGTCATTCTATTTTGATACGGGAACTTTTAATTTTATAGTATTCTGTGAGATTGTAGCTTAATTGGTGCTTCATGACGGTTGATTGACTGAAGTTTAGTCTAATAGAGACAATTGTACTTAAGTCCATAGGTTTCCATTGAAAGAATTTATAAAAAAATGTTTGTAATAACCCGTGATTTAATTTTTATTTTTTTATTTATTTATTTTTGAGAAAACTGGATAAATCATATTTATTAAAAATAATATTTTGATATAAAGTAAGGTGATTTCTTTTCTCCTGGGATGTGCTCATTCCCAAACCCATAACTATAACTATACTTACATATGGATTAGATATTTGCTTTTAGAAAAATGACTTGGTCTTTTCAACTGATCCATGCATGAAAGAACACAATCAAATGAAAAGTTCTTTTGTAAAGATTATTGATTAATAGGCATTTTTTATTCCTTAAAAGTTGATACAAAAATTGGAAAGGTTCCTCGTGAGAGGTGTAATGATTCACAAACTTTTTCTCATTATCTATCGAGTTAGTCTACCATATATTATAGATATCCTTCTAGCTAGTATCACGAGCCATTTAACATTTAATAGTAAAGAAAATTATTCTTGCAAATTTAATGTTAAACCACTTCACAAGTACCAACCCATCACGTTTATGGAACACTTCACATAACTCTTTAAATTGGGTATCACACCCCAACGGTTACAAGATCTGTGGGGTAGTAGAGCGGTCATCAATCTACTGTTAAGGGATATCTGCATGGGATGGAACCTCTTATCTATGGCCATAACTTGGACTGTGTGGTTGGAGCGTAACAAGAGATGCTTTCATGACAAACGACACATTTTCATGAAAATAATCCATGATATTGATTTCCTAACACTATCTTGGTTTGATGCAACACAGACGTCAAAGCGGTAAAAGATGATTGTGATTGAGTCCATTGTAAAAAGAAGCCTCGCGTTTACCAGGGAGGATGCTGAGCAATACTTATGGGGAAGGATTTTGAAGATACCCAGCTTGAACGAAGCAAATTATCCCAAGGGTTCTTCACCCCTAATGTATTGGATTTGGCCCACTTGCACAGTATTTTGAGGAAATCCAATCATATGGATGAAAAGAACATCGAAAATAAACCATCATATAAATTTTTATACAATTTGGGAACTTGTAGGGTCTTCATCTTAACGGGTGAAATTTTGAACCGGTAAGATTTCTATAAATTTTCACTCGTTCAGAAGAAGATCCTACAAGTTCCCAAATTATATGAAAATTAACATGATAGCTTATTTTTTGATGTTCTTTCCATCCATACGGTTGGAAATCCTTAAAACACTGTGCAAGTGCCCAAATGGGAGGCGACCTTACTTGCACAGTAATCCGGCCGGCCTTATAATATCATCCTTGTATATATATATATATATATATATATATATATATATATATATATATATAGGGTCATGATATGGTGCAGTCGGCCGTATCACTGTGCAAGTGCGGTCGCCTCTTTTTGGCCCACTTGCACAATGTTTTGAGGAAATCCAACCATATGGATGGAAAAAACATCGAAAAATAAGCTAGCATGTCAATTTTCATACAATTTGGGAACTTGTAGGGTCTTCTTCTTAACTCGTGAAATTTTGAACCGGTAATATTTCTATAAATTTTCACCGGTTAAGATGAAGACCCTACAAGTTCCGAAAATGTATGAAAATTGACATGCTAGCTTATTTTTCGATGTTCTTTCCATCCAAACGGTTGGAAATCCTTCAAACATGCTCTAGGTAGCCAAATGGGAGGCGACCGCAAATAAATAGTGTTTCCGGCCGAGCTTACCTTATCATGATTATATATATATATATATATACAGGGGTTCTAACATCAGGCCGGCTGGATCACTATGCTGATCCGGCCGCCTCCCATTTTGGCCCCTAAAGCATGTTTGAAGGATTTCCAACCGTACGGATGAGAAGATCATCGAAAAATAAGCTAGCTTGTCAACTTTCATGCAATTTGGGGATCATTTGGTCCTTCCACTTAACGGTTCTTATTTTAGAAAAATTTTAACGGTTTAGAATTTCAACAATTAAGTGGGAGGACCAAACGGTCACCAAATTATATGAAAATTGACAGGCTAGCTTATTTTTCGATGATCTTCCCATTCGTATGGTTGGAAATCTTTCAAACATGCTCTAGGGGCCAAAATGGGCGGCGATCGGATCTGCACAATGATCCGGCCGGCCGCACTATAGAAGGCATGTATACATACATACATATATATATATATATATATATATATATATATATGGGCAATGTTAGGGTGCGGTCAGCCGCAAGTACGGTCGACTCGCTCTAACACTGCCGCTATCGGGCCGGGCTCGACAGGCACACGACTAGACCCGATAGTGTAGGTGTTAGAGCGGGCCGGCCGCATTTGCGGCAGACGGCACAGTAACACCTCCATATATATATATATATATATAACTTTCACAAATACCATGAGAAAACATACATATAGAAAATAAAATATTAAAGATTAATGTAATTCCATATATTTTTTTTTTCAACAAATCCATTGTTGATGATGATGCTTTGTCTAGTTATTATCAATAAACAACAAAAAGGTATCGCTTAGGAAATTAATGATAATGACAATTACCCCTAAAATATGAATTTTACACGGAGTTTAATTAATTTATTTGTATTAGATTATTTTCAATCAATCATGACGAACACATTGATGTCACCTATGTTTTGACTATAATTTTAAAGTGTACCTAACTCTAGAGTTTGATATATATATATATATATATATATATATATATATATATATATAATACAATACCTAAAAACCATAACAATACATCATTGATTTAGGATATTATATCAAGCACGATCTAATTAAATAATATTAAACATAAAAATTTTATATAAATTAAATAAATAATTTATGATCTAAATATGTAAATTTAAGCTTTGCTAATAAAGAGTTGTGAGTGCATAATTATACATATTTTCATACTATATTTGTATGCACTTTGTTTGATTCTTTTGCATAGGTTTCTCTATTTTTATGCTCTTTTGGATATTTTCTTATAATTGAGCTGGAAATTAGGTACCCGAAAAAAGAAGAAGTGAAATACGGAGTAATTCGGATAGAAAAGAGCCAAAAAGCCAAGTACACGACCTTGTATACGCCCGTGCAGATGATAGGACAATTGTAGTGCTAGAACCAAAACGTGCTCAGAGATACAGAAATATACACGGCCAGATGCATGGGCACGTGTATCTCTCTGGTTTTGCGAAAAGAGATGCACGGGCATGCTTAGGTCTGCATGGTCGTGCATCTGGAGTTTCAAAGTCTATAAAAGGGGCGCCCAATGCGACTTTTGAGATCAACTTTTGGCAGACTAGCCTTCGGCGACTTTCTTGCCGTCGGCCACGGTTTCAGAAGAGATTGAAGGTGGAGAAGACATCGATTCGGGGAGTAATTCTTATCTCTTTTATTATATCTTGTCTTTTAGATCTTTTACTAGGTTTTCTTGGTATGAGAGACTAAACCCTTTGTGGTGCCTCGGGTCCTTGAACCTTAGGATGAACTTGTGACTTTTCCTCGTTTTAATACTAGGTTATACTTTTTGATTATTTTTGTAAATTATCTATGTGTGCTGAATGTTTGCATAATGAGAAATCATGGTCAAGCTAGATCCAAGCAAAGATAATAGTGGAGCGCACGCCAAGAGATCGGGTGATTCATCGTGTTGTTAACTAACGCCGGGCAGGATAGCGATTATCCCGCGGGCTAGCGGATCCAAGGACATCAAGGAAGAACAAACGAAGAACCAAAAGAACCAGAGAAAACACTCTGAAATTCAGGAAAATACTTTTATTCAAAACTCAATAATGAAAAAACAACCCACAAGCCGGGTTACATAGCTTTTAAAGACTAACCTAGAAACCCTATCATCTTATCTAAATTGCCAAAATTGACAAATTATTATTTAAAACTAAAACATAACTAAAATTACTCTAAACAAATCAGATAAGTCCTAAAAATCCGAGATCAAATCGGATTCAAATCCTATCCTAATTTGGTAAATAATTTTAAAAATAGCAAAAATATCTAAACATTGATATGGCGGGATAACAACAGAATTTGAATTTAAAGATGATGCCCAACGAGTCAATCTGGGGGTACTACGTGGTGCAGATCGAAACGCGTGATTTTCGGATTGGTTTGAAACGTGTGATTCCGACATCTGTAGCCAAAGTTATGGCCAAAATATAAAATCACCCCCAAAACTGCTCCAATCACGGAATTAGCTTGATCACTTCTAGCCTTTAGTAGATCTGCTAACTCGGTACCAACTTACCCGAGCCTCTTGCATAAGTCACCCCGGGTTGGAAAGAACTCGTCCTCGAGTTCAAAACAATGTCTTTAGAATCGTCTGAAGTCTTCAAGCTTAGTCCAATTTTCTGCTCGTAATCGTCATAGATGGGTTCTCGAATTTCCTCCTCTTAGTCATCGTAGATGGGCGAGGTTTCCTTCTCGTATTCATCGTACATGGGCGAGATTACCTCCTCCTCATTATCGTCGTAGGTGGGCAAGATCTCCTCCTCCTCCTCACCGTCGTAGATAGGTTGGCCAAACCTCTGATCGCTATGATCATGGTTGTGGACTTCCTCAGCCAAAACTTGCCCACAAAACCACGATCAAAATCGATCGCTGCCAGACCCCTTGATAACTTCGTGACTTGCCTCTGCAAATCATTAATCATCAAGTATTAGGTTAACTCCGTGACTTGCTTTTTTAGATCCTCGTTTATCGCCTCTAGGGCGCTCCGGTCATGGTACTGGACTTCTTCAGTCGGAACTTGTCCATCACGTTGACCATGACCTTCACAACCTCCAGCCATTGATGCCGATGCCATGGGAAGAAGACGAGCTCTCTGATACCAACTGACGCTGGCAGGATAGCGATTATCCCGCAAGCTAGCCGTATCCAAGGACCACAAGGAAGAACAAACGAAGAACCAAAAGAACCAGAGAAAATACTCTGAAATTCAGAAAAATACTTTTATTCAAAACTTAATAATGAAAAATCAACCCACAAGTCGGGTTACATAGCTTTCAAAGACTAACCTAAAAACCCTATCATCTTATCTAAATTGCCAAAATTGGCAAATTATTATTTAAAAATAAAACTTATCTAAATTTAAAACTCTAAACAAATCAGATAACTTTTAAAGTTCCAGGATGAAATCGGATTCAAATCCTATTATAATTTGATAAATAATTTTAAAAATAGTAAAATTATCTAAACAGTGATATGGCGGGATAACAGCAGAATTTGAATTGGAAGATGATGCCCACCTAGTTGATCTGGGGACCACGTGGTGTGCGCTGAAACGAGCTTTCTGGATTGGGTTCAAACGCGTGATTCTGATATCTGTTGCCCAAGTTATGGCCAAAATACAGAACCACCCCCAAAACTGCTCCAATCACGGAATTGGCTTGATCACTTCCAGCCTTTATGTTGATATGCAAACTCTGTACCAACTAACCTGAGCCTCCTGCATCATTAATGCAATACCAACTCACTTTTTGAATTAGCGTAAAACCTAATAGTGAGAACCATAGAACACTCAATAATGATAATGCAATGATATGGCGAAGTCATTGTATGGGACTAGGGTTTGATTGTCAGTAGAGGTTGAGGTCAAACTAATTTAAGGTTCTCCATGGTCCAGGAATATGTCAACTAGGTAGCAAGTATTAGGAAATTAGTCAACAAGGGATTCTTAGGGTGAAAGTGGTCCGGGATGCCATGTTCTTTGCATTGATTAAAACCCTAGATTATCAATTATTCACCGTAGTCTATTTAGATTTCTTTAGTTAGGATTAGATCATCACATATCTTTTTAGGCTAGGTAATAGAATTCTAGTTAGTATTGGTTGCCGGTCTCTATGTATTCGACTACCCTATCCTTTGGTACTTTACTACTTGAGCGACTTCGTACACTTGCGGATAGCAACACACCATTGAGCTAGGAGATGGGCACAACTCAAACTTAGAAACATAGGTTGAAAGGCGTGATCCTTACATATATTCAAAAGAAAATTTTGTTTAATTAGATAGTGCACACAAAGAATATATATCTTTTTGGGGAGAACTACAATTACGCATCTACTACCCAGGGAGGCCCACATAGGATGTAATCTTCTGATGATGGCCACTACATGGACGGTGTGGATGGAATATAACATAAGATCTTTTCAGGACAAATGACGAGTTTACACGAAAATAATTTGTGATATTGATTTCCTAATACTGTCTTGGTTTAATGCAACTCACGAGCCAAAGAGGCCGAAGTTGGTCAATATGGAATCCATTGTTAAAAGGAACCTTGCGTTTACAAAGGAGGAAGACCAACAACATTCACCAAGGAGGGACTTTGAAGACATCCAGGCCTGACTAAAGAGCACAACTTAAGGGGGCGCGCCACCACCCACAATGTATCGGATTCTTCAATAGAATCCACCTATGTAAACGTCAACTTATTAAATAAAGAAATTTGGTTTATCCACTTTTATAAAAACAAAAGAATATATATCTTGTTGGAAGCCCTCTTCATTTCTATGCCCAGCAATTCATCGCTGGTGCTTGCTGCTGAATAGACATGCTGTCCAATCGATTTCTTATTGCGTCCACTTTGGTTGTCAGGTCTCAGTTGGTCCTGTTCATGTTCCTATTTGAACTCCACTGATATCCATTGGTTGTCATCTCTTCAATTAGTGTTTGAGCTACTTCAGGTTGTTTGCTGCAGAGAGAACCGCCAGTTGCTATGTCTAGCATCTGTTTAGTAGCTATGCCCAGTCTATCGTAAAAGATCTGGACTTACATCCAGTCCACTGTTCCATGTTATGGGCACTTCTTGAGCAGCTCCTTTTATCTCTCATATGTGTTGTAAAGTGTTTCGGCCTCCAGTTGCTTGTAAGAAAAGATATCTATCTGGAGTTTCGCTATCTTGGCTGGTGGGAAATGCCTCAAGAGAAACTTTTCAGCCAATTGGGCCCACGTGGTGATGGAGCCATGTGGTAGCAAGTTTAGCCATTGATTGGCTTTGTCTCTGATTGAGAAGGGAAACAGTTTGAGGTAGATTGCGTCCTCGGGCACGCCTCCTACTTTGATCATGCCGCATATCTCCAAGAAGTTTGTTAGGTGTGCATATGGGTCCTCCTCTTGGAAACCGTCAAACTGGCATATCTGCAACCATATGGATGCCGTTGGGCTTCAGCTCCAAGTTGACTGCTGTGATCGGGGGTGGGTTGATACTTGATCCTACCCCATGCCTATACCTCCTTAGCTTCGACTTTGACCTTACCTTTGGGAACAGATTATGAGACCATCATCATCACAAAGCAAGGAACAACAACCATAGATATGAAAGATCAGTGGTTCAAGATTTGGCTTGGCAAAATCAGAGATAGAACGGTCGGGTACTTCCATTGCTTTTGGTTGGTTAACTTCTGTACTGTTCTCCACTATTGTGGTCTATTCAAGAGTGATTTTTCTAATCTTCTTGCGAAGTTTGCACTCAAAGTCTGGGTCTGGTGCTTCTATTGGTTGTGAAGAGCTTCTGGGCATGCATCGATACCTGCAATGCAGAAGAGAAAATCAAGAGATCAGATCCAAACTGGAAGAGAAGTAATAACCTAGATTAATTCTAATTTGACTAGGTAGACAGAATCCTAATGTTCCTATGGTCGCTGATCCCCGGTAACATCACAAAAAACTTGATACGATGCGTATTGCTACTCGCAAGTGCACAGAGTCACTCAAGTAGTAAAGTACCCCGAAAGTAGGGTAGTCGAATCCATAGGGACCGATAGAGTTAGTACTAATTTGAATTCTATTATCTAGCCAAAAAATATAGATGGTGACCTAATCCTAACTAAAGATCTAAAGAGAACTAAACTAAAGTTAACGGTTGGCAATCTAGGGTTATCAGTAAAGAGAACATGGTACCCCGGATCTCCATCCCTAAGAATCCCTTGTTGACTAATTTCCTAATACAGGCTGCCTAGTTGATATCTTCCTAGACCGTGGAGAACCCTAAATTAGTTTGTCCCCCAATCTCTCGTGATAGCCAAACCCTAGTCCCATACAGTGACTTTGTCGTACGACTGCATTATGCCCACTATAAGCGTTAGGTTTTGTGATTCCTACTATTAGGTTTATCCTAATCCGGAGAGTGAGTTGATGTTGCGTAACAACATAATGAATTACCCATCTCTCGGCATGCGCCTCCCCGTATTATCTATCCTTGGATCTAGCTTGACCGCGATTTCTCGTTATGCATCAAGTAACTCTAATTATGTGATTGGCGCTTCACACTAACGAAACCAGAAGCATTCAACACATACAAATAATTTACAAGAATAATCAAAAAGGGAAACCTAGTATTAAAAATAGGAAAAAGTCATAAGTTCATCCTAAGCTTCAAGGACCCGAGGCAACACAGAAGGTTTCGCCTCTCATACTATAAGTAAAATCAAATAAATTAAGGAGGATGACATAATAAAGATCATAAATTTCCTAGAACAATATCTCCTCCACCTTTCGTCTCTCTCCCTGAAACCCTAGTTGTCAATAGAGGAGTCGCCAAAAGTGTTCGCAACTTAGATCTAACGACCTCTATAAACTTTGATTTTACGCCACAAGGTCGTGTCTAGAGGTGTGTGTGTGAACGTGTGCCTCTTTGGAGTTTTAACGCGGTTTCGACACATACACAGTCTTGCACACGGCCGTGCATACGCTCGTGTCATCTGGTACATGGCCGTGTCATCTGTCATATGGTCGTGTCGGAGAATTTTGGGCGCACTCTTGAATTAATTACCTTTTAAATCCACACGTCTCTGTAAAAGAGAATTCTTAGTTCTTTTTGATTTGAATAGTTCCAGTATTTGCTTCTTTTCTCCTTGATACCTAATTATCTATCCAATCACAACAAAATACTTAGCATAGCACAAAGTAGAGGAAATAATGTAAAAAGATATGTAAAGTGTATGTAAACATGATATGAAAATATGTATATTTATGTACTCATCAGTAGGGCTGTAAATGGGCCGAGCTTGATCGGGTTGGGCCCAGCTCGAATTCTGCTCGAAATGGCCTAGCTCGAGCTCGAGCTCGAAATTAGCTCGAAGAAGTTTGCTCGAGCTCGGATCAATTTAGCTCAAAATTAAGAACTTAATTATAATTTTGAAACCTCGGATTCAGTTTGAAATTAAAATGTATTTATAAATTAATTTTTTTATATTATATATTATATATAATACTAAATATTAAATATTTCATTCATATATTATATTATTTATTAATATTTATTAATATTTATATTATATATTAATATATTAATATTAAATTTCGGGCTTTCGAACTAAGCTCGATCGAGCTCGACTCGGCTCGAAATTAATTTTGAGCTCGAAATTGAAGCTTGAGCTCGGCTCGAAAGCTCGAAATTCAGAGCCAAACTCGAAGTTTTACCGAGTCGATCTCGAGCTGCTCACAAACAGCTTGATCGTTTGACAACCTTACTCATCAGAGAGCCTATCAACCACCACCATGATTGATCCACAACCTTCAACCTTAGGTAATGCTGAATAAAATCCATTGAGAGAGTCTCCCATTGTCTATCTGGTACAGATAAGGGCTTTAGCAAACTAGTAGGGAGTGCTTGCTCAACCTTGTCTTGTTGTCAAAAAAGACAGGTTTTTATATAGGCTTCTATATCATCCCTCATCTTTGGCCAGAAGTAAATTTTCTTTACTAAAGCCATTGTCCGATGAACTCCACGATGACCAGCCCATAAGGAATCATAAAATTTCTTCATGATCTCCTTCCTTAAGCTTTCCTACATTGGAATATACTTTCTCCTGCCCTTGGTGTAAAGAAAACCATCCTCAAGTCAAAATCTCTTGGTATTTCCCCCTTCAACTAATAGTATTAGGCTCCTAGCTAACGTGTCATGCACCAACCCTTCTTTTATCTTGTCTTCTAGTTCACCCTGAGGCCTGGAAAGAGTAGCAAACTTTGCCTTCCTCCTCAGTACATCTTCAGCCAGATTCACCCTGCTAGGTTTGTACACCAATTGGTAATCAAACTTTGCCAAAAAGTCCTGCCATCTGGCTTACCTTGTGATCGCTCGCCAATACCGCAAGTGTACGGGTCGCGCAAGTAATATAGTGGACTAGGATAAGTTAGTTATTGAACAACAAAGACCTAGACATGCTAATACTAACTATTTATCTATTAATTGGCTTAACTGGAAGTTGATGAAGTTTGGATTTAATTCACTAAACTAAGAAAACTTGGAATCATCCCATACTTAAGCAAAGAGGATTAGTGATGGCAATCAGTCATTAAAGGGAGATACCTGGATAATGAATCCCCTTGGGTTTTCATGGATGGTTATGGGTATGGATTCCTATATTGATGAATGCTAGGTTTTAGGACCAAGGATTCCTGAGGTGCTTTAACTCCCTCTCTTGAGGTGAATTACTAACCTAGTGCCCTTACTGATGATTTTCAAGGGAATCAATTACTTGGAAGGATCACGAGGATAAGAAATATGAAGGAATCGCTCTCCTTAGTGCCCGATTTCTCAGCGCACCCATAATCCTCTCTATTGAGGTATGCCCGCATACGGGAAGGCATTCGCTTCTTTCCCCAATGCGTCGGATTGGGTAAACTGGGTTGTTGTAGCGTAGATTACCCAAGTAAATGGAATGGCACTCAATAGATCCCAAAACATAATGCATTCATTAAATAGTAGAAACCTATACACAAATTAAGCTCTAACCCTAAGGTTTATCATATATCCAAGTATCCACTAAATTAGTTCCTCATTAAAGAGGAACAACAATCCAAGCAACTATAAAGTGAAATCATAAAGATGAGCATGAAAGACTTCCCCAAATGATCCACGATATGCCAGTGGAGATGCTTCAACGAAACTCCCCCTTTTAGCTGTATAAAGACTTTCCTCTATGCTTGTCAACACGCCTTAGACATCAAGATCTTCTGTTATGCCCCAAATCCCAAGATAAGATTTGGGGACAAGCTCCAAGGATGAGAACTCCCAATGCTTCTCAAGGTGGCCAATGTTAAAAGAAAAACAAGACTCCTCTCCAAACCCTAATTTCTCCTATTTATACTCTATCGCGCAGAACAAAAGGGCCTCAACCCGAAATGGGTTGACTGGATCCAGATTTGGAGTTGAGTGCAATTTGGGTGCGCCAGTTTCCTGACCTGTGCGGGTAGTGGTGCGGGCGCACAAGCGTCCGCATATGTCTCCGTTGCGTCTAGAGGTCCTGCGGGGTTGTTCGTGCGGGTGAGTGATGTTGTGCTTCTGCTTAATGCGGGCCAGTGCCTCGACACGCTTGTCCGCATGGACACTGAAACTTGGAATTTTGCCTCAATCGATGCTGAATCGCTTCCTTTTGCTCTCGAGGCCTTCCAATGCCCTGTATATGAAAATTAACACGAAGTCAGTATTAGCGGGCTAAAACTACTCCAAATCACATGCATAGTATATAAGAAAATACTATAAAAACATGACCAATTGATCGTGTATCACCTTGGGGACAACTTCTGAGTTTGAAAATAGGAAGTAGCCATATTGTTTGTCCTAATGGTGAACTTTTGAGTTTGAAAATAGGAAGTAGCCTTCGGTGCTTAGTGTCATTGAGCTTCCAGCATTCATATTCAAGAAGGTACCCTTCCTGCATGGGTACACTACCTATAGCAAAATGAGACTCATCAGAATATACCTTATAGAGCTTCTCAAGATTCGACAACCGTATGACTAGTTCCTCCAAGACAATCCTTTTCAATTCATCAAAGGCCTACTGACATTTTTCTGTCAATCCCCATTCCTTGCTTTTCTTTAGTAAGTCAATCAATGGAGCAGCATTATGAGAATAGCTCTTAGTGAATTTTCGATAGTAGTTGGTTGCCCAAGGAATGAGTAGAGTTGATCAGTAACCTTGGCAGGAGGTGTCCACTCTTGAATGACCCATATCTTGCATTCATCCATCATGATTCGAGCCTCAACAATCTTGTGTCGAAGAAAGGACACACCTAGTTGGTTAAAGGAGCATTTCTCTTTCATATAGAGTTGGTTCTCGCTTAACACTTGAAAAAAAAACCCTCGTTTGCTAAACATGCTCCTCTAGGGTGTTAGAGTATATCACAATATCATCAATATAGATGACCACAAACTTGTCAAGATAGGGATAAAAACTTTGTTATGAGTGTATCAAAAGTTGCAAGAGTATTAAATAAACCAAAAGACATAACCAAGAATTCAAAAGCTCCATATTTAGTAACACAAGCAGTCTTAGGTTTATCACCGGGTGCTATCCAAACTTGATAATAACGTGAGCGCAAGTAAAGCTTGGTGAAGTACATGGCTCTTCCCAGTTAATCAAACGTGTTTGCAATAAAAGGAATGAGATATTTGTTATCCATCGTGACTTTAATCAATGCAAGGTAGTCTACACATAACCACAATGATCCATCCTTCTTCTTTTGAAAGAGAACATGTCAACAAGATACCTTAGAAGGCTCTATGAAGCCAGCTTCAACCAGCTCCTTGAGTTGCTTCTTTGACTTCAGTAATTCAGGGGGTGACATTCTATAAGGGGCTTTGGCTGGCCACTTAACTCCCAATTCTAGCTCATTGGCATGATCCATGTCCGTCCTATGTAGAAACTACCTTGCAACTTCTTCGGTATCACGTGTATGAAATTAGCTAGAACTTGAGTAACACCCGTTGGAAACAACTGTTGTGGATTTACACCTAAACCCATGGCTTCAAGGCCACCAAATAAGTGGCTTCTCCCCTCTTGAAGCCCTTGTGCAGCAACATGGCTAAGAGTGTTTTCACTTCCTTCTTGGCCTATATCTTCTCCTTGGCTTGTCTCACAACCAGCACCACATAAGACTTGCCTTGCTACACAATATATAATGTGTTGGTGGAGGGTATAGGTATGGCCTCAACCTGGTCTATAAACTCAATCCTGAGCACCATTGAGAAATCATCAATCAGAATGATAGAGAAATTCACCATTCCTCTCTATCTACTCATGTGTAGATCCATGTCTCAAGCCACACGTTGAAGGGGTTGAGCGGCCGAGTTCACTACCTTGATCGATCTGCCCAACTTGCAAACCATCAACATAAGTTTCCTTGCCACACCAACTAAGAGGAAGTTGTGAGTTAATCGGTATCAACCAGTGTACGAGATAGTTCTCCATTCACCAACACATCTACATACATCAACCCTTTTTGCATCATCTTCAATGTATTTGGCTTTGCCTTCACAACTCTATGGAGTTGAAGCGAACTGATATTACGCTCTTTATCCTCCTTGCCTTCTATCTGTGCAACCATGGCATTGATAGCCTTTCTCATAGGACAATCTTAGATGAGATAAGTTCCATCACATAACTAATAAGCTCTTAATAGAAAGATCTAGCCTTTGCCTTTATCTCCCAACTTCTCCTTCCATATTGCCTTGCCTTTCTTTGGCTTGGCCTTTGCCTTTTTTCCCCCACCTTTGCCTTGTCACTCTCCCATGCCTTTAGAAATGAAATATCGGTCTTATTTGACAAAAAAACCTTTGGACACCCCTAGGTCCTTCCACATTACCTTGTATGTGCTAGGTCGGACAACCCTTGCAATCATATAGGGTTATTCCCAAATATGGCATTGGCTGAACTTTTGTGATCAATGAGGACACATCTAACATCAAAATTGGCAATCATTTCATCGACTACCAGAGCGTCATCGTGGGGGTGATAAATCCCTCTCGATGTCGCCATCTAAGAAAGTAATAAGTTGTGCAGTTCTGGGTTTCTTCATCTATTGACCAGCTTGGGTAGGCATCCTAGCATAATTTTTCCATGCCGAGCTACTTTCGCCTCCACTGCCTAGACCTCTAGCAATTTAATAAATAACTCCATAAGGAGGTTGGCCGCCTTGTTTCGGAGAATATGGACCTTCTTTTTGCAGGTCTCGTATAAGATACTAGGAGAGATGTCCTCTTTTGATTAGGTCTTCAATTTGGTTTTTCAAGTAGATACATTCTTTAGTATCATGGCCCCGATCTTGTTGGAACCTACATTATTATTTTTTATATCTTTTTAGCTACCTATGAATTTCATCTTCACGGGTACTTAACGGTCCTCGGATCTTGGATCTACATGAGGATCTCTCCTTGGTTGCCAATTAATGAGGCGTAGTTGAAGAAATAAGCAACTACTCCCTTTTGATTGCTTTTTTGGGGTTGGAACCTTGGTTTTTTGGAATACTTTTGTGGTTATTGGCTCTGATTCTATTCCCTCTTAGGTTTTTCTTGTTTAATTTCTTCCTCTTTACCGCCTGAATCTCTTTGGCGTTGATTTACTTTCCTAATCTAGCCAAGAGCTTTGCCAAATCTTTGGGTTGCTTCTTGAAAATGGAGAACTTAAAATGGGATCAACGTAACCCTTCCATCAGTGAGGCTATGATGAAGGTTTGATTGAGATTAGGGACCTGAGTGTTTCCATGTTGAAATGACAAATACAGCTTCGAAGGATTTTTCCTTCTTGCTGCATTACTCTCATCAACATGGCCAGTATCTTTTTATGTTTTTTGTTGTTGATGAAGTTGTAATGACCCGAATTTTATATCATGTGATCATGTCATATAAGGGAGCTGATGTAGTATTAGTATTAGATGAGCCAGGGGGCTCATCAATGTCATTAGGGTGTATTGTAATATAGAAGTGTTAGGAGAGAATTTTAATGAGAAAGAGGTTAAAATGATATATTGGATGCAAAATCACCTTATTAATGGGTAAAATGGTTAAATGAAATATCACTGAGGTGATTAATATCACTAAGGTGAGTAGGAGACCGAGCAACCCAATTTTTTTTCCCTTTTTTATTGTTGTTTTATGAATTCTATGAACAGGATGGTTGTCCAAAATCTTATTTTCATTATTTATGACATGATTGCCCCCAGTTAGGGTTGACTCATGACTACTACGGTGTTTCATAAAATGGATTTTATGCAATGCTTGTATTGAGTTTGCTTAATACCACCCTAAATGGAAAATTGGTGTGTCTAGAGAATGTAAGAAAGAAATAACTATGAAAGGAGGGTTGATTTGGCTTGAAAACGAGTAACACATATATTGCATTAAATTAACATGAAATACAAGCTATTGCATGTGATGTGAATACCCAAGTGAATACCTTGTTGAATTGTCCTAGTTCTACTAGGGTCCGGTGTATAAGCTCGATAGGTCCTTGGGGCCACAATCAGTACTACACTTGAGAGGGATAATATTTAAACTTAAGACAGTTATTTCCATATAACCCTCTACCCATACTCTTTAGAAGCATAGTACCGGTTGTCTTGCTCTTTGGGGGCGATTATACGTACGTGTCACTATTATTATTCCTTTATGTAGATATATTGCTTCATGTAGATACATATATATTATTACTTCATGTAGAAGTTGCTTCATGCCGAATGGTAGGACATATGACATGAGGTTGGGTGCATACTAGACATAGGTGGATGGCATATACATTGCTTGAGTCGCATGTATGATGTGATATTGGTGTTTTCTTTAATACAACCTTTATTGTGAAGTCCAATTTGCTTGGCGTTATATCTTGATTAAAAGATATGGGAATTTTTTAGGATGCATATCATGATTTTGGTATAGCTTTGACCAATATTATATGATGATTTATATGTATAGGATTGCATGTATTCTATGCATGAAATATTTTCACGAAATGACATATTTTCTTATGACAACCAATGACGGGGATGTTTATCTCTCATTAAACTTGGAAAAGCTCACTACTCTCCTCTCGTAGATCTCAGGTATAGCCCAAGATAGAGTTTAGGGATCTTAAGTTGAGGCTTGTGTCAGGTGTGCATAGACCATGAGAGGGTAGTAGGCTCTGAGCAAAATATAGATATGATGTTGTATTTCATAAAACTTGGGTGATGTCTAGGTTGCGTACCCTAAAATTTATTGTATATATATATTTGTGTGTGTGAGATATGATGGTTTTTGCGGATTGTTAAAATTTTATCATTGTGATTATTCCCTATTATATATGAATGGTATTAGTATCAGAAAAAGACAACCTGACTACGGCTGGTATAAGGAGATCGTCCAAAAATGAAAACTGGTATGGGTTAGGGATGGGTCCTTACATTATTGGTATTAGAACCTAGGATTCTCAATCTTAGAGTTTAGAGGATATGATTGATATGCTTAGAGAATAAGATAAGAGTTTAGTAGATATTAAGTGATATAGGCAACATTCACAAGATAAAGTCTAGTAATAAAATACAATAGACATTGAAGTGCTAATTATGCATATTTGAGCCTTTAGTATGATTATGAGATACAAGACATCTTTATATTAGAATTTGTTAAGGAGAGGACATGAACGCCATGGGACTGTGGAAAGGCCACCAAGGTAGGTGGTAAATGATCCTCTAGTGATTGAAGAGGTGGTGGAGGGAAGTCCTCCAGTAGCTCCTGAGTTGATGGAAGCAAGGGAAGCTTCCAAAGAATAGAACATATTGGCAATATACCAGGGTTGCATTGAGTGATGGAGCAACTGGTATATAAACTAAGTAAGAGGACACAGTTTCCAGTACAGGGGGTCTAAGAAGAAGCCATAGCCTAAATATATTAAGGCAAGGAGGATAGGAGCAACACCTTTATTGGGTACATTGGATCCCATAGTTGCTGAGGTCTAGATTAGACATGTGGAAAGAGTATTCACCTTGATCAACTGTCCGAAGATTGAGAAAATGGAGCATGCACCACTGTTGCTAAAGTAGAGTGTTTTACTATGGTGGTACACACTGTTGAGCCAGTATCCGACTCCAGAGTCTATTAGAGGGGTAGTTGATGCACGCGTAGGGTCCGCAATGACTATCCCGCAAGTGTACGGAGCCGATCAAGTAGTAAAGTACCCAAAGGCAGGGTTATCGAATCCATAGGGTCTGGAATCCTAGTACTAACTATCCTTTGCTATCTAGTCGAAAGGTAATGGTGGTAGTTGGAAACCTGGTTATGTGTCTTAAACAAAGAACTAACACAAACAGTTGGTAAGTTGTGGGCAATTAGAGATGAAACGTGGCACTCTAGATCACAATCCTCCTAGGATTCCTTTGTTAATAATAGAATTCTAAATATTGGCTTGATTAATTCTTGGGAGTTCGACAATTGCACTATCTATATGCCACATCTAATCTCTCGGTATGCAAATCGAACTCAGTACATATGTCTAGTTATAATCTAACTGAGAGAGATATGGATCAATGCATAAAGAGACACACGAGTCATAACTCCAAGCACGTATGTGCCTCGCTAGAATATAATGGGGTATATGACCATGGCTCATGCAAAATACAATAACATACATGAAGCACAAACTCACAAGAATCATCAATAAAGGAAAACCAATAAATAAAAAAATTCAATTAACACATAATCCTAGGATTCATGTGTCCGAGGCACCACCGAATGAATTTAGCCTCTCATACTAATGGAAACTATAACAAAGATACCAGAGAAAGACATAATTGAAAACATAGGGACTCCTTTGCTCGATGTCTACTCCGTCCTCGGTCTTATCCGAAACTATAGCCGTCGCTCGGAATACCCGCCGAAGACTGATCTACCAAAAGTCCACGAAATCTGTCCTCGACGGGTTTATATAAATTTCAGTTCAATGTGGCACAGGGGTGTGCATCTAATGCACGCCCGTTCTAGTTTCCCCGGCTTGATGTTCACGTGTTTTGAAATTAGAGGGGTGCACGGGCGTGTGCATGGCCGCGCACATCCCTACTAAGGCCGTGTACATCTCTGTGAATACCTTTTTCAGCTTATTTCATCCTGGTTTGCCACATTTCTCTTTCCTTTCACTCTGGGTACCTATTTTACCCGCTCAATCACAAAACAAACCCAGAGGAACACAAAAATAGAGGAATTGATGCTAAACAACGAGATAAGTGCATGCAAATATGATAGAAATATATCTATAATTGTGCACTTATCATACCCCCACACTTGAACTTTTACTTGTCCTAAAGCAAAATATATATATATATATATATATATATATATATATATATATATATATATAAATAAAAATAGATAAGTGCAAAATCTCCGATCTTAAATTAGTTCGGAGTCCCTCGGGTGCCCGGGAGAACACAATGTTGAGTGCTATAAATAGTTTTTATAGAAAATAGGTTTTGCCTTGTAATCAAACCCCCCACGTGTGTGTGTGACCCTTTCCATGGTGCCCCTTACAGACTCAAGCATGACTCTACTAGTTATAGACCTTATTCCTTAAAGCAAACTCTTTTTGACTGTTCTAGTTGGGTAGTAGCTACATACATCCAATGAGGAAGCCATTTCTACCGGTAGGTCATCAAGTGGACATTTGTGATGACCAAGATCCGATTACTCAAGAGTGGCTTTCACGCTTCAAAGGTGATAGTCTTTCTACCATCTTTTTCGGTAGGAAATTCCTAATGAATCCAACTTGCCTGCTGGTACGGCATCCAGAAGGGATCCGACTTTCTTGATTTATTCACTATTAATGATAAATTCTCCTGTTCTATTCTCTTTTTTTTTTCAATAGCATAAACTAGTGGTCACAAACTAGGCATAATCCAAACCTAAGCAGACAAGTGACAACACGATTAGGGTTTGTGCTCAAAATTGTATGGTGTCTGGTAAAGGCAAAATTATAAAGTATACTTTTAAAAAAATTAGCCCCAACACTAATGTTAGCCTATACACAATAGAGGACTCCCACTAATTTGCTCATAGATCATCGTGAATCAGCACGCATCATAAACGATATAATTTTCCAATAGTTAACCCCTCCCCTACACTTAATTTGTGCATTGTCCCCAATTCACACAATATATGTATTAAAAAAAATATGGCATATGAAAGCAAGATGGGAGAGAAAAAGTGAACTTAGCTTAGTGTGGATTGTGATGTGTTTTTTCCTTTTATTGTGCTTACGGTTAAGTGTGACTTTCAATTCATCCTAAAGTCAGAAAAAGTAAGGCTCCATAGCATATAAAAAAACAAACGAAACCCTTTATGTACAGACGGACACAAAGAAAAAGAAATTACAAAAGTGGAAAATAAAAAGGATAAAGATGAAGATGATTCTCAAATGCCAAAATCGTCCTCCTCCTCTGTGTTGTCTGTGTTAGTGAATGCCCTAGAGACCAATCATAAGGTGATTGATTTTGTAGATTTTCATGTTCATTTATAAAGGCTTTTTCCATTATTATGCTTTACTTAATATCTGCGTAGTATAAGTATTGATAATAATGTCCCTAAAATAGTTTACTATTCTTAAATTGTCCCTAGTTAAGTATCATTGAGGAATCTGGGACAACAATGATGCACATGAGACTAGTATGTGTAGTGACTGATGACAAGAGTTGTCATGGACATGAGATGTCAAGTCAACACGTGAGTATAAGTTGGAGAACTTATGCTGGATAGACCCATCATGAGAATTAATGCATAGATTGTTATATGAATGTCATAAGCAATTCTCATTAGTGGTTACAGATGTATATGATCCTTAAACTTGAGGTCACCATGGATCCTTACATGGCAAGTATCATACTTTGATATAACCAAACGTTACCCGTAACAGGGTGAACTATAAAGGTTGTGATTGGGTATGTTATGAACCATGTGGTAGAATGTGAGTGATCAAGATAGGATTTGTCTTTCCTATATAACAGGAGTGATATCAGGGCCTCTTGATGAGTGAGACTAAGAAGTGTGTGGCCACACCTAGATGAATTAGTATGAGATATTGATATTATTTGTTTTCATTAGTCTACTTGGGATCAAGGAACATATTGATTGAATTATACAAGTATGACTGATCCATGACTTGTGTTCAATAAAAGATATCAAGGACAAAGGGATACTGGATACTCGGTATTAATCACATGAACATGTTATATCTATCACGACATTCTTGCGGTTTTGGTAGCAATGGTGTGTTGCTAGACATCGCTTATTGCTTATGACATTAAAAGAAGTTTTATGTCATTGCCAACATCGCAAGAACCTATTCCGTCACACTCAAAGGTTGAACTGGATTTGGAACTTTATTGACTGAGTCATGTTCTGAGAGTCAGAACAGTATAAGTATACAGGAGGGTCTTGTACATGGTCTAAACACTAATCCTACTTTGGAAATGGTTCACAAAGTAAGAGCATATATATCTATGTGGATTTATGGGCCGGGCCTCCATTTGATGGAACTCTAATTAATCCTATGTCCTAATTATGTTGGACACAAAGAATAAGAAAGAAGCTAGGGCCGGCCATATATAGATATGATATATATAAAGATATATATGGCAGTTACAAGTAGACTTATGTAACTACTTCTAAACCTTAACATAGAGGACCATTTCTTCTTCTTCTTCTAAAGAGAGAGAGAGAGAGAGAGAAAGAGAGAGAGAGAGAGAGGATGGTTTTTCTTTATTAATGAAGGTAGTTTCCAATAGTTTGACAACCATTAGAGGAGAGTTATTTAAGAAGGCCATCAAGTCAATTCTTCTACAATAAGCTTGCACCAAAAGTCGAAGAAGAAAAGTTCCAGTTTTGTTTGTGAGACGAATAAGGTGATTCAGTTCTTCCGAGTTGATACTGATAGAGGCGAGGATCTGTTGATCATCGCTGAAATCGTGATAAGGATTGTTGGAGTATTGTCAAATAATCAAGGGCGTCAACATACGAACATTGGTTACGGTTTGTTTTTCAAAACCTAACCTGATCGCGGTATTTTCTCGCTTGGATCCTGTATGGGTTTTATCAAGTTTTGTTTTTTTTTTCAATTTCTGCTGCGTATGTCTACAATAGACATGTATGAACTCGTCATTTCCCAACAGTCTGTGTCATTCTAGTATCCTCTCGATCGGCATCATCAACAGCAGTACTGTCCTGAGTTGCCATCCCATATCTCCTATGGGTAGTGCTGATGGTAGTGGTGGGAGTGGATACTCGATGCCCTAGCGCTCTAATGACAACTGAGTAGTGCGCACAAGCCAGAGAAGGAGAGCGTCCCTGTATGTCTGGGTCAGCACTGTTGTTGCTGATGAAGATGATATACTGGCTCAGCCGCATCTCTCCGATCCTGTGGCTCGGGCCGCTTTGTGGGTGCCATGGGCTCGATGAGGGCTGCGGCTGAGTATCTGACACCATGTGAAGTCTGTATGGCCTGCAGCATACCCATCGACCTCAGTGTGTCGAGGGTGATGGGGACAGAACTCCCTACGATCATCATCGGCTCGGTCATAGTGTCTGATATGAGACCCATACCTCGGGCTAATCTTGTAATGTACGGCCCATTAAAGATGGCTCCGATCCTACGGTGGGATGCCTAGTGCATGACGAGCTCGTCCACGACCCATCCGAGGTACAATAGGAATCTGTCCATCATTGATAAGTGTTCATTTGAGCATAATTTTATACCATATTTTTATATGCTTGGCATGTAATTTTGAAGATTTTTTGCCCACCGATACTCAAAATGTATTCATTCTGATCAACAGGGCTGAATACCAGGACCCCGGAAGAAAGAAAGCATTTCGAGAGAAACCGGGACCTCAGAGCACCCAGAAGGGCCCATACGAGCATTTATAATGCCGATATATGGCCGTAGCATCGGCACTCAAGGGAATACGGATGATATGGCTCGTATGATAGACCGTATGGATGAGGCTGGCACGTATACAGGCTGATATACAACCCTTATGATAGACCGTATGGAGGTGGCTGGCCCGTATACGGGCCCGTATATCATCAAGTTCAGCGAATCTACAAATTTAGAAGGGGGCAAATTGGTAAATCTCACCCCAAAAACCCTAGAGGTATAAAAGCCGACTAATGAGGGTTTAGGAGGGGAGGAAGCAGCTTGGGGAAAGAGTCTAATCTTGGGGAAAGCTTGGAGATTGTCATCTTGAAGGTATTGTAGCAAGAAGAGGGGAAATCATTGAAGAGGATCAAGGAAGCCATCAACGGTGCATTCCTTAGTGTTATTCATTATGATTTCCTTGTTTATCTTCATCTTTGATTTGTATTGTTGCCCCTCTTTCATGGAGGGCTAATCTTGTAGATGCTTGGATGATTGATGAACCCTTGGACATGTTTTAATTGATGTTATCTCTCTATCTTTGATTGTTTGGTTGAATCTCATTGAGTCTATTGGACGTTTTAATGTAAGTTAATCCCTCTACATTGCGAGAGCCCAGAGGGATTTTCGTAATCCATATCGGGGAAGAAGCGAACGCCTCCCCGTGTGTAGACCATTTCCAATAGATGGGATTGTGAGTATACCAGGAACCCGGTTACTAAGGTGTGCGAGTCCTTTAGATGTATTATTCCTATAATCCCTCCAAGAATTAGGTTCCCTAGAACATCATCGGTAAGGGCACTAGGATTAGTAACTCGCCTCGAGAGAGGGGGTGAAAGCACCATAGGAACCCTTGGCCAAGGATCAACCAAATGTCGAGATAGAGAGTAGCATTCACCCTTTAGAAGTCCAAGGGGGATTCAATTGTCCGAGCATCCCCCTTTTATGATTGTTCAACCTTAAGAGCAACTCGATTCCTTTGTTGGTGTTTTCAATTGATTAGTTTAGAATTAGTATAATCAACCACCCTTGGATAGACTAGATAGTAGACGAATAGTTGGTACTAGTACTTCCATCTCCCTGAGGATCGATAACCCGACTTTCAAGTCCACTCTATTACTTGTTATGACCTGTACACTTGCGGTTGCATCGCATCAATCATGCTCGGGAGATACAGGAAGTTTCTGGTGCTAACGATCCCTATGCTCAGTCCCCGCCCTATGATCGAGTGACTAAGAATCAAGTGAATCTACCTGAGGGTCGAGGAGAGGAAAGTGTACGCCTTCGACCACCATGGGTCATAATATTTGTTTGTGTTGAGCCTCCTCCAGAAAGACTCCTTTATCTCACCGGCTGCCCGATCTATCCGTAATGCCTAGTACTCGGGCGTCATCGTGTACTCTCTATCGTATAGTCCTAGGTTGATGGCGAAATCGGTGTAACTCATCTGAAACATGGTGCCACCTAGTCAGAACATGATCTGGTCTGGGTGGTGTCAAAAGATGATTCCTCCGGCAATCTGAAATGTCTAGAGTACCTCAAGAGTCAACTCCCGATATGTCGTCTCCTGAATATCAAGGAGGCGTCGCCAACATTCCATCACAAGATATCTCTGCACATTAGTGGCAAGCCCTGCCAAAGCTCAACTGCCGGAGATGGAAGTGTCTACCGGCAAACATTGGCGTCGTGAAGGTCAACTCTGGTTGGTAATAGATGGGGATCGATGGGCGAGTCTGGGAGCTTCCTTCTCCCCGCTGCTTCTTCCTTTTTGGCTGCTTCTTGGTGGCTTTCTTTGGCGGCATGATGATGAACAAGTGCAAGTTCGCCGAAGATGATAGTGCACGGCCATGCCAGAAGTGGTGAAGGGATATAGATGACTAGTGAAATCAAGGGAGATCAAGCAAACATTCGGTGGTGAGGTGTGGAAGATACTTAGCCAAGGTAAGCCGGCGATGATGAGGTCCGTTAAGGTGTATATTTAGGGAAGAAGGCAATGAATTGGCGCCGGCGTTGGTGAGATTAGGGTTTAAAAACCCAAATCTTTTCGCGCACAATCTTGCACACGGGTGTGTCGGAGCCCATGCATCTCCTTTGTTTCGCCTCTTCGAGGTGCACGCTCGTGCCAATGTGGAACACGGTCGTGCGTAGTTCACGTTCATGTGTCTTGAGTTTCCCGAGATGTACACAGCTGTTTGCACGAGCGTGCGGATGCTCGTTCAGGTCTCTAGACTCATCGCGTTCGCCGCTCTTCGTTACACGCCCGTGTAAGTCCTTGGCATGGTTGTGCATAATGGCAAATATTGTGAGTTGAAATTCCTGAGAGGTCCACGGTCTAGTGCACGGCCATGCACTGACCTGTGCATCTTCCAGTCTCTCTTCATTGCTCCTTATTTCTTTTGGTTCATCATGGATGTGTGTGTTAGTGTCTAATGACTCTAGAAATAAAGAATTATTTGATAAGTACTTAGGAAGCACAAAATCATTGAGAACATCATCAAACTTGACAGTTTACCATAGTTGTACCTCTACTAAAACCTAAGATGATAACTAGAAAACTAACCTAGATTGGGTTGCCTCCCTAGAAGCTCTTGTTTAACGTCACTAGCTTGACATACCTATTAAGTTCAGTGAGGCTCGAATAAGTAGAGCTTCTCTTCTTCCTTATTAAAGGGTATGTCTCCCAATATGTATGTCTTTAAACGTTGCCCATTTACCTTGTGTGTGCCCTTGGTCGGATGTGTAATTTCAATTGCTCCATGAGGTGAAACTTGTGTTATGGTGAAGGGTCTGGACCATTTTGACTTGAGTTTCCCTAGGAATAACCGTAACCGTGAGTTAAAAAGTAAAACTTGATAGCCTACCTGGAAAAACTGACTCTTCTTTATGCATTAGTCATGAAATCGCTTGATACGCTCCTTGTATAGCCTGACATTGTCATAAGCATTCTTACGCCATTTGTCCAATTCGTTTAGCTGAAATTTTCGCTTCCGCCTAGCCCTTCAAGATTGAAATTCAGGAATTTTGTAGCCCAATATGATCGATGTTCCAGTTCGACTGGCAGACGACATGCCTTGCCGTAGACCAATCAGTATGGGTTGCTTTCAATTGTGGTCTTATATGCAATTCTATATGCCCATAGAGCATCATCCAGTTTTTCTAGACCAATTACGTATGTTGTGTTGTACTATTTTCTCAAGAATCCATTTTAATTCCCGATTTGAGACTTCCACTTGGTCACTTATTTGGAGGTGGTATGAAGTTGCCATCTTGTGTATCACCCCATATTTTTTTTAGGATTTTTTCGAATTGCATGGTACAGAAATGTGTTCCCCGATCACTTATGATTGCACGTATTGTACCGAATAGGGAGAATAATTTCTTGAGGAATTTGGTGACCACTCTGGTATCGTTAGTTGGCAGCGCTTGAGCTTCCACCCATTTTGAGACATAGTCCACTTCAACCAAGATGTATCTGTTTCCATTGGAGTTGGGGAAGGGTCCCATGAAGTCAATTCCGCAGATATCAAACACTTCACATTGTTGGATCGGGTTCTGATTCATTTCGTCTCGTTTGGAGATGCTTCCTTCCCTTTGGCATCTATCACAAGCTTGTATAAATGCCTGTGTGTCCTTGAATATCATGCACCAAAAACTTGTTGCATGTGTAAAGTGCACGACAACTATCCCACAAGTGTACGGAGTCGATCAAGTAGTAAAGTACCCAAAAACAGGGTTATCGAATCCATAGGGACTGGAATCATAGTACTAACTATCCTTTGCTATCTAGTCGAAAGGTAATGGTGGTAGCTGGAAACCTTGTTATTTGTCCTAAATAAAGAACTAACACGAACAATTGGTAAGTTGTGGGCAATCAGAGATGAAATATAGCACCTCAGATAGCAATCCTCATTGGATTCCTTTGTTAATAATAGAATTCTAAATATTGGATATCCATTGATTAATTCTTGGGAGTTCCACAATTGCACCATCTAGATGCCACATCCAATCTCTCAGTATGCAAATCGAACTCATTACCTATGCCTAGTTATAATCTAACTGAGAGAGATATGGATCAATGCATAAAGAGACACACGAGTCACAACCCCAAGCACGTATGCGCCTCGCTAGAATATAATGGGGTATATGACCATGGCTCATACAAAATACAATCACAAGCACAAACACACAAGAATCATCAATAAAGGAAAACCAATAAATAAAAAAATTCAATTAACAAATAATCCTAGGATTCATGTGTCCGAGGCACCACCGAAGGAATTTAGCCTCTCATGCTAATGGAAACTATAATAAAGATACCATAGAAAGATATAATTGAAAACATAGGGACTCCTTTGCTCGATGTCTACTCCACCTTCGGTCTTCTCCGAAACCATAACCGTTGCTCGGAATACCCGCCGAAGACTGATCTACCAAAAGTCCACGAAATCTGTGTCCTCGGCGGGTTTATATAGATTTTAGTTCAATGTGGCACGTGCGTGTGCTTATAATGCACGCCTGTACGAGTTCCCACAGCTTGATTTTCACGCGTTTTGAAATTAGAGGGGTGCATGGCCGTGTACATCCCTACTAAGGCCGTGTACATCTTTGTGAGTGCCTTTTTCAGTTTGTTTCATCCTTGTTTGCCTCGTTTTTCATTCCTTTCACTCCGGGTACCTATTTTACCTTCTCAATTACACAACAAACCTAGAGGAGCACAAAAATAGAGGAATTGATACTAAACAACGGGATAAGTGCATGCAAATATGGTAGAAATATATGTATAATTGTGCACTTATCAGTAGACTTCAAGAGAGTGTTCGAGGAGCAATACCTGCCCAAGGTATACAGAGATGCAAAACATAGAGAGTTTACTTGACTGACCTAGGGATTTATGACTGTAGCCAAGTATGAGGCTAAATTCAGAGAGCTATAGATATATGCTCTGTCCATGTTTATAGAACCATGAGAGAAATACAGGAGTTTCAAGGATGTACTAAGAGAGGTGATGTGTTGTATCTCTACTGCAAGTGTACGAGGTCCATCAAGTAATATAGTACCCAAAGGGTAGGGTAGTCGAATCCATAGGAATTGACGCTCCTAATACTAATTTGACTTGCATTATCTAGTTTAAAAATATGGGTGATGGTTTAATTCCATCTAAGAAATCTAAAGAAGAACTAAAGTGAGCAATTTGCAATTCTACGATATATCAATGAAAAGATTATGATACCCCAGATCTCTATCCTCCGGGAATTCCCTTGCAACTAATTTCCTAATATTGGTTATCTAATTGATATTTTCTTGGACCATATGGAACCCTAATTAGTCCAACCCTTATCTTTAGGCGTCCAAACCCTAATCCCATATGATGACATTGATCGCCCTACTACTGCATTAGATTTTGTGTTTCCCACTATTAGGTTTATCCTAATCTAGAGTGTGTGACACCATACACCTCATCTCTCTGCTTCTACTCAACCCCTCTAACATAACCGAGATCTCTCTTAAAATCAAGTAATTAAAATATACAAATTCGAGCTTGACGTCGGGTGGGGTAGTGATTAACCCGCGAACTCGCCGGAACAAAGGGGATCGCAAGGAAGATGACATTGAAACCAAGAAGAACCAGAGAATACCTCTGAATTTCAAACAAATTTCATTCAAAACAAGACTCCCAAAAACCAAAGCTAGTCCACAAGCCGAACTAAATAGCTTAAACCCTAGAATCCAACTATTGTGGAAATTTTGCCAAAAAGACAAAAGTCCAAAAATTATTCAAAATAAAAATTATAAACAAGAAAAGCTCTAAATTAGATAACTAATTAGGCATAAATATGGACCAAATCATATTCAAATCACTTCCTAATTTGACAAACAATTTATTACTAAAATTAGCTAAAATATCTAAACGACGATCTTGCCGGAAAATAGTAGTATTTGAATTTTAATATGATATCCACTGAGCCTATCTTGGTGATTATTGTGTGCGATACGAAAAGAGCTTTCCAGATTGGGGTCATATGCGCGATTCCGACACCCGTATCCAAATGACTGAAATACATCATATGGCTCAAATCCTCCTGCATTAGTCACCCTGGGTTGGAAAGAACTCGCCCTCGAGTTCATAATAGGGTCTTCTAAATCTATGAAACAATGACTCACGAGATCCAATCTTCCAATCCATGAACTTTTTATACTCGCTAACAGGAAACGACTAAGAGCTAGTATAACTTAAACAAAATCATCAACATTAAAAGGTACCTGCTCAAATCCATGTCGTGTTTCCTTCTTATAGAGATTCATGCTAGATAAATAATCATCTACTTTCTCCTCCTACTTCTCCCAACCATAAATAATATACCACTGAGATATATCACTGCCAGACTTAGCAGCTGCCTTGGACCTCCTACTCTTAGATTTATCACGTGGAACTATACTGCCATTTTCAACATTGGTCTGCTCATAAACTTCTGCGGTAGTTTCATCCTTAGTTGATGGAAATTCTGGTGAATTCCCATATTTTTGGATCTCTCTAGCGAGCTTGTCAGCTAATGCTTTGATGGGCATCCTAGTACAATGGAAAGCAAAAGGTAGGAGTACCTTGCTAGCCCCATCATCATGGGGTTGCCAATCTCCTCCTCCGGCTCACCAATTTTCTCCTCATAATCGTCATATATGGGAGGGATCTCCTCATCACGATCATCGTAGATGGGAAAGATCTCTTCATCGAATCGTCGTAGATGGGCGAGATCTCCTCCTTCTCATCAGCGTCGAAGATGGGTGAGATCTCATCCTCCTCATCATCATCATAGATGGGTGAGATCTCCTCCTCCTCATTATCGTCGTAGATGGGTGAGATCTTCTTCTCATAATTGTCATAGATGGGTAGGCCACACCCCTTCTGATCGCTATGATCATGGTGTTGGACTTCATCAGCTAGAACGTACCCACGACAACCACGATTCAAATCGATTTCCGCCAAATACCTTGATAACTTTGTGACTTGCCTCTGTAAATCCTTAATTATCAAGCGTTAGTTTAACTCCACGACTTGCCTCCGTAGATCCTCGTTCATTTCCTCTAGGGTGCTATGGCCACGGTATTGGACTTCCTATGCCAAACCTGTCCACCAGGTAGACCGCAGCCACCACAACCTCCAGCCATTGATGTTAATACCACAGGAAGAAGACGAGCTCTCTGATACCAACTGACGTGAGGCGGGGTAGTGATTAACCCGCTGATTCGTCGACACAAAGGGGATCACAAGGAAGATGACAAAGAAACCAAGAAAAACCAGAGAATACCTCTGAAGTTAAAACAAATTTCGTTCAAAACAAGACTCCCAAAAACCAAAGCCAGTCCACAAGCAGGACTAAATAGCTTGAAACCCTAGAATCCAACTATTTTGTAAATTTTGCCAAAAAGGCAAAAGTCCAAAAATTATTCAAAATAAAAATTCTAAATAATAAAAGCTCTAAATAAGATAGCTAATCAGCCACAAATATGCACCAAATCATATTAAAAAACACTTCCTAATTTGATAAACGATTTATTACTAAAATTAGCTAAAATATCTAAACTGTGATTTGGTGGGAAAACAGTGCGATATGAATTTGAAGATGACATCTATTGAACCTATCTTGGTGATTATAGTGTGCGTGCTGAAAAAAGCTTTCCAGATTTGGGTTATATGTGAGATTCCAACACCCGTAGCAAAAGTTATGGCCAAATGACTGAAATACATCATTTGGCTCAAATCCTCTTATTTCAAGCATTAAGCACACATAGATGGTTTGCAAGAGCAAATCAAACCAATATAATTAAAAAGAAAATAAGTCACAAGTTTATCCTGGGATTCTAGAGTCCGAGGCACCAATGGAGGTTTAGTCTCTCATACTATACAAATCCATCACAAGATCCAAAGAAGAAGACATTAATAAAGATACTAATGGAAACAAAGAAGTCTCCCTCAATGCTTCTCTTACCCCGGATAATGATGGATTCCTCGGATTGCTGTCTCCTTGGCCTTCAATCTGGTACCCCAAAGGGCTGATCTCCTTACCTTGACCAGTCCTCGAGTGGTAGCCTTCGATCTTCCCCGAAACCCTAGCAGTCAATAGAAAAATCGTCAAAAGTTTCCTGATAAGTTGAATCTGATTGCCTTTTATAGACAAGAAAATTATGAACCACGGGCGTGTTTGGGGCGTGTTTAGTCCCATGCTTATCTCTGGAATCTTCGAGATTTGATTCAGAGTGTTTTCATAAATTATGAGATACGCACAACTTGAGCATGCCCGTGCTCTTCAGAAGTGCTCTCGTGCTCTGGGCAGATGAAGCCTGCTTGGTCTGTGCCCAGAGAAATCATCGAAATCCTAATTCCTAAAACCAGCACGCCTTGAGCACGCCTATACTTAGGTCATGCTCTACTCTGGAATAAGTCTGTTCAGCTTCAATTTTCGCTTCTTTTGTCTCAGTAAACTATTTACCTACTCAACAACAACAAAAAACCCAACAGAGTACAAAATAGAGAAATCTATTCAAAAAGACAAGCAAAGTGAATGTAAATATAGTATGAAAATGCGTATAATCATGCACTCATCAAAAGGAAATTAGGAATATTATCACTACGTCAGGTTGGGATAACTACAACAAGCTTGTGTAGTCAGCTCTAGGAGTCGAACAAACTACACAGGCTCAAAGGTTTAAGACTAAGTAGTGAAGAAAGAGGGCTTGGCCTGTGCAGCTTCCAAATAGTGGACATGAGCGAGGGATCCTACAAGAGAGGTAGTGTGGACCTTCTAAAGGAAGGTTTAGCAACAACAAGTTGGATAGTAGGTACAGAGGTACTAGACTACAAAGTCAGGGCAAATAGAACACTATACAATAAAGTAGTCGAGTCAGAGATAGAGTCTCTAGTAGTAGATATCAGATAGGTGCTGGCAGTAGTCATCAAATAGGGGATAGTAGACGGATGTACCCCGTAGGTGAATTATGTGGTAGATCACATCCAGGAGAGTATTATCAAGTACTAGAGGTATGTTATCACTGCCAGCAGCCTGGATATATTAGGAGGGAGTGCCCTCACTATATGTAAAGTGCTAGGAGGCATATGGATTTAGAGGATCACATAATAGAGGTGGTCAAACAGTACCGGGTATGTGAGCTTCTCAGCTTGGGAGCTATGTGGTTGGTGCTAGTGGAGCTAGACCAAGCGAAGTAGAATCTAGGGTAGAAGGATGACTGATGCACGCACAGGATGCGCGTATCAACTACACACAAGTGTATGGGGTTGATCAAGTAATAAAGTACCCAAAGATAGGGTTATCGTATCCATAGGGACTGAAATACTAGTACTGACTATGCTTGCTATCTAGTGTGAAACTAAAAAGTTGTTGTGTTTGGTTGTTTTGATACTAACGGAAGCTAGTGCGAACAATTGGTTGTGAGAAATCAGAGGAGAAGCGTGGCACCTTGGATCTCAATCCCCCTAGGATTCTTTTATTAATAATCAAATTCTAAATATTAGTTCTCTATTGGCGGATTCTTGGGAGTTCGACAATTGTACCATCTAGATGCCACATCCGATTTCTCGGCATGCAGATCGAACTCATTACTTATGCCTAGTTCTAACCTAACTAAGACAAACATGAATTTATGCATAGAAGAGGCATGCAATCAAAACCCTAAGCACGAACATGCTTTGCTAAACCTAGCAAGGTAGATGACTATGGCTCATGCACAACATAATCATATCAATCAAGCACAGAATCACAAGATCCATCTGTAAAAGGAAACTAATAAATAATAAATTTGATTAATAAAATATCCTAGGGTTCATGTGTCCGAGGCATCACCGAAGGGGTTTAGCCTCTCATGCTAATAGATACACTAACAGAGAAATAAGCCATAATTAAAAACATAGGGCTTCCCTTGCTCGATGTCTTCTCTACCTTCAATCTCTTCTGCTACTTGGACCAACATCTTGATCTTGAGCCTGACGTGTGAGGCATTGTTAGGTGGGTGTGATTTATAGTATTCTGTTCCGCTATTGCCTGCACAAGAATGAGGCGCTAATTACTAAACAAGAATGCAACATATAATATTTTCTTATGCAAATTACCTTTGTGTCAGGGCGAGCCTTATAATCCACAAAGGTAACCCACTGATTCAAAGGAATCTCTGGGGGTTTCTTGGAAATATTGGCTTCACGGGGACCATGCGGATCACATTTCATTGAATTATATAAGTGATACCGGTGGTCTCGCCATTTTTTCCCCAAGCTTTTCATAATATAACTCCTGTATCCCTCATCATTAACCTCTAACTTAGTCTACAGAAAAATTAACATATTACTACATATTAGGAAACATACAAAAAAATGGAATCCATAATATATAAATTGAAAATACATCTCTAACTTTTATGATGTTGTTCCCTACATGATCTTTATGGGACTCGGGAATATTTTGCGATTTTTCATATCCAAGGGAAAAGATATCACAATTGCTTGCAATATGGCCTAAAAAATGAGCAAGTATCCCCCCGGACATTTCAACGGGCTGATCTAGTTGATTCCATTCTACAATAATTCTGTCTCCAGGAGGAAGAGGGAATATATCAATTCCTCGCATTTTTCTCTGTCTGACTTCCCCATTTTCACCTGTATTAAAAAAAAAAACATATATAAGACATCATCACATAAGTGATTATCATTTGTAAAATCCGAAGATTTTAGGTTATTACTTTTCCAATTATTTTCCTAAAATCTTTTGTTAATAAAAGAAAGTCCCCAAGGTTGGATAGAATTAAATTTTATTGGAACGAATGTTTCCTAATTTCTTTAATTAATTAGAAAATTAGAGAAATCCTTGTATTTGGAGGTTATTGGATTTTATTTGAAAAGAAGGATTAAAGTGGTTAAACCCTTGATTTGGGTTAATTGGAGTCATGAATGACTTTTTTTGTAATTTCATAAAAGAATTGGGATTTTATTTAATTTCTTAATTATTTCAGTTAAAACTTTGATTTGATGGGATTAAATTATATATATATATATATATATATATATATATATATATATATATATATATATATATATATATATACTTTAATAATCATGTGTGAAGATAAATTGACAAGATAATCACGATTTGAAATCAAATCAAATCAAATATGGGATGATTTCATGATTTGAAAGATATATATAGATGTGGTAGGACTTTGAAGGTTCCTCCTTTAAAGAAAAATATATATATATATATATATATATATATATATATATGTGTGTGTGTGTGTGTGTGTGTGTGTGTGTGTGTTTAAATATATATATGAATTAGATAAGAGATGATTAGATGGATGAGCACTATATATATATATATATATATATATATATATATATTATATTTTATATATTCATGATAAGTTGATATCATATGATTAAAATATATATAAACAATGCATGATATATAAAAGGACATGATTGGATGGGATAAAATAAATAAATATATATTTATATATAGAGATGTAGAGAGACACACAACCAATAATATTCCATCTATATATGTTTTTGATAGATAATAAGTATATATATTATATTATATATAATATAATAATATATATTATTATTATATATATATATATATATATATATATATATATATTTGGCAAAAAGAGAAACTCACGTGGATGGGTGAATGCACGAGGATATGTTATTTATATGTTTATATATATATATATATATATATATATATATATATATATATATATATATATATATATATATATATATATAATCCTATGGATGTTAAGAGATGTAGAGAGAGAAGGTCTCCAGTTTTAGTTCCTCCGCTAATATCACTCGGTCGGCCGTACGAACGCCCAAATCTCTCTGATTTAGCCTTATCAATGAGATTAGGGATTCTCCATGATCTCTTCGATGGTCTCTATAAAGAGGGTGCCAACCATAAACCCTAATCATCTCTGCCTCTCATCCGAGACCGGCGTCGCCAGGGAGCCAAATAGGAGCTCTCCACCCTCCCCACCATTGGAGTCCACCTTAGAGACAGGCTTGCAAATGAAGGTAAGACACACCAAGACCTCCCATGCATGGCCTTCCTGCCTTCTTCGTTACCCTTAGAAGGGATGCATATATACATATATGTTAGGAGAGTAATAGGCATGCATGTGATTAATTAATAGAGGTGGGTTGTGAACTCTGATTAACTGTAGGTGATGAAAGCATTACTTTCTTTTCTTTGAACTTTAAGGGTATGGTTTTGCTCCTTAGATATAAAGTGATGGGATTTAACAGAAACTCTCTTGAGGAACTCTATTATTTACAAGCAAGGCATCAAGGTTCAAGGACTTGTAGAACCTCCAAATTCCCTTGCGTTATTGACTTTCTAATTGCTATTGTTTGGAGGTTCGAGTTTGTTATATAGCATACATGGCCTGGGCCTGGACTGCAAACACGTTCAGAAGTATAAAGGGATTAAGAGACAGTTAATAGTATATGTGATTAGAGATAATAAAGAGGATAACCAAGTAGAGAAGAAGAGGATCCAATAACAAAAGGCTTTGTTCATTAAATATACAAGCAAGGTAGTATGCATGGGCTTAAGTCCTTAGACTTGCATGGAAGGAGGGAAGAGGCCTAGTGGCTTTGTTACGAGTATGCATAGAAAGGGAAGGCCTCGTATGCATGCATGACGCACGTGATGGAGGATTTTTGTTTCTCATAACTTATAGGTTGATATTAAGTTAATCAAAGTGAAGACCTTAGCTGCCTAGAAACTGACACATACTTGTAGGGTTATTGCTCAAATAGCAAACGAACATGGGTTGAACGTTGAATGCATTAATAACTAGGTTCTTGTGCTATTTGACCTGGATAATCCTAGTTTGGGTACCTTTTGTAAACCTCAGACCTTGTAAAGGATAGTAGGTAGATGGTGTGTGCTTGGGAGAGGCTTGGGTATCTTGAGGATTGATAGGAACTTGGGGTAGAGGAGAGCATATATTTACATAAGATTGATAATCACCACTTGCATGAAATGATTTAATCACCCCAATAAATAGAATGCTTTGATTACTATTAATGTGATAATATTATTCCCAGGTTTTTGTTATAGAATGAAAGTAGAGAATAGAGATATGTGATAGTAGGCGGAAAGACTCACCTTGAGTTGGAGTTGGTATCTTGGGCTCCTTATATAGTGGGCATATAAGAACCTTGAGATGTTAAGTGAGATAATAGTGGGTTGTAGATTTAGTTCATGTGTAGGATAGGTGGTTGGGTCAAGTTATGGTTTTCGGGTTGATTCTATGGTGTAATTCAGGCTAGTCAAGTTGGAAACAAAGAAGGGCCTACAGACTGGATGTCCCCTTTGAGGGACAGATGGGCAGCCTGTGATTAGCCGTTAGGGACGTATAATATACCGTTAGAAAGATGAGGAAAAGATCTTTCCAACGAGCTTTAGATCAACTCAATCGGATTCCTGGGTCAAAAGTTGTAGGCGGTTCTTTTGGACTGCGCATTAACTTTAGTAATGGTAATGGTACTGAGTTGTGATTATCGTTACCAAATATCGACGTAGAGTGCTGAGCCACATGAGGAGGGACACGGGTTAGTCGGTTGGTTTACCAGTTGAGGTAAGCACTCTTGCCTAGTGTCCTTATTTATTGGCTGGTTGTTTTCTTGATTTCATGCTTGTAAGTACTCTTGCCTAGTGCCTTAATTATTGACTGATTACTTTCTTGATTTCATGTTTGTAAGTACACTTGCCTTGTTCCCACCCATCATTCGGTTTTATTGACTTTGATTTTGCTATTTGTTAGCATGTATGTTCTTTCATGATGCTCCCTGTTACATGCACATACCTGCTTGTTGTTTGGTTTCCTTTTCATGTATGTGTATGTTTACTTGGTGTGAGATAGTGTTTACTGTGCATGTTTGTCCGTTGATCGGCAGGTGGCCGTGCCAACACGTGAGCCTGTGCGCTGGCCGGATCGGCATGTATTAGTTTTACTATTTAATGTTGAATGCTCGCTGAGCATACCCACTTGTGACCGGGACGATGCTGTGGAGACTCGTGGTGCTTGTGTTTAGGTTAGGTAGGTATGTGTTAGTGGAGTGAGCGGGTTCCTTGAGCATAGCCTCCTGTTTTCCAGCACTTGACCATGGAGACACGCGGTACTTATGTTGGTCGCGTTGGTATGTGTTGGATGAGTTCCGTTCTTCCGCCCAGATCAGTGGAGCATGGGGGCTCCGTTTGGGAACGTTCAGGGACGAGGACACCCTGGCGTTTCGGCTTGCGATGCCAGAGGGATGATACTCTGGTTGTCCTGCCCGTTAGTGGGATGATACGCTGATAGTGTCGACACGTACGAGAGGTGGTGCTACCGATATACGACCTGAGGGCCGTACAACCGGAGGGTCGATTGCAGCCGAGGCTATTGTTGCTGACCGAGGGATCGTTGTCGAGTTCTCTTTGGAGTTCTTTTCAGAGCCTGAGTACCGTGGTTGGATAGGAGTCTTGCCGTTGCTATTGATTGTGGTAGACTCCTAGGGGATTTGGATTGTGCGGGGCATGGCCCCGGTTTTTTGGATTGATGGTTACTGATCTACTCATTATTGACTTATCTTATATTATCTGTGCTGGTTTGGCTTCGCTGTGAACCCCGCGGGGTACTTACTGGGCTTTCCTTTCGAAAGCTCACTCTACTTGTTTCTTTTTTTTCTTCAGGATTGGGAGATTAGCTGATTTGGATACAGGAGCTGCATGAGGGATTGAGATAGCTTGTCGAGGTTCGAGGACCTCATATGATTGTTTGTATGTGAGATATTTTATAGGACCCTTGTAGGGCCTTGGTGTTGTATAGGGTGATTAAAACTTGATTTTAATTCCGTTGTAAAACTCTGATTAAGTTATGACATTTTGAGTTATTAAATTGCATGCTTTATGGCTCACCAAGGCCTTGTATCCGAGTGAGGTGCACCTCTACTTGGATATGGCCGATCTGTGCACGTGCCCGAGGCCTGGAATCCGGGTCGGGGTGTGACATCATTCATAACATATAATCACATATAAACTTGAAAACCTTCCATTCAAAGATATCAAATAAATTATATATATACTAATCACCTCTAACCCCACATCCCACGTTCTTGAACTTCTTTTACGGCCCTTGAAAACTTCAGACTCAGTAGTCTCAACTTCTGTTTGGTGCAGTGGGGCCTCTTGGTGTTCCTGTGCATCAATAAGTTTGGGTGGCATAGTTATACTCGGGACAGTAGAACGGTTGTAGTCCTCGATCGGTCTTGACGGATCGCTAGAAGTGACATGTCGTCTTGTCCTCGGCATACCTACAAATAATTCACATAGGCAATGAAGCAATTTAATAATATTATAAAGTAATAAAATATCAAAATAAGTACATATAAAAGAAATGAGTACTAATTACACTCAAACGATTACCTAATTGTTGTTATCAACTTCAAAATGTTCACTATTATTAGAGGATAACATATCATTTGGATCATCTACATTATCTCGACTCAGTTGTAGATGTGTATCTTCATGAGGAAATATATTATCCAAATTATGCATCGGATAAGGTTCAATATTAGCCATAGCATGCTCATCATCCTCGTCCATGTCATACAAGTCTCTAGGTTTCAGATATATTGGTATACACCATCCGTCTTCCTTTTGGTCATTAACATAAAATTCCATTTGCGCTTCAGAAGCTTTAATGTATTGCTCATCATCTTCATGTACCCCGGTATGTATATGTTATGTAAAATTGATAGAAGTAAAACCCAATTGATCAGTTTTCATACATCTAGGGTGAGTCGTGTTGGCCCATTCACATTTGAACAAGGTTACCATAAATATTCCATTATAATTAAGCTTAATGATGTCAACCAATTTTCCATAATATGGTACACCTCCATGCCGCATGTTAACATCAATATTGCTCGAGAAACTCCTTGTTCCAAAGGTGCCGAAAACTCCACTATTCTGTGTGTTTAATACTCTCTCACATTCCAAAGTATGAAACTTATATCCATTGACATTGTATGCTGTGTATCTTTTTGCTTAATTAATTGGTCCTCGCGAAAGAGCTACGAGCCAACTTTTGTCATAATATTGAAGCTTGTCGAGATCTCGGTTGATCTAATAACACATTAAAATTACTCAAACGCATTTATCAAATAAAAATTAATTATATACATAGAGAGTTCACTTATTCGATTTGCAAATCACTGATTAAACTCTTTGTGCACCATCTTGTCTACCTCAATAGGATTCCTACTTCTAGACCTTAATTGTCTTTTCGCAACAATCCTGAATTCCCTATGATGTTCGAAGTAGCAATTTTGTAACTATGGTGATTTTAGTATTGTATAAAAAAGCATGGTTATTAATACTCACTGAACATAAGAATCAACTGTAAGATAGTTTATTAGTACATGTCGATGAACTAAAAGAAAACAGTCAAATTGTGACGGATATTAGCGAGGGAAAGATTTCATTGCAAATCAGTCATGAGTTTGCGACGAATAAGTATTTAGCGAGCGAAAAGCGAGGCAAAATACTCTATTGCTAAAGCTACATGACAAGCTGTTGTATTTAGCAAGGAAATAGCGAGGGAAAAAAGCATCCGTTGCTAAAGTTGCGCGTGAAGATGTTGGCGAGCCCTTAGTGAGGGATTAGCGAGGGATTATACTTCTAGCTAATTAGATAGGGCCATTTTTCCTCGCTAATTTCATGGTATATCGTTAAGGAATTATATTGTATTACATTAGCAAGGGATATTGGCACTAGCTAATTAGCTAGGGACCGAATCCCTCGCTAATTTAATGGTATATCTTTGTGAAATTATATTTTATGAAATTAGCAAGGGATAATTTCCCTAGTAAATTAACTATCACTAATTTCACATTAATATACAATTATATTAGCTAGGGAAACTGTTAATACCAGCTTGGGATACTATCCCTCGCTAATCTCATATGATAGCCATCAAATTAATTAGGTAGGGAAATTATCGCTAGGTAATCTCATAAGATATGATTATGTAATTCTATTTTATGTAAGATGAATTATATTGTATGAAATTAGCAAGGGCTATTTTCCATAGCTAAGTAGCTAGGGAAATTATCCCTTGCTAATTTGATGGCTATCATATGAGATTAGCTAGGGATCATTTCCCTAGCTAATTTGATGCCTATCAAAGTATCATATGAGATTAGCGAGGGATAATGTTCCTAGCTAATTACCTATGGAAATTATCCCTAGCTAATCTTATATGATAGCCATCAAATTAGCTAGGTATATTTTCCTTAGCTAGTTAGCTAGGGATATTATCCCTCACTAATATCATATGATATCACTATGTATTCTATACTATGAAGGAGAAATTATATTGTATGAAATTAGCAAGGGACAGTTTCCATAGCAAATTAGCTAGGGACAATATCCCTCTCTAATTTGATGGATATCATATGAGATTAGCTAGGGATCATTTTCCTAGTTAATTTGATGCCTATCATATGATATTAGCGAGGAATAAAATCCATAGCTAACTAACTAAAGAAAATATCCCTCGCTAATTTGATGGCTATCATATGATATTAGCTAGGGATAATTTCCATAGGTAATCTCATTTGATAGCCATCAAATTAGCTAGGGAAATGATCCCTAGCTAATATCATATGATAGCCAGCAAATTAGCGAGGGATATTTGCCCTAGCTAATTAGCTATGGAAACTTTCCCTTGCTAATTTCATATAATATAATTCCTTTTTCATAGTATAGAGTTACATAATGATATCATATGAGATTAGCGAGGGATTATGACACTAGCTAATTAGCTAGGGAAATTTTCCCTCGTTAATTTCATGTTGTGTAATCATATAGTATTTAGCGAGGAATTTGCGAGGGATAATGTCCCTCGCAAAATTATACAATGATGATATGTAGCGAGGGATTGGCGAGGGATTATAATTCCTCGCAAATTAATATATTTTGTTCGCACCTAAATTTTCTAATTGGCGCCCTATTTCTTTCCCAAACTTTCTTATTGGTGCCTTATCTCTTTCCCAAACCTAATTTCTCGATCTCCGGAGAACAAGCACCGTCGGAGCAATTGCCGCCACCGTCGCGCTCTTTGCTTCCTACTTTCTTTTCAACAACTTGAAGTTTCCTCGGAGGAGAAGATCAAGGGAAGCGTCACGTAAGAGCGAGACGAAGGGCTAATTCCCTGAAGGCGAGAGGTTCTTCGGCTTGCTCGAGAACTTTGGGAACACCTCTACTGCAACAACGTCCTGCAGGTAGTTATCACTTTCTCATGAAACTAAAATCCATAATTTAATTCTTATATAAAGTTCTAATTTGACTCATTCATTTCAAGTTTGTTTTCTTTACTTTTTCTCTCCAAATGGTTGACTTCTATGGTCGTTTAGAAGAAATATTGTTGTTAGTGTACCCGGGATTACCAATCAAGAATGTTACATTATCCAACTGCAGATGGTATGATCCCAATCCGAATATTGGGACTAAAGTACATCCACAATACAAGTTGGTTGATGTCAATATACGCCGAAAGTACACCAACTACGAGCCATTTGTGTTAGCAATGCAAGCAACACAGGTATATTATGTATCATATCCAAGCATAAGAAAGGGCAATAATGATTGGTTGGCGGTTTGCAAGGTAGGTCCGAGATCGATGTTCGAGTCACCTAAAGCGGCCAAAAATTTAAAAGTGGCATTTCAAGAAGATGTGGTTGAATCACATGAAATTGATGTCAGTCTTATGAATGAGGAAGTTCAAAACCTCCAGCATCCAAGTGGTGAAAATATAGAACTTGAGGAAGATGAAGATAGTGAAATATCAGAAGAACCGGATTGGGAGTCCTTGTCAGGAGACGAAACTGATGAAGATGATGATGAAGATCATGAGGAAAGAAGTGATAGTGAATAGGCTTACATTATACTTCTTTTATTTCTTAGTATGGATGTTTGTTTTCTTTTTTGTGTACTTGAAAAAGATAACTCAAAGTATGTTGAGTGTTAAGACTTTCCATATTGAAGGCAATGTTGCCAATTTGTGTTGATTTGTAGCCTTAATATAATTTTTCATTCATCACTTTGATTACCACAGTGAATTGGAACAAATTTTTGCTTATAATCATACTGAGGGCTCTTCTTTGTGTAAGGGTGAATAATATTTAAAAAAATACAGTAAGTAGATTTTCTTGCCACGACTTACAAGAGAATCAACATTTATTTAAACTTCTTTAAATATTCTTCTAAAATCTATTTTTGATACTTCTTGCAATAATCATAGTTTTAAATTGTTGATACATTGATATTGTTTGTAGGTGTTAAAAAACAATTAATATTGTTAATAACATTCATTTTGGGTTTCATTTTAGTTAATATGGCGCGAGGGTGGGACATTAGCGGTGGAGCTAGTCGTAGTGTCGGAGGGAGGGGACGAGGTGCACGACATGATCCATTACCACCCATTCAGAATGCATCACTGTGTCTTCCCATTATTACACTACCAGAGGTGATGCGTCCGGTACCGGTTCCATCAATTGCTTCAGGGAATATACCTTTACCGTCTGAGGATGCACCGATTATTGGATTATCTCACCAGGGTGATTCTCAAGCACAAGCAAGTGTAAATAGGGAAGAACATCTAACACCTGCTGACCCTACTGACTCGGGTGACTCTTTAGGCAGAAATCGTAGGCGGATCACAGTTGATCGTGGAATGTGGGTATACAAAACTTCAACTATTTCTTTGTTGGTATATATTGTTTTTACAAGTTTGGTTTTGATTATTTATTAATGAACATTATTTTTTCGTTTCGCAGATTGATTCCATCCTCTGAATGCTCGCGTCGAATTCGATCCATATTTCAGGAGAGATTTGATGACGGGGGGCTAGGTGGGTCTTAGTCTCAAATGAGACCAAAGAATTTTACTTTGAAGAGTTCAAGGTAAGTCTATGTTGCTATTAACAAATTATTATTATCTTGTGTGTAAACTTATAATGTATCATTAAACATTATTTGCTATGATGTAGAAATATTTTTACTGGGATACACAAATTGACCACTTTGTCAAGGAGGCTTGGTTGACAAAGACATCTACACGGTACGGAGATATGATTTGTAAATTGAAGATGAAGACTAACCGACCGGTATATGTTCCTGAGTCTGTGTGGACCAAGTGGAAAGAGGCTTGGAGGACACCCGAAATTGTGCTCATATCCCAGCAAAATGCAAAAAATAGACATGGTGGACTCAATGATGGCCCGTGTTCCTCTACCCACAATGGAGGCTCAATTTCCCATTCTGAGCATGGGAAGAGAATGGTAAGGTTTTTTTTATATGGGTTAAATTTGTATAAATGCATCTTAAGTTGTATCTTTTCTTCATTTGACCTATATAAGTGTTGTTTTTTAGGAGCAACAATATAGCCGTCCCCCGATACCCTTTGAGGTCTTTAGGCGCACACACACGAAGAAGGGGGGTGGTGAAACATTTACGAGTGATAAAGCACGCATTGTTCATGTGAGTCATTATTTCTTTTGTTTTGTATGTGTAATTTTTGAAGGAGATTTTGTGTAATTGTGTTTATGTTAAGAGTTTGTCATGATGTTATCTTTAGCATGTTATATGATTGTAACCTTTAGCATTTTATCTTTTATTTTTAAGTATGGAATATTGTTGTTATATGATTACTTAGAATGGTAAATTTATATATTGTTGACTTGAGTTTGCTTACTATCTACCAATCAGGTCTTTATTGATTGTGATATGAGTAATAGGAGGGATCATTTGATGTGTAACGTTAATGCTTGTTTTTTCTCCGATTGTCTTATAGCAACCTTGTTCTAATGGAACTAAGCTTAGTTGTTAGTCTTGATTTTTAATTACTTTTGTGAAACATGTTTAAGTTTTGTTCTATAGATTTTGGTTTTTGTAAGTGATTTACTTGAATGCAATAGTTTGAAGAATTATTTTTTAGAAAAACCAATCATAATTACTTGTGATTTGATATACCACATAACATGTTGTAATTAGTTTTTCTTACGTTTACAGTGCACATTAACACCATATTAATTGAAATATTACATTCTTTTCTTAGGATTGATACGTCGCTTTGGTGGAGGAGAGAAACAGTTCGGGGGGGACAATGGACGAAAACAACTTATATTATGAGGCCACAGGTAGGATAAAGAAGAAGAATGTCTTTGGTTTGGGAGGAATGGCCAGCTACTACTATAAAGATGCATCCTCTTCAGTATGTCGTGCATCAAACTTGCACAATGCTAGAGATGTCAGCCACCAGGTAAAAGCTACTATCTCATCTATAAAGTAAAGGATAGATGAGATGGTTGATGAGAGGATGCAACAACGAGAGGTGGAGATTCATGCATCTGTTAGAGAGGAGTTTGAGGGACGACTTCAGGAGATGGAGCAGCAGTTGGAGATACAGCGAAAGTTTCAGGAGCAAATGCAGAAGATGTTAGAGAGCCGCCAGTCTTCTGACCGCTTCGTTCATTCACCATCTGATAGGACTTGAGGAGAGCCTGTCATGTTGATATTCATATTTTGTATTGGCTATTGTGATGTGCATCTTATAAAAAATGATATATATATATATATATATATATATATATATATATATATATATATATATATATATATATATATATATATATTACGATGAGATCAATGTGGTAAATATATATGCTGTTATTACAATGGAGTGATAATTTTCTCTATTATGAATTTACAGGTGGTATTTAAAATTGTACTATAGGGGACCATTAAATAAAAATATATATCGGTGGTAAATGTATTATTAATGAGGGAATAGCTAGGAAATAGCGAGGGAATAATTTTTAAAAAATTAGCTACAATAGATAAGCTCTGGCTAAATAGCTAGTAAAAATCTAGAATAGCTAGGGAAGAACGAGGGAATTATTTTAAAAAAAATAGCTACGAACGAGTAGGCCTAGCTAAATAGCTATGGAAACGCCCTAGCTAAGTCCTCGCCAATAGGAAAATTCAGCGAAGGAATATAGCTAGGGAATAGCAAGGAATTGTTTTCTCTTGCTATATAGTTACAACAAAATCCCTCGCTTCGCCATAGCAAATTATTGAAAAAGAGTGATATGGCAAGGAGAGTTTAGTGAGGGATAGCAAGGGAATTATGTTCCCTTGCTAACTGGCTAGGGAGAGTTGCTGTCGCTAATCCCTTGCTAAAGTTCAGCGAGGGACACTTTCCTCGCTAAACATTTGCTAGGATCAAAATGGCGACGGAAACATTTCCCTTGCTATTCCCTAGCTAAATTAATTTAGCGAGGGAAATTCATGATTTAGCTAGGGATAATTCCCTAGCTATTTTCCAGTTTTCTTGTAGTGGAGCTTGCAATCTCTCAATGGATATTAAAGTAAACAACATATAAGCCCCAACCGACTTCCTAACGTATAGAAATAATTTTGCAATTAGAGCATTTGGACGTTGAGAAATGACGGGTTCATCAACAATTCGTCTGGGAACAAAATGTAATAGTTTCGTGTGCAATATCTAAATATCGTGAACAAAATGTAATAGTTTCGTGTGCAATATAACCCTCTGCAATAGATCCCTCTGGTTGAGCTTTGTTGCGCACGTATGATTTAAGTACCCCTAAGTACCTACAACACCATATGTTTAATAGTTATATGACATATACATGTTAATAGTTATGAATTACAAATAATATTATTAACCAATATTACCTTTCTATTGGATACATCCAACGGTAATACACTAGACCTCCTACTTTTGCTTCATCAACCAAGTGAACAATCAAGTGCATAATTAATGTGAAAAATAATGGTGGGAAAACCATTTTCATGTTGCATAAAGTGAGTGCAATTTGGTTCTGCAGTTTATCCAATTCAGCAACACTCAACGCTTTGCCGCATATTTGTTGGAAAAAGGAACATAACTCAAGTAATATTGCGGTGACTTTATCATCAAGCCCTACACGCATAGCGAGTGGGAGAAATTGTTGTACAGGTATATGATTGTTATGAATTTTCAATGTTCCAACTATTTTAAGGTTATCAACATCAATGCACCGAGAAATATTACTTGCGTAGCCATATGACACATAAATATTCTTCAGAGTGTTTAAAAATAACTTCTTCCCTTGCTTAATCATTGTGTACACTGCTGGAGCAAACTTTTCATTGTCATTTGGCCAAAGATCCAGTTTAAAATGCATAACTTGTAGGCCTTTACGAGTATTGAGATGATCTTTTGATCGAGAACTATCTTCAATAATGTGAAGAGGACGTTATCACGCACATTCTTTTGTATATGCATCACATCCAAATAGTGAAGCAATAAATTAAACTCCCAATCAAAGATTATGCTTTTTTTCTTCCATTGTTGTGTCCCTTCTAGAGTAGTACTTGTACCACGCCTTCGTTTCCCTCTAACCTGATTACCAACAGATCGACCGAATGTGACATTAATATCCTTAACCTGTTGATAAATCTCTGTGCCTGATAATAGTCTCGGAGGTTCGCGTAGCTCTTTCTCTCCATTAAATCTGATCTTATTTAATCTAAATTTATGTCCACCATCAAGAAAGCTGCGATGGCCCATGAAATGCCATTTCTTACTATGACACAAACGGAGGGGCTTTGAGGAGTAGTTACAATATACACAGGCATGCCCGGTATAAACATTCCACCTTGATAGATTAGCTAACCCAGGGTAATTACTAATTGTCCACATCAAAGCAACATGCATCGTGAACATTTCATGCTCATAAGAATCATATGTATCAACACCATCATACCCCAACTCTTTCAACTCCTTTATTAGAGGTTGTAAGAAGACATCTATATCATTTGCTGGCATATGCTTACCAAGAATAATTATTGAAATGATAAAAGATGTTAAAAAAAATTAATGAAAAAGATGTGAAAATGTTAAAATCATGTTTAGGATGCAGGAAAGGCATTAAGGACTTAGCAGGAGAACAGAAGACCTGATAGTTAATAGTGTTACTAAGGTGAGTAGAAGATAGAGGAACCCATGGTTTTCTTTTATTGTTGTTTTATGAACTCTATAAATAGGATGATTGTTCCTACAACTTATTTTCATTATTTATGACATGATTGCACCTATTTAGGGTTGACTCTTGACTGTTATAGTGTTTTTAAAAAATAGATTTTTATGCAATACTTGTATTGAATTTGCTTATATATGATACAACCATGGATGGGGGGTTGGTGTGTCTAGAGAATATATGAGAATGAAATCACCCTGAACGGAGGGTTGATTTTACCTGAAAACGAGTAACACATATATTGCATTAAATTATGAAATACAAGCTATTGCATGTGATATGAATAGCCTTGAGGGGTATTGTATATTATAAATGTGATGCACCCTGTTGAGTTGTACTAGTTATACTGGGGTTTAGTATATGAACTCGACATGAATTTTGGGAGAATTGTACCTGTTGTCTTGCCCTTTGTGGTGACTTTATGGACGTGTCACTTTATTATTGCTTCGTGTAGATATATTGCTTCATGCTGATATATTGTTTCTTGCAGAAATATTACTTCGGGCTATGATTTTGGTATGACTTTGACCAATATTACATGATGGTTTATATGCATAAGATGGGCATGTTTTCTATGCATCAAATGTTTTCATGAAATGATATATTTTCTTATGTGTCACGCCCCGACCCGGATTCCAGGACCTCAGGAATGTGAGCAGACATGCAGTAACCAAGTAAGGCGTACCTCACTCGTATGGCTCCGAAGCTTGAGTCACCTACTCCTCAGGATCTGAAAGAGAAAAGAAACAAATGCATGAGTTTTCGAATGGAAAGCCCAGTAAGTATCCCGCATGTCTCACAATGAACGAGATATGATAGAAAAGCATAGCAAAAATCAAATCAACAAGAAGGTGGGGACCACGCCCCGTGTCACAAAATCCTAGGGGTCTCGAACCTACCACAAAGACATAATCAATGGTAGGGACCCCTAATCTATCAATAACCCTCAAGCTCTGGAAAAAAAAGATCGACATGCCTCCCCCGGTCAGTAATCAAAGCCACAGCTGGAAAATGACCCACCTGTCGTAAGTAGGTAGCGCCACCTCCCATGTATGTCGACATGATCAGCGTACCAATCCCACTGACGAGCTGGACAACCAGAGTTTAACTCCGCCTCTGGCATGGGATGCCAGAACGCCGGGGTGTCCTCATCCCCGCACATCCTGCAATCGGAGCCCCCATGCTCCACTGATCCGTGCGGAAGACTAACCATAAACTAGGGATGCCAACATACCGAAACAATCATACATGCTCAAGAATCCAAAACAACAAGGAAACAAACATGCATGTATGAAAAGCAGTAATCTAAGGATATCATCAAAACATAATAACAACAATATCATGCAACAGTCAGACAGAAAAGATTCAAGGCCAATGAAACCCGAAGTCGTGTGGGAACTAGGCAGGCGTACTTACCTCCACTAGTAAACCAACCGACTAACCCCTGTCCCTCCTGAGGTAGCTCAGTGCTTTACGTCAATATCTGGTAATGATAATTACAACTTAGTACCATCACAAAAACAAAATGGTCTATTAATATTAATAATAATATTAATAATATTATTAATGCAGAATTTCTGAATTTGTTGCGCAGTCCCAAAGAACAGCTCACAACTTTTGATCTACGAACCCAATCGAGTTGATTTAAGGCTTGTTGGAAAGATCTCTTCCCCATCTTTCCAATAGTATATTATACGCCTATTGGATAATCACAAGGTTCCCAGCTGTCCCTCGAAGGGGATAGCAAGTCTGCAGGCCCTTCTTTGCTTCCAACTTGACTAGCCTAACTCAAACAATTAAACCTTCCAACTTGGTCTATCAAACAATTTTCAAAATTATTTAGAACTGACCACCTCTCCAAAAAAATCCAACCTATCATCACAACTCATTATTGCATATTCAATCTCTGTCATTCAAGCAGGCAAGTCAACAGATCATAGGATATGTAAATATTCTTATCTAAACTTCATAGAAAACTCATATTATTATCATCCAACAATCTTTAAGCATGTGCAATTTATCATTATCATTAATCAACATGCCAACTCATGAGTTCACAGCAACAAGCAATAAAGAAAACCCCTTGCATGCTCTCACAAATACAGTCCACCATGCATGTATGACTAGTTATCTACTACTCTTCCCCGAAGATGGTTGCCAAGGTTTCCAAGATGGTAAACACTAGGCCAAGCCTACCTAAATCCATGCAAAGATATGATAGAGGTTAGGAGAACTCACCGAAAAATAGTGACACCACGACGTCATTTTGAAGAAGCTTTGGTGGCGAGCGGCGCCAAGACAATCTCGTTCACTGGAGATGCCGAGCTTCTCCGTTCTCCTACTCCTCTGTCTTTCTCTGTCCCTCAATGGTGGCGGCAGCGAGAGAAGAACGTGCTAGGGTTTGTAATTATCATCCTATCTTATAGAGGCTCTTGGAGATATCAAGGCGATCTCTCATTTCCGTTGATCGGATACGATTCTACCTGCTATATCAGGACGGTGAGAGGAAATACCCACGCACTTTGATCCAAAACAAAAAAAACCCTTCCAAATTTCATTAATGGCAGCCACCCCTCCATATATATATATATATATATATATATATATATATATATATATTACTATAATTCAAAGTTTTCAAATTCTTTAATGGCAGCCATCCTTCCTTATATATAAATACGGGAGTGTTACTGTGCGGCCGGTCGGATCACTATGCAGATCCGGCCGCTTCCCATTTTGGCCCTTGGAGCATGTTTGAAGGATTTCTTACCTCGCGGATTGGAAGATCATTGAAAAATAAGCTAGCATGTCCATTTTCATACCATTTGGTGACCGTTTGATCCTCTCATTTAATGGTTGAAATTTTGAACCGTTAAAATTTTCCTAAAACAAGAACTGTTAAGTGGGAGGACCAAATGGTCACCAAATTATATGAAAACGGACATACTATCTTATTTTTCAGTGATCTTCCCATCCATGTGGTTGGAAATCTTTCAAACATGCTCCAAGGGCCGAAATGGGAAGCGACCTCATTTGCACAGTTTAAGGCCGACCTCACAGTAAAACTCCCATATATATATATATATATATATATATATATATATATATATATACGGGGCTGATTCTATTATTTTGCAAGTGCGGTCGCCTCGTTTTGGCCCACTTGCATAGTATTTTGAGGAAATCCAACCATATGGATGGAAAGAACATCGAAAAATAAGCTAGAATGTCAATTTTCATACAATTTGGGAACTTATAAGGTGTTCATCTTAAAGGTTGAAATTTTGAACGGATAAGATTTCTATAAATTTTCACCCGTTAAGATGAAGACCCTACAAGTTCCCAAATTGTATGAAAATTGACATGCTAGATTATTTTTCGATGTTCTTTCCATCCACAAGGTTGGAAATCCTTAAAATACTGTGCAAGTGGCCAAATGGGAGGCGACCTTACTTGCACAGTAATCTGGCCGGCCTTATAATATCACTCCCGTATATTATATATATATATATATATATATATATATATATATATATATATATATATATATATATATATATATATAACTATATTTCAAAGCTTTCAAATTGATTAATGGGAGCCAAGCTTCACATTCACCATTACTTTATTCCATCTTAATTAAACCTTCAATATATATATATATATATATATATTTTGCTCCATCAATCCCAATCAAATATATTTATTTATATTTATATATATACACAAATTCAATTAATTCTAAATTTGGGAGGTATTTCTTTAATTAATTAATTAATCAAAGAATAATTAGAAAATATTTGTTCCACAAAATCCTGGATTTTACATTATGATAACCCCTAAGGAGAATGTTTATCTCTCACTGAGTTTGTAAAAGCTCACTACTCTCCTCTCATGGATCGCAGATTCAACCAAGGATAGAGGTTAGGGACATTGAGGCAAGGTATATTCTTGGTGTGTATAAACCATTAGAGGATAGTAGGCTCTAAGCAGGGTATGGATATGATGTTGTATTTTATAACACTTTGGTTATGTCTAGTGTACTCTAAGGTTTATTGTTTATATATATATATAAACAAAGACAGCCTGACCACAGTTAGTGTAAGGAAATCGTCCCGGTGACGAATAACCAGTATGAGTTGAGGACGGGTTCTTACATAAGTTATTGACGAAGAGCTCACTTAACTCTTTGAAAGAAGAAACATATTTTTTTGGTAGATTAGAGAACCACATATGGGTTTTGATCTCTAGGGTAGCTGGGAACACCCTACACATGATGTCATCATGGGCTCCATGGAGTAGCATCATAGCTTTGAAGGACTCCAAATGATCAATGGGATCTAAGGTGCCATTGTATGTCTCAATCGATGGTACTTTGAATCCCGCTAGAAACAAAGCTTCAATGATTTCTAAGATAAAGGGGGAAATCATTCAAGCAACATACCTAGGTTATTCCTTTTTTCTTGGGACGACCTTGAACTGAGCTCTTGGAGAATTCTCGGGTCATGGCTTAGGTGAACCCTTTGTCATGGTTTTGGGCTTAGCTTGAAGGTTAGGCTGAGGGTTGTGCAGTGGAACAGTAACAACTAGGAAATATATAATGGAATAGATATTCCACTAACATGGCAAGAAAGAAAATGAGATTTGATGACTACTAATGGGGATGTTTCATCATTAACTGTTAGCCCTAGGTGGCAAGCCAGGTATTTGACTCTTCACGTGATACATTGATTGCAAACACAAGTGGGTTCTAGATGAATGACTTAGAGGTGAGGGCAAAAGGCAAGTTGACTAATGTTCTATATAGTCTTCATACTTTGGTAGTGTTCATACTATATGTAAAGGGATTTTATAGACCCTTAGTGAAAGCCTCTAGAAGTTTTCCTTGTTGCCTATATAAGGGCTTATATATGCTCTAAAGGAGATAGATAGGAAATATAGGTTTGGGATCGAAAATACCCTCCTGACATCGTGTCTGTGAAGAGACACCATGCGATATATATCGAATCAGAAATGACTGTTTTATTTTATTTTATTTATTTTGGTTATTATGGGTTCTTCCATTCCTAATAGAGGCAAGCCTCTATTATCAATTACCCCGAATAAGATTGCAGAAACCTCTGATTAAGGGCAAAAGTACAAGTAGAGACAATGAAAAAATTTGATAAATCCATATATTGCAAAACATAATAATTTATTACATATAAATATCATCACATAGATGCATATACATATTATTTATTTATTTATTCATTTAAATGATGTCGCCTTCCACTTTGGGATGTATGCCTCGCTACTTTGGGATTTGTGTTGCTTTTGTTGCCTCAAGATGCCTACTTTGCCGCCATCTTGAGATTTGCACCATTTTAGGATTTGCATTTTATCGACTGCTTCAAGATGAGTACTCCATCGCCACCTTGAGAGTCGTGTCATTTACTAGCCACCTTAAGATACGTATCTCATCATTGTCTCTAGATTCATGCTGTTTCGGGATTTATATTTTATCAGCTGTCTCAATGTGAGTATTCCACTATTTCCTCTATATTCGTGCCGTTTTGAGATTTACATTTCATCGGCCGCCTCAAACGCATGCTTCATCTCCGCTTTAGGATTTAAGTTCATATTGACCACCTCGAGAAGAGTGTTTCATCTTCGTCCCAAGATATATATTTATTCACGATTTGTACTTCATCGGCTGTATCGAGATACGTATCCCATCATCACATCGAGATACGTGCTGCTTCAAAATTTGTATTTTATTGGTTGCATCGAAATGCGTATTCCTTAATTTCATCAAGATGTGTACCCATGGAGATTTATATTTTATCATCCTCCTTAAGATACATGTTTCATTGTCACATCAAAGCTAGTACCATTTGAGAATCTATATTTTTTTTATCCGCTTTATGATGCGTATTGGTTTAGGGTTGAGTAAGTCAAGCCCTCCCAACAATATAATAAACCACCAAGTAATGTTTTGGCATATATCCAAAATATTACCATTTGGATAGATAAAATTGGAAGTACTAATGACATCCATACTTCCAGCTATTTAATTCTTACCTCCTTTTTTATTATTATTTTTACACTTTAAATTTGCCATGGTGGCTCATTTCCTCTCAAGACAAATCAAATATCATCATTCTTTAAAAAGAAAGAAGTATATCCACATTTTTTATGACTTTGTGCTTTTATTCCTCAATGTTGAAAATGTAGGCACATATGAGACCCTCCATCCTTAGACTCCAACTCCAAGAGCTCCTTATTCTCAATCATTGAATTCCAAGAAGTTGAAATTGTAATCTTTATTTTTATTTTATTATTAGTATTATATCACTCATATCATTTCCAAGTGGTTCTATAGGTTTCCTTGTGATAGTGAGGTAGGCTGCATCCTCCCATGATCATATATTATGGGTTCTCTATAATTTCCTAATGTCCCTTTTCCCAAGGATAACACACAGATGGAATAAGAAGATTCCCAGCTTCATCAGTTTGGTTCCCCACAACTTTGGAGTATTTTTGCCGTAATAAAATTTATGCAGTAGCTTTCAAAAGCATCGAGTTTATAATTTCTACACTAGAATTATTCTTCTTGTCCACAAATCTAATAGATTCATTTGCTTTAGCATTAATCTGTAGCAATTAGTGGTTATTATCTAATTTCATTATATCCTTTGTATCACTAGAAGTATTGGCAAAGTGAATATAGCTGTTTCATGTACAATTTTATCATCTGAAAATGCTCCCCCAGCTCAGTGGATGATGTGATTTGGCAAGCAGTGATCAAATTTTAAGAAATCTCATAATGGCCTCACAACAGCACCATCATTCTCTTCTCATAGTAAACACCCATATGCAAGTGCTTGGACTAGAACGATCTTCATGTTCTTGCCACCACCTTCAAGAGCTGCTCACAACATTCTTGGTGGCTTCACCAAGTTTTCATTGATCTATGTGAGAATTAACTTGGTTTGATGTATACATGGAACAAGTTTCTCCAGAGCTACTTATGCATTCTTGTCTATGGAGCTTGTAATAAAATATATCACAACTAAAAATGTCTTTAGAACCTTTCATCAAACGCTTGAAGGGTGTCCCACATAACTAGACATTTCACATAGTTTTAAAATGTCTTCTCAATATATTTCTACAATTGAATGCTTTAGTAATTTAATTCTTTATTATCCATAGTTTCTGCAGCCCAAGAATGGTACATGAGTGGCTTAGTACATGAACTCCATAACCAAGAACCCTTTGAATGACGGCTTCCGTGCTCATGCATCATCCTTCTTCTTCATCTTAGTAACCGCAATAACAACTTTTTTTTGGCTGATTTATATTTGCACCTTCTTTTGGGACATGTACATATCATACAACTAAAAATATTTTGCCTAACTTTAGAATGTTTTTCAACCAAATTTATAATATAACACTAACTCTCATCTTCATTGCACAATTGAATAATAGAGTCACCATTATCATCCTTGCAGTAGGTCTTTGACTTGAAAGCAAGCTATGTTACAGACATGACTCATAACTTTTTCCAATCAATGCTCTTGAATGCTGCATAACTATTACGTCCCGTATAGGTGAAGTGGAAAGGAGTTGTGACCCTTTAAGGAATTTAATCAAACAGAAGAAGGGCATAACCAAATGTTTCGCAATCTTTGAAGTATCTTTTTTTTTATTCTCTTTGGTTTGCAGCAACACAACAACATGCAGCTTGCCATCTTTAGTGAGGCTAGTGCAGCCGAAGTATTCACAATCTCTATTTGATGTTGTGATATTATTCAAAGGCTTGCGAATTATTAATGGCTCGTGGGCTTTTGCCAAGCCCCATACAAAACCTATTTATCTTGTAGTATGCCACAACTTGTCACTAAGCCTCACGCTATCAGGAAGAGGTGTTGCAACTCTTAAAGAATCTCCTTTGACCTTGTTAAGCTAAGAAAGGCTTGGGAATTGCTTCTGAAATTCCGAAAATGATTTGCTTGGTATTAGATTATCCTCTTGATCTTTTACAGCAACAATAGTGGCTCTAAGGAATAATTGTGTTCTCGATTTGATTTCAGGAAATTAGAGCATCTGATTTTTTACTTGAGCTGTTAGGAAAATCATTCAACACTTGGATCATCGAGCTTGCAAAGCCCGCAACTAAAATCAGTAAGAGCCTTGGGATTATTGTGGTTGATGGCGACCTGAGCAATGGCAACTACTGTATGGCGGGTTGGGTCTCTGCTCTGGAAGATCCCGAGAATGCCATCACAACACCTCCAATCTCCTTGCTTTCTTCCCTACGTTCATTATCTCTAAAGTCTTTCATTTAGAGCAGTTTTGAATATTCCTTTAAGCCTCCTAGTGAAATAATTTATGCATTTATTTATTTAGAGTGCTCGCCTACAGACATTATGATAATGTTTGCTGAGATTGTCCATGATCTTCCTCACGTATTGGAGTTACTACTCAAACACAATAACTAGAGAGTTTCTTAACATGTTATATTCCTTTAAGATTATGCAAAAACTCCCTCATTGAGGACATCATCTTATTCTTCTTTTTATAGCCTCTGCAAAGCCATTATCTTTAGCTATAGCAGTGACAATAAATCCTCAGCTCCTTCTATTGAACTATATAATGTCAAGCTAGAGAAATATTCCAACATAAGCATTATCTTCTTCCAGCTTCCTGTTTGTGTATCACATGCACCAAATAAGATATTTTTTAATATGTCTATGGGCAGGACATTTCTCAAAAGAGTTTATAACATCTATAATAAGTTCATATGCACTGCACTAATTATACAATGGAGTTCTCTTGCCACCAAGTAAGAGTTTTGCTTCAAAGCCCATTAAAATTTTTAAGAGTGAGGAACTCATTAACAGCAGCAAAACAATATTCCACTTGCAGAATTCTTCATCTTTATGAGGCATCTTACAAGACTCAACCAGCACACAGTTTGCATTAATTCCAGCACTTCGAACATTCCTCATCACCATAAATCTTTCAATGAACTTGGAAAGGGAACATGCTGAGATTTTCAGAACATCATCTTCAGTCATCTCGTTGCTCAAGTAGCGAAATTCCAACATCTTTAAATAGAATAGAATAGTATCATTTATGTCATATCAAACATTTCATGGGTGATTCAATGTATTCATGCCTATGGGGTGCACTTCCTTTTCATCCTTACCTTTTTATATTCATCATCATCTTCAACATTTTCTTCAATTTTTCTTTTGTTGAGTCTCTATTCCTATAGTTTTATCAAACTCCTTTTAAAAGACAGAGTTGCCACTGAGCCAGGTAGATTTTCTTCAGGTTGTATCCATTGAAGCACCATGAGTATGTTCCATCTTATAAGTAGTAAGGTTCGTTTTAGTTCTCCGGCCACATGTCTATCTTCTTAGCAGAACAGTTGGTATTTTTGTATTTGTAATAGCCACCATTGCTCTTCACTTGCTCCTCACTATGATGCAAACAGGTGGAGTCTTCTGGTCAGAGGCTGGTAGTCCTCTCTGCTTTCAACAATTGATTTCTCTTTAATATTAAGAACTTCTTTATATATGTAGCAGGGAATGCAATTGTTTTGATGTCCTTTATATATGCATCAACCTTCTTCAAACCAGAAATCTCAGCATTGACATTCTTTACATAACATGAAGCTGCAATGTGCTCTCAATTTGCTGTTCCTTGTGCTTGATTCTAGTTGCTTCAAGTGTTAATTTCAACTCTTCCATCTCAGACTCCGAGTAGTCCTCGAGCTGTTGAGGAATACCACCTTGCGATACAGCACCGAGTGACCCTCGAGCAAGCCCTCAATGATGAGGAAGCTGAGCCCGATCCCTTTGAGCGAGTCTATATCATCGATCCTGATCTTACCGCGACAACCCCAGAGACCTTGGATTCTGTCTGAGGCGTCGGCGATGGAGTGGTGGTGGCTGTAATTAACCTCATCACGAGTCCATCGACACATCACCGTTAACCTCAAGAGACTCAAAGTGATACTCGATCTCCTCCAGCGTATGCTTCACCGACGCTGTCTGGATCGGCGATGACATCAGCTTCCTGGCAGCGCCAACGGGGTAATCTTATGTTCATAGATATTCTGCAGCTCCAGGTGCACCCAGCGTAGGTGGGAATCTGGAAGTTTCTTTCCCACTCACCGACCTCCTGGTTCTCGTCGATCTTGTAGATCTTCAATTTAAGTTTCTCTGGCTGCTTGGTTATGATCAATCGAGGCTTCAACTGATCGTCTATGAGAAGGTAGCTGTGGCATCTTGGGCACCTCGTCGGTGATCAATCAGGGTTCAGCAGCAACATAGAACTTCAACCCCTTTTTCTTTACATAATATATATTATATAATATACTTTTTCCTCTTTCTCTCTTCTTTTTCTTTTTTTTATCTTTTGTTTTTTCTCTTCCATTTTTTTCATGCCAAGCTCTCTTTATTTATTTATTTTTACTTTTTTTTATCTCTCATTTTTTTCTTTTGTTTTTTCATTCTCACTTATGGCTCCCGGCTTCTCCTCCAGCGGCAGCTCGACAACAACGGCATCAGCACACCTGGGGCAGTGCTCCTCCTCCAACCGCGAAGAGAATATTCTGCGGTATTACAGTCTATCGAGGGATCCGAACCTGTATCCTTCGCCAAAGCCATCAGAGACAGGCTCGTGTCCCCTCGTTGACCAAGAATACCTCTCTCCTTTTATTTGTCTTACTTTTTCTTTCCCTCTCTTTTTTTACTCCCTTTTTTTCACTCTCTCTTTTTCAGGAAGCATAAAACCGCTTTTTTTCCATTAAGGCTTATTTCTTTTTTATTGACCCCCCAAATAACCTCCACCCATTTGAGACATCATGGGCGATAGACTTGGTCGTAGGGCAACGGCAAGAACGTGCATAGTTCTTATCCAAACCGAGTCAAGCAAATTATATATATTTTTTATTTTAAATAAGATGATAATTCTATATATTTATTTTTACATTTTAAATAAAATTAACATATCCTCAAGGCGATAGACTGGACCGCGAATAAAATCAAACATTTAAATTTGTTTTTTATTTTTATTTTTCTATATTTTATTTTGGATCGCCTCCGGATTAGTACCCGCGGAATTTCTTGGATTCGTCTCTGGATATGTGCCCATGGATTATCTTAGGATTTTTTTATAATGCCTCGAGATTTGTATTCTCGAGCATCTTGGAATTTGAGACAGCCTCGAGATATGCGTTCTTAGGCTATCTTGAAATTTGAGATAGCCTCGAGATATGTATTCTCTGGCATCTTTTGATTTGAGATCGCCTCGATGTATGTGTTCTCAGGCTATCTTGGGATATGACCGGATATATATATTTTATTTTAAATTGGAATATTTTAGTTTCAACATATGTCAAGAATCATAATATTTCTTTATTGATCCCTTCAAATATCGGCACCTGATATTTTAAATGCATATATAATTATATATATATATATATATATATATATATATATATATATATATATATATGTATGTATGTATGTATGAATTTTTCATACAGAAACAATAGGAGAACACAGAATTCAGTCAAACTTGTGTATACTCTTTCCTCTCCCCCTTAAAATTTTAGGAGGGCTTTTCGAAAGTTGCAGGTTGTTCGAAACATTGTTCTAGCGCCTCACGGACATGACTGTACCATTCGGCCCAAGTAGCACTCTGCACAATGCCTATGCGGGATTTCTCTCGGCACTAGCATACCAACACCTTGGCATTGAGCGGGATTGTAGCTCCGCACGGACTTAGCGCCTAGCACCTGACTTGTGCGGTAGCCTGGCTCGACGAGATTGATCTCTGAGCTGTACTGTACAGCGCTACTGATTTATGTCTTGCGCAGCCTAAGTGGCAGAACCTCTCAACATTGTCTGAACTAAAAGGGTTGGTCCTTGACATTTGGTTGAAAGCCATTCGTCAGAGATGTGAAGCTGGTCTTGAGATCTTAAGGTAAGTTGCCTTTCTTAAGTGCCTGAATACTCATTGAATGGTCTAATCTCACTCTACTATGGAGAGTAGAGCTGGGAAAGCTAAGGCAAAGGAGAATGCCTTCAAAGATTATAATTGAAGCATAGCTTGGTCGAATGGAGAGCGTTTTAGGTGACATTGCAAGGCACCTAGAAGATAAACTTCCTACTCATGAAGGTCTTTTTATAGGAATGGATGACTTCAGAGGTAGGTTAGAGGGAACTTTAAACTCTTTGATGGAGAGCTATATGGAGACTATAAACTCTCAGATAGAAAGAATGAGGACTGATATAGCATCTTTTCAAGAATTAGTTTTGAAAGAATTAAGGGGAATTAGGGATGATTGGGCCTTGTGTAAGAAGGCCTTCCTCAATATCAATCTGGTTGTCCATGAGAATGTGAAGCTCAAAGCTCCGAAACTAGATACCTTTGACGGCAAGAGGGATGAAAAAGAGCTTGATGCTTTTCTATGGTCTATGGATTAGAGATACCTTCGACACTTGAGGGTGGATCACGATGAAGAAAAGATATCTATTACCAACCTATTTCTCACAAGCAATGCGCTCTTATGGTCGAGGAGACGCAGTGGAGAGATCAAACAAGGTGTGTGCACTCTCTATACTTAGGAGAAGTTCAAAGAGGATTTCAAAAGGCATTTCTATCCTGGAAATTCTCAACTTGAGGCAAAAGAGAAATTCAAATGGCTCAAACACACTACAAGTATTTGTGAGCTATGTAACTAAATTCACTAACTTGTTATTTGAAATCTCTGATCTAAGTGAAGAGGACAAGTTCCTCTATTTTATGGGTGGACTCCAACCTTGGGCCAAGCTTGAGTTGCAACTATGGGCTTTACAAACCTTACCTCAAGCCATAGAAGCTGCTGAATCCCTGGTGGAGTTCAAGAGGCCTGACCAAAAAGCAATGGTAAATAAGCAAGTGTTTGCAAAGGGTGACCGCGTGTCATACCCCGACCCGTATTCCATGCCTCAAGCACGTACACAGATCGGTCGTAACCAAGTGGAGGCGCACCCCCAACTCGGATACAAGGCCTATGTGACCATAGTAGACAACAAATAACAAGGCAGATAACTTGAATAACATAAACAAATAGTCAAAGTCACAACGGAAATAAAATTAGGGTCCATGTACCCTACTATAATATAGTCCCTAGCTACAAGGGTCCTATAAATAGTATCTCACACATAATGAAAATAATAGAAGTCCTCGGACCTCTGCAAGCTACCTCGTCCCTCACACGTCTCCTGAGCTTGAGTCACCTACTCCTCAGAATCTAAAAAAGGAAGGAAAACAAGAGCGTGAGCTTTCGAATGGAAAGCCCAGTAAGTGCCCCTGCAAGGATCATAAAACCATCATAGATAACAATAATGTGCTCAATAATCATAAATCAAACAGTGGGGACACACCCTCCTAACTCTAGAACCTAGGAGTCTACCACAAACATCAGAAAGGTAACGACTCCTATCCACAAAAGCCTTCAAGTTTTGAAGAGAGTTCCAAAGGAAACTCTGCAAACGTCTCCCCCGGCCAGCATCAACAGCATTTGCTGGAACTCGACCCTTCGATCATACTGCCCTCAGGTCATATATTGGTAGTGCCACCTCTCTTACGTGTCGACACGGCCAACGAATCATCTCCATTAACGTGCAAGACAACGAGAGTATCGTCCCTCTGGTATGGCAAGCCGAAATGGTAGGGTATCCCATCCCTGAACATTCTCCAAACGGAGTCCCCATGCTCCATTGATCCTAGCGGAAGACTGACAATCAACAAGGGATACCAACACCCCGAAAATAATCATAAATGCTCAACATGAATCAAAATAACCAGGAATGAATGTATGAACTCAACAGATCAAGTCAAGAAAATATCATCGAACATGATAATAATAATAACAAAGAATACTCCGGAGTGTAGGCACTAGGCAAGTGTACTTACTTCTACTAGCGGTATCGGGAATCACTGGGGAATTCCCTCTGTTGCGTCTCTACGCCGAAATCTGATAATGGAAACTATGTCAATAGCGGCAATATTTTAAAACCTTAGATACGTATGACTGTTCATTAATTGGGCCTCAGTCCAACTTAATGGGCCTTCACTTATTCCCCATGTCACTTTCTCTTTTTAAAAGTCTAGGCCCTTTCCTTTAATCAAATGTTATACTTACCTTTGTGGTTAAGGTGCCCCATTGTAGCCATGGGATTTCAGGTTCGAATCCTACTCCTTCCTTCATTTCTTTTTATGATTGTTTAAATCTAGCCTTTATTTTGGGTGTGTTCTTCCATAATTGATTAAACCTGACTATTTATTCAAACGTGGACAAGTACTATGGTGGTTAAATCTAGCCTATATTACTTTAAGTGGTCATGGGTTCTATTCCCATCACTTACTATTCTAGCTCTTTTTTTTTATAACCTGATTTGTGTTTGGGCCTAACTCATTTGACCTGATTAAGTCCGACTGTTTAATATTAATTTAATCAAATAAAAATCTCAGGCAAAACCCAATTCTTATTTAAATTACTATTACAGACTGGACCTAACTAGACCAGACTCACTTGATTTGGATTTAAAATTCTGAACTCGAGGTAGCCCAACCATATTAATTTGATCAAGCCATTTGGTTTAACTCAATCCATTTCTTTTGAATCTGGTCCAACCTAACCATCTATTATTTTTTAAACAACTCAGTTTCTCTTCCCTCGCGCCTGAGCCCGGACTGAGAAGAAGGAGCGGCATTTCTCGGGGTGGTCGCCGGCGACGCACAGGTGGCCGGAGCCATCTCCGTCGCGACGTCCTCGCCGGCCAAAGTTAGCCTGAACGTTAAGAGCGTCTCCTGTGTGGGGCTTGTGAATTTACTTTCTCCTCGTTGGGGTACGAGAGCCCCAACCGGAATCCCTCTTCTCCACGGCATGTAGCCTATTGACCGCCGCTGGACAGAGGTCTCAGGGCTCCTAACCACATCTAGCATGCATGTATGATGCTTGTCAAAGAATGAAAGAGGGGAAAGGACTTACCGAAATGCGGTTGTCAGACGAGTCTCTCAAGGTAGAGTTCCTCAATGGTTCTCGTGCTTCTTTGAGGGGTGCTTAGGTTATCATGACACCATCCACACGCGTTTAGTGGGGTTCATATCAATCTTAAAAGTCCAGAGGCTAGATGACTCACCAGAGGATGTCGTGGTGTCTCTCGAGTTGAGCTGCAGACTTCACAGCCTTCAAGGGGTTGGCCGAGCTCTGGTTAGTAGTCACCCATGTCGCGGTTTGGTCGAGAGGTATTCTTCTGATCACTGGTCATTCCTTTTCTCTCTCTCTCTCTCTTTTTCTCCCTCTCTGTTTCTCCCGCAAAGAAGAAAGGGCAGAAGGTCCGTCGCCCGCATGGTGCTTCTTAGGGTTCAGGCATGGCTTTCCTCTTATAGGGCTCACAGTGAGAGTCCTGGTTGCTGTCAATTAAGCTGATGAGGGGATTCGACTCGCTAAAATCCCATCTCTTTTCTTTTTTGGTCGACAGCGAACGCGAAAGAGATCGCCTTATGACGAAGCTCGCGTTGAAGATAAGATATACTGTGTCTCGTGATCACACTTCGATCAAACGAGTGGTTGGGATCATTGCATGGGATCAAACTGTGTTTATCGTGTTTATCTGCCTCGGATTTAGTACTCTTCATAGATGGATGGTGGTAGATGGAATAGATAAATGGTTGGATTTAACGCTAGTGTCTCAAACTTATGTAGCCGCTTGCGATGAACGGCTTGGATCGATCTATCTATTAAAAGGTTTGAATGGCTAGGATCAAATGCTTTGCCTAGAACTTACAGCACTGGGACCGATGAACGGTTCAGACTATTTCATCCAAACAATTTAGATGGAGGGTTATGATTTATCACTTGTGCCTTGAACTTACTCTTCATCTCATGATTATTAGATCTAGGTCGTTGATTCTTTTTATCACACCCCTCTCTGCATGAGTCTCCAATTGACTTTGCAAATGGCCCCTTGAACTTTTTTTAGGTTACTTATATGTCCTCTTTCTGTGAGAGGAGCACAATCTTGGACAAGTCTCCAACCTTTCTTGAAATCACCAATAAGTCCTTGGCGGCCCCATTTAACCTTAATTGGGGTATTGACCATTTTAATCTTTATTTTCCAATTAAATTTAAGTCTAGGAAATTCCTTCAATTTCTAAAATAATTAAAGAGGTTTTTAGATGATAATTAGAAACCATTATCTCAATAAAATCTTGGATTTTACACTGCGGCTTCACAAGAGGAGGTGGCAATTAGCAAGGCAGAGGTGGGGAAGGACTTATGGCTAGAGCTAAGCTAGACAAAGGAAAAGCTCAATGGAAAGACAAAGTGGCAGACAAGGGCAAAGTTTCAACTTTTACTCAAAGAGCTTGCTATTTCTGTGATGGGCCATATTTGATCTGGGACTGTCTCAAAAGAAGGGCTATCAATGTGATGGCCACTCAATTGAAGGGCAAAGAAAGGGATGAGGAAGTGCACATAAGCTCATTCCAACTCCTCAATTTAATGTGAGCCAAGCTTGCGGTATCCAATGTGAGAAAACAGGGATTAATGTATGTTGATGTGTTGCTCAATGGGCAACCATCTTATGCTTTTGTAGACACAAGGGAAACTCACAATTTTATCTTGGTTGGTGAGATAAGAATGCTTCAGCTGAAGACTTCAAGTGTGAGCGTCTCAATCAAGTCAGTAAATTCAGTCACTCAGCCCCTGTGAGGAGTAGCTCAAGGTGTAGAGCTCTGCATGAGCAAGTAGAAAGGGTTGATTAACTTCTATATAATACCTATGGATGATTTTGCCATTGTATTAGGGATGGACTTTATGGACAAGGTAAAGGCCATACCTATTCCATATTAAAATACTCTTTTCTTTGAGCAGCAAGGCAGGTACAATAATGAGACGCACTGAGGTAATGGTACAGACTAAGGAAGAACCAGAGACTCTATCAGCCACATAGCTGCACAGAGGCTTCAAGATTGGTGAGACCATATACTTGGTGGCCTTGAAGCTAGAGGAGGAACTTGGCACAAGTTCTTTTCAGTTGTTGCTTAGTGGGATTGCTTAAGTATCAGCTAACTATAAGGACATGATGCCTAAAGAGCTTCCAATACACCTACCATCTTAGAGGGAGATGGATAATACCATAGAGCTTGAGCCTAGTGTCAAGCCACCAGCTATGGTTCCATATAGAATATTACCCTCTGAGTTGCATGAACTCAAGAAGCAACTCAAAGGGATGATTGATGATGTGTTCATTCAGCCATCTAAGGCACACTATGGAGCCCCTGTCTTGTTCAAAAAGAAGAAAGATGGGACCATGCGGCTCTGTGTGGACTATGGAGCTTGAACAAAGTAATGGTGAAGAACAAATATCCTATACCACTCATTGTTGATCTCTTTGATCAATTGGGAAAGGCAAAGTTCTTAATCAAGCTAGATCTGAGGTCTGGTTATTATCAAGTTCGGATAGCTCATGGCGATGAATATAAGACACAATGTGTAACTAGGTATGAAGCTTATGAATTTCTGGTCATGCTTTTTGACTTGACAAATGCATTTGCTACCTTTTGTACTCTTATAAATAAGGTGTTTTATCCTTATCTTGATAAATTTGTAGTTATTTATCTTGATGACATTGTAGTTTTTTCTAACACCTTGAAAGAGCATATCCAACACTTGAGAGTTGTGTTCCCAAGTATTGAGAGAAAATCAATTGTATGTAAAGAGGGAGAAATGTTCCTTCTCTAAACAAGGTGTGGCTTTCTTAGGTCATAAGATAGGTGATGGCAGGATTATAATGGATGAAGCTAAGATCAAAGCTATTCAAGAGTGGCAAACTCCTACCAAGGTTGGTAAGCTTCACTCCTTTCTTAGACTAGCAAACTATTATCGGACATTCATAACGACCTACTCATACAAAGAAACTTCAGTAAGGGGTGGAGTTGGGCAGCCAAATGGCAAGAAACTTTTGATGCTTTGAAGCAGGCTGTCGTGGAGGAGCCTGTCTTAATGTTGCATGATCCTTTACTACCTTATGAAGTGAACACTGATGCCTCAAATTATGCTATTGGTGGGGCACATACACAAGAAGGACACCCACTTGCGTTTGAGAGCAGAAAGCTCAATGACAATAAATGTAAATATACGGTGCATGAGAAGGAAATGATAGTAGTGGTTTATTGTTTAAGAACATGGAGACATTACTTGTTAGGATCTCAGTTAACCATTTGGACATACAATGTAGCTATTTTCTATTTTAAAACACAAAGGAAACTATCCCCTAAGCAGGCAAGATGACAGGATATCTTGGCAGAGTTTGATTATTAGCTTATATACAAACATGGTCGAGTGGATCTTTTTGCTCATGCATTAAGTAGAAAGGCAGAACTTGCTTCTCTTTCTAGGCCTCAAGGTGAGCTGGTGGAGAAATTAAAGGAGGGCTTGGTGTATAACACTTGATAAGTGTACAATTATACATATATTTCTATCATATTTGCATGCACTTATCTTGTTGTTTTGCATCAATTTCTCTATTTTCGTACTCCTGTGGGTTTGTTTTGTGATTGACCAGGTAAAATAGGCGCCTAGAGTGATAGGAACGAGAAATGGGACAAGTCAGGACAAAAAACATTGAAAAAGAGCTTCACAGTGGTGTGCACAGCCAAAACGCGATTGTGCACGGGCGTACACCTGCCCGTACACCTCTCTGGTTTCAAACGCATCAACCGCATAGTACAGGGACTTGCACGGGCCTACATTTAATCCACACGCCCATGCCAAATTGATTTAAAGCCTATATAAACCCGCCAAAAGCACTAAATTCACGGACTTTGGGAGATCAGTCTTCGACAGGGTTTTGAAGCGACGTCTAGGGTCAGAGAAGATTGAAGTTAGAGAAGACATCGAGCAAGGGAGTGTCCTATGTTTATTATGTCTTTCTCCATTATCTTTGTCATCATTTCTTATAGCATGAGAGGCTAAACCCCTTTGTGGTGCCTCGGACATATGAATCCTAGGATAAATTGTTATTGAATTCTATTCATTATTAGCTTTTTTCTTTTGACTATTATGGTGAGTTATCTTTGCTTTGATTTTTATGTGGTTTTAATTGCATGAGCTTCAAGTCGTATAGCTTGTTAGATTACAGCGAAGCACATAGGTGTTTTATGGTTATGATCTGCATATCTATAAGTGCATTAGCCCATATCCTTCTCTGTTTAGATTACAGCTAGGCACAAATAATTGAGTCAGTTAGCATACTGAGAGATCGGATGCATCATCTAGAAGGTACAATTATCGCACTCGCCAGGAATTAGTCATGGATAGCCAATATTAGGATTTTAATTATTAGCAAGGGATTCCTAGGAGGATTGTGATCCGAGGTGTCATGCTTTATCTTTGATTACCCACAACCTACCAATTGTTCGCGTTAGGTCCCTTTTTAGGATAATTAGTTAGATTACCAAATACTTTCCATATTTTTAGGCTAGATAGCAGAAGATAGTCGATACTAGTATTCTGGTCCCTGTGGATTCGACTACCCTACTGTTGGGTATTTTACTACTTGATCCACCCCGTATACTTGTGAGAAAGATACAACGCACCCTGTGCGTTCATCAAGTTTTTGGCGCTGTTGCTAGGGACTGGCAACGCTAGGAACATTAGAATTTGTTACTCTAGCTACTTTAGTTTCTCTTGTTCAATTTTATGCAAAAAAAATTCAGAAAATTAAAAATATAAAAATATTTTATCTTTTCTAGTCTGATTCCGCTTTTCTTTCTATTCAGGTGCTAATGCATGACCAGAAGCAGTGTTCCATATTCATTGGAAGTACCTAACCTGGACTTTGAGCGTTACCTTCATCGTCAATTAAGATAAGCCCTCACAAAAAATTCAACAATAGTAGAAAGCAGTATGGAAGTCAATCTACAAGAACCAATGGCTGCCCCAACCCGATCCGTATCAGACTATGCAAGGCCAAACCTAAATAGCATTGGCTCAAGCATCATCCTGCTGCTAGTCACAGGCCACAATTTCGAGCTGAAGCCTTATATCATCCAGATGGTTAAGCAATCGTGCCAGTTTGATGGTTTCCAGGAGGACGACCCATATGCACACTTGCAAAGCTTCTTGGAGATCAGCGATACTATTTCAGTAAATGGGTTATCTACGGACACCATCCGCCTCAGGTTGTTCCCCTTCTCAGTTAAGGGACGAGCGAAATAGTGGTTAAATTCACTACCTCATGGGTCGATCACATCATAGGCTTAGTTGGCCAAGAAATTATTGATGAGGTACTTCCCACCGACAAAGAAAACAAAACTGTGAAGTTACATCTCTTCCTTCAGACAGATGGACATGGAAACCTTATACGACACATGGGAGAGGTACAAAGACATGCTTAGGAAGTACCCACAGTATGGTATAGAAGACTGGATTCAAGTCCAAACGTTTTACAACAGGTCAAACATAGCTACCAAGTAGATGTTGGACGCAGTGGCAAACGACGCACTGTGTAGCAAGGACCTTGACACAGTTAGGGAACTCATAGATGAGATGATCACTAATGGATATCAGTGGAGTTCTGAAAGAACCAAACTGAGTAAAGTTACCAGCATACATGAGTTGGATGTGCTAACAAACATGGCAGCCAATGTGGAGGCAAAAAACTAGAAATTAGAGAGCGTCAACTGCCAGCATCAAATACAGGTGATGATCTGTACCACATGTGGGAGTATACCAGAAGAGAATCAAGCCAAACAAATCGAGGAAGTGGAATTCATAGTAAGAGCTCAAAACAATCCATATAGCCTACATATAATCCTGGATTGAGAAACCACCCCAACTTTCCTATAGCTTCCCAATACAACATCCAAGGTAACCAAGAACAACTCTACCTCAAGGGCATCAACATGTCACCCAAGGTAATAAGCCACAATTACAAGATAAGAAGTGGGCGAGTTTGGAGAACATGATCGCACACTATATCCAAGCAAATGAAGCACGAGCTGTCAAGCATGAGGAGATGATGAGAAACTAACAAGCAACTTTTAAGAATCTCGAACATCAAGTTGCCCAGATAGCTAAATCATTGGCACAAAGACCAGCAGTCACTCTCCCGAGTAATACAGAAGTCAACCCAAGCTAGTCTTCCAAGGCCATTACCCTCAGAAGCGGAACAGAGCTGGCACCACCAAAAATCAAGGGGGCTGGAGAAACACCAGTTGCACACCCGTAGGAGGACAAGTTAGAGACCGAAGGAAAGGAGGGTATTGGTAAGACAAGAAAAGCACCCATGGTGCCTGGGTATAAATCAAAGATACCTTACGCAACTAAGCTGAAGAAGGACAAACAAGATGAGCAGTTCAGAAAAATTTTGGACGTCTTTAAAGCACTACACATCAACGTCCCGTTTGTAGAAGCACTTGAACAAATTCCATAATATGTGAAATTTTTGAAGGAATTGCTCACCAACAAAAGAAAGTTAGAAGAAGTGTCCATGGCAACGTTCCATGAAGAGTGTTGAACACTTCTCACCAACAACCTCCGAAAGAAGGAAAAGGACTAAGGAGGTTTCATTATCCCATGTACATCAGAGGGTTGGTGGACGAAAAGGCCTTGGCCAACATTGGAGCAAGCATCAATCTCATGCCTTATAAGATATTCCAGAAGCTAGGAATTTGTCACGCCCTGACCCTGGTTTCGGGCCTCGAGCACGTACACAGATCGGCCTTACCCAAGTAGAGGTGCACCTCACTCGAATATAAGGCCTAGGAAATCAAGAACATATAACAGATAAGCAACAGAAAACCCAAATAACATAAATAATAATCCAGATTAATACAACGGAAATAAAATGAGGGTACAAGCACCCTACATAAGTCAAGGCCCTACAAGGGTCCTACAAATAATATCTCACTCTCAAATAAATCATGAGGTTCTTGAACCTTTGCACAATGTCCCAATCCCCTGCACCGCTCCTAAGTCCGAGTCAGCTACTCCTCAGGATCTAAAAAAGAAGAGGGAAGCAAATGAATGAGCTTTCGAAGGAAAATCACAGTAAGCACCCCAACAGGGATCACAAGAAAGCCATGTAATAACAACAGATAAGCTAACAGCAAGTAAAGCAAATCAAAGAACATGACTGATCAATCAAGGAGGGACCATGCCTTGCACTATCCAACATCTAGGAGTCTCAAACCTACCACAAAACTATCAATGGTAGGGACTCCTAACACATCTACAACCTCAAGCTTTGGGAGAGAATTCCAATGAAGACTCATCAACAATCCCCCGATCAGCATTATCAGCCTCAGCTGGAAACGGCCCTCCGGTTATAAGTTGGTAGCGCCACCTCTCATATGTGTCGACACGGTCAGCGAATCACCCCCACTGATGGGTTAGACAACTAGAGTATTACAACCCCTCTGGTATGGAATATAAGAACGCTAAGATGTCCTCGGCCCTGAACATCCTACAAGAGCTATGCTCCACTGCACCGGGAGAAAGAATTTACAAAAATAACTTGCGTACTCCTACCTAACCTACAGACAGACTCACGTGTTTTCACAGTCCTATGCCGGTCAATGGTTAGGCGTACTTAGGAATCACAAGCAACCATAACGATTGCCAACATATCAACATGTACACACTAACATGGGAAATAGAAATTCAATAAAACAGGATAACAGATATGTGTGCGCAAGCCTAAACAATAACATGGTAAAAACAAAACCAATAACACTCAAACATAGAGTGGGAACTAGGCAAGAGTAACTTACTTGAATGCATAGAGATGTCTAACAACGAGTCTTTGTCTCTCCCTAACATGGCTCTTGGCTCTATGTCGATGTCTGATAATACAAATCTCAATCTCAACATATTTACATATGCATAATAACTATGTCTATATTCAATGATTTTAATGGATCCACTCTCCTCGGGTTGGACTCAACCTCTTAAGAGTGTATATGTTCTCTATAAGAAAATAGGCCCACTAAAGGTCCAATTCAAGACACTAAACATTATTAATACATTATGCTAACAAGTGGGCCTGAGCCCATCAACCCATTTCTCCTAACTCAGCTTAGTTATGAACCTACGCCAATTAATTTGCCCTTTAGTTGACTCAACCACGAAATTATACTTTGTTAACATTATTGCATGACCCTTATAATCCTCACCCGTTCTGGATTTACCTAAGCATGCAAGAGTTTATGTTGGATCTCTACTAAGGTCCCTCATATACCCACATAGACACCTGGTTTCCATCACTCAACCTTAATCGTGTATCAATAATTACAAAGCTCAGGACTAAACAGAGAAAACACCACTATCGATAGATTCAATACCACCATCAATATATCACACTTATGCTTTAATAATTGCTTCAATACCCCATATTAATGGACTATTAACCCTCTAATATATTTTTTGTTCTACCACTTAGATACAGTTTATCAAACCTTACAATTCATCTATTTAAATCTAATAGGGAGTTCTTCAGCATGATCAACAATAACTAGTAAATCCTTCTCTTCCCACTTCAAACCCCATTGACTCTACACCTATACAAGCACAACCTTCTTTTATCTTTACTGAACATGAACATTATTCTACCATTAAACTAAATCACAGCCACCTGCCTCTATGATGAATAAGTGAAGAACCCTATCAACAACTCATGCATGGCTTTAATCCCATCATCACATGCCCATAGAATTCAACATATATAATTCACTATTATCTACATCCTTCCTACATGCAGCCTTGACCAGCATAGTACTCCATATTTCTGTTAAACCAAAGTCTCAAACTGTAACCCATTGAAGCATGAGGTCAATTACTGAACAATTAGAAGTTATGAGTTATTACACTCGTTCCCACCATACTTAACTTTCTCTGATCCTGCCTAATTCTTGGACATCATGGATTAAACCAAAGCAAAGTAAACCATTACCCTCAGAGAGCTCCCACCAACATTTATTAACACTAATATCGGATTAACCTTGTTAACTTTGTTCTCAGAAAACCTAAACTGATCAAGCATGCTCATGCACTAATCACAGAGGAACACCAACACATAATATTTTATATATATTCCAGGTTCAACCCATGCTTATTCAGTTCTACTATCTCTTGGCACTCCTCACGTCCCTTCTCTCTCCCTAGCTCTTGCATGTAACTCCACACAAGCACCCATGAATGAAATCTCTAAATTTTAATTCACAGTTCATCAGTATATGCATGTTTTCATGTCTAAACGAGTTTATTAGGGTTTTGCAGAGGCTTAGAGGGCTTACCGGCCAGTAACAGCGTCCTGTGGTGCCTTTACGGAGCTCCTCCACTCCTCCTCCTTACTCACCAGAAGTCGACGCCCCTTTGAAGCAAATAGGAGACCTCTCCCTCTCTCCCGGTTCCCCCACAACAAAGGAACACTCCCGCCACCGCTCGGAGAATTGTTGCTAGGTTTTGGGAGACGACCACTACTTATAGGGCTCACGGTGGGTGGATGGATATGGTAGGATCCCGCTAATGGGGTTAATAGATGTGATCTGCTCATGTACATCGTTGGCTGGCTTGAGATCCACGAAGAAGATGAAGCTAGAGGTCTTTCTCTCTCTATATCTCTCTATATCTCTCTCTATATGCTAACATATAAGTAAAATATCACCATGCATCCATCCACGTGCATGGATGGTTTCTTTTTGCCTATTATATATATATATATATATATATATATATATATATATATATATATATATATATACGGGGATGATATTATAATCGATTACTGTGCAAGTAAGGTCGAATAGTATTAGCCCGATATATATATATATATATATGTATATATATATATATATATATATGTATATATATATATATATATATATATATATATATATAATATAAGTATCTGATAAGGTGCATGAATTATAGAGAGAGATTCTCCTCTTTTTGCAAAAAGACCCATTAGCCTTTTTACTTTACATGTAAACCCCTGACCACTTGAATTTGAGAGAGAGAGCATCTTGCACTTTAATTTGGATTTTCTAAATTATTTCATCTAGGTCCTTAACAGCATCATTTTACCCTAATTATCAATGAATCCATCATTTCCATAGAATCCAATTAATTCCAAATTTGGGGAATTTCTTTAATTAACTAATTAATTAAAGAACAATTAGGAAACCATTATTTCATAAAAATCTTGGATTTTACAGAATTGGAGAGCCAAAGCAAACAAAGGTGACACTTCAGATGGCAGGTAGGGCAATCAATCACCCTCGAGGGGTTGTTGAGGATGTATTAGTGATGGTGGACAAGTTTATATTTCCTGTGGACCTCTACATTCTAGACCTAGAAGATCAAAAAGAGGTGCCTCATCCTTGGAAGACCCTTCCTGAAGGCCGTACGAGCACTATTCGATATCAAAGATACTCCAATAACCCTGAGGGTTGGAGTGGAAGCATTGGTCTTTAAACTCAAAGATGCCATGCAACATCCCATGGAACTCGATGACTCTTGTTAATTCATTAATCACATTGGTAACTGTGCTTTTGATTTTGTGCAGGATGAATTAATGAAGGATCAACTAGATGACTTATTCAAGGATGAACCACCATCTTGGGAAGATTCTGTCGAGGAAACAAAAGATCCTGAACAAGAAAAGCCTATGTCTCAGAGGGAGAAAAGGAGAACGTGCAATTTGATAACTGGATCCACCTTACAATTTGACAACTGGACCTACTCAAGGCTAACCACAATGAGTATGAATTTATTACCTCCTTGAGTGTACAGATCACAAGACATAACCTTCATGGAAGAGAAGTCAAGAGGTTCCATCTCATTGATCCCCATTAAGCTCAACAGGAACGTCAAGCTAACGATGTAAAACAAGCACTTCTTGGGAGGCAACCCAAGTTCGGTTAGTTTTCTAGTTATCGTTTTATGATTCAATAAAGGTACAATAATGGTAAATTATCTTGTTTGATGGTGCTCTCAATGATTTTTGTAGTTTCTAAGTGTTTAACAATCAAATCTTTGTCTCTAAAATCACTAACCCACAGGTACTGGAGGAATCAAGGAGAAAGGTAGAGCTGTGAAGCGAGCAGAGAGATGCACGGGTTAGTGTATGGCCGATCATCGGACCGTGCATCTATCCGAAAATCACACTCACAAAGGCTATAATTCCGGACGGCCATGCAAAGCATATATACGGGTGTGCATTGCGGGACATCGAATATCATAAGCCCAGAAAGATGCACGTGCATCACACAGCGTGCAAAGTATATGCATGGGCATGCACTGCAAGGTGGCAAAATAAGGAGATACACAGGCATCTGCGCGCCGGTGCATTAGACCGTGCACGATAAGATCTAGGTTTTTAAACCTAAATCGTGCGGACGCCGACACCGTTGCCACCTTTCATCCCCAAGCCATCTCATCACTGAACCTTGCCGCTAACCCTAAATCTCATCAACGGACCTTGCTCGAGCCCCATCCATATAACACTACTGAAGTCCGGCGAGTTCCCTTCCCTTTCTCTGTCTGACAGCGGCCTTTTATAACTCTCTTCCTCGTACGCGGTCGTACGACCCCACCTCTGCTGAGGTCATGCATGACTGCCACTATGCCGCCGAATAAGGCCTCTAAGGAGTATCCAAGAAGGAAAAAGCAACGCGGGGAGTCAAGTTCGCATCCTCGTCCAACTCCATCCACCACCACTCTACCTGAGATGACTTTTCCCATGCCAATGCATACCGGTAGATACTACCGCCTTCGTTAGTTGAGATTTGGTGAGGCCAGACACATTGATTGGGGTGTGCTAGAGGAGATTGACCTCACAACTTATGTTTGTCGATATCTGGAGGTGGAAGGCTGGAGCCGCATCTTCAACATCTGAGAGATAATGTACCGGGAGCTGACCCTAGCGCTGCGTTTGGTTGGGGGTTATTCCACTTGGGGATAGAAATAAGTTTTGAAAAATTTTAAATTTTTTTGGAAGGAATTTTAAACTAAAGGTATTAATGATAAGATAGTGATGTGTCTACCATGTATTGGTGGGTTATATTTTTAAATCTTAGTTAAAGGTTTTGGCGGGAAAAACTTTTTTATGGGGAATTGTGTTGGGTATAACCCTTGAGGTTATCCCCCAACCAAACATGGCATAGAGGTGCTATCGACATTCCATATCGCTAGAGGTCTAGTTTTATGACATCGGCTGGATAAGATAGAGGTTCGACTCGATGGCACTATATTTCAGATAAGATATACCAAGATTGCCATCAACCAAGGGCTTTACGATGCTGACTACACGATGATGCCCAAGTACCAAGCTGAGGGAAGATCGGCTAGCAGGAGAGCTATAGGAATCCATCTGGAGGAGGCTCAACACTGATACTTATTATGACCCGCGGTGGTCGAAGGCATCCACTCTCCGTTCCCTCGCCCTCAGGTACATACACATGATACTCAGCCACTCGATCACAAGGCGGGGACTGAGCACACGAGTCATCAACACTCGAGACTTCTTGTATCCATAGAGTATGATGGACAGGTTCCCACTCCACTTAGTATGGGTCGTCGCAGAGCTCCTCATACATCAAGCTTCATACACCAGGATTGGAGCCATTTTTTATGGGCCCTACATTATGAGATTGGCCCGAGGGATGGGCGTCCTCCCTGACCGCATCACCGACTCATGGACAATCGTGGGGAGCTCTGTTTCAGTCACCATGGACACATTACGATCAATGGGATACTCCAGGCCACCCGGACATCTCAGGGGACCAGGTATTCAACCGCAACCCCCACAAAGCCATTAGCACCAAAGATCCTCAGTGCCCCAAAGACACCATCTCTACCAAAGAATACCAAAGACCGGCACTGCATAGATAGGGATGCTCTACTTCTTTGGTTGGCAGACGCCACCCAGTTGTTGCTCGAGCGTCAGGAGATCTAGTACCCACCCCCTACTACCATTAGCACCCACTCTAGGAGATACGGAGGTAGCCGCTAGAGATGAGGCAGCTGGGGACAATGCCGATGGAGATGATTCTAGCGACGACAAAGATGATAGCGATGACATGGAGGACGTCGACATATGAGCATCACCTTTATCTTTTATTTTATTACCAATTTTGAATTTTCTCTTTTAGTTTAGTAAGTTTTTTCATAAAAGGGTTTAGTCTTTCTATATATTATAGAGCCTCACTTTTTGTACCTTCGATGTTCTCAAGATAAGGTAATATTCACAATTGTCTGGAAACGCCCGAAAAGGGCTAGACATATCATGATGCACACCGAGCTAAGTCCACTTTCCTTCTCCCAACTTGTTTTTGCATGTCATCGTCTTTGTATTGCGTATATTGTGTGCATTGGGGACAATGCACAATTTAAATGTAGGGGAGGATTAGGAAATTATATTGTTTACAATGAGTGTTGATTTAGGATTATCTATGAGCAAATTAATATGAGTCATCTTTTGTGTCTAGGTCAGCATTAGTGTTGGGGGTGAATTTTTTTTCAAAAGTATACTATAATTTTGCCTTTCCAAGACACCTCATAAAACTTTGAGAACAAACCCTAACTGTTTTATCTCTTGTCTGCTTAGGTTTGGATTCTACCTAGTTTATGACCACTAGTTTATGTTATTTATTATAAAAAAAAAACAGAGAAAAAGAGAAAGAAAAAGAAAAAAAAGAAGAAGAAGAAAAGGGAAGGAGTATTTATCTCTAGTAGTGAATAAATCCAGAAAGTCGGATCCCTTTTGGATGCCTACCAGCTGGCAAGTCGGATTCGTTAGGAATACCCGACCAGAAAAGATGGTAGAAAGAGCTATCACCTTTGAAGCGTGAAAGCCACTCTTGAGTAGTAGAATCTTGGGCATCACAAATATTCACTTGATGACCTACCGGGGGAAATGGCTACTTCATTGGATATATGCAGCTAATACCCAACTAGAAGAGTCAAAGAGAGTTGCTTTAGTGAATAAGGTCTATAACCAGTTGGGCCATGCTTGAGTCAGTAAGGGGGACTGATGCACACACAGGGTGCGGAATAACTACCCACAAGTGTATAGGGTCAATCAAGTAATAAAGTACTCGAAGGTAGTGTTAAAGAATACACGAAAACTGGAAACTAGTACTAACTATCTTTGTTACCTAGTTCAAAACTAAGAAAGTAGTTGTGTTGATTGATTATTCTAAAGAAACTAACATGAACAATTCGTAGATTGTTAGCAATCAGGGATGAGTGTGGCACCTCGGATCCCAATCCCCTAAGATTCCTTTATTAATAACTGAATTCTAAATATTAAATATCCATTGATTAATTCTTGGGAGTTCGCCAATTACGCCATCTAGACGCCACACACGATCTCTCATATGCGGATCGAACTCATTACCTATTCCTAGTTATAATCTAACTAAGAGAGATACGCATCTATGCATAAAAGAGACATGCAAGTCAAAACACTAAGCACACCTGTGCTTCGCTAGAATCCAATGAGATAATTGACCATGGCCCATGCAAAGGATAATCACATAAATCAAGCACAGACTTCACAAGAATTATCAATAAAGGAAAATGAATAAATAACAGAGTTCAATTAATAAATCATCCTAGGGTTCATGTGTCTGAGGCACCACCGAAGGGGTTTAGCCTCTCATGCTAATGGAAACATAAGCAAAGATACTGAAGAAAGACATAATTGAAAACATGGGGACTCCCTTCCTCGATGTGTTCTCCACCTTCAATCTTCTCTGAAACCCTAACGTCGCTCTGAACGCCGGCCGAAGATTGCTCTCCCAAAAGTCCTCGAACTCTGTGCCTTCAGGGGGTTTATATAGAACTTTATCTGATTTGGCACGGCCATGCGTATCTAACGCACACCCGTGCCAACTCCCGTAGCTTAATCTCTATGTTTTTTGAATTCATTGAACCACACGGGCATGTGCACGGCGGTGCCAAATTGTACTAAGGCCGTGCATACCTATATGAAGGGCTCTTTTAGCTCATTTCGCCATGTTTCGTCTTATTTCTTGTTGCTTCTGCTCCGGGTGCCTATTTGACCTGCTCACTCACAAAACAAACCCAGAGGAGCACAAAATAAGAGGAATTGATGCGAAACAGCGGGATAAGTGTATGTGAATATGATGGAAATATATGTATATTTTTGCACTTATTATACCCTCACACTTGAACTTTTGCTTGTCCTCAAGCAAAGGAAATATATAAAAAAAATAAGTGTAAAATCTCTGATCTCAAAAGAGTTTGGAGTCCCTCTAGTGCTCGGGAAAACACAATATTGAGTGCTATGAATGGTTTTTACAGAAAATAGGTTTCGCCTTGTACTTAAACTCCCAATGTGTGTGTGTAACTCTTCCTATGATGCCACTTATCAACTCAAGCTCAGCCTGGCTAGTCTGACCTTTATTCACGAACCTCTTTCCCTAACTCTTTCTGGCTGGGGGTACTATCTTCATACATCTAATGAGGTAGCCTTTTCCTTTGGTAGGTCATCAAGTGGACATTTGTGATGCCCAAGATCCGACTACTCAAAGACGGCTTTCACGCTTCAAAGGTAATAGATTTTCCTATCATCTTTTCTATACTGGTAGGGTATCCCTAATGGATCTGACTTGCTGGCCGGTAGGGCATCCCTAATGAATCCGCCTTGCTGGTTGTGCTAGCCACTGTCTAATTCTTCTCACTGAGTTTTTTTTTTTAAACAAAGGAAATAGCATAAACTAGTGGTTACAAACTAGGCAGAGTCCAAGCATAAGTAGAAAAGTCGCAATACAGTCAGAGTTTATGGTCAAAATTTTGTGAAATTTCTGGTAAATGCAAAATTATACAATATACTTCTGAAAAATTAGACTCCAACACCAATGTTTGACCTAGACAAAAAAGAGGACTCCCGTTAATTTGCTCATAGATGATCCTAAATCACTATTTATCATAAACTATATAATTTCCGATAATTAATCTCTCTTCCACACTTAAATTGTGTATTGTCCCCAATGCACTAAAAAGTATATGTCATGCTAAAACAAGATGGGAGACAAATGATGAAGTTAGCTCAGTGTGCATCGTGATGTGTCGATCCCTTTCGTTGCGTTTCCTACCAAATGTGAATTTTAACTTTTCCTGAGAACATTGAAGGCACAAAAAAATGAATCTCCATAGAATACAGAAAGACTAAACCCTTTTATGAACAAACTGACTCAAAGAAAAAGAAAATACAAAAGTGGTAAATAAATAAATAAATAAAGATAGAGATGACGCTTATATGTCCAAGTCCTCCTCCTCAATGCTATCGAAGGAATCACTAGAATCCTCCCCATCTTTGTCCTCTTGACGCTTGGCAGGGTAGTGATTAACATGCGGGCGGTGGTAACCTGGTGGATTGACAAAAGAACAAGAAAGGGGAAGAAAAATAGAGAAGAAAGTATATGAAAATTCAAAGTAAAAATATTATTTAATAATCAATGGCTAAAACTCATTCCACAAGCCGGGTTTAAATAGCTAAAAAAAACTAACCTAGATAACCTAGAAATTCTATCTTCTTATCCAAATTTGCCCAAATTGGCAAATTTTGGTTCAATAGAAAAACTTATCTAATTCTAAAATAACTAAACAAACCAGATATCTCCTAAAAATCCAAGTTCAAATCGAATTCATATCCTATCCTAAATTGGCATATGAAGTATTACCAAAAATGGAAAAAAAAACACTGAAAAACGAGGAAACAAAGGGGAAAACAGTGGAATTTGAGGATGAAGGAAGGGTCAATCTGACAAAGCTGATGGACCCCACGTGCGCATCAAGATGAGCTTTCCGAATTGGGGTTGAGCGCGCGAATCCGATATCGGTAGCCAAAGGTATGGCCAAAATACCGAAACGTGTCCAAAGTACTCTCCAATTCCGGACTTGGCTCGATCACCTTCCGGCTTTACGTCGGTACGCCAAAGCTCTCATGGTGCAATCCGATAGTTTGGCATCATCTGACTTAGGCTCTCCTGCATCAGTCTTCTTAGGTTGGAAAGAACTCGCACTCGAGTTTGTAATAGGATCAGTCGACTCCACAAAGCAAGGGCTCAGATACTTTACATTGAAGATGTCAGAGGTTGTCAAATCACTAGGGAGGCCAACCGGTATGCATTTTCATTGATCTTCTACAGTACTTCATAGGATCCGATCTTCCTTTCCTTGAGCGTGTTATATTCACCCACAGGGTAGCGATCTCGAATGAGGACAGCCCACACTAAGTCACCCTCATCAAACAGCACTTGACTCCGCCATTTGTCGGCATTCACCATGTATTTGGTATTACTCTCTTGAATAGCCAACTTGACCTGCTTATGAATAACCCGAAGATGCTCAGTCATCTCATTAGCTCGGGGGTATACACGACCAATTCGTGGGACGGGGGTCCGATCAAGTACTCTTGGTGGGTTTCGCCCATAGACGACCTCGAATGGGCTCAAGCTGGTAGTCGGATTCTTTGATCTATTATAGGCGAATTCGGCTTGAGGTAGTGCTAGATCCCACTGCTTCGGTTTAGTTCCAGCCAAACTCCACAGTAGGTTACCCAAACTCTGGTTCACCAGTTCAGTCTGGGCATCTGTCTGGGGGTGGTATGCACTGCTAAAGTTCAACTGCGTCCCCAATTTCCCCCACGAGCTTCTCTAGAAAAAGCTAACGAACTTGGTGTCATGATCGGATGTGATGGAGCGAGGGACACCATGCAAGCGGACAACCTCTCGAAAGTAAAGATGTGTGATAAGTGTTCATTTAACCTATATTTTGTATCATATTATGCATGTTCATTATGAGTTTTAGAGGAGTTTCAGCCCACCGATACTTAAAAAAGGGTTTATTTTTGTGAACAGGGCAAAGTATGGAGACTCCGGAGAAAAGGAAGCATTTGGAGAAAATTTCGGGCCAAAACAGGACAAAAGAGAGTGAAGACCAGGTCATACGGGGTACCATACGGACCCGTATGAACCTGGGCAGAGATGGCCTCCACCCCAACCTCGTATGAGACCTCGTATGAGTCCATACGGGGTCCCATACGGACTGACAGAGCCCCGTATACCACGACCTGTGAAGTCATACGGACCCGTATGGGAGTCCGTATGGAAGTCCGTATGGCGTAAGTCTCCAGCGACGATTTGATCCGCCCAGGGGCAGAAACGGAAACGAACCCAAAAACCCTATTGTCAATTATAAAAGGGAAAGCCTAATTAGGTTTTGGGAGCTTGCCTCTTGATTAGAAGACCTTAGAGAGAAAGAGAGAGCTAGAGGAGGAGCCTCATCATCATCTTCTTCCCCAACTTGGAGGAGAGGGCACCGGAGAGGTTCCTCACCTCGAAGCTCTAGAAGGCAAGAAGGAAGGGCGAGCAAGCGAAGGATCCACCTACTTTCATCAATAGGGAGTTTTTCTTATTTGAGATTCATGTTTTCATCTTCCTTCATTATTGTGGATTATTGCCCTCCATTGATGGAGGGCTAATTTCTTGATGCTTGGGTGTAGATGAACCTTTGGATGCTATTTTAATTAAATTAGTGTTTCCATGTTAATTGCTTGTATGGTTCCATTAGGTCTATTGGATGATTTGTATTGAGGTATTAGTCTCTCTACGTTGCGAGAGCCCGGAAAGACTATTGTCGTCCATGTGGGGGAAGATGCGAATACCTCCCCACGTGTAGACTTTCTCCAATAGAGAGGATTAGGAGTACACCGGGAGCCCGGGTACTAAGGAGGGCGATTCTTTCATATTGTTCATTCCCCTAATCTTCCCAAATTAGGTCGAGACATCATCGGTGAGAACATTAGATTAGTAACTCATCTCTGGTGGAGAGAGTGAAAGCACATTAGGCACCTTTGGCCAATGAATTATCAAGCATTGACATAGTTCACACTAATTAACATCATCAAATCCAAAGGGGATTCGAACACCCAAGTATCCCTTTCTTGATTGAATTTCTCCAAGTACTAAGCGATTGTGCAATTTCAATTTCTAAGTTCAAGGTTTAGATTTAGTAGATAGTCACCCAAATTCCGATCGATTAGATAATAGACAAATAGACAGTACTAGTATTTCCTTCTCCCTGAGGATCGATAACCCGACTTCTAGTCCACTTTATTACTTGATTCGACCCGTACACTTGCGGTTAGAACGCATCAATGTGCAATGCGGGTAGCATCCATAGTCTTCCGACAAGCTACAAAATGGGCCATCTTGGAAAATCTGTCAACCACCACCATGATAGAATCCGAGGCCCGCTAGGTAAGAGGAAGGCCCAGAACAAAATCCATACTGATGTCAAGCCAAGGGGCTTCAAGGACTGGCAAGGGAGTGTACACGCCTGCGTTGGTGAGAACTCCTTTGGCTCACTGGCACACAAAGCAGCGCTCCACAAAGTGTACAACGTCGCTAGACAACTTCAGCCAATAAAAGTCTACAGCTATGAGGGCGTAGGTCTTATTACAACCAAAGTGCCCCTCATTATGGAGTTCGCTCATGATCTGCTGTCGCAATGAACAGTCGGGGATGCACAACTGTAGGCCACAAAACTGGTAACCGTTATGCAAAATAAAATCGTAATGATCCCCATCGGTTACCCCCTGAAGGATCCGCCTGAAGGAAGGAACATCCGCATACATATCCATGAAGGCTTCAAACTCTGCAACTTTGGCGCTCATTATGGTGAGAAGAGAACTGCGGCAGCTCAAAGCATCTGCTACACGGTTAAGGCTTCCTGCTTGATGTTTCAAGGTAAAGGTGAACTCTTGCAAGTACGCCACCCACTTAGCGTGCCGCTTGCTCAGTTTGTGTTGGACATTGATGTACTTTAGGGCCTCATGATCGGTGAATAGGATGAACTCCTTTTGTATGAGGTAGTTGTGCCAATTTTTCAATGACTGAACCATGGCATAAAACTCCAGGTCATAAGTGGAGTAGTTCTTCTTTGACTCCGACAGCTTCTCGCTGAAGAAAGCTACCGGTCGTCCTGACTGGCTCAAAACACCTCCAAGCCAATTCCAAATGCATCACAGTTGACCTCGAACACTTTGTCGAAGTCGGGAAGGGCTAGAACTAGTACTTCAGTCATCTTCTTTTTAACTAGGCGGAAGCTAGTTTCGGCCTCATCCGTCCACTTGAAATCACCCCCCTTGAGACACTTTGTGATGGGGGCAATCAGCGCGCTAAAGTTCCCGATGAAACTTTAGTAGAACGAGGCCAACCCATGGAAGCTTCGAACATCATGCAAGATCCTCGGTCTGGGCCACTCCAAGATCGCATCTATCTTTGATTGATCTGCATGAACACCATCAGTAGAAACAACAAAGCCAAGGAAGGTCACAGAAGTGGTGAAGAAGGAACACTTCTTTCAGCTGAAGAACAAGCTCTCCGTTCTCAACAACTGAAAGACAGCGCGAAGGTGGTCAAAGTGTGAGGACCAACTCAGACTATAGATGAGGATGTCATCGAAATAGACAACCACAAACTTGCCTATAAATGGTCGCAAAACCTGGTGCAAGAATCGCATGAACGTGCTGGGGGCGTTGGACAACCCAAAAGGCATCACCATCCACTCGTATAGTCCATGCTGTGTCTTGAACGTCGTTTTCCACTCATCTCCAGGTCGTATTCTGATCTGGTGGTATCCGCTCTTTAGGTCAATTTTTGAGAAGACCTTCGAGCCGGATGGCTGTTCAAACATGTCGTCCAGGTGGGGGATAGGGTAGCGATATTTGATGGTGATTTTGTTGATTGCTCTGCTATCTATACGCATGCACTACGAACCATCCTTCTTTGGCACCAACAGGCCTGGAACTGCGCAAGGACTGATGCTCTCTCAGATGTAGCCGCTCCTTAATAACTCCTCTACTTGCCGCTGCAATTCCTCGACCTCCTTGGGACTGAGGTGGTATGCCGGTCGGTTCGGCAAGCTCGATCCTAGGACAAGATCTATCTAGTGTTGGATGTCCCTTATAGGTGGGAGTCCCGGGGGAAGTTCCTCTAGCATCAAGTCCGTGAACTCCAGGAGCAGCTACTGTACCTCTATTGGTAGATCTGGATCCATGTCTGTGATACTATGCATGTAAGGTAGCAATGCATAGACTACATCGCCCTGCTCAATCCCGCTTAAAAATCTGGACATAGAAAGCGGCTTAGTATTGGTTACCGGGGTAGGAGGCTTTTATTCCCATCGGGGTGCCAACACGATCCTTTTTCCCTTGATGCTGAGAGAATAAATATTCTTCCTTCCATCATGAACTACACTCCGATCATACTGCCATGGTCGCCCCAGTAGTAGGTGACAAGCATCCATTGACACGACGTCACACCATGCATTGTCAAAGTACCCTTTGCCCAATGGAGAAAGACACGAGACATTGCCGATCTACTTTTACCTCGGTGCCTTTGCTCAGCCATGATAGATTGTAGGGCTTCGGATGTTGCTCCGTCTTCAACTGCAACTTCTGGACAGTGTCTTCAGACACCACGTTCTCACAACTACCGGTGTCGATAATCACCTTGCAAACCTTATCGGCTACTATGCAGGTGGTGTGGAAGATGTTGTTTCTCAGCCAGCCATCCCTTGATTCATCCTTGGGTGCCAGCAGACTCTTGTGAACAATGAGGGTCTCATGGCCTTCCCCAATAAGCACGTTACCAGCCTCATCATCATCTCCATAATCATCATAAACTGGTTCCTCTGCCTCCTCAGCCACGCATACCTTGATCTCTTCAATCATCAGGTTCTTGCCCTTTTGACTAGCAGGTTTCTGCCACTCAGGTGATTTATGCCCCTGATCACCACATATATAACATTGAATGGCAGAGTTAGAACTACTCTATGGTTCTTGCTGCATTGGGCGGGGTGCCTGAGGGTGAGCTGTCCGGCTACTCTGATCACTCCTAATTGGTGGTCTTCTATTCTGCTACTTTTTAACAGTAAGGGCACACTGGTATGCCTCCAAAACAGTCCACAGTGTGTGTAGACTGTGAACATCCTGCAGTGGTTGGCGTAGACCTCCCAGATATCGAGCTACCAGTTGCTCCTCTATCTCGGATAAGTCGTTCCGCGCGATCAATTGGTAGAAGTCCTCTGTGTACTCATCTACCAATCTTGCGCCCTGTCTCAACGTATAAAGCCGTTCAAACAAAAGGTTTGGGTGTAGCCAAAGGGGAGGAAGTACTGCTTCACCTTCTTCTTAATCTTGTCCGACTCTACGATCTTTGGTTTGCCTTGCCGATCTCGTGAACGCCGCAGCTGCTCCCACCACGCAGATGCTCAACCCTTCAACTTGATGGCAACTAGCTTCACCTTCAGACGATCTGGGACCTCCTTGTACTCAAATATCCTCCCGACCTCGTTCAGCCAGTCGATAAAGACTTCAGCATGTCAAGTTCCAGTAAATTCGGGCAACTCCACCCGAAAGCTGAGATCTCCATGACGCTCCTCTCGTGCACAGTGCTCTCTTGACTGCCCACGCCGGGAATAAGGGTTAACGAAGGTGGACTCGGAGTCATGGTCTGAAACCTCACGATCCCCAAATCTCGCTCCGCCAACCGTTGGGTCAACTCCGCTACTTGTCTCTATAGATCCACGTTCATCGCTTCCAAGGCGATTGGGTTTCAAGACGAACCTTCCTCTGCCGGAACATGCCCACCACGACGACCACCACAGCCACCATGACCTCCAGCCATTGATGCCGAGGCCACAGGAAGAAGATGATCTCTGATACCAACTGACGCTAGGCAAGGTAGTGATTAACCTGCGGGTGAAGCTAACCAGGGGGATTGACAAAAGAACAAGAAAGTGGAAGACTAACAGAGAAGAAAGTCTCTAAAACTTCAAAGAAAAAATATTATTCAATAATCAATGACTAAAACTCAACCCACAAGCCGTGTTTAAATAGCTAAAAAAACTAACCTAGATAACGTAGAAATTCTTTCTTATCCAAATTTGCCTAAATCGGCAAATTTTGGTTAAATAGAAAAACTTATCTAATTCTAAAATAACTAAATAAATCAGATAACTCCTAAAAATCCGAGTTCAAATCGGATTCATATTCTATCCTAAATTGGCATATGAAGTATTACCAAAAATGGAAAAAGAACACCGAAAAATGAGGAAACAAAGGGGAAAATAGTAAAATTTGAGGATGAAGGAAAGGTTCATCTAGAAAAGCTGATGGACCCCACTTGCGCGTCGAGATGAGCTTTCCGAATTGGGGTTGAGCGCGCCAATCAGATATCGGTTGCCAAAGTTATGACCAAAATACTAAAACGTGTCCAAAGTGCTCCCCAATTCCGGACTTGGATCGTTCACCTTCCTCCTTTACGTCGGTCCGCCAAGTCATGGTACGCCAAAGCTCTTATGGTGCAATCAAACAGTTTGGCATCATCTGACTCGGGCTCTCTTGCATCACCTCTCCAATAGCCACCCCCGGGTCTCCTCTGGTTTGAGCTAATGGTAGTTGTGGGAGTGGATATGTTATACCCTGGTGATCCAAGGATAGTTGTGTAGCTTGCATGAGCCAGAGTAGAAGGGCGTCCCTATCTTCCAGGGTCAATTCTGGTGTTGGTTCTGGTGCTGCTAGAAGTAGAGAGGTGCTCAGTCCTGCTACCGGCGGGGATGAGGTGCTCGGTCCTACTGCTGCCGCCTCTTGCTACTCGGGTCGCTTCGTGGGTACCGCTGGCTCAGTGGGGGCGGAGACTGTGTATCGGATACCTTGAGATGTCCGTGTGGCGCGCACCATGCCCATCGCCCTCAATGTGTCGATGGTGATTGTGGTGGAGCTTCCTATGATCGTCATTTGTCTCGGCACATGTTGTGACAAGACATCCATGCCCTGGGACAGTCTTATGATGTATGGCCCTACAAAGATAGTTCTGATCTTGGTGTGGATCACCTGATGTAGAAGTAGCTCGGCCAAGACGCATCCTAGGTTTAGTGGGAAGCCGTCCACCATACTTTGGAGGTAGAGAAAGTCTCTGGTGCTCACGACCCTCGTGCTCTGCCCCCGCCCTGTGATGGAGTGGTTGAGGATCAGAAGTATGTACTTGAGGGATGGGGAGCGGAGAGTGGACGCCTTCGACATGCGTGGGTCGTAGTGCAGATCCGCGTTGAGTCTCCTCCAAACGGACTCCTGAGGCTCACTGGCCGGTCTGTCTAACCTCAGAGCCTGGTACTCTGGGGTCGTCATGAACTCTTGATCATAAAGTCCTAGGTGGATGTCGAAGTCGGTGTAGCTCATCTAGATAATGGCGCCACCCAGCCTGAACTCGATCTGGTCGGGTGGTACCATATGACGAGTCCTCTGGTTATTTGGAACGTCGAGAGTACGTCCAGTGTAAGCTCTTGTTACGTCGTCTCCTGAATGTCCAGGAGACGCCGCCATCCGCCCACGTCTAGGTACCTCTTTACGTCAGCGGCGAGGCCTACTATCTCCAGCACCCCCCAATCGATGCGGCGGGTCTCGCAGAAGCTCAACTAATGGAGGTGGAAGTGGCTGGCGGCGAACGTGGGCGTCGTAAACGTCAGCTCCTGCTGGGTGGTGGTAGATGGGAGTGCTTCAGGCTGGGAGCTCCCCTCTCCCTCTACTTCTTCCTCGTTTGCTCCTTGGAAGGTTTCTTCGTCAGCATTGTGCTTCATGTTTGGAGGCTCCCCGGAGAAAGGGATGCGCGGCCATGCAACGAGAGGGGACGGAAGAATGCCGGCGGAAGAAGGCGGGGTGGCTACGATGCTCGATCGTGCGCGAAGAAGGAGAAGGGTAATGAAGAGGTTGTCCAAGCGGTCTAGGGTTTTTAACGCCCTTTTTAACTTGCACACGGCCGTGCACACGAGCATGCGCAAGGGCGTGCCTAGTCTTTGTTTCATCGCCTCGCAGTGCACGGTTGTGCTTATGAGATACATAGCCGTGCGAAGTAGTATCCTCTGTGAGAGTAAAAATCCCGATAGATGCAAGCTCTTCAGCACGGCCGTACCAAATTAAACTAATGCTAGGTCGAAGCTCTGCACATGTTGCAATCGCCGCCCCATGCCGCACCCCTGTGCAAATGAGATGCACGGTCGTGCGCAATAGAGGCTTTTGTGAGAGGGAAAATCGAAAGAGGTGCACGCTCTCTGGCACGGTCGTACCAAATACAACTACGATCGTGCATGTCTCTGTTTTGCTATAGTGGTCCATTTTTCCTTCGATTTCCTCCAGATCTGTGTATTAGTGACTCTAGAAGAAGATCTGTAGTCATTAAACATATAGGAATCACCAGAGTAATTAGAACGTCATCTAATTGGAATTTTAACCATAGTTGTACTTCTACTAAGGACTAAAGTGATAATACTTCTAGAAAACTAACCTAACTTGGGTTGCCTCCTAAGAAGCACTTGTTTAACGTCACTAGCATGACTTATCTGTTTCAGCTTAGTGGGGCTCGAAAAGATGGAGCCTCTCTGCTTCCCCGCCAGGCGGATCACACCCTGCAAATTGTATACTTAATGAAGCGATGAATTCATACTCACAAAGATTGGTCTTGAGTTGTCTCGGTCGTGGGGTTGAAGGGCAAGGGGGATGATTTCGTCTCCTTTTTCTGAATTTCCGCCACCACGCCTTCTTTTTTTTCTGCTCGAGTCATCGGTTTTGTTGATGCCTACGTTTTTTTTTTCCTTGTTGGAGTCTTCCCATGGTGGTGCGTCCATGAACAGGTCATCTAGTTTGTCCTTCAGTAGTTTATCCTGTACAAATTCAGAAACACGATCATAAGTATGATCAATGAAATAACAAGTGTCATCGAGCTCCATGGGGTGTCGTATGGGATCCTTGAGTTTGAAGACCATTGCTTCTTCTCTGACCCTCAAAGTCATTCGGTCGTCTTTGATATCGAATAGTGCTTGCACAGTCTCAGGAAAGGTCTTCCAAGAATGAGTGGTACCTCCACCTGGTCGTCCAAGTCCAAGATATAGAAATCCACGAGGAAGATAAACTTGTAGACCTTCACTAGCACGCCCTCAACTACCCCTCGAGGGTGACGGATTGATCTATCCGCCATCTGGAGTGTCACCTTTGTTGGTTTTGGCTCCCCAATTCCAAGCTTTTGGAGTATTTTATATGGCATGAGATTGATGCTTGCTCCATTGTCAACTAGGGCTTGTTCGTCTACCAATCCTCCAATTGTGCAAGGAATTATGTAACTCCCTAGGTCCTTTTCTTATCTTGGTAATGCATTAGTGAGGACAGCTAAGCATTGTTCGTTCAAGGTTGGTAGAGACACTTCCTCCAATTTTCTCTTGTTGGTAAGCAGTTCCTTTAGAAACTTCACATACCGTGGCATCTGTACAACTGCTTCCATGAAGGTTATATTAATATGTAATGCCTTGAAAACATCCAAAAGTTTTCTGAACAGCTCATCCTGTTGGTCTTTCTTCAACTTGGTTGGATAAGGTAGCTTGGGTTTATACTCGGGTACCATGAGTGCTTCTTTTTCCTTACCCGTGGTCGTCTTTTTGGTACCTTTTGATTTGTCCTCTTTTAGGAGTGTAGTGGGTGTTTCTCCTGTTTCCTTGACCCTTGGTGGTGCTAGTTTTGTTCCGCTTTTGAGGGTGATAGCCTTGACGGACTCTCTTGGGTTAACCTCCGTGTTACTTGGAAGCACACTTGCTGGTCTTTCTACCAATGTCTTAGCTATCTGGGCAACTTGGTGTTTGAGATTCTGCAAGGATGCTTGTTGGTTTCTCATTATCTCCTCGTGCCTAGAAGCTCGTGCTTCATTATTTGTAATGTACTGTGTGATCAAGCTTTCCAAGTTTGGTCCCTTCTTTTCCTGTGCTGGTGGTGGATAACCTGGAGCTGGTGGTTGACTCCCTTAGGGTGGATTTATCTTTGGTTGCCCTAAGTTGCTATAGGAGAAGTTGGGGTGGCTCTTCTATCCAAGGTTGTAGGTATATGGATTGTTATGTAATCTTCCTACAAAATCAACTTCTTCTACTTGTTCAGCCTTTTCTTCCTCTGTCTTACTCCCACATCCATTACACATCTGATGCAGGAGGCTCGAGTCAAATATTGGTGCCGAATTGGCGGGTCAACATAAAAACGGGAAGTTATCGAGTCAATTCCAAGATTGGGTCGGTTTTAGGTGTGGTTTAGTATTTTGGCCATAACTTTGGCTACCGATATCAGAATTGGGCGTTCAACCCTAATTCGGAAAGCTCTTTGCGGCGCGCATGAATGGGGACATCATATTAAAAAGAAATTTAGTTATTTTTTTCTATTTTTAGAAATATTTAATCCGCCGAATTAGGGTTTTCGGTCTTTTTTCTATTTTTGGTAATATTTCATATGCCAAATTAGGATAGGATTTGAATCCGATTTGATCTCAGATTTTTAGGAGTTTTCTAATTTGTTTAGAGTTTTAAATTTAGATAAGTTTAGTTTTAAATAATAATTTGTCAATTTTAGCAAATTTAGATTAGATGATAAGGTTTTTAGGTTAATCTTTTGAGGCTATTTAACCCGGCTTGTGGGTTAGTTTTTCATTATTGAATTTTTAGTAATAATATTTTCCTAAATTTTAGAGTATTTTCTCTGGTTCTTTGGTTCTTTGTTTGTTCTTCCTTGCGGTCCTTGGACCCGGCTAGCCCGCGGGATAATCGCTACCCCTCCCGGCGTCAACATCCATACCGGTGTTTGTTGTTCTACCGTGGCTGCCAGAGCTGTTAACGCGTCCATATTCTGAACTCTGGCCACCTTGCTTGGTTTGGTCCTTTCAGAGCTCCACTGATAGCCATTGGTGGCCATCTCATTTATTAGTTCCTTAGCCGCTTCAGGATCCTTGCTACAAAGGGAACCACCTGTTGCTGCGTCCAACATCTATTTGGTGGCTACATATAGTCTATTGTAGAAGGTTTGGACTTGCATCCACTCCTCTATCCCATGCTTGCAACATTTTCTGAGCAAGTCCTTGTATCTCTCCCATGTGTCATGCAATATTTCCATCTCCAACTATCTTAAGGAAGAGATATCGCTCCATAGCTTTGTTATCTTGGCCGGTGGAAAGTTTTCATTAGGAACTCCTCAACCAACTGTGCTCATGATATAATGGAACCGTGTGGTATGGAGGTCACAAGCTGTTTTGCTCTACCTCTGATTGAGATAGGAAACAACCTGAGGCGTATAGTGTCTGAGGATACTCCGTTTATTGAGATTGTGTCACTGATCTCCATGAAGCTCGACAAGTGTGCGTATGGGTCCTCATCTTGGAATCCATCAAATTGACACGACTGTTTTACCATCTAGATGACATGGGGCTTCAACTCAAAGTTGGGCCTGGTGACCGGTGGCAGGATGATGCTTGAGTTGATGCAGTCCAGGTTCGGCTTTGTGAAATCTTATGTGGATCGGGTTGGTGCCGCCATCGGTTCTAGTTGATCAACTTCCGTGCTGTAGTCTACTGTTGTCGTCTTCTTTAGAAGGTCTTCTCAAATTTGGCAGCGAAGGTTGTGCTCAAAATCTGAATCAGGTATTTCCAATGGATATGAAGTCATGCTTTTGGTCATGCACTAGCACCTTCACAGAAAGAAACCGAAATCAAACCCGAAACTAAAAGTTTTTTTTAACATTAAACTAGACTATCAAACTAGAATAACAAATTCTATTGTTCCTAGCGTTTCCAGTCCCCTGCAACGGCGCCAAAAACTTGATGCATGCACAGTAGGGGTGGACATGGGTCTGGTGGCCCATGGGCTGGCCCGAACCCAACCCGAAAAAAATAGGGTCTGGGCTTAGGAAAATGACCCAAAGGGCTGGGTTGGGCTAAACTAAGCAGGCCCAATTATATTTCGGCTGTAGCCAGAATAAATAAACAAAATAATATATATATATATATATATATATATATATATATATATATATATATGTAAATATAATATATACATCATTTTATATATATATAATGTTAACCTGACCAAAACCCTAGTATTTGTTTTATGGAACAATTAGTGTTTTATTAAGAATGTTGAACTTGTTCTTGATGTAATATTTGTGTAGTACTTACGTTTTTTGAACCACTTGTGTTATTTATGTTCTACTTGTTTATATAATAGTCTAATATATGTTTTATTTAATTATTTACATTATTAGTAAAAAAATAAAATTATTTTATTTTTCGGGTTGGAGTAGGCTGGGCCTGGGCCAAACAAAATTCTGATGGCCCGGGTTTGGGCTAACAAAATTTGACCCGAAAGTGGCCCAGCCCAGCCCAACCCAAACGCATGGGCTGATTTTTTGAGTCTAGCCCAGCCCAGACCTGACCTAGCCCAACCCATGTTCAGCAGGGTACGCGACAACTACCCACAAGTGTATGGGGTCAATCAAGTAATAAAGTACCCGAAGATAGGGTTATCGAATCCACAGGGACTAGAAACTAGTACTAACTATCTTTGTTACCTTGTTCAAAACAACAAAAGTGGTTGTGTTGATTGATTATTCTAAAGAAACTAACACGAACAATTGATAGATTGTGAGCAATGAAGAATGAGCGTGGCACCTCAGATCCCAATCCCCCTAAGATTTCTTTATTAATAACTGAATTCTAAATACTGGTTATCCATTGATTAATTCTTGGGAGTTCTCCAATTGTGCCATCTAGACGCCACATACGATCTCTCGGTATGCAGAAGCGAACTCATTAACTATGCCTAGTTGTAATCTAACTGATAGAGATACGGATCTATGTATAAAAGAGACATGCAAGTCAAAACCCTAAGCACACCTATGCTTCGCTAGAATCCAATGAGGTAATTGACCATATAAATAATAGACTTCACATAAATCAAGCACAGACTTCACGAGAATTATCAATAAAGGAAAACCAATAAATAACAGAGTTCAATTAATAAATCATCTTAGGGTCCATGTGTTCGAGGCATCATCGAAGGGGTTTAGCCTCTCATGCTAATAGAAACATAAGCAAATATACTGGACAAAGACATAATTGAAAACATGGGAACTCCCTTGCTCGATGTCTTCTCTGTCTTCAATCTTCTCTGAAACCCTGACGTCGCTCCGAACACGCGCCGAAGATTGCTCTCCCAAAAGTCCCCGAACTCTGTGTCTTCGGCAGGTTTAGGTAGAACTTTATCCGATTTGGCACGGCTGTGCGCATCTTACGCACGCACATGCCAATTCCCGCGACTTGATCTCTACGTGTTTTGAATTCATTGAAGCGCACAAGAGTGTGCACGGGCGTGCCAAATTGTACTAAGGCCGTGCACACCTCTGTGAAGGGCTCTTTTAGCTCGTTTCGCCTTGTTTCGTCCTATTTATTCTTCCTTCTGCTCTGGGTGCCTATTTTACCTGCTCACTCACAAAACAAACCCATAGAAGCACAAAAATAGAGGAATTGATGAGAAACAGTGGGATAAGTGTATGTAAATATGATGGAAATATATGTATATTTGTGCACTTATATATCAGGCACCATATAAAGGGCCACACACACACACACGTGGGGGGTGTGAGTACAAGGAAAAACCTATTTTCCCTAAAAACTACTCATAGCTAGCACTCAGCTGATGCAGGAGGCTCGAGTCAGATGTTGCCAGGTTGGCGGGTCAACGTAAAGACGGGAGGTGGTCGAGTCAATTCCAAGATTGGGTCGGTTATGGACACGTTTCGGTACTTTGGCCATAAATTTGGCTACCGATATCGGATTCACGCGCTCAATCTCAATTCGGAAAGCTTGTCTCAACGCGCACGTGAGATATATTGAGCTTTGCTTGATGGACCCTTCCTTCATCCTCAAATTCCACATTTTCCCTGTCGTTTCCTCGTTTTTTGGTTTTTTTCCCATTTTGGTAATACTTCGTATGCCAATTTAGGATAGGATATGAATCCGATTTGAACTCAGATTTTTAGGAGTTATCTAATTTTTTAAGTTATTTTAGAATTAGTCTATTGAACCAAAATTTACAAATTTGGGCAAATTTGGATAAGAAGATAGATTTTCTAGGTTATCTAGTTAGTTTTTTTTTAAGCTATTTAAACCCGGCTTGTGGGTTGAATTTTATTCATTGATTATTGAATAATAGTTTTCCTTTGAAGTTTCAGAGACTTTCTTCTCAGTTTGTCTTCCCCTTTCTTGTTCTTTTGTCAATCCCCCTAGTTTCTACCGCCCGCAGGTTAATCACTACCTTGCCCGGCGTCATCAGCACTCTAATTTTCTGGGCACCGGAGGGACTCCCAACTATTTTGAGATCGGAGATTTTACACTTTTCTATTTTCTTTATATTTCCTTTGATTGAAGACAAGCAAAAGTTCAAGTGTCGAGATATGATAAGTGCACAATTATACATATATTTCTATTATATTTGTATGCATTTATCCCATTGTTTTGCATCAATTTCTCTATTTTGATATTCCTCTAGGTTTGTTTTGTGATTGACTAGATAAAATAGGTGCCCGGAGCGAAAGGAACGAGAAACGGGACAAATCAGGGCAAAACACACTGAAAAAAGCTTCACAGAGGTATGCACAGTCAAAACGCAATTGTGCACCTGCCCGTGCATCTCTCTAATTTCAAATGCGACAACCGCGTAGCGTAGGGACTTGCACTAGCGTGCATTAGATCCGCACACCTGTGCCAAATTGATATGAAGCCTATATAAATGCGCTGAAAGCATTAAATTCGGGGACTTTGGGAGATCAGTCTTCAGCGGGGTTTCGGAGCGACGGCCAGGGTTTTAGAGAAGATAGAAGGCGGAGAAGACATATAGCAAGGGAGTGTCTTATGTTTATTATGTCTTTCTCTATTATTTTTGTCATGGTTTCTTATTGCATGAGAGGCGAAACCCCTTTGTGGTGCCTTGGACACATGAACCCTAGGATGAATTGTTATTGAAGCATGCCTTTGCTTGGATTTATGTGGTTGTAATTGCATGAGCTCCATGTCGTATACCTTGTTAGATTACAACGAAGCATATAAGTGTTAATGGTTATGATATGTATGTTTATAAGTGCATTAGACCATATGCTTCCCTATTTGATCAAATTACCATATTCCATTATCATAATTTTTATACACTTAGCATGTAATCATACATAAATTGTGGGTCGCCGGTACTTAAAATGTGTTACTTTTTTGAATCAGGATATTCCGGGCAATTTGATGGGAACGTTCAGAATTTGAAGCAGAAATAAGAGAAGAAAGCTGAAAGAGAAAATCAGACGGTCCCGTTCGAGAGAAAGATGGTCCCATCTATAACACTAGATCCTCTCTGATTTGCTGAGTGAACTGGGTGGGAGACTAGAACGCCTGTCCCACGAGCCGTCCGATGTGACACGGAAGCAAACGACCCCGTCCAACTCTTGGACGAGGTCGTCCATGAAGAAGAACCCTAGGTCTAAACTAAGGACGGGCCCGTCTAACTCATGGATTAAGCCGTCTATACAGAAGGGAATGGACGGGATCCAGATCAAAGATAGTGGACGACCCTGTCCAACCCATGGACAGGGTCACCCATCTAGAAGAAAACCAAGCAAGAGCTGAAGATGGGGTCGTGCGAGAGAAAGACGAAGTCATACATACCAAATTAAGCTTCCAGACGAACCCGTCCACTAGTCAACGGTCCCGTCTATAATGGGCCCTCAAGGAAACAATGCTGATAGTTGAGTCTAAGTGACTTGTAAGTTGCATTTCGATCCTGATGGTGCTAAGGGCTATAAATATTGAAGATTAGGGTTTTGAGAGCAGCTTCGAATCCCATTCACCACCCTTGGAGGCTCTCTTCACCAAGCATCACCATTCTCCACCATTCAGAAGGATTCAACGATCTTGAAAGGGCACACTGGAGTAACTAGACGACGACGGAGCATCAAAGGAGCATACCCGAACGGTCCTGCCAACAGCGTTCGGAACATCGTATCACTGTCGTATGTCTTTTTCAGTAGTCATTATAGTATTAATTTGCTATGTGTTCCTCTATAATGAGGAACTAATTCTTTAGATAATTGAGTATTGTTGAACTCTTGGGTTAGGGTTAATGTGTGACAATATTGCTTTTCTTGTTTGATTAATTAATGTGGATTGAGATCTATTGAGTGTATTCATCTCATTGAATGCTTACATTGTGAAAACCCTAGTATTCAATAGGTTTATATGAGGAAAGAAGCGAACGCCTCCTAGTATTAGAACTACCTTAATAGAAGGGATTGTGAATGTACCGAGAACTTGGGTATTATAAGGAGAGTAACTCTTTCATACGTCTTATTCCCGCAGTCTTTCCAAGAAGTAGGTTCCCTAAAGCCTCACTCAATGTAAGTAATTCGGCCGGAACAGCGGGAGTAAAAGCGATATAGGAATCCTTGGTCCAATTCCACTTGATCAACAACTAGGAGGTGTTGTCTGTATCTTGTATTAAGAATCCAAGAGGAATTCATACCCGAGTATCCCTTCTCCTGACTAATTATCTTGCGACTTCATCCCACTCTTCACTTAACAGTTATTGTAATTTCTCTTACCTAATTTCAGTACTTAGATTAGTAAACATCATCACTCTGCTTAGGTTAGATAATAGATAAATAGCCAGTACTAGTACTTCTTACAGTCCCTGTGGATTTGATACCCGACTTCTTAGTCCATTATATAACTTTTCCGACCCGTGCACTTGCAGTAGTAAGCATAAGCATTGGTTCATATCATCAAGTCACGGGGAATCAAGTCGTGCTCCTCCAGTCACAACTGTTGCCTTTGAGAAGGAAGTAGAGGAAATACTTGTAGACAGGCTGGTGTCTCACAGAGGTGTCCCAAGAAGCCGCGGGTACTTTTTTAAGTGACGTGGCTTATCGATGTCTGAATCGAGTTGGGAAAGGGAAGATTGCCTATGGCAATTCAAACACCATATTGAGAGGTTTAAGGTCCAAGGCGCGACGAGGGCGTCTCGACCATAGGTGGGGGAGAGTTGTCATGGTTTGGGACTTAGATTGCAGGTTAGGATGAGGACTGTCCAATGGAACAATAATAGCTAGGAAATATCTACTGGCATAGTGAAATTCCACTAACTTGATAAGAAGGAAAATAGGATTTGATGACTACCAAGGGGGATTATTCAATATTAAGTGTTTGCCTTAGGTGGTAAGCCAGATGTTAATTTGACTCTTCAAGTGATGCATTGATGGCAAACATAAGTAGGTTCCATATGAATGACTTAAAGGTGAGGGAAAAGGGCAAGATAGCTAATGTTCCTCATAATCTTCATACTTTGGTTGTGTTCATACTATATGTAAAGGGGCTTTTGTAGACCCCTAGTGAAAGTTTCTAGAAGTTTTTCTTGTTGACTATATAAGGGCTTGTATATGCTCTAAAAGAGGTAATATAGAATAACACTGAATTCTCTCAGACTTGTATAAACTCTCTTCTCTCTTCTCTCCCCCTTGGCATTTCAGGAAGGCTTGCTGGAAGTTGCAAGTTGTTCGGAACACTGTTCCGACGCTCCACAAACATGACTGTACCATTCGGCCTAAGTAGCGCTCTGCGCAAGGCCTATGCGGGATTTCTCTCGGCACTACCGTGCGCAGCTCCCCAGCATTAAGCAGGACTATAGCTCCGCTTGGACTTAGCGCCCAATGCTTAACTTGTGCGTTAGCCTGGCTTGGTGGGATTGAGCTCTGAGCTGTACTATACAACGCCACTGTCTGAACTGAAAGTGTCAGTCCATAACACCTGTGATGCTAGATGATGGGGTGATTTCCGTCCCTTTCTCGTATGGACCTTGTCTTGAGTTCTAGGGCTCGAGTAGCTGAACGTTGCCCCGCCTCCAACAAGCCTATCACAGTATTTCGTGGCGGTGGTGGAAGCTGAGATGCATGTTGCTACATGTTCAGAACTGCTCGGGTGAGCGTCTCGATCTTTTCTTGAATAACCTGATACATCAAACCTTGAACTTCATTTTCGGGGACCGCACGCTGATCTTGATGAGTTTCTTCAGCTTCTTCGACACCATTACGCCCTATGATGTTGTCTTCAACTGGATCAGGGATGTGTCTTCACTTGCCCCTTGCCATGGTTAAGCTTCACAACTTCTTGTTCAAGAAGATGATGTATTTCCATGGACAACGTCAAACTGTTGATGCAAATATCCACTCTTCCTTGGTATCCGAACAGATCTTGATCAACGTGAGAGATGAGTTGAAAATGGTGGGAATTCTTCTGTTTTTTTTAGGAAGAGATTGGTCATAGTCATTGATCTTCTTCCTTCTCCAAGTCAATCTCTTAGATCAAGAATTCCTTTGAGGATAGGTATTCATGTATCCATCCTTGATTTGGAAGAGGAGAGAACCTTGAGAGAAATGGAACCCGAGTGCTCATGCTCGGGGGACCCTCTGACCATCAAGTTAGAACTCAGAGAGAGAGAGAGAGAGAGAGAGAGAGAGAGAGAGAGAGAGTTCTGAACAGAGAGATTTTAGAGAAAAGATTTCCTTCATTTAACAAGGGGCTGACGATCTCTTTTTAGCTTACTGACCTGACGCGCCAAATCTTGGCTCTCGTGGAGATTCATTTCTTGCTATTGGATGACTGAGTATCCAAGTCTCTGCCTTTGCGGTCTGAATCATGCCATGTGTCCATGGATATTTTTCCCCAAAATAATGTATATTTCTAATAATATCCTTTTCTAATTAATTGAAATTTTAAAATTTTGAAAATATGGTGTTTTTAAGTGAAACGACTCCAACCATCAATCAAATAGCATATAATAAAAGTTGAAATATGTTTTATTTTTTAAAAAATCATTCATATTTAATACACTCTAATTGTTTACCATAAATCATCCATATTAACAAACTTCAAAAAAATTGTGCCCTTAAATATGGTTCTAATTCCTAACGTTTGAATTTGTATTCTTTAAACATCTCAATAATTAGGAGGTTAAAGGAGGGTGTTTTTGTAAAAGTATAATAAGAAAGATTTCAGCATATTGAAGGTGCGTATACCGTGGTACGGGATGATGCCTTGGGTTTTAAACTATAACATTTTGGGTTCTAAGCTTCAAATTTTGGGTATACATTAGAACCCAAAAATGACGGCGCTACTGTAGCAGGAACAGCAACCCCAGAACCCACCCAGAAACCAAAAACCAAATATTAGAACTCACAAAACAACACCCCAAAAGCTACCCATGGTAGAAAACTATAGCATACAGTGGGAATAATGCCCACGGTATCCTAGAATTCACCCATATTGTAGGGTGCGTGCTACAATACCGTGGGTTTTGTATCCATGGTATGAGACTGTTGGTTTCAATGCTTTTGTTTTTTGGGCCGACATCACTGTAGCAAAATGGCAGCACTACTGTTCACACGGAACCCAAAACACAAATATTAGAACCTAGAAGACACTACCCCAGGACTCACCCAGAACCCATACGGTCTCATACTATGTGAATAGTGCACATGGTATGTTAGAATTCACCCATATTGTAGGGGTTCAAATGCTTAAAGGTTTTAGATTTTTATTTTTTCTCTGTTCCTATACCCTGGCCATTCCGTCGATCTCTGTTTCATATCCATCGGGGCGGCCGCCACCTTTAGCCACCGTTGCCGCCGATGACCGTCTTCGCACTCCGCTGGTAATTTCTCCACTCCACGTCTCCTCAGTATTTTCATCTCTCTATACCCGCTCCACTTACACCAGTGTTCTCTGAATCAGATGGGACACTGCCTAATCCTTTGTCATTCATATGAATTATTGTGCTTTTGTTTTCACCCTTCTTTGTGGTCTTTTAATATATCATGTCTCTCTTGGTGTCCATTGTTCAATATATGTAGATTATACTGAATTTGACTGAGAAAGGAATTTTTTGTTTTTTTGTTCTTTTTTGTTAACCAGGCATCTAGTCTGGATTTTATTGCATACACCTCTATACAAATTTTGTTACTTGATTTTCGTTTCATTTATGTATATGTATATGTGAATCAGTTCCTTTTGGATTCTATCTGTACATATCGGTCGCAATTGCGGATTTAGGATGGTGCATTTGAGAAATTACACATCAGGTGCACAAAAATGATTCAGAATTGTTTCTTTCAGGGTTTTCAGTTAACAGTGACTGATTTTTGTTTGGATTTTGATGTTTCTTCAGTATTAATATGAGAATTACACACTATTCATTACAGCCGATGAGCATGATTGGATGAAGGTGGTGGCACCTATGGCATGAGGACATGCCTTTAAGGTTCATGACTTGATTGTGAAGTTTCATGGAAGGATGTTTGGCTTCAGAAGGATTAGCTTCCGACCCTCTCCTTGTTGCCCATCTTCTTTGTTTACACTAATTCTTGGCTTGTGTTACAATGTGGCTGATGTTTCTGATTATCATGCCTTGCCTTACATGAATCATGGGTATCTGAGGCAGCTTCTGGTATCCTCTTATAGCTCTTATAGTGTAGAGACATTGAAGGTTGCCAAGGGAAAACCTTCCCAGTTTGCATTGTCATTTTCCACATTAGCCGATCCAATATTGGTCCAAGCTCATGACCCATCTCGACTAGCTCTGGATTTGGTAAATGCAGTTGATGAACACAGATTCGAAGATGCATGGAAGTTATGTGAGCGGCACATGCTGATGTATGGCTTCCTGAGGAAATCTACCCTGACGAAACTTATTTCTTGTTCTGCTGAGAGCTGTCAGTCCCAGTGGCTAGCCAAAGCTTATGACTTGGTAGAACTGATTTTTAATGAGAAGAAACATGAGTTGCTGGAGAAGGAATCTCTGATTTACTTATCTTTCATATTGGCCAGATGTGAATCTCCCATTCTTGCGTCGAATGTTTTGAGAAAGTTGATACAAATGGAAGCATTTCCTCCTCTCTCGGCATGGTCAGGAATCATAGGACATATGTCTCAAACTGCTACTGGTGCATTCCTTGCTGCTGAGCTGATTATGGAAATTGGTTACCTCTTCAATGACAACAGGGTTGATCCTCGCAAGAAGAGTAACAGGCCATTGTTTGTGATGAAACCCAACTCTAATGCTTTCAACATTGCATTGACTGGCTGCCTATTATTTGGTACTACAAGAAAGGCAGAGCAGCTTCTTGATTTGATGCCTCGAATTGGAGTGAAGGCTGATGCCAACTTGCTAATCATAATGGCTCATGTATATGAAAAAAATGGGCGTAAAGATGAAATCAAGAAACTGAAGCGGCACATTGATGAGGCCTGTGGCCTTACTTCTTCCCAGTTCCAGCAGTTCTACAACTACTTGCTCTCATGTCATCTAAAATTTGGTGACTTGGCTTCTGCAGCTGAAATAGTATTAGGTATGTTGAGAAAGGCTAAGGAAGCAAAGATGTCTCTGTCTGCTGCAAAATCTGTAGTTGCAGCTGTTGACACCAGGAAAACATCAGTTACTGGTGTGAACTATGGACTCAAGAAACTGGATGTTATTGAAAAGTTCAGATTGGCTAAAAGCCAAGCTCCATCGTATAATGAGTTCTTGAGGGACAGAAAATATTCTAGGCTTGAGACTGAGGCTCAGGAATGCCTACATCTGTTAACTGATACGTTGCAGGGCCAAGTTGAGCTAGTTAAAATGGAAAATGGTATTCTCCATCCTACCGATAAAATATATGCAAAACTTGTGAGAGCTTTCCTAGAAGCAGACAAGGTAAGCGATTTGGCAGCGTTTTTAATTACAGCAAGTAAAGAAGATTCCCCATCTTCAATTGAGAATTCTGCTGTTGTTCAAGTAATAAATGCATGCATTTCTCTTGGCATGCTAGATCAAGCACACGACTTGCTAGATGAGATGAGATTTTCTGGAGTTAGGCTTGGCTCTTCTATTTATTCTTCACTTCTTAAAGCTTATTGCAAAGAGAATCGGCAGGGGGATGCCATGGCACTTCTTAGGGATGCTCGCAAGGCTGGTGTCCAACTTGATTCAAGCTGCTATGAGACTCTGATTGAATCCCGGATTCATCACAAGGACTCTAGTGGTGCTCTTCATTTATTTAAAGAGATGAAAGAGTCAAATATACCAAGATCTGGTAATCATGGATTTGAGATGCTGGTGGAAGGTTGTTCTGGGAGTGGTGAAGCAAATTTAATGGCTAAGCTTTTGGAGGAAATAAAAGACAATCAAAGTATGAATTATGGTGTCCATGATTGGAACAGTATTATACATTTCTTCTGCAAGAAAAGGTTGATGCATGATGCTCAGAGAGCTCTGAACAAGATGAGGGCTTTGGGACACAACCCCAATGCCGTGACCTTTCATTCCCTAGTCACTGGATATGCTGCTATTGGGGGAAAGTATATGGAAGTGACTGATCTGTGGGGTGAAATGAAAGTGCTTGCAAGTTCTGGCTCTATGAAGTTTGATCAGGAGCTCTTGGACTCCTTGTTGTATTGCTTTGTCAGAGGTGGATTTTTCCTGAGAGCCATGGAAGTCATAGAAATGATGGAGAAAGGAAATATGTTTATTGACAAATACAAATATCGGTCACTTTGGTTGAAGTATCACCGGACACTATACAAGGGAAAGGCTCCCAAGGTCCAAACGGAAGCCCAGTGCAAGAGGAGAGAAGCTGCTCTGACTTTCAAGAAATGGATTGGCTTTACATGAACAAAGTGATTAGCATGGTCATTATTTGCTAATGGCAATCCATTCTCAAATTCAGATTGGGATGAAAGCATATCTGATGCAATCAATAGTACAGGAGGATTACATGTTGTACAGCCAGTGTGCTTGGCCCTCTTTCTTCTTACTTAATTTGCAATATTTAAAGCTTGCTCTGTGCTTTATCAAATATGGGCAACCCACCTTCAAGTTTATATGTTGGATTGGACCTTATTACCAAACATTTCTATCCAAGCCATTGATTATATCTCCTTGACTCATTACATGGTAAACATGATGGGTAGTCTTGAATCTCAATCAAAAGTTTTAGAACTAAGAAGTTCGTTCTTTTAATTTTGATTGAGTTATTATTAACTCTACTAGACATTTGTTTTTCTTTTCTTGTTGTATCAGTCAAAGATCATTAGGAATGGATGAATGGTTCAGTGGAGCATGTTCTGATATAATTCACACATCGAGATCTGGCAGGTTAGGCAGGAAGACTATTTATACTACACCAAACTTCAGCATATTACTTCCCCACTTTTACATAACTTGATCATTATGCAATTTTTTCCATACTCAATTATCTGATTCTTTTCCAAATGGAATTAGGTGAATGCAAGTGAGACCTTTGCTTGCAGGGGAAAGCACAGAGGAGAGCTGTTTCCATAATCATGCATCCCTCACTTATTCATTTAAATGTAAATGCAATTGAAGGGTGGTCCAGTCTTATTTTATGTAAATGCCAATATACATGGTGTATGTTGTCAAAATAATGTTTTATGCTCCATCATGAGTTCAGCAGCAAAGGAGAAAGGAGGTATACCACAAACTTCAAAGCCAAAATTCCGGACTGCTTTCTCTTTCTTGGACTCAAAAGTTGTAACCATGACTACATTCAATTTTGATATTGATGATAATTTATCAAGTGGAAATGTCAAGCCAGAGAATAACTTGCATTTCTATTTCAACTTTGATTTCTGTTGTTGAGATTATTTAGGGAGTAACCTTTGGATACATTTTATGCTATTTAATACAACAACTTAGCCTTAATCCCATACTAGATGGGGTCGGCTATATGAATTCTCTGTCTCCATCTAACTCTGTCAAAGACAAGACTTGGATTAATATCTAATAAATGTAGATCCTTAGACACTACTTCTTTTCATGTAATCATCGGTTTACTTTTACCCTTCTTTTTATCTTCTATTACCAAACTTTCACATTTTCGAACTGGGGCATTAGGTGTTCTATGACGCACATGTCCAAACCATCTTAAATGCCCTTCTCTTATTTTATCTTCAATTGATGCAACATATACCTTTTGTTGGATGTGTTCATTTCTAATCTTATACTAGATCTTGTATGACCACACATCAACTTTAACATCCTCATTTCTTCCACATTCATTTTATGAATATGTTGAACTTTAGTTGCCCAACACTTGCTTCCATATAACATGGCCATTCTAACTGTTGTTATATAAAACTTTTCCTTCACTTTATTAAACATCTTCTTATCACATAAAACACCCATAGCACTTCTCAGTTTAGCCATCATGTTCTGATTCTATGGGCTACATCTTCATCAATCATCCTATCTTTCTGGAAAATGGAACTTAGATACTTAAAATGGTTACACTTAGGCACTACTACCCCACCTAGTATCACCTCTCCTTCGTTCCTTCTTCTTTGACTAGAATTACAATACATATATTCTATTATTCATTATATTCTGCATATCAACAATGAATTTGCTCACCTTTTATATATGTATTCTATTGTTTAGATGACTTGTAAGTGTTTGAAGTTTGTCCTGTTTCATTTCTGGGGTTCTCATCTTTTGTGCAGTCAATTTCAGCTAAGGAGGTTGTGCAGTTGCTTATTAATTTCACTCTACAATCCTTAACTGCTGATTTTCCTTGCTACTATGGTAATACCTAAAGTTAAAAGACTATCGCTATTGTTTTCACTGCGAGCATGCTCACAGTGCATGCCCTATGTCCTTGAAAACAGGAAGCATGAGTTCTTCCCTCTAAATGTTTCATCCTTTTATATCTGTTGTCTGTTTAGTTATGGAGAATCTTTTATTGACTTGATTTCTCATCTCGATTTCATGCTTTTATAAAGTACTGCAGGTGGAATGTTTCATTATTGAGCAACATAATTTTCTTATGAATTGATCATACACTTCTGGTTATTGGATTCAATGTGCAAAAAACAGATTTAACTTTCTCGTCTGCATTATTGGCCTGATTATCATGTCATTTTGTTCTAGAAATTGGGAGATAGGCGTTATGAATTAGATTGATTGTTTGAGACTCAAAATGGATGCCATTACGGCCTTCGAATGAATAGATATGAGTTGGATTAATTTGTCAAGAAATCTTGGATTACTGTAGTGCACAACAAAAGCCGGATCAAATTGTTGAAAAATGTGTTAAATGTGGAGTTATTGAACAGTAGTTTCAGATAATGATCCTGGAACAGAGTTAAGCTATACTGCTATGCATGTACACTCTTAGATTGAGCATATCATGTAACAGCACTTGATAAGTTGTTGGATTAAAGAAACAAAGATGTTCCAAAAGGACAACATACTGAAATTATTGAATATTTTATGTTTTCTTATAACAACTATTGACACAGCTTTCAAAACAGTGAATTATTGTATTATTGATTATTAATTCTGACTGCAAGTGAATTACTTGCATCATTTAGTTCACAAGCATTGGCATCTGGATTTGTGGGTATTTGCAGGAACAGTTCTCATTGCAGCATGCTTGAAAAATCAATCTGGCATTACTGATAATTTATGTTTTCTCATAACAAAGGACACAAATTTCGAAAACACATGAATTTCTTTTATCATTTAGTTTCACTGCCATTCACACCTGGATTTGTGTGTAATTGCAGGAATGATACTCATTGAAGCATGCTTGAATAATCAAATCTGCGATTACTGAATAATTTATTTATGTTATCTTGTAACATACACAAACTTCGAAAATAAATGTTCTTGTATTCCAAATTCTGAGTGCAAGTGCATTTTTTGTATAATTTATTTTTTGTCTAAAATTCACATCTGGGGTTGTGTGTAATTGTAAGAACTGTTCTTGTTGAATCATGCAATCACTGAATACTGTGCGTTTTCTTCTGACAGGCATTGACACAGATTTCAAAAACAAGTGAATATCTTGTATCATTGATTCTTAATTTTCAGTTAAAATGACTTTCATCTATTATTTCATTTCCACTAAAATTCACACCTGGGTTTGTGTGTAATTGCAAGAACAATTCTTATCCAAGCATGCTTGAACAATCAAATCTGCAATTATATTGTCCATCCTTGTCTGTGAACCTTGGGCAAGTATTCGTGCTTTTTTAGTTTCACATGAGGTTATAACTATTTAATTAAAAACCCTCATTGTCATTTCTTTTTGTTAAACTTCCCTCATGAGGAATAATCTATGAAATATTTTAATCAATTGTTTTTTTTCCATCAATCTCTTTCTTCTCGTAATCTTGCCAACACTGTGAAAGATGGGAGATATATCTAATCAAATATAATATTAATTTATTTTAATTAGGAAAGACTGAAAAGAGACAGAGAGACTGAAAGGAAGTGATGATTGTGATGGTGTGGTAATAAGTTTCTGCAAACTTTTTTTTGACAAAGGTTTCTGCAAACTTTCAATGCACGCAAATTACAAGTTCCCACGGCCGACGCATGCACAGAGGAATACTTCCAATGAATTCAATTCCTATTCATATCCATATCAATCATATGTCCCAGCACCTTTTTAACTAAAATATTGGGTTAGTTTTAAATGACTAATTTCCGTGAAAATACATTTCTCAACCCTAGTGATGTGTTTAGACTCTTAATTTTGAGTTGTTTTTATTGGATCTTTTATTTTCCAATTTCAAACGAATAATATTGTGTTAAATAATCTTTAGAAGAGGAGAAAAAAAAAGGAGAAATTGGTTATATACCCCTCAAAAGTTTCATAATTAGATATTTACCCCCAAAAAAATCATAATTGCTTGTATACCCTCAAAAAACAAGTTGAATTACCGGTATGCCCCAGCTACCGTTGACAGAAGTTAACCAAATAATCTTAACCATGATTACAACTTAGGTTAAGGATTTGAAAATATCAAAAATACCCCTCTTTATATATTTTAACTATTTTAAATTTCAGATTTTTAAGAGGTTTTTTTAAATCTAAAGTCAAATTTCAGGGGTATATATACAAAGGGTATAATGATACTTTTGCATGTCTACCATTTGTTAACTGACAAATTTTTATCTGATTTTAACTCTAGGGGTATATACGCAATTATACATATTATTCATGGGTATGTATGCAATTATTTTTTATTAAGGGGTAAATACATAATTTCAAAATTATTCAGAGGTACACTTACAAAAAGCCCCCCCAAAAAATTAAAGTTTTTATTGAACTAGCATAATGCAAATTTAAAACAAAAAAATGCACAAACCTTAAACACAAAATAGATTTTATATAAGATAAATAAACAAAACTGAAAAGACTATTATACCTTTAATAAATAAAAGGGTTAAATATACTTTTCGTCCCTAAAAAGGGTACAATTATTCATTTTCATCTCTATATTTTCATTTTGTTCAATACAGTCCCTGTATTTTGCATATTTTGGTCAAATAAGTCCCTGGTGCTGACATAGCGCTTATGTGGCAGCCAAGTGGCATACGAATGAAATACAAGGATATATTTTTTTTATAAATTGATGTATTTTGCTAAAGTGGCATATGTATTTGTTGATGTGGAGTGCCACATGTATAGCTAACGTGGCATAAAATTTAAAAAATTAATAAATTTTTTTTTAAATAAAGTCGCTGATGTGGCATTTTTTTAAAAAAATAAAATGTAATTATTTTATAAACAACTTAAATGACCTTATTACAAATCAATGAACTACCTAATTAATCTAATTAAAAACCAGAATTAAACTTAACTAACCTTATTACAAACAAATTAACGAATCTAATTAAAAAACATAATTAAACTTTCCCAAATCAATTAACTAAGCCTAACCCTAACCTAACCCTCACCTTCTTGCCACTATAGCCGCCACCCTCCATCAGTATCGCAACCACCGGCTTCGGCACCGCTTCCGCCTCCTTCTCCTCCACCTCCACCTCCCTCTGATCCTCCTCCACCGCCGTCATCCTCCCCCAGCCCCCTTCATCCTCGGTAAGCATCGCCGCGTAGACGGCGACTCAGATGCCACCGCTAAGGAGGACGCCGTCGTCCAGGCTAGGATTGGTGCATTCCAGGCCGTGCCTGCTCAGCCAGACTCAGCCAAATGTGAAGTTTCGCCGTGACAGCGGTGGGCGCGGAGATCATAGTCCCCCCGTCGATGATGTCGGGCCGGTTCCTAAGTCAGGGAAGCATCTGCCGCTAGGATGGAAAACTACCTCCCGATAGCTTAGGGCAATTTGAACCTCGCGCGATCGCTGCTCCGGAAGTAACTCAGAGGCGGATCCAGCCCATGTCGGTCCTGGCCAAGGGTTTATTTGGCATCGATGATGAGAAGGAGGTGTTCCTTAGCTTGCCTGCTCAGCTCAGCCGCGGTAGCATGCTCGACGTCGCAAGTGGCCGGAGAGGAGGGGTTGGGCGGCGGCTATGGTGGCACGAAGGAGAGAGTTAGGTTAGGGTTAAAGGTTTTGTTCATTGAATTGGGAAAGTTTAATTATGTTTTTTAATTAGATTAATTAAGTTGTTTGTAATAAGGTTAATTAAGTTTAATTATAGTTTTTAGTTAGTTAACTTGTTAGTTCATTGATTTGTAATAAGGTTAGTTAAGTTATTTACAAAATAATTATGTTTTATTTTTTTGAAAAAATTGCCACATCAGCGACATTATTTAAAAAAAATAATTAACTTTTTAAATTTTATGCCATGTCAGCTATATATGTGGCACTCCACATCAACAAATACGTATGACACATCAGCAAAATACATCAATTTATAAAAGAAAAAAAATAAATAAATACCCTTGTATTTTATTCGTATGCCACTTGGCTGCCACATAACCGCCACGTCAGCACCAAGGACTGTATTTGACCAAACTATGCAAACTACAGGGACTATATTGAACAAAATGAAAAATATAGGGATGTAAGTGTGTACATTTTCATGGACGAAAAGTGTCTTTAACCCTAAATTGAAAAAATATATAATTAATCCCTAAATAACTCAACATTCCCCCCACCCCCCCTTTTCCCACATTGAGAGTTGCCAACTAGAAAACGAAAAAGATAAATGGAATGCGACTTGATAAAGAAATCTACAATATGTGAATAGGAAGAAGCGAAAGGCAAACTGATGGTGCCATGCTTGCGATGATGCCGTATAAGGTGTTAATCAATCTCAATGTGCTTAGTTTGTTCATGAAAAAGCAGAGTTGTGAGCAATCTGAATAGCATTCTTGTTGTCACAATACATAGGAGTGGGACAAGAAAGAGATATTGCCATATTCGCAAGTAACCAATGTTACCAAACAGTCTCTTTGGTAGTAGACATCATAGCACAATATTCTGCTTCGGTTGAAGATTGAGAAACAATTGGTTGTTGCTTGCTCTTCCAAAAACTAAGACAATCACCCAAAAGGAAACAAAAACCAGTAACAAACTTGTGATCTTTGGGATTTCTACCATGATCAGGATTAGTTAAGGCTCTGAAAGACTGTACCTATAAAATACCATAGTGGGGGAAGCTACAAAGTGACTATTAATATGAACATCATATGCAAAGTGGAGGTTAACTTCATTAATTGGGAGGGTTTTGTTCAGCAATGACCATGGATTTTCACAAGAATTTGAGGACTGTTGGTATTATAGATGGTATATTGTGGATTATAAGAGTAATTCATCCATTTAACAGGATTCTAGGGAGGTAATATTGAGTTAGTGTATGTATTCATCTAATAGGATTCTAGGTTTGCATTTAACAGGGAATCCAATAGCATTGGCTTGAGAAAGAGAGTGAGAGAGAGAGTAATTGGCTGATGAAGTGTTTGATGGATAAACTATCAGTTAAGCATAAGTGGAGGGGCAATTAAAGTTAAACCTCAAGGGATTCTCTTTATAAAGGCAGTAGCCACAATAGGTCGAAAGTTTGCTAGAAGGCTCCGGCCCAATTAGTATTGTTAGTCAAGTATAGGTCAGTAGGTTCTCATTATGGATATAATAGTGTTAAGTGGTTGAACCCAACCAAGATCTAGGATGCATCGAGCCCATAAAACACTATTAAACAAGAGATGGTAATGTTTGTAATGACTACTGATATAGGTCCTATTAAAGATACCGACGTAGAGCGCTGGGCCACGTCATGAGGGACACTGATCGATCGAGTAGATCTCTGATAGAAGTAAGTACTTCTGCCTTGTACCCATATAATTGGATGATTGTTTATTCCATACTTGAGTAAGTACTCTTGCCTAGTACCCACTCTTTGATTGAATGTTTATTGGATTTGTTGTTACCATGCTTTGGCATGTTCTTACTTTGTTTTCATAGACACATATTTGCTTTCATGCTACGTTGGATTTCTATTTCCATGATTGTGTATACATATTGATATGTTGTCATTCTTTTATGTATGCTTGTGCTTGCTGAGTATGCCTATTTGTTGTCCAGCACGTGGTTGTGGAAACATGAGAACTTGTGCGCTGGCCAGGCATATGTCAGCTGTTCTTGTGAATTCTTCTGTACGGTATAATGGAGCGAGGCTCTTGTGGAGCGTTCAAGGCTCAGGACACCTTGGCGTTCTAATGGTCCATACCAGGGGGAGGATACTCTGGTCGTCCAGCCCATCAGTGGGACGATTCACTAAACATGTCGACACGTATGAGAGGTGGCGCTCTTGACTTCCAACCGGATGGTCGTTTCTAGCTGAGGCTGATGTTGTTGACCAGGGGATATTTGAGAGTCTTCCTTGGAATACTCTTTCAGAGCTTAAGGCTGTAGTAATGGTTAGGAGTCCCTACCATTGATAATCCCTCGTGGTAGGTTTGAGACTCCCTGATGTGGGATGGTGTGGGGCACGGTCTCCACTTGGTGACCTAGTCATGTTGATTTATTTGCTTTATTAATATTTTGGCTTATCGCATTGATTATTACATGACTTCTTTTATGCCCTGTGGGGTGCTTACTGAGCTTTCCTTCCGAAAGCTCATCCATTTGTCTCACTCTTTTTTAGATCCTGAGGAGTATATAGCTGACTTGAACTCAAGAGCGACACGTGGGTGGGAGATCATTTGTTGAGGTTTGCGAACCTCTTATTTAATTGAGAGTGAGGTTATGTAAGACCTTTATAGGGCCTTGACATTTGTAGGGTGTATGTACCCTCATGATTTATCTTTCGTTGTAGACTCTAATGATTTGATTTCCGCTGCTTATCTGTTGTATGTTCATGACTACCTAGGCCTTGTATCCGAGTGGGGCCCATCACCACTTAGGTATGGCTGATCTGCTCACGTGCTTGAGGCCCAAGATTTGGGATTGGGGCGTGACATATTAATGTGGTATCAGAGCACTCAGTTAAAGGACACCCTAGTTGCCCTAGTGACCTAGTCAAGTAGGTAGAACTGAGTGTTGGGTTGGGTAGGCAAGTTCTTTGGAAAATAGATTGACGTTTTGCTATTTGGCAGCGAACATATCTGGAGACGGGTACCGAGGTCGCCGATACTTCCAGCCGGCATCCTTTGAGGAAGTGGAGTCTGTGCAATAGAACTCCACACCGCCAAAGTTAGAGGACCTCCGGGCACCTGAGGCGGACCGATCTGAGGTACAGAGGGATATTGAGGCAATTAATCGGCGCATAGATAGGTTGCAAGCCATCATGAAGCTTACGTTTCAAAGACAGATGGAGACAGATCTGAGGAGGACCCGACGGGTGGGTAGAGCCCAGGATTATCGCAGGAGCCTCACTGATCATCTTGGCGTCACGTGGTGGTAGCAGGATGAGGTGCCTTTGCTTTGGATGTTACGGACATCAATGGACAATTTGTCAGCGCTCACCCGCTAGTGCCTTAGCTGTGGAAGTGAGTATCACCTCACCATGTACTGCCCTGGGGAGCTCCCTATGTCGTGCGGGGGCGGAGGACCTTCAGGCTTCAGTGGATTTCTTCCGCCAGAGAATGATCCACAGTACACGTACAACCCTTTGTCACCATAGAGGCTAGATTGAGTCGTGTCATTATGTTGATGTTAGAGTTTATCTAGGATATTGTAGTAGTCTTACAAACCACTTGAGTTGTACGAACTACTTATTCTATGTTGGACTATACTTTGATTAATAATAATCAGTTTGCCTATTACCTTCATAAGTAATGTATTTGAACTAACCCCTACTGATATCTTGTAGCTATCATGATGAGGGGTTGAGGTCGACGGGGACCGCCTCGCCGAGTGGAGGTACCTCGGCCTCAAATGGAGGAGGTACCCCTGCCACCAAAGGTATGGAGGTAGAGCAAGAGCTGCTTGCTCAGTTTAATGTTACAAGACCGCAGACAGTGGACCCGGACTTGAGGAAGAAGGTACCCCCTACTATCATGATAGAGCTGATGAGAGATGATGGGCCTCATCTAGAATCAGAGACAGCACCAGCAACACCATCAATAGGTACCATCCCTACTTGTCGCGCCAGCCACTAGTAGGGGTCTGCTTGGGGAGATTAGGAGGTCATCCCCCTGACCGTTTGAGGGAGCTGCCAACCGTCAAGCGACAGAGTTGTGGATTAGACAGTTAGAGAAGAGCCTATTTACTACAGGGCAATACAGAGGACTGGTACCACAGGGAGGTACTGCTCAGGAACGAAGTACCCTTCAATAGTTGGGAGGAATATAAGAAGTCGTTCTATGCAAAATAATTCTCTCAGGGGTGACTTCTTCAACTAGAGCAACAATTTATTCATTTCACTCATGGTAGGATGATGGTCGAGCAGTTTGAGGCCGAGTTTGACCGACTGGCCTGATTTGTTCTAGATCTAGTATCAACAGATGCTAGCAGAGTGAGGAGATTTGAGGTTGGCCTTTGACCATCGCTCAAGAAGATAGTAGCTGGATTTATGTGCACTAGTTATGCTAAGGTAGTGGCCAGGGCAAGGTACATTGACGCCTCCAGCAAGGGAGACTTACAGGGGCCACACCAAAAGTATAAGAAAAAGGATCACAAATAGGGCACCAATCAGAGTCAGTCATCCGGAAAGAGTTCTGGATGCTCGAGGTCCGAGCGCAGGTCTCGGCCGTACACTAGATCAGATGAATCATCAGCAACATCTAAAGGCATAGGTTAATCCTGTAGTGCTTCGCAGCCAGTTCGATGCTATTCGTGTGGAGGGCCACAAAAGAAGGCTCATTGCCCAAAGATTACAGGAGGCTGTGTTGTCTGTGGCAGCTTGGAATACCGGAAGGCTTAATGTCCTCAGATCCGGTCAGAGCATGGTGTAGATGGAAGAGCCTAGAGTTCTCAGAAGTCCTCAACTTTCTCACGACAGTCAGGTGCACCAGCGTAGAGACAGCAGGGTGGTGACAAGAAGGGGAAGGCAACCGGGACAGGTCATCTGTCTTCCTCCAGTTAGCCACCGTCACAATAGAGGCCTATAACCTACAGACGGGTCTATCATCTCACTACTGAGGAGGCAAAGGTATCGCCCTACGTCGTCGCAGGTACTCTTATAGTTAGCTCATTTTATGCCTGCACTTTATTTGATCTGGGTGCCACACATTCTTTTGTTTCCACATTGTTTGCACGGAGATACTCATCAATTGAGGGTCGAGAGTTACTAGTTGACTTGCATGTTATAGACCTGAGGGATTATGATGTGATCCTCGGGATGGATTAGCTCTCTTTAGTATATATGGTTGTAGATTACCGCGAGATGAGAGTGCACTTCAGGATGCCAGATGATGAGGAGTTCACCTTCAGCGGCAGCTAGGGCTACTCTTTGGTTCGGGACATCTCAGCTATTCAGGCTCGAAGATTACTCGATAGCGGATGCGTGGGATATCTAGCCTCGATCTCAGAGGCTAAGCAGGGAAGCGGCCCCATAGTTGCAGACGTCCTAGTGGTGAACGAGTATCAAGATTTGTTCCCTGGAGACCTATCATGATTACCCCCAGAGAGAGAGTTGGAGTTCTCTATTGACTTGGTTCCTAGTACAGCTCTTATATCTAGGACTCCATACAAGATGGCGCCTGTAGAGCTTAAAGAACTAAAGACGCAGCTTGAAGAGTTGTTGGAGAAGGGTTTTATTTGACCAAGTATGTCAACTTGGGGAGCGTTAGTGCTGTTAATCAAGAAGAAGGATGGGTTGATGAGACGTTGCATCGATTACAGAGAGTTGAACAAGGTGACAGTCAAGTATGTTGCGGAGGATTGATGACCTAATGGATCAAATGTAAGGAGCCCAGGTGTTCTCTAGGATTGACTTGAGATCCTGGTATCATCAGGTACAGATCAGAGATTAGGACATTCCGAAGAGTATATTTCAGACTCGATACGGGCACTATGAGTTCCTGGTAATACTGTTTGGGCTTTCCAATTCCCCGACAGTATTCATGGACATGATGAACCGGGTATTTCGACGATATTTAGACCAGTTTGTGGTAGTCTTTATCGATGATGTTCTGATTTACTCTAGTAATCGCCACGCATACATGGAATACTTAAAGATCATATTGGAGACTTTGAGGCAACATCAGCTGTATGCCAAGTTCTCCAAGTGTAAGTTCTGGTTGGACAGTGTGACCTTCTTGGGGCATGTCATCAGTGGCGTTGGAGTGTCAGTTGACCCCAATAAGATTGAGGCAGTCGTTGACTGGAAGAGATCGACCACAGTCAGGGAGATACGGAGCTTCTTAGGATAAGCCGGTTACTATCAGAGATTTGTTGAGGGCTTTTCCCGATTAGCAGAGCCCCTGACAAGATTGACCAGGAAGGGTGCTCAATGTGTTTGGATTGAGGCATGTGATAAGAGCTTCCTGGAACTGAAACAAAGACTAGTATTCGCACCAGTTCTTGCCTTACCACAGAGTGGACATGGGTATACGGTTTGCAGTGATGCTTGCAAAACAGGCTTGGGGTGTGTTCTGATGCAGGACGGGTGAGTTATTGCCTATGCTTCATGCCAGCTAAAACCATATGAAGAAAACTACCCGACACACAATCTAGAGCTTGCAGCGATCATGTTTACATTTAAGATCTGGCGACATTTCCTCTACAGTGTACCATGTGAGATATACACCGATCACAAGAGCCTCAAGTACATCTTCACTCACAAGGAGCTGAACTTGAGACAACGACGATGGTTGGAAATGATAAAGAATTATGAGTTGAGCATCTATTACCACCCAGGCAAGGCTAACGTGGTGGCAGATGTGTTAAGTAGGAAGTCCAGCTATGGAGTCGCCGTACTTTTGACTTCTCAGAAGTCCTTGTTGGAGGATATGAGGAGAATGAAACTGGAGATCATATTGCTAGATATAGATGCCAACTTGGCCAATTTGTGTATACAACCAACCGTTTTAGGGAGGATCCAGGGTACTCAATTGCAAGATTCTTATTTGGAGGAGATCCGGGGTCAGGTTGAGCAGGGTGTACCAACACGATTTCGGATCCATGAGGATGGTACACTCAGGTATGATGATCGAGTCTGCGTACCCAACATCCAAGAGCTGAAGAAGGAGATCCTAGAGGAAGCCTATTACTCGAGTTATGCGATCCTTCCCGGAGGTACCAAGATGTATAGAGGATTGAAGGACCACTTATGGTGGAAAGGCATGAAGTGAGAGGTCGCTGAGTTTATGGTACAGTGCCTTACCTATCAGTTGCTAAAGGCAGAGCATCAGAGGCCAACTAGGAAGTTGTAACCCTTACCCATTCTAGAGTGGAAGTGGGAGCAAATCAACATGGATTTTGTGACAGGGCTACCTTGTACTCAGAAAAGACATGAGTAAGTTTGGGTGATAGTAAATCGACTGACTAAGTGTGCCCATTTTATACCTTTGAGGAAAGGTGCCACATTGGAGCAATTGGCATGGCTATACATAGATGAGATAGTCCGACTACATGGGGTGCCCTTGTCGATCATCTCTGATCACGACACCTGGTTTGTCTCGAGGTTTTGGGAGCATTTGCACACAACTTTGGGCACCTGTCTAGCATTCAGTACACCGTTTCACCCTCAAACAAACGGGCAATCAGAGAGGATCATTTATATCCTAGAGGACAAGCTAAGGGCATATACCTTGGACTTCATAAACTCGTGGGACAAGCACCTGAGCTTAGCAGAGTTCGTCTATAACAACAATTATCAAGCGAGTATAGAGATAGCACCATATGAGGCACTTTATGGGAGGAAGTGTCGATCACCCATATGCTGGGGAGATGTGGGCGAGCGGAAGCTTAAGAAACCAGAGTTCGTCCAACAGACTGTGGATCAGGTCAAAATGATCCGAGAGAGGTTGAAGGCCGCTCAGAGCCGTCAGAAGAGTTATGCTGATCAGTGCCGCACTAAGTTGGAGTTCCAGGCTGGTGACTCAGTATTCTTGAAAGTGTCACCAATGAAGTAAGTTGTGAGGTTTGGGAAGCATGCGAAGCTCGGCCCACACTACATTAGACCCTTCGAGATCCTATAACGGGCAAGAGCTGTGGCTTACAGATTAGCTCTATCCCCATACCTGTCATACCTCTATGATGTGTTTTACGTCTCCATGCTCAAAAAGTACATACGCAACCCATCTCACGTGATCCAGCAGATTCTAGTAGAGGCCGAGAGGATATGTCATATGAGGAGTATCTTGTGGAGATCTTTGACAGCAAGGAACAACAGTTGAAGAACCGAGCTATTACTTTTGTCAAGGTGAGATGGAACAACCACTCTAATTAGGAAGTGACATAGGAACGTGAAGAGGACATGAGGAAGCATTACTTGGAGTTGTTTGTTACTGAATGAGGTCTTGGGGACTAAATGTAAATTTCAGGGACAAAAATCTTATAAGGGGAGAGGATCGTAAAATAAAATTTTTTTATGAAATTATTGTTCGTTATTATTCTTTAATTATTTGGTTTATCAAAGAAATTCCCCAAACTTGGAGTTAATTGGATTCATGAGAAATGAGGGATTAAATTGGTTAATCCCTTAATTAGGGTTAAATTGGTCATCTGGGACCCATTTGAAATTTCGTGAAAAGATGGGGTTAAATTGGGAAATTGGCTGTCTAACACAGAAGGACTTAAGTGCAAATTAAAATAAACAACAAGACTCTTTACTAAAAGGGCAAAGTGATGCCATGTACGTGATTGTCTCATTTGAATTGGATAGCTAGGATCCAACGACCGTAGTCGCGATACGTGCCAACGTGCTGGAGAAGACGCGTGAAGGATTGGGGACACTCGTGGCCGTTCGGTCTGAGATGGAGTAACAACTACTGTTCATCCGAGCGGGGACTCAGATCCGAAGCACGATCGCAGATATCTACGTCCGCGTTTAACGCCGTGCAGAAGATCCAGCCGTTCAATCTAAATGATTAAGGAGTTATAATCCCTCTTGCCATCTAGTATTCGGGTTGAATGAAATCTCCATAAATATCTATCTAGTATTCGAGTTGGGGTGCGCCTCCACTTGGTTACGGTCGATCTGTGCACGTGCTCGAGGCTTGGAATAGGGTTAGGGCGTGACAAGAAGCCTTTCGAGCCTCCAGCAACCTCGGTAAGCCACCTTGAACTTTTGTAAGTATTGGGCATGTTTATGTTTTTGGAGACTTAGGCATGAGCGATGGAGCGGACAATCAGTTTCCTGTGAGCTTCCACCATCCTTGTAAGTGGTTTAGGGTTAACTAGGTTTGTGGAGATGGTTAACTACATTGAACTCTATTACAGATACATGAATATGAGTATATGGTTGAGAGGAGCTCATCTACATTAACTATAATATAATGGTTGCATGAATTTCCCTAGTATGCATGCATGACATATATGTATATTAAAAACCGATAGAAACCACTAAATGCATGCATGAGAGGGGTATGGAGATTTCATGGATCTCCTAGTGTGTATGAATGAGTCTTGGGTGTGTGCATGATGGTCAGTGGCATGCGATAGGGAGATAATGACTTAATCTTGAATATTTGTTGGAGGAAGATGGAGTGGAGGTTAACTTCATCAATTTGGAGGGTTTTGTTCAGCCATGACCGTGGATTTTCTTAAGCATTTGAGGATTGTTGGTATTATAGATGGTATATTGTGGATTATAAGAGTAATTCATTCATGTATGTACTAGTGTTGGTAAGAGGAAGGAAACAAAGGGAGGTGATATTGAGTTAGTGTATGTATTCATCTAATATGATTTTGGGTTTGCATTTAACTGGGAATCCAATAGCATTGGCTTGAGAAAGAGAGAGAGAGAGTGAAGGAGAGAGAATGATTGGATGATGAAGTGTTTGATGGATAAACTATTAGTTAAGCGTAAGTGGAGGTACAATTAAAGTTAAACCTCAAGGGATTATGTTTATAAAGACAGTGGCCACAATGGGTCGAAAGTTTGCTAGCAGGATCCGGCCCAATTAGTATTGTTAGTCAAGTATAGGTCAGTGGGTTCTCATTATGGATATAATAGTGTTAGGTGGTTGAACCCAACCAGGATCTAGGATGCATTGAGCCCATAAAATACTATTAAACAAGAGATGGGAATGCTTGTGACGACTTATTGATATAGGTCCCATTACAGATACCGACGTAGAGCGTTGGGTAATGTCAAGAGGGACACTGATCGATCGAGTAGATCTCTGATAGAAGTAAGTACTTCTGCCTAGTACCCCTATCATTGGATGATTTTTGATTCCATACTTGAGTAAGCACTCTTGTCTGTACCCACTCTTTGATTGAATTTTTATTGGATTTGTTGTTTCCATGCTTTGGCATGTTTTTGCTTTGTTTTCATACACAAATATTTGCTTTCATGCTACTTTGGATTTCTATTTCCATGATTGTGTATGTGTTTTGATATGTTAGCATTCATTTATGTATGCTTGTGCTTGCTGAGTATGCTTATTTGTTGACCAGCACGTGGCCGTGGAAATACGAGAGCTTGTGAATTATTCTTGTGAATTCTTCTGACCGGTACAGTGGAGCGAGGTTCCTGTGGGGCTTTCAAGGCTGAGGACACCCTAACATTCTAATGGTCCATACCAGGGGGAGGATACTCTAGTTGTCAAGCCCATTAGTGGGATGATTCACGGACCGTGTTGACATGTACGAGAGGTCATTTTTAGCTGAGGTTGATGTTGTCGTCCGGGGGATATTTCGGAGTCTTCTGACTAGATGGTCATTTCCAGCTGAGGCTGATGTTGACGTTCGGGGGATATTTAAGAGTCTTCCTTGGAATACTCTTTCAGAGCTTGAGGCTGTAGTGATGGTTAGGAGTCCCTACCGTTAATAATCCTTTGTGGCAGGTTTGAGACTTCCAGATGTTCGATGGTATGGGGATGGTCCCCAATTGGTGACCTAGTCATGTTGATTGATTTTCATTGTACATTCTTAGCTTATCGCATTGCTTATTACATGACTTCTTTTATTCCCTGTGGGGTGCTTACTGAGCTTTCCTTCCTAAAGATCATGCATTTGTTCTCACTCTTTTTTAGATCTTGAGGAGTAGTTGACTCGGACTCAGGAGCGACATGTGGGTGGGAGATCATTTGCTGAGGTTTGCGAACTTCTTATTTAGTTGAGTGTGAGGTTATGTAAGACCTTTATAGGGCCTTGACATTTGTAGGGTGTATGTACCCTTATGATTTATCTTCTGTTGTAGACTTTGATGATTTTTATTATGTTATTTTTATTTCCGCTGCTTATCTGTTGTATGTTCATGACTACCTAGGCCTTATATCCGAGTGGGGCTTGTCTCCACTTAGGTACGTCCGATTGGCTCACATGCTTGAGGCCCAGGATTTGGGGTTAGGGCGTGACAGCTGGTGTAGCGAACCACTTGAAGATTGCTGTTGGAGCTAAGAGTCGGAGTAGTTAAGGGATTGTAAGGTGCAAGAGAGGTGAGAGAGGCAGCAGAGGTGAGAGTGGCGAGACTGGAGATGGGTGGCAGGTAGGTTTTTTTTACAACTTCTTAGTGTTTTCACGAATACCCCACCACCCTCAGTGTTTTTTCTATTTTTGATGAATGGACATAAAACCCCGCAAAAAAAAACCATCCCCATGTCATAAAGAAAACCATTCATATAATTTGAATAATTAATAGTTTTCTTAATAAAAAATAATAAGAATTTAAAAAAAAAATCATTCACATAATTTGACTAAATAATTAATAAAATTATTAATACTAACAAAATTTTCTGTTTAGAAAAGCTTATTTGAAGGGAAAATTCCGTTGGAAAATTTGGGTATGGGTAGGGGTGGGGTGAATTCTAACAGATTATTAACGGAAATTGTTATGTCAGAATTTTCCGACAGAATTCTGCTGGAAATTAGTCAGATAATCTGTTAGAACAAATGACGAGACTGGAATTTCTGTCAGAAATCAATGTAAAATGCGTTATAAAAAGTCAAAATTAAATATTGTTGGAAATTTGTCCGAAATCCATCAGAAGTTTCCAATGGAATTTTCCAACGGAATCTTTTTCTATTGGCAAAGGCCTGTTTTTTTCTTAGTGAAAAGACTATTGTACCCTTAATAAATAATAAAATAAAAGAATAAAACCCTAACCAATCACTAAATATTTCAACATATATATATATATATGGGTTATGATACAATGGGGCTGGCCGGGCATTCGGCCGCCCCATTATATTCTAACCCTATCATGATTTATATATATTTATATATATAAAAATTTTTATTTTAACTATATATATCCATTAGTATTTATCTATTAATTTTTTAATTTTTTTATATATATAGATAGTTATTATAGATATATGTAGATATATATATATGTATTCTGGTGATAAGATATTATAATAACTATCTATATATAGAAAAAAATTAAAAAAAAATTATAGATAAATACTAATGGATATATATAGTTAAAATAAAATTTTATATATATATATAAATATATATATATATATATATATATATATATACGACTTTTGATTGTCTTCGTGGTAGAATTATAAATTTCGGTCACCGGTGTCTGATTCTGGCCCTGGAGCATGTTTGAACAATTTTCAACCAGTACGGATGGAAAGATCGTGAAAAATAAGTTAACTGTCAATTTTCATACAATTTGGAAATTTATAGGGTCTTCATCTTAACGGATCAAAACTTGTAGGAATCTGAACGATCCAGAATTTCAACCGTTAAGTGGGAGGACCAAACGGTTACCAAATTGTATGAAAATTGACAGGGTAGCTTATTTTTAGCAGATCTTCCCATCCATGAAAAAAAAAATACTCCAAGGGGCCAAATGTCAATCGAGGAAATGAGCGATGTCCGTGGCAGACAAGATCATCCCTCTATATATATATATATAAATATATATAAATCATGATAGGGTCATGATACAATGGGGCTGCCGGATGTTCGGCCGGCCCCATTGTATCATAACCCATATATATATATATATATATATATATATATATATATATATATATATATATAGAGAGAGAGAGAGAGAGAGAGAGAGAGAGAGAGAGAGAGAGAGACACACACACACACACACAATAAATCAAACAATGTTTGGAGAAATAACACTTTTACTCCTCTTCTCTCTTTTTCTTTAGTATGTCTAGACAGTGAGAGGGCGTCGAGACTAATATCTTATCTATTTTGAACAAAATTACCGGTGGTTGTGTGGACCTTGAAAGGGGCAGAACCTCTACTACAAGGGGATAATAAAGCATGTGGAAAGGGAAGATTCTACACTCATTCGAAAGAGATGTTTATGTAGTGGTGCTCATGACCATAAGGCTATGGATTGTTGCAGCCTGATAGTTCGCTTCAAGTGTTTGATATTGGGCACTGTGCCACATTTCGTGGTTTGTCTCACTTTCTTTCATTGAGAGTCTGGGCACCCATTGGCCGAAGTGCAAAAGGTTAAGGTTGTCGAGTTGGTCTTTTCATATCATTTATTTGGAAAGCAGCTTTCGCAAGTTGCTATAGATTGAGTTGTTGGAGGGGTCCATTGATGAGGATGGTTATGGTGCTCAAGTTGAACTATGGATCTTTAGAATGGATAGGTGGTCAAGGTAACCAAGGGTGGCCTCCTTGTGAGGCCTCATTATGTGCTTGATAGAAAGTGCTGGTTGCATGGAGTGTGCTCTACCTAAGTTTGTTATGATTTGCTTTGGTGGATGTACTCCTAAAGTGGGTTTGGAAAAGTTGAATTGGATTGGGGGGGGGGGGACAATATCCTCCCCTGTAGTTATCTGAGATCACATTTTAATGCAAGCTCAAAAGGTCAATATGTTAATTGAATTAAAAATGAATCCAAATAGGGTCAAATGCGCTAATCTACACCAGGTACTGGATAGTTATGAAGTTCCTAAGAGTTGTTGGTACCCATTTGTGATAGAAAGGCATAGATCTTAGTGAAGGAGAGCGGATGGGAACCACCAGTGTCTCGAGTCTAGGAGGAGCTATCGGGAGATCACAAGAAACGACTAGATAGAGTTAGGTGCAAATGTTCCCTGATTGGTGAGGAGGTTACTAATGCTTTTGGCCGACATGGCTGTTAAGACTCACAAGAGGTGCAGGAGAGGCCAACACGACAAGCAACATAGGTATTGTTAGAGGAGGTTGCATGTTATTGAGTGGAGCAATCCATGTTGTTGTTTCTGCCAGATAAGAAAGTAATTATATTAGTGGCATTAATATTAGACTAATATTCTCTAATTATTTGTTGGGATATGTTATCATGTTCCCAAAAAATGGAAGGGTGTCACTTTAGCTATAATGGGTACAAAAGTTGAGGCAACTATGGTGTCCCATACTAAGATAGGTAATGTTAGCAATTGTTGTTGTGAGAGTATGGTGGATGGTGTGTGCTAATGGGCTTGATCATGTGAGCCAAGGTAGTATAAGTTACTTTGTGAGTGGGGACCACATTATCGATACCTCATGTATAGCCATACAAAAAAGATGTAGGGTGACTTGTGAGTGGGGACCATATTTAAAGTGCCTCATGTAAAACCATGCAAAACCTAGTGCATTGTTCTGGGTCATTAATGGGAGAAAAAGGATCAACTTGATCTCTAGGCATGTTGTTGGTGATATTTCTCATTGGTTAAAGAGGCATCAAGAGGGAGGCAAAGAGCATCTTTTGGCAAGCATTCATGTCTAAGGAGTCATCAATGAGGCTAAAGGTAGATAGGGAAGTACTATACTTTGCTTGCTTAAGGGTGGTTAATGCTATCTGTCGAGGAGTATTCTTTTGCATTTATGAAGTTCACATGGTTTTCTTTTAATAGGGACTAGGGAAGGTTCCTGAAGGTTCCTGGGTCAAACGGTATACTGGCTAGGTTCTTCAATTATTTCTTTGAGTTGCTTAAGTATGACCTACTTCTTTTTTTTATCATTGTTTGTAGGGAGTAGACTCTCCCTTCACAATGATTATTGAGTCCCTTGTCTCGTTGATCTCGAAGATGGCTAGTATGGGAAGCTTACTGGAGTTTAAACCTTATCTCACTATTGAATATAAAGTAGGCCTTCACTTAGTGCATGATTAACAAGTTGAAGCTACTGATGTTATAGCTAGCTAGTTGGATAAATCCAAAATATCTTTGTTATTCGATGATTTATGGTTGACGATGCAACTTTGGTCGAAGAGGTGATAGACTCTTGTCTTTAAAAATATCTTAAACGCTTTCTCTTGAAATTAGATATGGAGAAAGCGTTTGACAATTTAGATTGGTCTTTCATCCTTGAGGTGTTGGCTGCCTAAGGATTCTTGGAAAGGTGGTAGTAGTAGATCAAAGAGGTATTGGAATCTTTGAGAGAGTTGGATCAATGGCATCTCCATCAGTAGCTTCTCGTGTAACAAGGGTATGTTTCAGGGCGGCCCTTTGGCACCTATTTCTTTATTTTTGCAATAGATGTTTTGGACCAGATGTTTAGAAAGACAAGGGGTTGCAACTATTTATTCTTTGAGGCTTAGTCACTTGAAAGAGGTATTGTGTACTCTTTTTGTAGATGGCATTCTCATCCTTGGAGTTTTAACTCTTAGTGCATGTTATATTGTTTTGGGATGTTATCCTGGTTGATGATTAACTTCTTTATCAAATGATTTGTACTACATTCATTTTCATGATGACAGGACAGAGGATTTAGTGTAATTGGTGGGTTGTAAGAAAGGCGTCTTCCTGTTTACCTAGGTGTTCTACTGGCTCTTAGGCGCTTAGGGAGAAAGGAGTAACAGAGCCTTGTGGATAAGGTTGGTGAGTAAGTTGCAAGGTTGGAAGGTGAGTTGTCTCTCCTTTGGAGGTTTTCTAGTTTTAGTTAATGTTGTCATGTCTTCTGTAATGCCCCGACCCGGATTCTGGGACCTCGGGCACGTCAACAGATCGGCCGTATCCAAGTGGAGACGGGCCCCACTCGAATACAAGGCCTAAGTAATCAAAGCAGATAACATAATAATAATCAAATATCTCAAATGACAGTAAATAATATCCTCAGGATAGTCACAGCGGAAATAAAATAAATCCTAAAGGGACCACAAGCCCTACACAAGTCCAGGCCCTACAAGGGTCCTAATAATAAAATAAAATGTCCTCACACAACAAAACGAATCCTAGAGAGATCCTCCGACCTCAACAAGTATCCCCCCTAACTCTCGCACGTCCCTGAGCTCGAGTCAACCTACTCCTCAGGACCTGAAATGAGAGAAAGAAAAATGTCGTGAGCTTTCGAAAGGAAAGCCCAGTAAGTACCCTGCAAGGATCCTAAAACGGTAAGATGAAACAAGATATCAACAATCAACGAATCATCAAGCAAAGGGGCTACAACCCACACAATCAGATCATAGAATCCAGCTACGGCCCTCAGAGCCCTGGATAGGAATTTCAAACAACATCTCCACAAACTTTTCCCCCGGGACAGCCAACCATCCGGCTGTAAGTAATGATGCAACCTCAGACTGCCAATAATTGACCCTACTGTGAAGCTTTAACTGCATGTCGGTAGCGCCACCTCTCTCTCATGTCGACATGGTCAGTGATCGCCCCACTGACTAGCAGGGACAGCCAGAGTATCGTCCCTCTGGCCAGGAGTGCCGGAACGTCAGGGTGTCCCGTCCCCAACGCTCTCGCAAAATCCGGAGCTTACCTGCTCCACTGTACACCGGGCGGAAGAACAGAACTCAGTTGGCACATACCTCCCGGCCAAAGACATCCGACCATGGCCTATGATCAAGTGTTTACGGGTGGGCATGTCCAAAAGAGCATTCAACAAACAAGTAGTGAAACTTTACACTCGAATCCGGACGGGGCACAGGCTCACGCGTTTCCACGACCACGTGCAGGTCAACGGATCCTCGTGATCAGTAAACACTATCTTTAACGCTCAACCATACACACACAAAGAAGGAAGACAACAAAAGCAAGTATGTGTATGCACCAAATAAATAGATATCACAAATAAAGAAAATATGCCAAAAACAACACATGTCAAATCAAAGAAACCCAAACAAGGGTGGAAGCGAGGCAAAGGTATCTTACTTCAAATCGCAATCCAACAACTGCTCCGTATCTATCCCGATGAAGCTCAACGCTCCTTGTCAATACCTGATAACCACAGATCTACACTCAACACACGCATAAGTGTCTAAGAATATTATCACCTAAAATTCACATGCAACTAAATGGGTCCGGCCCATTAAACAAACCCCACTTATCTTTTAAATTCACCATTCAAATAATTATCCTAACTTTCTTAATTGAGCCTACTAGTCCGGCCCAACCCAACCAAAACAAATCCAAAGTAATGGGCCAAGCCCAACAACCACTAAAGTTTTTTTAAAAACTTAAAATCTACTTGACTCACTCTCTTATCAAAGCCCATAGTAACCTTTAATCACTTAACTCTTATTACAGCGATCAATCCCACAAGAAATACATAGATGACACCCTCTAACCATCACTAACCTTCATGCGGTCAACTTAATACAAAGGTTAACATCATCCTCATCCTCACATGAGATCACCAAGAAGACCAAGTCCTATCCACAGAACTAATGATCATTGTAAAACCTATGCATGTAACTCTAACCATGAATACTATCAAGAACTCTAAATATCAACACTAACCCAGCAACCACTTCACAGGTGTCTTAACACCAAGAAAAGGCTCAAGCAAACTCAGCTATAGTAACACCAAGTCATCTAAGCACATGTTTACAAGGTCATAACTATATCTAGGTTATAGATCCCACCTCCCCTTTGAACCTAGTTCGTCTGTCAACTTGCATGTATATATCATCTCCTATTCCTGAAGATTATATCCAATAGATAAACTTTTAATTATCTGTTTGTTCAAAACCTGGTTATCTTAATCATCATCAAGCTTTGCAGGACCATCATAAACACACCATCTATCTAAAGACTTTGAAGCAAGAGGGTTCATGCATGCAAGCTACGATCATGGTGAGGGTTAGAGAGCTTACCCGTCCACGATGCTCAGCGCTCTCACTTCGATGGCGCTCCCCGCTTCCTTCTTCCCCGGCGACTTAGAGATGAGAAGCCAGCCAGTAGACCCCCCTTGTTTATATAGGTCAGCGAGGAGTTCGACTTTTGATTTGGAGAAGGGTTCATCCTATCTTGTTTTCAAAGAAAATCAAGATTTCGTGTGAATTTTATCTTTTCGTTTAAATTCCTCTCCAGCTGGCCGGACGCGTTATCCACTTATCAGGGAGCTCGCGACACGCTGGGAACGATAATCCATTGCCTCGTGATAGAATCGGCCAACGATCAGACGGTGGGAATCCGAGTCACATACGTTCATGCGTTCTCTCTTCAGGCCTTAACCTTGACCGTTGGATCATATTTAATAAACTACTAGCTTCAATCATGGCCGTCCACATCTAACCAAAAATCACGTGAAGCTTCTCTGAATCTCTCCACACGTTTTGAAGAAAATTTCAATCATTAATGGCAGCCATCTAGATCCTCTACTTCCTTTTATATATATATATATATATATATATATATATATATATATATATTTCTTATCCAATGAATCTTATCACGCCATTAATAGTGCTCAGCCAAATCAATTACTAATTTATTCTTTTATTTCATTGTTTTTATTATTATTATTATTTTATCTAAAGCCTGAATAACTTCTGTCCATCATAATATAAATATATATCTATATCTATATATATTTATAATACCAATCAAATCCGCCCTTTAAATTTCAAACTAAGATTTAATTCAATTTATTCTATTTAATCCACACTTTTCCAATTATACCAAATTTAGGAATTCTTCCAATTAACAAAATAATAAACACCAACTAATTCATAAAATCCCTGGGTTTTACATCTTCCTCAATAAAGAACTAGCTCTCCATCTTTCTTTTTCTTTATTGGGTGGTGATGGAGTTTGATAGGATATATTTGTGCCTCTTATGACAAGTAGCTCAAGCTGGAGGTTACAACCTTGTTGTCTAGTTAAATTATTATGTGCCAAGGAAGCTCAGTGGCTTAGGTATTCTAGATCTAAGTGTTTCTAACCATTGCCTCCTTGATATGTGGTGGCAAAGGCCAGATGATGGTAGAGATCTCTTTGGTTTTTTTTGTTATCTCTAATGGACTATTTGGGATATCTCAAGGCCTTTGGCTAGGACCTACTCTTTCCTATCCAGTGATGTGTAGTTTGTCAAAGAGTTTTTGAAGAGATTTCACTTTGTCAAGTTTGGTGATGGTTAGGCTTGCTTTTTTTGGTATGATGCGCGGAGGTAGGTGACAACATTGTTTTTCTCCTACTGCTATGAGTTTGTCCACTTCATTAATAACCACTAAAGAGTTGTTTTTTTTTTATTAAAACCACTAAAGAGTTGTTGATTGTGTATTTCTATGCATTGGAAATCCAATTTGGATTTCCCAAGTCTCCCTTAGGGCCCCAGAGTTACTAAGGCATAAGGTGGAGAACCTTGAGAAGTTGTTGGGGTGTTTGCTAGATGTCCTTTCTCAATTAACTTTATGTATGGGTTCCATATAGATAGGATTATTCTGTCGTTTTTGGCAGATTCTTTTTAGAAGTCTCAATTTCCCTAAAAGTGAAGATTCATAATGTAGTTGGTGGTGCATGATTACATTCTAATGAAGGCTAACTTTTAGCATAGAGGAAGGGGTGACATTGACCTTGGTTTAAATTGTGTCACAAGGACGTCGAAACTATGGATCACCTCTTCTTAGGATGCGCTTTCGGTACCATTATCGCAATCTTGCCCTAGGCAGTGGGTTTTGATTGTTGGCCTCCTTCTATGGAGGCTTCTTGAGCTTTTTGGTTTATAGGGAGTGTCCAAATAAGCTTGATGACATGTTGGGTGACACTAGTTATGATACTATTGTGAGTTTTATAGGGAAATACAATAGAATTGAGAATTGAGAATTTTTATTGGATGAACCCTAATTTTTGAAATTACGGATTTTAAGTTTGGTATTCCACTACACCTAAACATCAAATTATGGTTTTATATAAATCAGTGAATGCACATGGCCTGACCAAAATAGATAATGAATACAAAGGATTGTCTAGTACATAACTTTTGAATTCAAGGATCATATTATGCAAATTTTTATTTTAGTTCATGGCCATAAAATAATTATTTCTATTTTATTACACACTATGAATGAAAAATAATAAAGATTTATTTGTAAACATTTTAGAATTTCTTAGAAGGGTTTTATGAAAATTATAACTAAAATTATTGTTTGAATGAAATATTTGCAATTTTGGAATTTATATTATGTATGATTTGTTAATCACCAAAGTTGTCAAATATTTAGGACATATATATTCCAAATTCCAAATAATTTATTTTCAATTACCCATAAATTTTTATGATTATGAATAACATGAAAGTGTTCATTTATGGTTAAATTGAAGTGCATTGTTATAAGGCATCTTTGTATCACCCAAAAGTTGATTAGTTTTGTTTTATTTTGTTTTGTTTTTTTTGGGTGTTAAGAGCACTAAAGCTTAATACAAAAGTTCAACTAGTTTAAATTACATAACATAGTATTCAGCCACTCAGGCAGAGCTTGGTTCCTGTCATACAGGGTTTCCATTCCATTCGTCTTTCTTTCTTTAGCCAAGTGATTTGCAATTGCATTCTGTCTTCTATCAATCTGCTGTAGATTCCAATGTTTAATTCTCCTTAGTGTTTGTTTGCATTCTATAGTGATCTCCCTGGTTCTCAAGTTGTTGTTTTGTTCCCTCTTCTTCAATATCCTTGGGATGAACATATTGTTAGTGAGGATAGTAGCTCATGTGGTCTTAATTTGCTTGAGTCTTCTAAGTCCTTCCTTCAGGGCCTATATTTCTCCTTCAAATGTTGAGCATGCGTTTCTCCTTCCGGCCCCTGTAATGCAAAACCTGCCATTAGTCTAAAATATAATGAAGCCAATACCTGCCAATGTTTTACCATCATCCCAAGCCCCATCCCCATAAAAAATGTGTTTAGAGCTCTTTGATCTTCATTGCCATCTTTGCATGTTGTCCAGTGCTTGAGTTTTTTCCTCCTTCTGGTTAAATTCTCTGGCCATTAATATGGTGTTATTGGCCACCCACTTTGGTTCACAGCTTGTGCCTTGGAATACTTTTTTGCACCTTGTTGTCCATACTTGCCACAGGGTGTAAGATATAATTGATGACTCTTCTGTGGTTAGCTCTCTTGATCCTAATCTGCCTTTCTCCAACCAGATCCCTCTCATCAGCTCATCTCCTGAAATATTAAGGGGTTGTTTGGTTGGAGTGTTTTCGGGCATTTTCAGTGTTTTCATCGTTTTCCATTTTCTGCGAAAACGTGGAAAACGCGAAAACACGTTTGGTTTGGATGTTTTCACGAAAAGGCGGAAAATGAAAAGGGCTGGAAAATGGATAATGGAAACGAAAAAAAAATTTGTTCTTAAATGCTAGAAAACGCGGTGGCAGAAAACATAAATAAACCTTATTTTTCGTTTTCCACTTTCCCATGCGCGAGGAGGCCGCGATCGAGCTTGGTTGCCATCTGAGATCAAGGGAGGTTGCGATTGAGCTTGGCTGTCATCTGAAGCCCACAATCGAGCTTGGCTTCCATCTGAGAGCGAGGAAGGCCGCGAATCACTCTCCTTTCTCAAGGGAGTCCGCAGTTTTCCTAAAGGCTAGGAAATCTCGAGGAGCTTTGTTAGACATTAACCAGTAAGGTTAGCCATGTTTTTTACTTGTTCTTTTTTTCTTTTTTCTTCCTCGCTGATTTTGACCCCTGTTTGTTTACATATTGTGGAGAAGTTCCATAGTTTCTCTCTGACAAAGGAACTGCGAATAGGGTGGTCTGACTTAATTTTGGTAAATGTTTTTTAGGAATATTTCAATGCCAATGATAGTGATTATCATGTTCCCTTATTTTCATTACATTACTAATTTATTTGGGATTTATTCTTTAGGCATATATGTATATAGTTGGAATAACGATTCCAGAAATCTCGCTTGCTTGATTCATTTATTTGTCATTCTTTCCAATGCCTTATAATGTATAACCATGTTACCTAGTGCCATCCTCTTGATGCATGAAAAGAACAAATGGAAGCACTATTTCTTTCTTTACTGACCATATCTATGTTTTAGTCTTGTCAGTACTTCAACTTAATTATCAATGTGTGTTGTTATCTAGATCTACTTGTAATTGAAACATTAGTTGAAGATGTTCTTGCCTTGCTCTCTGGTTTATTCTTCAGGCCCAAAGTTGTAACATAATGCTACTGCTTCAAAGCAGAACTAATAATTATACTTATCAAAAAAACTATAGACAAATTAAGAAGTCTGATTATGTTTGGGATGGAGTACTCTTTGATATTGGAATCAAAATCTTGATTGAGCGAGCTGTACACTGGTCAAGAAGCCAAGGTTGTATCACAAGACAATCATCTGACAATTAAACAGAAGTTTAACTCATACGCTCTGTAGAGCCACTCGAAGCTTGAAATATCGGTTCACCCATCTCCATAAGATCTTCATTCATAGCAGATTTATGAGAAGTTTGTGGCTTCAGATGATTTTGTTTGTCAGATCTTGATTTCCTCTTAAGAAATTGAAATTACAACAACAATTAGATTGTTTTGTTTCAAAGCATGATAAATGAATGTTAATTTGATTGTAAGAGTTGGTAAGATGTACATGTTTTAAAGTTGGTTTCCCTCTGGATTAGAAATTGATATTATTCTGGTTACTTTTGGTTTGTTTGAACTTTGTTTTTTTTGGTTTTTTTATGCAGATAATTGATAGACAGATGATAATGGATATGGCATTTGGTAGTTCTTATACTAGGATCCATGATGTTCATATGGTCATGGAGTCTATGGAAGACGAAGATGAAATTGAATTCCAAATGTTGATAATTGTGTTAGCATATCACACAAGTAATGTTCATAGGACACCACACAGAACATCAATGCTAACTGGCATGATGTATGTTAGATAATTCCTCCATGGACATCTAGGTATTTGTTATGAGAATTTTAGGATGGAGTCACACATTTTAATGAACCTGTGTGATCCATTAAAGAACAAAGGTTATTTGCATAATAGTAGGAAGGTGAGTGTGGAGGAGGGTGTGGCAATCATTGTAAAAATTCTTGCCCATAATTCTAGGCATCGGGACATTGCGGATCGTTTTCAACATTCAATCTACACGGTCAGCAAATGGTTCAGGAGGTGTCTTCGAGTTATTTGTAGCTTAGGCAATGAACATATTAGACCACAGCCGCATCGGGGTGTCCATACACACATCTAGGGTAACCCAAAGTATATTCCATACTTTAAGGTTTGTATTTTTTTTGAATCACAATATGTTCAAGTATTAGAAGTTTGAAATATTCAGAGCGTTTGTTATGTACCATGAGTAATTTCGGGGACGAAATTCTTTTAAGGGGGGAGGATTGTGAAGCCCATAATTTTCAGGAATTACTTTTGATTATTAGGTTTTAGTTTATTATTTTCAGAATTTTTAGAAAATAAGGGAGAGTCTCCCATGGATGATTTATTTAAATTTTAGCTAGAATAAAAGTGGTTTGATTATTTTAGAATATTGAAAGTGTTCCAAATATTAAATTTGAAAGCATTTAAATTGGATTTTATCTTACTTGGGGGTAAGGATGAATTTAAGGATTTAAATCAAACCTTGTAGTTATTCAATCTAGAGGATATCTTTTTGGTGAGATAAGGATAAGAGGTTGATTAAAATAAAAGGATATATTCCTTAAATAATTGTATATATTTAAATATATTTATATAAGAAAGAGATGGATAAAATGATTTGAAGGATATTGTGTGTGTGTGTATATATATATATATATATATATATATATATATATATATATAGGTATATATATATTACATTCAGAGCTTTGAACTTAAAAAGAAAAGAGGGGGGTTGATGTCGGCTACTGATGGGATTGACTTTGAAATCAAATAAGAATAATAATAAAAAATGCGTGGCTGAAACTTAACAAATACTTTTATATATATATGATATAATATACATAAGAAGAAAGAGAGCGCACATGCATGCATGGGCTGAGTGTTGATTGAAACAAACTGACTAGAATTTTCTTTTTTATTTGGGAACTCACGTGGAGGGGTGCAATGGTCAATACCTAAATAGATGGAAGACATCTAGAGAGAGGAAACACAAGTTTATCTCCTCCGTTCAAGTGTGATCCGGCCAGTTACGATTTGGGGTTTAAAATAGGAAGATAAAACTTTATCCGAAATCCATCCATGAGTTCTATAAAAAGGGGAACAAATTCTGAAACCCTAGTAGAGATCAGTGGTCATCACCGCCGCCATTGGGAGCCAGAGAGTGACAAGGAGGAGAAGAAGTGGAAGGAGGGACGAGCGGAGGAGACGGTTGGTTTGGCGTGGTCTCCAGGCACACAAGAGGGAAGGGCAGGGACACGAGGAACGGCGGAGTAACAGCACCGTCGAGGTGTCTCTCTGGGATTGTTACTTTCATTTGGTGGGTCCCTCTTCCCCATTTTAGAGCCATCATGCATGCGTAGTAGGAGTAGAGTATGGACGAGCAAGAGTAGGTTAATATACCTGTATATGTTTGGGAGTTAATGGTTGTCTGGATAGTCATGTTTAGTAATAAAGATTCATGTATGGTATAGAGGAATAGGGGGTTAGTTTAGTGATTGTATTCATAGTGAATAGTGCTAGATTAGAGTGGCCAGAGAGTGCTAAGTGATGAACTAATCTTTATTAATGGATATTGAACTATTTTTATTATGACGCCTGGACATGAACATTAACAGATTTTATTATGACAGTAAAGATGCTTTTAGAATAAGTTAATAAGAAGGCAGGGCCTTTGTTGGAAGTTGATTTAATGTTAGAAGCATACCTGCAAACGTGCATGATTACAGTACCTCTTAGGTTATAGTAGTTTAGTAGTGGGAATATTAACACTGGTAAGCAAAGCCTGTTATTGTGCAAGAGAGGGAGAGTAATGGGATGTTGGTTTAAAAAACTTGAGAGAGAGAAAGTGAGAAGATGCTTCAGAGAGAGAGAGAGATTTAAAAACTTGATTAAGTAATAAATTAATCGATTTAATTAATTAATTTGACTGATTAAGTGGGTAACTGATTTGGATAATTAATTTTGATAAGTAATTAGTAATTAATTAATTTGGTTAATTAATTAATTGACTAGTTGGATAATTAATTAGTTATTTTGATGAATTAATCAATTAGCTTAACTAATTAATTGACTTAGTTAATAGGAGTGGTTGGGGCTAGCCATGTTGGGTTCATAAGTAAACCGATTGGGTCTGTTCCAAATTGATGGGCCTTGCTAGTGGGCCACAATAGTAATAGAAAATAAAAAAGAGAGGGAATGAAACCATGTAGCTATTGTGATTGGAACCCGAGACCCCATAATAATAGTGGAACTTCCCAACCACTAGACTATAGTGTCATGTTTAGAAAAATAGTGGGACTCTGTCTACATAAGTGTGGACGTATGGTTAGTCTATGGACCGTTAATGAGAGTTGCATGTGCATCTAGACAAGAATAATTGTACTATTTATGGTTAAGAGCTAGAATAGAGCGTTTTTTATTGCTTGTTATGCTCGTTGGACACGCTGGCCCGTGGGCCGACACTTGACCGTGGATACATGGCCTCGTGTGCTGGCCGAGTAAGCGTGCTCTGGACGGGTTCGTTTCCGGTTCAGTGGAGCAAATGCTCAAGTGGAGCGCTCAGGGTCGAGGACACCCTGACGTTCTGATAGTTCCATGCCATGGGGAGGATACCTGGTAGTCCAACCTATCAATGGGACGATACACTGACCGTGTTAACACGTAAGAGAGAGGTGGCGCTACCGAGGTACGACCAGAGGGTCAAATTCTAGCAGGGGCTGGGGGCTGACAAAAAACTTTGCTGTCATCGATTCTTGGAATTCCGTTCTTGGCCTGAGGGTCAGTGCTTAAGACTAGGAGTCCTTGCTTTGATTATTTTTGATAGAATCCTAGGTTCTTGATTGTGCGGGCGTAGTCCCGGTTGCTTGCATTTATGCTTATTGCTTATCCTGCTTATTGACTGGCTTCGTTGAGATCCCTACGGGGAACTTACTTAGCTTTCCTTTCGAAAGCTCATCCTTCTTGTCTCCCTTTTCTTTTCAGGATTAAAGGAATAGTGGGTACAGATACAGGAGCTACGCGTAGAGGTTCGAAGAGCACATAGTTTTTGTGAGAACTTGTACTTTTAAGTTTTTAATTCCCGCTGTGTAACTCATTGTTATTAATGGAAATAATGTTATTTGTTCATGATTACTAGGCCATGTATCCGAGCGGAGCCCGTCTCCACTTGGGTACGGCCGGTCTGTGTACGTGCCTGAGGTCCCGGGATTTGGGTCGAGGCGTGACAAGAGGGTACTGCTAATGATGCAAGAGAGTTTGTCGAAGCTGTGACGAACAAGGCTTTAGGATTTCCGAAGCCAGTTGGAGGTATAAGCACCCTTACTCATTATTAATCAAATGAGTTGTTATCATTGGGTTTAATATATGTTAATAGGTTTAAGGTTCCATTGTAAACAGATCAGTTCTACCTCGTTGACTCTGGCTACCCCAATACACCTGGATTTATAGCACCATATCGATCTAGGCGGTGCCATTTGCGGGATTTTCATGGACAGGGTAGACAACAAGGCAAGGAAGAGCTTTTCAATTATAGGCACTCTTCTTGTAGAAACATAATTGAGTTGTGCATCAGGGTGTTGAAGGCAAGGTTTTCAATATTAAAAATAATGCCCAATTACCCGGCTAGGAGACAAAGATTAATTCCTATCCCCTGTTGCACCCTTCATAACTATATAAAGAGGGAGCAACGCTTGGATAGTATGTTTGTTACATGGTCTGATGAGTCTATAGACATTCCACCTGTAGATAATGTTGGTGGAAATACTGATGCGGATGTTGATCAACCCATACATATTGATCTTAGTCAGGTTGTAGTAATAGTGACAAGGAGAGAAGAAATAACAACTCATATGTTATTAGATATGTGTGACAGATGACCTTTGCTAAGAACTTTTGGATTATGGAAATGTTTGAACTCATATAGTCCTTTTATTTGTTTTATGGAAACGTTTGAAGTCTCATTTGTGTGTTTATTAGTTATTTATTATAATTATTATGTTGGTTTATAGTTATATTTTATATTTATTATATTATTTTACATTAGTTAAAAAAAACTGTATACACATATTTCATAAAATCACTAGAAAACATATTACACAGTTTTATAACAAACCAAATAGCTTTTTCATTTTCTGTTTCTGAAAACAGTTTCCAACAAGACAACTTTTCCATTTTCCAGTTTATGAAAACGGAATAGAAAATCCTTTTCTTTTTTTGTGTTTTCCATCTTTTCAGTAACCAGAAAATGGAAAACTCATCCAAACGACCCCTAATGTTTGCTAGATAGCCCATCTCCTAGATCTCCTTCCAGATCAACCTCTTTGCATGTATTCAAAGAATAAATGTTTAATAGTTTCATTATTTAATACACATATAGGGTATTTCTCCTCTTGTCCCAGATTAATTCTTTGCAGGAATTTTGTCACGCCCCAACCCAGATTTCCAAGACCTCGAGCACGTGAGCAGACCGGCCGTAACCAAGTAAGGCGCATCTCACTCGGATACAAGGCCTGTGTAATCGAAAGCAGATAACAAAATAATAAAATCTCAAATAACATCATAATAATAACAAAGTCCCAGCGGAAATAAAATCATGAGGGTCCAGATGCCCTATATAATTCCAGGCCCTATAAGGGTCCTATAATAGATGTCTCTCACGCAAAGAAAATAAAGAGATCCTCGGACCTCCGCAAAATACCCCGTCCCTCGAACGATACCTAAGCTCGGGTCACCTACTCCTCAGGATCTGGAAGAGAAAAGAAACAAATGCGTGCGCTTTCCAATAGAAAGCCTAGAAAGTACCCCTGCGGGGATCATAAAGTCATCATAAATAGCAATAAAGCGATCAACAGTCACAAATCAAACAATGGGAACTCTAATTCTAGGAGTCTACCACAAACATCTCAACGGTAACAACTCCTAAACTTAGGAACTCTCAAACTCTGAGAAGAATTCCAAAGAAAGCTCGGCAAAACGTCTTCCCCGACCAGCATTATCAGAAACTGCTGGAACTTGACCCTCCAGTCGTACGGCCCTCAGGTCGTAAACCAGTAGCGCCACCTCTCATATGTGTCAACACGGCCAACGAATCATCCACACTGATGGGCAGGACAACCAGAGTATCGTCCCTCTAGCATGGCAAGCCAAATGCCAGGGTGTCCCGTCCCTGAACGTTCCCCAACGGAGCCCCCACACTCCACTGACCCGAGAGAAAGACCAACAATAAATCAAGGATACCAACATCCCAAAAATAATCAAACATGCTCAATAGGAATCCAAAACAATCAAGAAAGCATGTTTGAACTCAACAGATCAAAAATATCATGAATCATCAAGCATGATAATAACAACAAGAAATACTACGGAGAGTAGGCACTAGGCAAGTGTACTTACCTTTACTAGCGGTGTCTGGAATCACCTGGGAATTCCTCGCGTCGCGTCTCTATGCCGAAACCTGATAATAGAATCTATATCAGTACGACAATAGTTCATAAGCCTAGATGTACATGTGTGATACTCTAATTAGGCCCACGTCTAAGTATGGGCCTTCCCTCAAATTCTATGTCATTTTCCTTAAATGACTAAACCTGACTGTTTCTACAAATATACCAAGGTGACCCGGTGGCTAAGGCCCACCACCTAGCTTTAGGGGTCATAGGTTCTATTCCCCTCTCTTGTCATTTTATTCATTTTATTTCTAGTGACTGGGTTAGGCCTAGCTTTAATTAACTAATTCTGGCTATCTAACCAAATGTGATATGTGGCCCTAATAGTTAAGGCTCATCTTGTTGTGTAGAAAGTCTTGGGTTCCAATCTCCTCTTCTACCATTTCTTTTCTTTTTATTATTAACCTGTTTCAGACTTGGTTATGCCAAACCATTTATCAAAACTTGATTGGACTCGACCAGGTTCATATCAATTCGAGTCAACCCTTTTATTTGGTTAATTTCTTTACTTGATTTGACCTAGTCTGTTCATTGCAACTTGACTAAGTCCAACCACTTAGCCTTTTAATCCTATTCAACTTGATCAAATCAATTTATATTTTAAAGGTGCCCAAACCCAGCCCAACATTAGTTGGTTAAGCCCATTCTAACTTGATTGGACTAAATTCAATTTCAGTTGGTTAAACCTAACTAACTAATTCCCAAACTAGACTTCTTGGATCCCCTTTATTTGGTTGAACCCAACCAACAATTAAACTTATCAAAATTAAGCAACTTGGTTAATCCTAATCAATTATTAATCTTAATTAAATAAATTATTTAATCAAAACCTATATAACTACAACTCTGTCTCTCTCTCTCTCTCTCTCTCTCTCTCTCTCTCTCTCTGTCTCTCTCTCTCCACCTGGGTGTATCTCGCCGGACAGTGCCTCACCGGCGCTAGGGAGTGGAGCTCCGGTCCCACACGGTGATCGTCGGCGGTGCGCAGGTGGATGACCCGCCCCCTCCCGTCCTCTGATCCTCGCCATCAAAGGGTGTTTGCGCACCGTGAGTGCCCTCTTGGGTTGAGAGTGGTCACAGCTTGTCGAGCATGTCCGTTCACCGATGACTCCCTTGTCTTGCCGCTTAGTCCCACAGGAGCCTTAACCCACACCTACCCTCTACTATGCAAGCATAACATAAGCATAAGAGGACAGGGAACTCACAGGAGGCCGTCGACGGAATTCCAGTGACAGTAGCATTCCCAGTCGCATGACGGCGTGCTTCAAAGGCTATCTGGCGATCTACTGATGCCGCCGCCCGAGCCCGACAGCCATGGGTAGACGGGGAATAGGAAGGAGAAAAGACCACGTTCACTCATGGTAGCGTTGCTGGCTTCGGTGGTGATTGTGCAGAGCTCCAATAGAGTACAAATCTATTTATAAAGCTGGTAAGGAGGATGAATGCGGTGGAGATCCCGTTGATGGTGGCCATGCAAAATGAAGTCTCAGGCGTTATTCACGCGCGAGATCGCCGGAGACGATTGCTGGCAGCGGTGGCGCACGGTAAGGACGCAACTAGCGTCGTATCGGGATGGAGTCTTGACCTGATGAACTGTGGATCCTCTCCCATGCCTCGAATCACAGACTCGCATGGATGATCGGTTGAGATCGCATCACGACGAACGGCCTAATTAAACTCAGCTGCCTCGAACATGAGCGAAAACCTAGATGAGTGGCTAAGATTACTCCATCTGATGAGAGCAATCGAGGGGCTCGAGATTCGCTCTCTACCTATAACTTATTCTAAACCTAAGATGAACGGTTTAGATTACCCCTCGTTTGATGAGGATGAAAGGCTTGGATCTTATCCCTTGCCTCGAACTCAAGCGATAATTTAAGATGGATAGATGTGATTAAACTGGTATGATGAATAGGTTAGATGAGGCTTTTTGCCTCGAACTTATACCAAACTCTTAGATGGACAGTCAAGGTCATTTGGTGAAGAGCGGCTGGGATTGGTTCCCATGTTTATAACTTAAGGGGAGATCTTTGAAAAGTGGCTTAGATTTGTCTGCACGGTAGGAGTGCACGCACCACCGTTTTGGCATTTGGAATGGACGGCTGGATGTAGCCTACTTGCCTTGAACTTAAGAGCAATCTCATGATCTTTTAATCGTAGCCATCCATTTCTTTTAAACCACTCTGAGATGATTTTCGTCTACTTTTGCAAACACCCCCTTATTTTCTTCTAGGTTACAACTAGGTCCTTCTGAGAGAGAATACAAATTCCCTTTAAGTCCTCCAAAATTTCTAAAATTAAGGTCCCTGTCAACCTTCACTAAGCCTAATTAGGGTTTTAATTCATTAAAACCTCATTTTCCAAATAAATCCAGATTTGGGAAATTATTTTAGTTACCACTCTATTTAAGAAGGATTTAAAATCCATTTATTCCAATAAAATCTTGGATTTTACAAATTCTTTTGTAGCAAGTTTTCCATGGAACAATTTCAACAGAAACACTTTGATATTAGGTACAACTTGGAGCCTCCACAGGTTCCTCCAACCCAGCCATGGGTCGCCACTTGTTTAAGATCTCATGGTCTCATTGTTGCTATTAGTTTTTCTCCCCCAGTTCCTGGTGTCTAGAGCCACCTTAAGTACTCTTCTCTTTGTTCTGGTATGATAGCTTTCACTCTCTTTGTCACCAGGCAGGGGGGGGGAGGATAACTGCTCCACCAGCTGTTCATTCCAGCCTTCATCCACACACAGATCTCCCACCTGCAAGATAATCATCTCAGAATTTACATTGTAGAAAGTTGGTTTAAATTTGATAGGAACATCAAATAACCAATGTTGCTTGAGTATTGAATCTCTTAGTTCAACACTACACATTGCCAGGAAACCTTTTAGCTCCCTCACAATATTACTTAGAGATCTATATCCCTATGAAGTCTTCTGTGTCTGCTTATCCTCCCATGGATTTTGTTTTCCATATTTGTGCTCCATCAATTTAATCCAATGTTTTTATTTTCCATTGATTAGATCAAGAGCATGTTTTGCTAATAGGGATGTTTTCATTGTTCTCAAATCCTTTATGCCAAAACCACAATCAGTGTTGTGGCAAGTCATGATGCCCCAATTAATTATATGAAGGCCTCTCCCTGTACTGCTGTGTTATCATATGAACTTCCTTACTAGCTTACTAATGGTGTCAAAAATGCTATCTGGGATGGCATATGTGCTTAAGTTGTACATGGGAATTGACATTAGCACTTAATTTGCTAAGATAACCCTACCTGCCATAGAGAGACAAAGGCCCTACCAATTAGCAAGTTTTGCTTCAATCTTTCCCACTAATGACTTAAATACCTTCACTGGCACCCTTTGAGGTGATACCTAGGTCCCTAGGTATTTAAAAGGAAATTGCCCTTGTTTCAGTTGTAAGATGCTTCTTATGGATTGTCTGACTCTAGAATTAAACCAAGTTGGAAAATAAACTTCAGATTTCCCAAGATTTACCCTTTGTCCTATTAACGTTCTATAAATTTCCATGCATAGATTCAATGTCCTAATACTCCTTGATGCCTCACTGCACACCAACAGATCATCAGCATATAGTACATGATTAAACTGAACATAACCATTAATCCTTACTCTTATAATCATGTTTAGTTGCTCAGCCTTGTTAAGCAGATTTGTGAGAACTTGGGATACAATAATAAGGAGATAAGGTAAAATTGGGTCCCCTTGTCTCACACCTGCCTCGGGCTTGAACCATTTTCCAATCTTACCATTTATTATAAAAGGCATAGTTGGTGTCTCTACACATTCCTTGATCCATGCAATCCACTGGTTTGGGAATCTCATTTTGGTTATCACAGCATATATTGTATTCCATTTCAACATATCGTCTGCCTTCTCCATATCCAACTTTATCATCATCATTGGATGGTTAGTATCTAGTTCTAATGAGTGGGCTAACTCTTGGGCTAGTAATGCACTATCAACTATATTTCTTCCTTTTACAAAGGCATTATGCTCCTTCTAATAATCTAGTCTAGGATCCCTTTCATTTTGTTAGCCAAGATTTTAGTTATAATTTTGTAATTGACATTACATAATGAAATAGGCCTATAATCTTTAACAAACATAGTGTTATTTTTTTTTTAGAATCAAGCAAATATGGGTTTGATTCCAAGAAGCGGGCATTTTAGCATGTTGAAAGAAATGACTGCTTGCATTAAATGTAGAATCACTCACAGTGCTCAGAAATTCTTGAAGAATTCCACATTAAGGCCATTAGGGCCAAGAGATTTACCATTAGGCATTTCTTGTAAAGCGTTGTAAACCTCATACTTGGCGGCATGAGTAATTAAATTGATTCTCTGTTCTTCTGTTACTATTGGCATATCATCAAGAAGGGCCTGAATGAGCTCCGTTAGATTGCTTCTACCTTGTCCCCGCAAGAGCCTTGAGTAAAAACTAATAAACTAATTCTCTATACCTTGAGGATCTTCAATTATGATGTTTATCTCATTTTTTATTTGATTTATCTTGTTATGTGCTCTATATACCCCTAATATGTTCAATTATGATGTTCATCTCATTTTTTATTTGATTTCCTCCATCCATTTTTCATTGGCTAGATACCTATCTAATCTTGCCCATCTTCTTGCCCCTCTACATTGGTTGTTACACTATGTGAATGGGGAGTCAAGATGCTTTAGCTCAGAAAGACAGTTTTCTAGGATGAAGGAATTAAACATTCTAGATTTAAGGTTCAGAGAATGCAAACCTGATCCTCCTTGTCTTTCTTCCTCTTTTCTTACTTCATTAAAATCACCCATTAGAAGCCACGGTCCTGGATTCCGGCCAGTTTCTCTAACTCTTTCCACATGTTCCTTTGCTCCGCAACACTTTGACTGTTATATATAGCAGACACAATCCATGTGTTCCTATCTTCAATTGTTACAATTAAGTGTAATGCATACCTAGATGTGGCAAGTGGAGTTATCTGACCAAATGTCTTCTTCCACAAAGTAATAATTTCGCCTGAATATGTCAATGCGGGAATTGCAGCCCAGTGCCCTTTAGCTTTAAATTTCCTGCCCATTCTTGCTATGCGATCTTCATTTGCCCTTGTTTCAACTAAACATATTATTGACGCATGTGTTTCCTTCATTAAATAACTTAATCTATTTATTGTGTCTCTTACTGAGATACCTTTGCAGTTCCATATTAGGATCCTTATCATTGGTAGTCTATATTTAGTCCTCTACCTCCTCTACTCTACCTTCTTCTGCTACTTCCTTGGGCCATCCGATAATGTCTTTCCACCAGTATCTCCTCTTGATCTTGTTTCCTTGTCCACTTCCATTTCTTGGTACCTATTTGGTGGCTCTTCATCCTCTTCCATCAGAGTGCTCTTGGTTTTTCCATCTGATTTTTGTTGCAAAACTTTTGTAACCTAGGAGAAAATCGCGACTTGTGCGCTGTTTGAATTATCCCTTTACTTCTGATCTACCTGGCTACCTCTACTTGGGTCATGTCCCACAAGCTTATTTGTGTCTTCTAGTGATGTGATTAGTCTCACTTGGCCCCATTCTTTCCCATGTCTAGCTCGACCTGTTGAGTATGTTGTTCATTAAGATACACATTTTAAGATCCAAAGTAATCCCCTGGCATGTATTCTTCCACGTGGCTTGCTAGGGAGCTCTTTCTTTGACTTCGCATGCCTCTTCCTCCCCTGCCACCTTGTGCTCGGGAGTGTGCGATTAGGAATCTCTCTCCATCAACTTCAACCAAATTTTTCGAGTCCCTCCCCTGGGATGAGACGTGTTCCACTTCCAAAAGCTCTACTAATAGATGGTGGGACAAATGTCGTTGCTGCTCCAAGTTTGCCTCCTCCAGTGCTCGTCCCGTTCAGCCGCATCCCCATCCTCCAGCTGCATTCCCCTGCCCCAACCTCGTCGGCGAGCTTGGCACCATGGTCCTAATTTATCTTCATATTCACCCTCTGCCTCTGTGGCCTTATCCTTCCTCGTCTCAGTCGACATCTCTAGTGTGATCCTCTCAGGAGCAGTGATATCCTGGACTTCTGCACTCTTCCCTTTCGGGTCCAGTGATCGAACCCTGGTTCCACATGTTTCTGAGTAGCTTCATCTTGGTGCTGCTGCGCATGACACAATATGGTTGCCGATTATCCCACACATGAAACAGAAGACATGCAACTTTTCATAAGCAGCGGCAACAAAAATATTGGCGAACTAGGACCTCACTCATACGCCTCTTTTCAGAGGTTGGTTGAGGTCTATCTCAACGCAGACTCTAGCGAACTTCCCTCTATTCATTATCAGTATAGTTTTGCCCACCTTTAGCATCTTCCCATAGTTCTTCGCCACTGTCTCCACTACCTCCATATCCCAATACTCAGAGTGGACATTATAGAGAAGGATCTAGATTATTGCCGTTGATAACTTCTCGAAGGCTGGTTGGAAGTTGTTCTTCCAACGATAAGGTGGAGAACATTACCGTTGATGGAACATGGGCCTTCAGTTAGTAGGCTCTTGTTCATCTCCTCCGAGGAACAACAGATTAGGTAGAAACCATTTGGTAAATCAAGCACCGTGCACTCACCTAGCTCCTTCCATTGCCGAGAGAGGCATTCCCGAACGAGATCCAGAAGTAGGGGATTACAAAACATTTTGCCATATAATGAGTTTCTCAGGTTCTCCCGAGATTTCTCAAGGATCATCGTCGATCTAGACAGAATTCATCACCATGGCCTTGAGCTTTTCTTGAAATGGTCCCGGCCTAAAGAGGTCTGCCTGTGGGTGCATTTCTGCTTGGCCGCCGACTACCCTCCCATGATCACCGCACACCAGCGTTCCCTTGCATAGAAGTTCCCCCATATTTCATTTGATTGGGAAAAAGATTCTTAGCTTCCTTACTGTCATTAATGGTTTTTTGTTATATTGTTCTCGTTACCCACATCGTATTCAAGCCTCCCCAACTCACCATCATGAGAGGGGGAAGATCGACTGTTGTAATAGCAAGGCACTTTCACTTTGGGACGAAGTTCTCAGAGCGTTCTCTCAGAGCACGCTTGATTAGTTGTTCTTATTATACATGAACAATTAATTAAAATGTTCTGTTAGTTCTATTTACATATCCAAAGATAGTGATATTGCTAATTCGTGCATATATAATTACCAAATTATAACCACCATGAAGTTTGATAGTTCTTATACCATGCATAAACATGTCATTGAAATGACAAATTTTACAACAAGATTTAGGGTCCGTTTGGATAGAGGGAATCATTCCCTTAAAAAGGGGAATGATTACCCCCCATGATGGATACCCATGTTTGGGTATCCATTAGGTTGAATGAAACCCCTCAAGAGGGGAATGGGAATTACCCCCAATATGGTCATTCCCCCCCCCCCCCCCCTGCCGGAGGAAATAACCATTTACCCTCTTAACATAAGGCAGTGGCAGTTTTTTGAAAACCTCTCCCTCGAGAATGCGTGTTTGATATCTCCTTCACCGCTGTCACCCTCCGGTGGCCAATCTCCTCTGCTATAGTTCGCCTCCTCCGATCGCCAGACTCCTCCACTGTCATTTGTCTCCTTCATTGTCATTCACCTCCTCCACTCGCCAAACTAACATTAAGGTTTCATTCTTTCCTTTTTGTTCATGTTGTTTTTCAAATCTATTTTGATTACCAAAACAAAAATGATAGATTTGCCTAAAATTTTAAGTTAGATTTGTTGGTAATCGGTCTTTATTTCGATTTCATGAGTTGTTCTTTTACTCCAATTTGTGATGTTTGGATCCTCTTTGAAATTTTGGTACTTTTTGCCTTAAATGGTTTTCAAAGTTGGACTTCTTCTTCAAAATTAGGGTTTCCAGCTTGTGGCGAAGTTTGAGGCATTGAACCAAGAATTTCAGATTGTTTTAGTGAAGCACATTGGTTGCGCTTAGTAAAGATTATAAAATGTGATTTCAGGATCATCATCATCTGCGCTAATTTCAGGCTTTAGCAGACTTCTTTCAATAAGATCCATGTAATTGTAGTACTAATAACAAATGGGAAATTAGAGTTATATTATATTGATTATCCTGTGGCATATTGTCTTTAGCGAAAAATAATAGTGAGATAGATAGAAGTAAACTTTCTGAGATTTTTCATATTAGATTGAAAGATAGAAAATGTGTTGGAGGTTGAAAGTTAATCTTACAGAAGTTTAAGTGAGCTTATTTATATGAGGTGTATATGGAAATGGCATGGGCTAATGTCAAGAGAGTTGATTTGGATAGCTATTTTTATCTTTATTCATATTTTTAAGATGGTGTTTGAGAGTCTATGGTTTATCTATTTATCGAACATGTACACCCTTTGAAGCTATTTAGATCAATAACTATTGGCATGCTAAAGGTTTATGGAATTTAGATCAAATGGGTGATGATTTAGATTAACTAAAGTTCTAGATTAATTAATGGTTAACACTTTGAATTCCTTGCTTAGATATATAGGTTTTGAACAATGTGTCCATCTTGCTTTTTTTTGTCTTTTTGATTTTAACAATTGACATTGAATGTTTGGATGTTCAAAGTGTGCTTCGCAAATGGATAATATATATTAATTTTTTTAATAGATAAGGTAGGATAAAGTTATTCATGATCATTTATCCAAGTTCTATATTTATTCAAAAATTGAATATTGTTTTGAGGATATATGTGTAAGGAATGAAGATAAAAAAATTTAAGACAAAAAATTATTGGTGAAGGAAAGGATAGTATGGGGGCACATATCCATGCCTTCTGCCAGCCATATTATGCACATCCTGTTGTTGTTGCTATTGTTGTGGCTTTGTCATTCAAGGATAGTAGAGAGGCTTTCAATGCTCATATCTCTGATAGAGATTGCCTTATTATACTATAGCTATCTTTGTTTAATTAATATTTTCTCTAACATTAGATTAAATTCAAGGAAAATTAGAGTTGTATTATATTGATTAGAGTTGTATTAAGTTCGGTGGCAGTGCAAGCATATCTATAAATGAAGTAACAGATCATGAAAATCAATGCAACTAAATCATGAAAATCATTCAATTTTTTATTTAATTGTTTTAAGCTTTTTCTCCATTGAATTATCATATTATCCAGTTTTTACTTTTTTGCTTCACTTTCCATTAATTGGATCCCCACGTGAATAAGGCCTTCTGGGAGCTAATGTGGGTAATTGTTATTTTAAATATGGACGCTATTGACAAACTTCGGTTGTATGTTGTAATGTACATGTCCTACTTTTACGTACTAAACGTCATGATCGTTGCATGTGCAAAAACAAACAAAGCAATAATAGTAATAGAATGATTAAATGTGAGATTGAGTCAACGTCAACTAGGCACCGCAAACAATATGAGTATTTGAACCGAGTGGTTTACGAAATTGATATTAAATGCATTGATAAACTATGCATGGATAATTGTTGTTTTCACAATTTATGGCATTTGCTAACCACCTCCTTCCGGTTAAGAGGCACAAGAAATGTCATGGTTGAGGAGATGGTCACAATGTTTTTGAACATTGTAGTACTGCATGTAAAAAAAAATAGGGTAATTAAATTTGACTTCACAATGTCGAATCTATTGCTCTCAATGTTGAGGCGACGGCTTGCACAATTGAATGTGCAATATGCAATGCCGAATCTACTACCCCAAATGTTGAAATTGTTGCACGTAATGTCAAAATTGTTACCCGAAATGAAGTAGCCTGTGCAGAATTGAAGGAAAGAAGAGATTATTGGGTCAAGTACTTTTCTCAATTGATGGGCTTACTGATGATGAAGCAATATTCATGTTGTAGGTCTTAGCAAAAGATGAAGATCAACTCAAGTTATTTTGGTGTAAGGGCCGCCATGTTTATAGCTTGATTAAATCCTTAATTATTCCTCTAATTTTGTTTAGTAATTAGATCCCTTAGTTGGATTAATATAATTTAATTGTGGGGGTTTAATTTCATAATTGATCCTCATGAGAATTTAATGAGTTTAGGGATATGTATGTTTATTTTAAAGGAAAATTTGCATATATGCAAAATGCCATTAAAACCATGCATGAAACAAGTCATGTGTATCGTTATTAGTAAGAAGGTAAGGGGTATGTTTGCAAAAAGGTTCATATGATGGCATGTTCATGCATGGGGACATGCATGTAATGTTTAAAGAAGTAAGGGTACTTTTACAAAAAGGGAAACAATGCAACCATGCATGAAGGTAAGTTTTAAAAAATAAATATAAAAATAAAAGAAGGGAGAGCCATTAAAATCATGGAAAAGGCATGGTATGGACAGTGAGGATTTCATAAAATGGGGTGAGGACTTGCGTGCCAAGTTGACAAACCATTGGGCATTTTTACAAGAAAAAAAAAGTAAATCTCTTATCCATGCACACGTTGAATCATGTGGTCCTTGCTGATGAGATCAATGGCCAGAAGTATGGAAAGTAAATGGCAAGCCATGTGGAGAGGTGATTAGTAGAAAAGGGAAAGACTGGCAAGCAAAAGTTACCAAATCTCATTGCAATGGTGACACGTGGCCTAAGAGGAAGTGGATTCAAAGAAAGTGCGTGAACTCCCTCTCATGCCGAGCTATGATCCATCCTTCATCAAAACAGAAATTCAGATTTGAGGCATGAACAAAAGAGTGGGTAGCGACTCATCTAATCGTTCAACTATGGCCTCGTAGCCTTCAAACCACCTCTCTCATTGCCATAAGAAGCATAGCTTCTTCTCAAAGGCACTACACGCCTTCTTTTCAATTGAGAGAACCAGAGAGGGAGCTCATCATTTTCGACTAGCTCGGCGAACAACCGGGTCTGAGAGAGAGAGAGAGAGAGAGAGAGAGAGAGAGAGAGAGAGAGAGAGAGACTAAAGAGCTTCACTGTGTGTTGACACCGCAATGAGCTCGGCGCACCTCACCGGAGCTTGAACCCGGGAAGCTTGGCTTGTGGAGTTAACCACTTGGCGTTGTACAACCAACCTAAGAGCGACACCAGTCATCAAAGTTCCGCATTGAGAATGCCGTGAGTCACTATTCTCCGATGAGCCTCTAACCTAGTAGGTTAGTTCATGGGGTTTAAAGTTATACATGCATGCTTAATCGTAAAATGGTTACTTGGTTTATGAGGGTTAAACCACTTGTTAAGCTATTTCTATATATAGTCCTGGGGGTCTTGAGTTGTTGCTAATCTTGTGAGGATTATCTAATGAGCAACCCAAGTAAACCGAGCTCAGTGACCCTTAAGTACTTCAATGAAAAACATAAGTTTATGAGTCCTTATGTATGGATGTTGGATAAAAATGAGTCACCGTTAGTGAAGAGACTAGCATGAGATGAACATAGAATGCATGTGTTTATGAGTCCATTAAGGAACAGGTTGAATACAAGGCCCATGCTAATGTAATAAGGTATTGGGTGTATATCCTCATTGAAACTGTCACTATTAAGCGATGAGATATGTGAATTGAGGTTGCAATTGATAGAGTATAACTACAGTTTAGATGTTACTCTAGCTTAGGAGCTTGATTACGTAAGGTAAGGCATGGGTAAAGCCTTGTTAATAGACATGACTGGATTGCTATTATAAACTTGACAAAGCTTTTATCAGTGCTTGGCAAGCCATGAATGACAAACTAAGTGGTTATATGCATGTAGCTCAAAGATAAACTTGCTGGTTGAATAGTGACATATTGATAGTATTACTTGGATGAGACTTTGAGCCCATATCCACTTAGTAATTAGTATGCATAGATAGGTCGTAAACATACACCTGCAGTTGTGCTTTAAATTTCTTGTAATCTCCTGAACCGAACTTTCATTTAAGGATCACCACTATAAGCATGCAAGCTTGATACCTACGAAATTAAAACAATAAAATGGTATAACATTAAGGGTTAGAAGATCTCAAATATCCATAGTTTCAAAGCATTGGACAATGGATGAAAAATAATTATGATCTATGGAGTTTAATCGTTAGGGCCATATTATTTTAATATATGTTGATGCCAAAAACTGGTCCACCTCACGCTTTGGTCGTTGTTGCCTCGTGATCTGGTCTCAGCCTTTGACAAACGGTTGAAATTTATAGTTGATGTGGACACTTACTTCAGATTCTGAACAGGAAGTGCTCTGGAATGCCAATCGGAATTGTCTGTTCTTTACCTTGGGATTAATCTGTAAAAGGGAGAGGGAAGTGATCGGAATTGGGCCTTTCTGCCCGGATTTAGCTCTGATGCTTAAGTCAGAAAACTTGTGAGAATGAAGTTTTAGAGATAGGTTAAGTCTTTGTGTAATTTCTTTTTTGGGCCTCCTCTTCTTACTATCATTGTTCTTCTTTATAGCAAATTAAAGGCGGTTTAGGAAAATATCCTAAAAGGCGGTAGGTAAGGCGGTGAGTAAGGCGGTAAGAAGCGGTAAGAAAATATCTGCCTATTGTGCCTACTGTGTAGGTACTATGTAGGTAAGTAGAAAATATCTGCCCACTGTAGAGGCAAGTGGATAAGATCTACTTATTGTAGAGGCGTTAGATATTTTCTTCCCTCTTATGAGACGGTTTTAAGCTGTAATTCCGACGGATTTGTTTGAAGGGTTGAACCCTCACTCTTATTTGCCGAACGGAATTTTGCTAGAATGTTTGGTGATATGGCCACGTGGCCAAAGGGACGTAGCCCTGTATGTGACAGGTGGCCATTTAGGTAAGGGACGCATGTTTTACCAAATATCTCCGTAACACTAGTCCCCCCCAAGGTATACTTGTTCGAAAAATCTAAGTGAGGAGTAAGCTAAGCGTACTTTTCGCTTGGTTCGAGAGCAAGTATCTTCCTTAGTTGGCATGTCTATGTGGGTGTAGATTTTGTCTCTAGGATGATAAGGCGCATATGCTTTAATAGGCGATTGACAGCTGTTGTGTTGTCTTTTCGTTGTTTTGAATCGAGGTAGATCTTTCTCCGAAATTTTCGCCTATAGTGTCCAAAGGTTTTTCTATTTAGGGAGCTTGTATGGGTAGTGCTTTTATTCATTCTGTTGTTATCCTTGTAGCTTTGTATAATGGCGCAGCGCTTGTCTTTCTTCAAATTTTTCACTTTCACCCAATCCTCCCGTCATTTGCGAATTCCAACCTCTTTTTATGAACATTTAGAGGGCTTGAGGACTGGAGTCGTTCATTTGATAAGTCGAGCAATTTGCGTATGGCGATCTCTTTTGGTACATTGACACGGATTTAGGTGAAATTTGTTTTGAGGAAGGGTGGGAAGTTTTTCATGTTGATCATGATGTTGAGGCGGGGGATCTTCTAGTTTTTACTAATGCAGGGGGCATGCGCTTCGAAGTTGAAATATTCGGAAGCGATTCATGTTGCAAAGAGGTGGACCCCAATCTTCGCCCATGTGCTTTGCCGGGGTTTCCTAGTAGTGATGACGAGGACAACGACGGTTGCGGAAGTCGGTGCCTCTCCTCCGAGTCTTATCCGAGCGAGTCCTCGGATGGATCCGTGGACTGTTAACTAGGGAATTCCGACGGAGAATAATGTTTGCTAGGACTTGTTGCGTTTGTTTTTTTTTTTTTTTTTGTTGTTTGCCACTATCTTTATAACATGAATAAATAAAGGTTGTCGTTTAGCTTATAAATTCTTTTGTACCTTCCTGAAATAATCACTGGTGATCCTATGTTGGGGCATGTGTTTTGTCTTCTATGCTATGGGCTCTGCTTTTTATACAGTGCCTGTTATTCCCTGAGAAGACACGTGTCTATCCTACTGTTTAGCATTAAAGGGAGATGGTGGCGCGACGTGCGTGGCGTGTGCGTTTGTCAACATCATGATGGGAGCGGCTACCCATGTGTGTCAAGCGGCGTTTGGTATGCTGACGTGGATAGGATTTTGAATCGTTTAAGAAGAAGTGATGATGGCTATCTGAACGGTCTGGATTTGGGGACCTTTGGTTCAACGGTCTGATCGGGGCATAGTGTTAGGATCTAACGGCCAGGAATTTGTCTCCCTTTTATACAACTAATCATAAAGGCAGAGGAGGCTTTATTGTGAAATCGCAATAGTATCTTCGTCTCGGGCGAGCTCTATCCTAAAGTTCTTGCGTTCTTTCACCTATTTTTCTTCTAAGGTATGGCTAGTGACTCTAGTGCGTCTTCTTCTTCTGGTTCTTCTCATGAATCTCATAAACCTGCTGCTTCTCAACCCCTTTCGATCCCTTCTCCGTCCGAACCCATAGTCTCCATCGCGATTCCAGGCGGGTCTAGGGATGTTCCGGTCCAGGGTTTGCTGATTCATCCCGCCTCTAGGGCGATGGGTAGGGGGTCTAGCACCTTCATAAGCCTCCTTGGGCAGAAGGATGTCGATGACTTGGTAGAGAAGTATGAGATAGATCTGTCTTTGTTTGAGGTTAGGGCTCCATGTTCTGGGGAGAGGGCAAGTTCTCCTAGGGAAGGGGAGATTGCCATCTATCAGGATGCGTTGTTGGGTAGCCTTAGGATTCCATTTTCTAGTTTTGCTAAGGCGGTTCTGGAAGAATATCGCTTGTGTCCTTTACAGTTAACTCCGAACTCTTGGAGGTTGTTCAACGGTTTTGTTATCGTTTTTAAGAACTATGGGGTAAATCCGACTGTCCGTTGGTTTCGTATGTTATTTAGTCTGTGTTTAGAGTCTAATGTCGATTGGTACTATTTCTCGGCTCGTCCCGGGATAAAGTTTCTAGGGAAAGTCCCTTCTAACATTAAGCGATGGAAGAGTAAATTTTTCTTTGTCAAAAGTAAGTCCGGGTGGGATATCCCAACCAAGTGGGAGGTTCCCCGAACGGATACTGTTTGTGAGGAGATGACAAAAGAAGAGGAGGTTCTTCTTAAGTCAATGACGGGGATGTCCAAGGTTTACATGGATGCCTTCTTAACTAAGGAAAATCTCCTTAGGTGTCGTTTAATAGGAGCTACTGGTAGGACTTGTTTGTGCGTCTAACTTAGTTTAATCTTGAATCGTGATGCCTAACTTACTTCAGAATTTATTCTTGCAGGAAATCCGATGGAGGACGAAGATTTAAGTTACGTTAAGGGCATCTTGGCCTCCTTCGAAGGTGAAGTTCATCCGCCATTACCTCGTGGGCGAAAGAAGAAGGAGATATCATCCAGCAAGGGCGCTAATACTTCCAAAGAAGAAAGAAAGAAAAGGAAGAGAAAAGATGTTGACTTTTCTGACTCCTCCAAGAAGAGGGTTAAAGGCGACTCCGCTGCAGGGTCCTCACGGGAGAGGAGGACGAAGAGGAAGAATTCCGAGGACGCATCGGGTCCCGAAATTACAGGAAAACAGGTGAATTCGCCTAAGCAAGAGGTTCGCCCGGCTTTATCGCCAATTTCAGAGGGCCCCTCTTCTAGTCGACCAGAAGATATCCTCCTACAGGAGGTGAGGGTCCACTTCTGAAGGTTGTCTATTGTTTCACTAAGTATTTTTGACTTAGGTTTATTTTATAGGTGGAGGCAGGAGAAGCAGCTCTCCTGGACAAACTAATTGAGGTGGACTTGGTCCTCAAAGGACCGGCGACTCAAGGGATGCAGTTGCCTTCTGAAGACATCCCTTTTCGGGATGCTGCTTCCGTGAAGAACGTTTTGATGGCTATGAGGCCCAAACAGTTCTCCACTAGACTTCGAAGGGCTGGAAGGGAAGAGGCCACTTGCCAACTTTTCCGCTCGGCTATGCTGGTAAAGACTATTCTTGTAATTCTTTTACTTCCTAGTTCGGTATTATCGCCCATAACTCATTTGTTATTCTGTAGACTGCTCAATGGGCGGATCGAGTCAGCAATCTTTGTCAGGAAGACTTGGCAAAGATGGAAGCGAGTGGGGCAGAAATTGCCCAATTAAGTTTTAGGGTGGCGGCTTTAGAGGGAAAGGAGAAGGAACAGCTCGCTGTTATTCATGCTCTTGAGCGAGATAAGGCCGAACGACTTCAACAGCTGGCTGCTATGGAAAAAGAGAAAAATGATCTAGCGGCCAAGCTGGTTATTTCTGAGGACTCTCTTCATACTACTGAGGAAAATATCAAAAAATTACAGGATGACTCTAGCAGCTTGAAAGAGGAATTTAAATCTGCTCAAGATGAGCGAGCTGAAGCCCGATGGGATTTAAAGTTGAAGGTTGTTGAACTTGCCGCCGTTCAGGCTGAGTTGGAGGAAATCAAAGGGGAGCGTGACACACTCAAGGAAGACTTAGCTTCCAGACAAAAAGCTCCTAAATCCGACTCGCAAGAAATTAAAGATTTAATAGAACGAGCGGATAAGCTAGAGAAGGAGGTCGCTCGGCTTAGGGCGAAAGCGAAAGAAGGGGCCACCCGTATATATTCAGTAGTACAACAGGTGGGCCATCATGTTCCTCCTGCAGAAGTGTTAGCGATGGGGCTTGCTGGAGTCTTAAAGAGGTTTACGGAATTGAAGGAGCAGCAGTTTATAAAGACTTCAGAGGCTCCTGCTCCAGCCTCCTCTGTACCTCCGACTCAAATTCCTCCAATAGCAGATAACCGCCCGGAAGGCCCAAGCTCTTATGGATTTTTGTTTTATGGAATATTTTTTGTGAAGACTTAGGCATTTTGAATGTAATTTCTACTTATATGAATGAAATACAAACCTTTATTTTGGTGAAGATTTATTTCCGAGTCGTGGTTATCTTTAACCATTTAAGAAGTCCTTTGTAAAGTCTTTCTTTCTTCATTTGGCTTGTAAAGCTTAATAGCGAGTTCTTCTCTTTTTAGTCCAGTCGTGGGACTTTGATTTGTTGAGTAAGACCCTTGCCTTTGTAAATGAGATTGTTGCCTCATATTTCAATCGGGATTTTTGCCCCTTGTTTCTGGATGAGAATTGTCTTTTATCCTTGTAGGATAATTTTCGACTCATCTTTTAGAAATGAGATTTTCACCTCATTTTTGTAGAATGGGATTTTCACCTCATCTTTATTTGAAGAAAAAGAAAAACTTAAGCTTTATTTCATGAAGCATTTAGGAGACGGCTACAGAATTCACTGATAGTAGCGTCGCAGGTGTTCAGCATGAAATGGATGCTTGAGCGTTTTTCCTTCCATATTTACCAGATAATAGGTGCCCGCTCAGACAATTCTCTGTATGACGTAAGGGCCTTCCCAATTAGGAGTTAGCTTCCCCGTTCGGCTTTTGTTTCCCTGGAATTCATTTTCTCTTAAGACCAGATCACCGGTTTGGAAGAAGACTCTTTTCACCCTTGTGTCGTAGAACCTTTTTACTCTTTGGCGATAGATGGTTGCCTTTGTTTCCTTAGCTTCTCTTCGCTCTTCAAGTAGATCAAGTTCCACTCGGAGATTCTTCTCATTTTCTTCCGATGAGAAAGTTTGGTGTGTCCGTAAGGTAGGCATTCGTATTTCTGCAGGGATGACAGCTTCTGCCCCATAAGTAAGAGAGAATGGAGTTTTTCCTGTGGGGGTTCTTGTGGTTGTTTTGTAAGCCCAAAGAGCGCTCGGAATTTCCTCAACCCAATTAATTCCATTTTTGGACACCCGGGTTTTAAGAGCTTGAAGCAAGGTGTGATTCGTCACTTCCACTTGGCCGTTGGCTTGAGGATGTGTTACAGAAGTTAACCTGGATTCAATTTCGAGTTCAGAACAAAAACTTTTAAAGCCTTGTTATAAAATTGTCGCCCATTGTCTAAAATGAAGGCGTCCGGAATTCCGAATCGACAGATAACCGTTCGCCATAAGAATCCCTGACAAGCTTTCTCCGTGATCTTGGCCAAGGGCTCAACTTCTACCCATTTAGTAAAATAATCGATAGCAACTATCAGAAACTTCATTTGCCGAGTCGAAGTAGGAAATGGCCCTAGAAGATCAACTCCCAGACAGCAAACGGTCGAGGGCTAACAATTGGCATAAGCAGTGTTGGTGGTCGTCTTTGAATCTTAGAATGCCGTTGGCAGGCATCACATTTTCAAGCGAATACCACTGCATCTTGAGTTAGTGTTGGCCAGTAATAGCCCTGTCGCAGGACTTTGTAACTCAAGGCTTTGCCTCCTATATGACCTCCTCCGATGCCTTCATGAATTTCTTGAAGGATATAGTTGGCTTCTGTGGGACGCAAGCACCGTAAAAAGGGTTGCGTATAGGACCTCTTGTATAGATTTTCACCAATCATAGTGTACCGAGCGGCTTTGTAAGAAATAGTCTGGCTTCTGTTTTGTTGGATGGCGTAAGTCCACCTTGCAGGTAGTTTTTAATGGGATCAATCCAACTTGACTCTTCTGCTGCACTTTGTACCACTCCTACCAGTCCGTCAATAGTTTTTGTGGGAAGGTACTGTAGGTTGAAAGAGGATTCTGTATCTCCATTGGGTGCAGTGGCTTTTTTAGATAAAGCATCAGCTTCTTCATTTTGTGCTCGACAGATTTTTTCAATCTGGAAGTGAGCAAAGTATGGAACTATTTTCTTCACCACTGCCTGGTATTTGACCATGTTCTCCTCCTTTACTTCAAAACTGCCCAATGTATGGCCAATGCCTAGCTGTGAGTCGGAATATACATGTAGATGCTGAATTCCGAGCCCCCGGGCAAGATGCAATCCTGCGATGAGGGCATCATATTCGGCCTCGTTGTTGGTCGCTCGGAATTGGAACTTAAGAACTGTTGCAATTTTCCATTTAGAAGGAGAATAAAGGATGAAGCCAGCTCCTGACTTTTCTTCAGTTGTTGATCCGTCGACATATAAGGACCATGGAATGCTAGGGCTTTCTTCTGGATCTTGTGATGGAATTTCCGCTGGAATGGTTAATTCCGCGATAAAATCTGCTAGCACTTGAGCCTTGATTGCCGTTCGGGGCTTATAAGTGAGATCGAACTCACCCAATTCTATTACCCACTTGGCCAGACGCCCGAAATTTTCAGGTTTATGGAGAACTTGCTTTAAGGGTTGGTCAGTCAACACAGTAACTTTGTGAGCTTGAAAATAAGGCCTCAATCTTCGTACGGATGTGATAAGGGCGAAGGCTAACTTTTCAAGTGGTAGATACCTTGACTCCGCATCATTAAGGATCTTGCTTGTATGATAGACAGGCTTCTGAACTCCTTTATCTTCTCTTAATAGAACTGCACTGACTGCTCGAGGAGCAGCGGCGAAATAGATATAGAGTTCTTCTCCTTCTTGTGGCTTGGCTAACAACTGAGGCGATCGGAGATAATCTTTAAGCCCCTGGAAGGCTTTTTCACACGCTTCTGTCCACTCCATTTTTGGTGCTCTACGTAAGGCTTGGAAGAGTGGGAGATTTTTCTCTCCGGCTTTAGAGATAAATTTTCCAAGAGCTGCTAGACGTCCATTAAGCCGTTGTACTTCTTGAAGACTTTTGGGTGATCCCATGTCAAGAAGATCAGAGAAGGCAGAGTTCCCCTACAAACATCTTTTCTGGATTTGCTTCTATTCCTCTTTGAGTCAATATAAATCCTAAAAATTTCCCTGATCGGACTCCAAAGGCACACTTGTTCGGATTTAGGAGCATATTATAAGTCCGAAGTGACTGAAAGGCCTCTTGTAAATCCGACAAATGCTCATCGGCTTTTCGGCTCTTCACCAAGATGTCATCCACATAGGCTTCGACATTTCTGCCAATTTGTTCTTTGAAGACTGTACTTATGAGCCTCTGAAAGGTGGCTCCGGCATTCTTTAGACCGAACGGCATCACCTTATAGCAATAAGTTCCTTTACTAGTAAAGAAGGATGTTTTTTCTTCGTCGTCTTTGGCCATTCGGATTTGATTGTAGCCTGAGAAGGCATCTAAGAAACTCAACATCTCATGCCCCCCCCCCCCCGTAGAGTCAACCAAACCATCAATTGAAGGTAGGGGGAAGGAATCTTTTGGACAAGCTTTATTTAGGTCCGTAAAATCCACGCACATTCTCCATTTTCCGGATGGCTTTTTTACCAGAACCACATTCACCAACCATTCTGGATAGTTCACCTCTCGGATAAATCCTGCCTTCAAAAGGGTTGATACTTCTTTTTCTGCTGACCTTACGCCTTTACGGTAGGAATTTCTCCTTTTCTGCTTGACAGGTTTGAACGACTGATCTATGCTGAGGTGGTGTTCAATGACATCACGTTTTACGCCTGGCATGTCTTCTGATGACCAAACGAAGATGTCAGAGTTTGTCCTTAGTACCACCATGAGATTTTCTTGCTGTGCTGTTGTCAAATCCGCACCAATTCGCACAGTGCGCTCCACTCTAGTTGTGTCTAGAGGAACTATAAGCAATTCTTCAACTGGTGTGGGCCGGAGCTCTTCATCTTCCCGTTCTGCTATTCTGTTGATCAACATGGCTTCTGAAACCCTCGTTTTGCCTCTGTTTTGAGTTTTTCCTTTGAGGTTTAAGACATAACATTGTTGTGCCAAGGGTTGATCCCCTCTTACTTCTCCACTGCCGCTCTCGGTAGGAAATTTGAGGAGAAGATGATAAGTAGAGATTATTGCTTTCAAGGCGTTGAGAGTTGGCCTACCAAGAATCACATTGTAACTTGAAGCACATCGTACAACTAGAAAATTTGTTGTCACCGTTGATGATCTTGGCGAATTTCCTACCATAACTGGTAATGTGATCATCCCTTCTGGCTGTACCACTCCTCTGGAAAATCCTACCAAAGATGATTTTACGGGAAGTAAGTTATCCGCGTCATACCTCATTCTTTCGAAGGCGCTCCAGAAAAGAATATCCACTGAACTTCCGCTATCTACCAGAACTCTTTTCATTTGGAAACTGGAAACCATGATGGCAATGACCAGGGCGTCGTCATGAGGGTGGCGAACCCTGCTGACATCATTATCATAAAAAATGATGGGAGCCCTAGGCCGAGACCTTCTTTGTGGCGCTTCTGTTTCCTGCGCCACTCCCACCATTCGGGCATAGCTTTTCCGAGAGGCGGAACTTTCACCACCACACCCAGGACCACCACTAATAAATCCGACCATCTCTTCTTTTTCTCATTCAGGCTGTGAGGTTTCAGGTTCCTCTTGAACATCAATGTTGATGTATTGCTCCAGTTGTCCTCTTCTAACGATATCTTCTATGGCGTTCATCAAATGAGTGCACTTTTCTGTGTCATGTGCTCTAGCTTGATGAAACTTGCAATATCTTTTACTGTTCTTTTGTCGTTCGGGATTCTTTGCAGGTTCTAGCCATGTCAAGATTTTTTTTATCATGAATTTACATAAGGATATGGCTTCTGGTCTGATTTAGTGGGGTATGGTAATCATATCTGACTAGTTTCCCTTCTCTTGAAGGTTCTCTGGGCTGTAACATGTGTCGCTAAGGGCGTGTTGCAGGTTCCGGACCTCTATTCTCATTCTTATTATCCTTACGTGATCCTCCTTCCTTTCGGATTTATGTGGGTCTTCTGTTGACATTCTGATGAGCTTTTCCTTTCTGGACTTCTGTTGGGATGCGTCGAGCCTCTTCCTCCCAACCCGTGTAAATCTCGTCAGAATTGATGTACTTTTGGGCATGGATCATGAGGGCAGGGAGGGTTTTTGGCGGATCCAAAGTGAGGGAGAAACGAAAAGGGGATTCTAGCAAACCCTCCATCAAGATGGTTACAGCCATTCGCGGAATAAGGTCCGCAACATTTGTTGCTTCATCTATGAAACGATTTAAATAGGCTTGGAGTGTTTCACCCCCTCGTTGCTTAACGCGCAGAAGGGTAGATGGAGTTTTCTTTTGCTTTGAATAATTGGCAAAATAAGCTAGAAAGCGATTTGCTAGAACTTGAAAAGAAGGAATTGTGCTAGATGGAAGATCAACAAACCAGTCTTGTGCTTTTCCCTCTAAGGTGGCGGGAAAAGTTCTGCACATATGAGCATCAGTGATTCCAGAAAGCAGCATCTTTGATCGGAAAGACTTCAGGTGACGAGACGGATCGGTTTTGCCCTCATATGCAATCATAGCAGATGGCCGGAAACTATCAGGAACTTGCTCCTCCAATATTTCCTTGATAAAAGCGAGCATATGTTGAGAACATGCCATTCGGATTTCCGGTTTCCTCGAAAGAGGCCTTGTCGTTGTGTTCTTCTATCGACAGTTGGAACAGATGGACTATTCTGTTCCGTTCTTGTGTTTCGTTCTGTTCTTGTAGCAGCTTGCTCTCGACGGCGAACGGAGGGAGGTTCTGAACTAGCAGAGAAGGCAGTCCTCTCTCTTCTTTCTCCATGGGTGCGAGTCCTTGTCCTCCCTCGGCTTTCGGAATTAGCTAGTAGGGTTGTCGGCATAGTTGATGGAATTTGTGTGGGTGGAGGTGGTGGATGGGCAAAGTGTGAACAGCCTGAGCCAATCGCTCTAATTGTTGATGCATGTTGAGATAAAATTCTGGAATGGGTTCTTGGGATAAAATGGTTGTATTATCCGGTGGAGGCAAAATGGGTGAATTTTCCGACGGAGGTAAGATGGGTGGATTTTCTGAAGGATTCTCCCCATCTCTCCAGATTTCACAGGGTATTTTGGTATTACTAGGCGCTCCTTGCTCTTGAAATCGTTTAGATCTTCTGGTAGTAATCATTTAGCTTTTTGTAAGAGTCCCCAAGGACGGCGCCAAACTGTTGATACCAAAAACTGGTCCACCTCACGCTTTGGTCGTTGTTGCCTCGTGATCTGGTCTCAGCCTTTGACAAACGGTTGAAATTTATAGTTGATGTGGACACTTACTTCAGGTTCTGAACAGGAAGTGCTCTAGAATGCCGATCGGAATTGTTTGTTCTTTACCTTGGGATTAATCTGTAAAAGGGAGAGGGAAGTGATCGGAATTGGGCCTTTCTGCCAGGATTTAGCTCCAATGCTTAAGTCAAAAAACTTGTGAGAAGAAAGTTTTAGACATAGGTTAAGTCTTTGTGTAATTTCTTTTTTGGGCCTCCTCTTCTTACTATCATTGTTCTTCTTTTATAGCAAATTAAAGGCGGTTTAGGAAAATATCCTGAAAGGCGGTAGGAAAGGCGGTGAGTAAGGCGGTAAGAAAATATCTCATGAGGCGGTAAGAAAATATCTGCCTATTGTGCCTACTGTGTAGGTACTATGTAGGTAAGTAGAAAATATCTGCCCACTGTAGAGGCAAGTGGATAAGATCTACTTACTGTAGAGGCGTTAGATATTTTCTTCCCTCTTATGAGACGGTTTTAAGCTGTAATTCCGACGGATTTGTTTGTAGGGTTGAACCCTCACTCTTATTTGCCGAACGGAATTTTGCTAGAATGTTTGGTGATATGGCCACGTGGCCAAAGGGACGTAGCCCTGTGTGTGACAGGTGGCCATTTAGGTAAGGGACGGGTGTTTTACCAAATATCTCCGTAACAATATATATGGGATTAATCCAAATTGATGCAGGCGCGCCCGAGTCAGATGATGCCGAGCTGTCTGATTGCACCATTAGAGCTTTGGTATACCACGACTTGGCAGACCGACTTAAAGGCGGAAGGTGATCGAGCCAAGTTCGGAATTGGGGAGCACTTTGGACACGTTTTGGTATTTTGGCCATAACTTTGGATACCGATATCGGATTCGCGCGCTCAACCCCAATTCGGAACGCTCGTCTCGACGCGCATGCTTTGCTTGATGGACCCTTCCTTCATCCTCAAATTCCACTTTTTTCCTCGTCTTTTCTTCGTTTATCTGTGTTTTTTTTTTCTATTTTGGCAATACTTCGTATGCCAATTTAGGATAGGATATGAATCCTATTTGAACTCAGATTTTTAGGAGTTATCTGTTTTGTTTAGTTATTTGATGATTAGATCAGTTTTTCTATTGGACCAAAATTTACCGATTTGGGTAAATTTGGATAAGAAGATAGAATTTTTAGGTTATCTAGGTTAGTTTTTTTTAGCTATTTAAACCCGGCTTGTGAGTTGAATTTTATTAATTGATTATTGATTTATTTTCCTTTTAAAGTTTCAGAGACTTTTCTTCTCTGTTTGTCCTCCCTTTTTGTTGCTCTTCTATCAATCCCCCTGTTTACCACCGCCCGCAGGTTAATCACTACCCTGCCCGGCGTCACAAATACACCAATCATGAGTAAATACCCTATATATATACGAGGTATATTGAGACGGTATTATACTATTCAAATCCCAACGTAGAGCCGGGAGACGGGTGATAAGTGTTCAAATTGCTATATTTGACTATTCTAATTGCTTGTATCTAGCAGGTAATTCCGATGATTTGCTGGTCGTTAGTACTTAAATTGTGTTGTTTTTATGAATCAGGACAAACCATGGCGACTCGATGACGAGTTCAGAATTTGAACAAGATTCAGCATAAGAAGCTGAAAATAATAGATCTAAATGGACCTGTCTGGTCACGGACGACCCTGTCTCCTATCAGACAGGACCATCCTACCAGGCAGAAAGACCCAACTGAGAAGACGACCTCATACAAGTCATATACGAGGTCATTAATGGGATCGTCGGAGCCCTATACGGGTCATTTATGCACATATGGAGGGTCTAGATAGAGCTGTCTTCATCATAGATAGGATCGTCCAGAAGAACTCATACCCCAAACGATGTCGTATGAAGGATAAACGAGGTAAGTAACGAGGCTGTTGGGTTCTCATACGGACCGTTGAAGTAAATTCGAAAAACCCTAAACGGTCTCGTCTGCGACCAGACAACCCCGTCTAAGACGGGCTCTCAGAGTAGTATTGTGATTTGTTTAATCTAAAGTGCCTTGTAAATTATATTCCGATCTTGATGTCGCTGAGAACTATAAATACCAAGGATTAGGGTTATGAAGGGGTTTTTTTTTGGAATCTCATTCATCACCTTTGGAGGCTCTCACCATCTTTAATCACCATCATCCACCATAGAGAAGAGATCAGCTAGGCTGAAAAGGGCACAATAGTGCTGAGAGCAAGAGAAAACTGCAGAGCATCAGGGGAGTATACCCAACGACCCTCACCAACTGTGTTTGAAACAACGTATCATCACCTCATGTCTTTTTTAGCAGTTACTGTTATATTTGTCTTGTGTTCCTCTTTAATAAGGAACTAACTCTATAGATATTTGGGTATGGATGAACTCTTGGGTTAATGTTAATGTACGACAGTGTCTTTTATTTGCAGATTAATTAGTATGGATTGAGATCTATTGAGAGTATTCCATTCATTGTATGCTTATGTTGCGACTGCCCTAGCATATCAATAGGTTCATACGAGGAAAGAAGCGAATGCCTCCTCGTATCAGAACTACCTTAATAGAGAGGACTGTAAATGTACCCAAAACTCGGGCATTTAGGAGATCAACTCCATCATAACTCTAAATCCCACAGGCCTTCTAGGAAATAGTTTCCCAAGAGCCCCATTTAATGTTAGTAACCTAGCCGCGACAATGGAGGCGAAAGTGATATAGGAACCCTTAGTCCATCCATTTTAATCTGTCAAATAGAAGGCATTGTCTGTATCCTCTGTTGAAGATCCAAGAGGGATTCCTACCCACGTATCCTTTCTCCTGATTGATCCTCCATTGATTTTACATCGTTTTTCACTTCATAGTGATTCCAACATTCCTTTCTCAATTTCAGCATGTAGATTAGCCATCCCATCATCACTTGGTTAGGTGAATTAGAAGATGAATAGCCAGCACTAGTATCTCTAGAGTCCCTGAGGATTCGATACCCGACTTTTAATAGTCCATTTTACTACTTGTACGACCCGTGCACTTGCGGAACTAAGCAGGAGCATTTGGCTCCATCAACGGGTCCAGGAGGACATGTACTGATGAATAGATTTTAGATCATGTAAGTACTTTTACCTAGTTTCCTCCTATCATTGAATGTTTTACATCTTTGATGCTTGATTTCTTGTGTATACATATATCGTCGACTTATTGGATGACTATTCTTTAATCGTTGATTCCATGACTCATGTATGTATGCTTGTTTGGTTGTATGATTGTTTCCACTCGATGTGTGTTATTCTTGTGGATTCTTCTTCTCAGTGCGGTGTTGTGGGAGTGTGGCTTCTGTGGACGTCCAGGGCTTGTAGACACCTTGGCATCTGGTTTCCTGTTAGGAGGGGATACTCTGGCCATCCAGAGATACCCGTTAGTAGGGTGGTACGCTGACAGTGTACGTACATGTAAGTGATAGTAGCGCTACCGAACTTTTGATTCCGCATCGACCAAAGGTCGATATCGTCTTAGGCTAATGACTGCACAGGGGATGATGACTTGTAAGCTTTTCTTGGCTTACTCGTCTTGTGTTGCGATTGTGTTAAGGATTGGAGTCCCTACTAGTTGATGGGTCTTTTGGGGTAGGTTTGAGACTCCTGTTTCTTATGGTTGGTATGGATTTTAGTACTTGCATTGGTTGACTTGTCATGTTATTGATTTGATTTGCTTTCCTTTAGCTTATCCTATGTTATTTACAACATGACTTGTTGTATTCCTTGTGGGGTACTTACTGAGTTTCCTTTCGAAAGCTCATCTACTCGTTGATTCCCTTTTTCAGATCCTAGGAGTAGGACGCTGTCATAGGAGCGTCGCTTGGGGATTTGATGGGGACTCTTGTCGAGATTTACCAACCTCTTATCTTCTTGTGAGTGAGGACACACTTGTGTAGGTTTCTTGTCGGACCTTTATGTGGTTGACATTATAGGGTGCCTGTACCCTTAGACTTGTTTTATTTCGGCTCTGCACGTACATGTTAGACATATTTATATCATATCTTTGAATTTATTATATTCTAATATGTATATGTTATGTGATTGCTGATCATTGAGGCTTCATATCAGAGCAGGGCTCGTCCCTGTTTGGGTACGGCCTGTCTGTCGTGTGCCTGTGGGTCCGAGATTTTCTGGTCGGGGCGTGACAGATTAAGCTGGTATTAGAACCATGCCGATAAATGACACCCTAGTTGCCCTAGTGACTTAGTCAAATAGGATTGACTGAGTGCCAGGGTGGGTAAACTAGGTTGTACATAGGATGAGCTGATGGTGTTGTTGTCTAGTAGCTGACCATGTCCGACGCAGAGTCCAACGGGGAAAGTCCTCAGGAGATGGAGGTTATCCAGAGAACTCTATCCCACTTAGACCAGAGCACCACCTGGGGCCAGGGCCAAACAGACCTCCTGCCGGGTCTGCAGCAGGTTTAGCGGGTCGAGGGCGAGTCAGAGATTTCTACGGGCTCATGGATTTGCTCTCCGACCATATCTTGGGACTGACCCAGATGATGGGTTAGTACATGCATAGGGTAGACAAGCATGAGGCAATGATGAGATGGCTCATGTAGCGGATGGATGAGCAAGACATGAGGAGGCCCAGACAAGTGGGCGATGCACGGGAGTACCGCTAAAGTCTCTCCGCCATGTCAGGACATAGAGCAAAGGTTCCAAAGACTCTGGAGAGGGATCCTGGAAGGTCTAGACGGTGGAGGCGTCCATCAGCCACTAAACATCGTCAACAAACGTCAATTTTTGCGGTGCAGTCGATACAGCCACTATGCATTCGACTGCCCAAACCCCTGTGGTCGCTGTGGTGGTTCACACCACCATATGACATAGTATCCTGCAGACCTTCCAAGACCAAGCGGGGGTAGGAGGCTACTATTTATGAGGCAGGGACAATACCCGAATGGAGCACCATTGTCCTAATACGGTCCATGGACTCGGGATTTAGTGGTGGCTTTAGTTATATGGGGTCGTTTGACACCCGAGGTGTTATAACAGTTATGACATTTAGTTATTATGTACTACCTAACTATTTTACTATCAAACTATGTTATGTACTTGACATTATATTTCTGTATAATATATGGTGTTGATATCTGCTTGCAAATTTCACCTTATTGATACCTTCCAATTAACACAATGGATGGAGAAGGTAGGAAGTAACGACCCCGATGGGAGGAGACACCTCCACCCCATGTGGAGATAGATATGAAGCAGGAGTCACCTGCTCATTTTGACAACAAAGGACCGCAGATGACGGATCCTAACCCGGAAGGGGGAGCACCCCTCCCCCCCCAGCCCATCTCCATGATGGACATGATGAGAAAGGTGGTAGGCCTGGTATGAGATTAGAGGCAGCGCCAGTAGTAGCCACCGCCCACCTCTAGCGCCAAACAGTGGTCGGGGCCTATTGGGAGAAGTCGGGAGAGGTCTGGAGAAGAGTCTCATCTCCATTCGAGGGAGCAACCGACCCCCAGATGACAGAATTATGGATACGGGAAATGGAGAAGACGTTTGATGTCTTCCAGACTATAGAGGCGGAGAAAGTGAGGACCATCGCTTTTCTGCAATAGGGCAACGCCGAAGATTGGTACTACGGTGAGGTACGACTCAAAGGAGGACCACTGGACACGTAGGAGCAGTTCAGAGCAGCGTTCTATGCCAAATATTTCTCCCTAGGCCAAATTCTACAACTAGAGCAGCAATTCCTCTATCTAATACAAGAAGGGATGTCGGTAGATCAGTATGAGGTTGAGTACGATCGGCTGGCCAAGTTTGTCTCGATATTGGTGCCCAATGATGCGATCAAGGCCCGGACATTTGAGTGCGGCCTCCAGCCGTCTCTCAAGAAGATTGTAGCTGACTTCATTTGTACCAGCTACGGGGAGATTGTGACCCGGGTGAAGTACATTGACGTCGCCCACTAAGGGGAGACACAGGGGCCACCACAGAAGGAACAGAAGAAGAAGAAGGAAAAGTGGTGGAAACTCCACCACGGCGAGTCATTCGGTAATAGTTTCAGGCAGGGGAAGTCCAAGCTCAGGTCTCGGCCATACAGCAGGTCCTCGGGATCATTAGCAGGATTTGTTAATAGACACGACTGGATTGCCATTATAAAACTGTTGACAAAGCTTTTATCAGTGCTTGGCAAGCTATGAATAACTAACTAAGTGGTTAGATGCATGTAGCTCAAAGATAAACTTGCTAGCTGAATAGTGACATATTGACAGTATTACTTGGATGTGACTTTGAGCCTATATCCACTTAGTAATTAGTATGCATAGATAAACTCATAAATATACACCTGCAGTTGTGCTCTTAACTTTCTTGTAACCTCCTAAACCAAACTTTTCATTTGAGGATCACTACTATGAGTAATGTGAGCCTAATGCTTATACTTATACTGCAAGTTTACGGGTCATACCAAGTAGTAAAGCGGATTATGAAAGTCGGATGTTGAACCCACAGAGACCTATGCCACTAATCCTATTTAATTGTATGTTACCTACCTATCCAAAGGTTGTAATGAAATTCTAATCTAATTTCTAAATTTAAAACTGATCGAAATCAACTTGATGAGAGTAGTGATGGCAATCAATCATAAAGGGGAGATACTCGGGCAATGAATCCCCTCCGGATATTCATAAGTAGTAGTGAGTATGGATTTCTAATTAAGGAATATTAGTTTATGGACCAAGAATTCTTACAGTGTTTTCACACCCTCCGTCGAGGCTAGTTACTAACCTAATATCATCATTGCAGTAGTGTTCTAGGGAACATATATCTTGGAAGAGTTGTGGGAAAAATACATCTAAAGGAGTCTCTCACCTAAACACACGATCTCTAGGGGTATTCACAACCCCCACCTATTGAATGTAGATCTATATGTATCTAGAGGGAGGGTTAATTGTCTACACCCTTATAGATCTAGATTGGCACTCAGAGCTCTCGCAATGTAGACTATTAATACCATACATTATATCTAATAGGTTCTCAAAACATTGAAACATTCATTCAAATATAGAAATCCATACAAGCAACGTTAAATATTAATCCGGAGGTTCATCATACCCAAGTGTCTAGCAAGTTAGTTCGCCATCAAAGGGGAATACAAATTCAACACAAGATTTAAGAGAAAGTAATGAAACATAATATGAAACACCCTTCCCTCGGTTATTAGCGAGGACCGTTGGCGGGATGTGTGGATTTGCAACAAAGATGCCCCTTCAATGCTTACCGTCACCTTCTTGCTCCAAGATCTTCAATGAAACCCTAATCTCCAAGATGGAGGAGGGATAGGAGCCTCCAAGAGAGGTAATGTGCTAAAAGTTCTCAAGTCCTTTTCAAACCCTAAAATCAGCTATTTATAAGGTCCAGGTGAATTGATAAGTGTTCAATTAAGCATTTTTTCTTATCATTTTCTTGTATGTTTTACATGTCATTTTGATAAATTATAGCCTTCCGGTACTTAAAAAGCTTCATATTTGTTAAACAGGGCACATTGAAGGTGTTTTTAAAAGGATACTTTTGAAGACATTTTTGGGGCAAAAACGTCAAAGTCAGGAGCTACAAAGGACCTACAAATGCCCCCATACATTAAGGACAAATTCCTCAAAGATTCGAAGCCAAAACGTGGCTTTTTGAGAGTCATACAGGCTACTGTACGGGCTATACACGGGGCCATATGCTACAGTAATTTCAGCTTTTCCCATATGGGCCATACGGGGTAGCATACGACCTGATATACGGCCGTATGAAGGGACTTGTATCCCATACGGGATCTCATACGGCCTGTATGACTTGGGGAGCGAATTTGCAAGTATATACAGGTCCATATATACCCGTATGGAGGCCCGTATAGGCCATTTTTTGGGCCCGATTTTTACTCTATTTTCATATGGTTTGGCCTCACACGAACCCTAAAGAGAAGAACCCTATAAATACCAATGTTTTAGGGTTGAGGAGTATCTCTTGGCCTTTGGCCACCTTTTTGGCCGACTTGGAGATCTAGAGTTGGCTCTTGAGCAACAATGAAGATCTTTGGATGACCTCAATGGCTAGGGCTTGAAGGAAGAACATCTTGGGAGGCACCAATCATCCGGAAGAGGGGAGATCCGTTGGAGATTCGCCACAGGAGCATCGTGGAGACTAGAGGGAAGCTTTTATTGTTTATTTTCATGTCTTTACTTTGTTATTGCTTGGATTTATGTTCCTCTTCCATGGGGAACTAACTTGTTAAGTACTTGGGTATGATAAACCCTTGGATTATGCATTAATTTGATGTTAATTTCTATGTTTGTTGGCTTTGTTGGATGTTTGAATGTCTATTGGATGTTTTGTATTGATTGTGATCTCTCTACGTTGCGGGATGCCCAGAAAGATTACTTGGGTACAATGCGAGGGCTAGAGCTAGCGCCTCCTTGTATTAGGGACATACTCCATTAGAGAGGATTGTGAGTACGATGAGGGATTTGGGTGCTAGAAGGAGAGTGACTCTTTAATATTACTCATTCCCACAACCCTTCCAAGATTTAGGTTCCCTAGATCCTAATGCAATTCAAGGAGATTAGTTATCCAATCACCTCGTGAGAGGGGTTGGATATAATTTAGGAACCCTTGGCACAAACATCCCCAATCATCTCTATATAGACATCTTCATCTATCTTTTAGAATATAATCCAAGGGGGATTCATTGACCGAGTACCCCTCTTCTATGATCGATTGCCCCAAGATTTCACCCAATCTTTACTGAAAGCTGACCCTTAACTTTTCTTAGTTTAGTATTTAGATTAGGACATCACCAAATCTTTGTTTATACTAGATAATAGATAGATAATTTGTACTAGTATCTCTTGGTCCTTGTGGGTTCGACATCCGACTTTTCATAGTCCACTTTACTACTTGATCACGATCCATGCACTTGCGGAAATCCCATCATGAATTTATATAAATGGTGTCCAAATTAGCTAAATTTGGATTCAAACCAATAATAAAAATAGGTCAGGTCGTGTCTGAAGCGCGAGTCATGCGGGCGCACTGTTGCCAGCACGCTATATCACCAGGTTTGTGTGCTTTGTGGTGCTGCCGCACGGTCAGCCGCATAGCTCTCGGGAAGATCCATCTGAATGCTCTGCTGTGTTATGCAGCCGAGAGGTGCGAGTGCGCCCGGGCGCTTTCTTCTTCATGAGGGTGCATGCTAGCCCACACTCGACCGCATGGCTTCAGTAACTTGATATATGGCCTCAAGTCATGTTGCATTGCTTCCATTTTGCTCTCGAGGCTCTCCAATGCCCTGTAGATAAGGATTAACACAAATTAAGTATCAATGGGCTCAAATTACTCCAATTCATATGCATAGTGTACAACGAAATGTTATAAATGAACGCTTATCAATGAGCATGCAAGCTTGATACCTGTGAAATTAAAACAATAAAATGGTATAGCATTTAGGGTTAGAAGATCTCAGCTATCCATAGTTGCAAAGCTAACAATGGATGAAAAATAATTATGATCTGTGCAGTTTAATTGTTAGGGCCATATTATTTTAATATATATGGGATTAATGCAAATACACCGATCATGATTAAATACCCTATATATATATATATATATATATATATATATATATATATATGAGGTATACTGAGACGGTATTATACTATTCAAATCCTGAGGTAAAGCGGGGAGGTGCATTAGGGAGGACACGTACTGACGGATAGATTCTAGATCATATAAGTACTTTTGCCTAGTTTCCTCCTATCATTAAATGTTTTACATCTTTGATGCTTGATTTCTCACGTATGCATATATCGTCGACATATTGGATGACTATTCTTTGATCGTGGATTCCATAACTCATATATGTATGCTTGTTTGGTTGTATGATTGTTTCCACTCGATGTGTGTTATTCTTGTAAATTCTTCCGCCTAATGCGGTGTTGTGGGAGTGTGGCTGCTGTGGACGTCCAGAGCTTGTGGACACCTTGGCGTCTGGTTTTCGGTCAGGGGAAGGATACACTGGCCGTCTTCAGATACCCGTTGTAGGATGGTACACTGACCGTGTACGTACATATATGTGATAGTAGTGCTACCGGACTTTCGAGTCCGCATCGACCGAAGGTCGATATCGGCTTAGGCTAATGACTGCACAGGGGATGATGACATGTAAGCTTTTCTTGGCTTACTCATCTTGTGTTGCGATTGTGTTAAGGATTGGAGTCCCTACCAATTGATGTGTCTTTTGGGGTAGGTTTGAGACTCCTGTTTCTTGTGGCTGGTATGGATTTTAGTACTCGCATTGGTTGACTTGTCATGTTATTGATTTGATTTGCTTTCCTTTAGCTTATCCTATGTTATTTGCGACATGACTTGTTGTATTCCCAGCGGGGTACTTAGTGAGTTTTCCTTTCGAAAGCTCATCTACTCGTTGATTTCCTTTTTCAGATCTCGAGGAGTAGGACGCTGCCACAGGAGCGCCGCGTGGGGATTTGATGGGGACTCTTGCCGAGGTTTACCAACCTCTTGTCTTCTTGTGAGTGAGTACACACTTGTGTAGGTCTCTTGTAGGACCTTTATATGGTTGACATTATAGGGTGCTTGTACCCTTCGACTAGTTTTATTTCCGTTGTGCACGTACATGTTAGACATATTTATATCATGTCTTTGGATTTATTATATTATGTTGTGCATGTGTTATGTGATTGCTCTTCATATTCGGGCAGGGCTCATCCCTGTTCGGGTACGGCCGGTCTATCGTGTGCCCTTGGGCCTAGGATTTTGGGGTCGGGGCATGACATTTGGGATCTTCCAAATGATAAAATTAAAGCTTTGATTTTATCGGGTTTTTTTTTATAGAGAATATCATATTGCTTGCCTAGTATCTGAATCATTTTGGTAAGAATTTAAATAGATGTGCTTTCCTCTTATGTTTTTCTTGTTCTTATTAATTTGCATAGAATGATGTTATCTATATGGTTCATCTATTAAATTGCATAAAATGATGTCAAATGCAAGTAGTCTTTGTTATTTCTAATAATCTAATTTACCATGTTCTTACTTACTAGGTTACAAGTCTTGCTAATCGCCATCCTGGTCGTGCATTCTTGTCTGAGACTATTGCCGAGAGCTGGATCTTTTGATTTAACACAATCATTATAGTGTTGAAATATGTACTTTGATCAATTTTAAATTGTTGTAAAAATGTTGGATTTTTGTAATTTGGATCTTTTCATTTGAACTTGTGTCCCTCTTATTAGACATCTAAATGTGCACTTGCTGGGAAAAGATATTTCTAAATTTTGGAAAAAGGTATGATGGTATCTATATGATTTATCTCTAAATCAAAGTCTGCGTAGATTTTTTATTGTTGAATTAGGCAACTACTGAGTTTGTTAGGCAATTTTGTTTGAGAATGTCTTTTGAAAGCTTCCATAGTTAATTGTTTTTTCGTTAACCATCTTTAACAACCATGTCTCAGAGAATATCAAGAGAATGGTAATGAAATCATTTGTTCATTTCTCTAAACTGGAGCATTATAGAGTCATAATTTTTCAATATACTACTGACTGTTGTTCACTTGAGGTATTTCATGAATACCCTTTTTAACTGAATTTAAGGACACTCTTGTTATCTAATATTCATTCGTTTAATAGGTGTTTTAATCAGAGTCATTACACTATTTATGCGATTCCCATCTTTATTAGGGACAAGAGATCAATAGAATATTTTCCGAACAAATGCATAGAGTAGGGAGAAATTGAGACCGTGGAGGATAGTGATTAGCCTGTGGGTGGTGGCAACCAGGGGATTGACAAAAGAACAAGCAAGGGGGAAAAACAAACAGAGAAGAAAGTCTCTGAAACTTCAAAAAAAAAGTATTATTCAATATTCAATGACTAAAATTCAACCGACAAGCCGGGTTTAAATAACTTCAAAAAAATTGACCTTGAAACCTATCTTCTTATCCAAATTTGTCAAAATCAACAAATTTTGGTTCAATACAAAAACTTAGCTACTTTTAAAAGAACTAAACAAATCAGATAACTCCTAAAATCAGAGATCAAATTGGATTCAAATTTTATCCTAAATTGGCATACGAAGTATTACCAAAAATAGAAAAAAAACACCGAAAAATGAAGAAATGACGGGGAAAATAGTGGAATTTGAGGATGAAGGAAAGGTCTACCAAGAAAAGCTGGTGAATGCCACGTGCGAGTCAAGACAAGCTTTCCGAATTGGGGTTGAGCGCTCGAATCCGATGCTTGTAGCCAAAGTTATGGCCAAAACACTGAACCGTATCCAGAATTGTTCCCCAATCACGGAATTGGCTCGATCACCTTCGGCCTTTACGTCAATCCACCAAATCGTGATATGCTAAAGCCCGCATTGTGCAATCAGATAGCTCAACATTATCTTACTCGGGTTCTCCATCAGAAATGATGGTGGCAAATGCATAGATAAGGGATGTTTTATATATGATTTAGCAGAACATGTATATAGGATAAATTTAAAATTTATATATTTTTATATATTTTTGTATAGAGTATGGAGAAATTGTGGGATAATATTTATTTAAGAACAACTTTAAACTTGATTAGGTGAATTTAACATTATTTTCTAATTGACCAAATTAATTATAATAATAAAATTAAACAATGGTTTTTAATTAAAAGATAAGGTGAAATGTCATCGGTTTTTATAGAAAAGTAATTGATATTGAGATATTTGGTTTAAATAATTAAATTTGAAAATGGTTAAATTATATGATTTATATTTAATTATAACGATTTATTTAATTAAAAAAATTAATTTTAATAATTAAATCGAAGTATATATTCAAAGTATTTTATAAATAAATAAGTTCATTTTTTATATCAAGGGTACCATAACCATTTTCTTTATTTTTCCCATTCCCAATAAATTACCTTCCTATTACCTCCCATCCAAACAAAGTAATCTCATTCTCATTCCTTTCCTTTGTATTACCATTCCCCTCATTGCCATTCGGCATTCCAAACGCATTCTTAAGTCCTTGAAAATGAATATAAATGAGAACTTTCTTATACAACTTATCATTAACTCACTGCCTTCTAAGTATGGTCCTTCCCAACTGAACTATAATATCATGAAGGATAAATGGAATGTGCATAAATTGCATGGTATACTAGTTCAGGAGGAAACAAGACTTAAGAATCATTCCATTCATTTTGTAAGTCATCAAGGAGTTGGAAAGAAAGCTGGAAAGAAATGTGGTAAGCTTAAGCAAGGACCACTTAAGATAAATGAGTCTACTTCCCAAGTTCACAAAAAGGAACAAAAGAATAATAAGTATTGTTTCTATAGGAAACTTGGACACTTTCATAAAGATTGCCTGAAACGTAAGGGATGGTTCGAAAAGAAAGGTTAGCCTAGTGTTTTTTTATGTTTGAATCAAATTTAACTGACGTTCCTTATAATACTTAGTGGATTGATTCGGGTTGTACTGCTCATGCTTCTAACATGATGCAGAGATTTCTTACAACCCAAACCACAAACCCAAATGAAAGATTTGTCTTTATGGGAAACAGAGTGAAAGCTAAGTTTGAAGACAATGGAACTTACCGTTTGATTTTATACACTGAATATCATTTAGATTTTTTTGAAATTCTTTATGTACCTTCTATTTCTAGAAATTTAGTATCCTTGTGTAAACTTGATAAAGTTGGATACTCTTTCAAATTTGACAAGAGATGTTTCAGTTTGTTTAAACATAATTATTTCATTGGTTATTGTAGATAGTTTATTCAAATTGAATCTTGAACGTTTTTGTTGATACCCTTTTCTATCATAATGTTGGACTAAATGTGATTTAGTGAATGAACATTTTGCTTACATGTGGCATAAATGTTTGGGACACATTTCCAAAGAAATATTAGAAAGATTGGTAAAGAATGAAATCCTACCAGATTTGGATTTTACTAATCTTAATGTATATGTGGATTGTATTAACGGAAACTAAAACAAACACAAAAAGAAAGGAGCCACAAGAAGTACACAACTTCTTGAAAATATACACACTGCTATATATAGACCTTTTGATGTTACTTCTTTTAGTAAGGAAAAATATTTTATCACATTTATTGATGATTATTCACATTATAGATATGTTTATTTGTTGCATGAGAAATCTCAACCAATAGATGCCTTAGAGGTGTTTATTAATGAGGTTGAAAGGCAATTAGACAGAAAAGTGAAAGTTGTTAGGTCAGATAAAGATGGTGAGTGTTATGAAAGATATAATGAAACTGGGTAATGCCTAGGTCCATTTACTAAATTCCTTTAGAAATGTGGCATATGTGCTTAATACACAATGCAGGTACACCGCAACAAAATGGTGTAGCAAAAAGGCGTAACTGTACCTTATCAATTAGATATGGTTAGGAGTATGTTAAGAGATTCATCTTTACCTATATCTTTGTTGATGTATGCTTTAAAAACTGTAATATATTTGTTAAGCAGGTTTCCTAGTAAGGTCGTTCCAAAGACACCTTTTGAATTGTGGAATGGTAAGAAACCTAGTTTAAGACACTTGCATGTTTGTCGTTGCACTGCAGATGTAACTATTTATAATTCACATAAAATGAAACTGAATTCAAGAACAATCAGTGGTTTTTTCATTGATTATCATGAAAAATCTAAAGGGTATAGATTTTATTGTCCTGACCATAGTATTAGAATTGTTGAAACTGGAAATGCTAGGTTCATTGAAAATGGTGAAGTTAGTGGGAGTGAAACACCACATAATGTGGTAATTCAAGAAGTTAGGGTGCAATTCCTTTACCCTATACTTCTGAAGTTGTTGTTCCTCTAACTGTTGAACATTTTAACAATTATCAAGAACAACAAATAAATGATTTTACAACCCAAAATGAATAACTACAAGAAATAGTATTAAGAAGATCTCAGAGAGAAAGAAAGCATGTTATTTCTAATGATTTTGTTGTATATCTACAATAGTCAGAATTTGACTTAGAAATTGATAATCATCCAGTTTCATTTTCACAAGCCATTAATAATGTTAATTATGATAAATGGGTAGATGCTACGAAAGATGAGTTGAAATCTATGGAAAAAAATGGAGTTTGAGACCTTGTTGAATTACCTGAAGGTTGCAAAAGAGTCGGGTGTAAATGGGTATTCAAGACCAAACGTGACTCTAATGGCAACATTGAAAGATTCAAGGCCAGATTTGTTGCCAAAGGTTTTACTCGGTAAAATGGCATTGACTATAAAAAGACTTTTTCTCTTGTAACTAGAAAAGACTCACTTAGAATTATTTTGGCTTTGATAGCTCATTATTGTCGAGGTTTTAGAAACTCAAAAGTATGTATCACATACATGGCACATTGAAAAAATTAAAATTTTCAAAACCCTAGCCCAAACGGATCCCTTTGTTTAAGCAAACAAGGTTGAAGAGCATGTACCTTTTGATGTCTATGGCGAAATCCTGTCCCTGAATTGAAGGGGACGTTAATTCAACCACAGCAGTCCATAGACAGAGTACCTCTAACGGTGATCCACGCGAAGATTCACAAAAGCAATCTCAAAGGCAACGGGGTTATCTTCCACGCAAGGTGCTAGCTATGGTGGAAGTTCTTGAGAGGATTTATGGAGAGAAGAGAAAAGGCTATTAATCTCTATCAATTGCTAAGAGGTGGTGTGTATTTTCTGACCTGGAATATCATATATTTATAGGCCTCCCTAATCAGATTAGGGTTTGTTTCGAATTTGGTCTTTGATTGAAGACCAAATCAAATTTGGCTTACAATCTAAACAAATTTGACTTATGATACAATCATAATTGACTTATAATCAAATTTTACTTCCAAGTAAATTTGACTTATAATCAAATTCGACATACAATCAAATTTGTCTTATAATCAAATTCGTCTTAAAATCAAATTCGTCTTACAATCAAATTTGACTTGTAATCAAATTTGACTTACAATCTTTGTCTTCCCTTTAATTCTCACATTTGTGGATCTATTCCCAAAAACCTGTTTTATACCTCATTGATATCTTCTATGCGTGTGACCCATTAGGTTCCCAGTTATGTTGACCATTCATAATCAACCATTGAATACGAATAGATGATGAGTGGCATCTAGCAATACATCATGACCCTCAATTGACAAGAAAGTCAAGTGGTTTGACTTGGACTTGGAACCCTTCAGCAACCAATGTTATTGTGCAACTTGTCCTTTACCATCTTATACCAACTTGGTTCGGAGTATGACCTATGTGTCAACTCCTACTATACTGACTATGTCACATCTAGCCCAAGTATTAGTTCCTCATCCTATGGGATCCATGACTCAGAACTTATGTCATCGAAGACCATCTTCATGACAAGTTACTCTGGTCAGAGATTCCTGAGCAATGACCCGACAAGTGGCCATGGGTATACTCTCCTTCTATCAGGAGTGGTAAATCCTCTGTTGGCTACCCAAATACTTCGAATACTTCAAAGTTGTACCCAATCACCACCCTATAAGTAACCCCTAAAGGGAAACAAGGAATGGCGTCAAAGCACAGGATCCATATCCAACTTAACTTGTGTACCTCAAGTCTAAGGATATCTGCATCATTGCTGCAATGAGATCTTTACTGATATTTTAATAGGATAACCATGTGAAGACTCATGGTTGATCATCCAATGAACTTGCTACCCTTAGCAAACATCCACATGTTCACTCAAAACATCTCCATGCTTCCAACTTGTGAGAACAACTGCTTGGTCGGATCAAGGAGCATAACATGTGCTAGTCTTACTGGATCAATGATGTTCCGTCTCATTGATCCTTCGACTAGGGATATTTAGATACGTACATAATTACATATGATAGAAAATCCCACATTATGATTTCTATCATAATTTCCTTCATGCTATGTGTTGTATCATATACTTCATTAATTAGATTTAAAATCTTGTATTATAGTGAACATCCAAATAATGAAGAAGCCTTTTATTAAATAATTAAATTTGTACATAAAGTGCCAAAGGTGATTGTCTTTAGAGCACCGAGCACATAGTGTGTAACTTAAAAATTAATATATGGACTTGAACAACCTTATGGTATCTTAAGTTTAATAGTACCATTATTTCCTTCGAATTTAAGAAAAAACATTGTTGATCAATGTATATATCTGAAGGTCAATGAGAGTAAATTTATATTTTTGGTTATGTATGCTGAAGACATCTTGCTTGCAACTAATGGTCTTGGTTTATTACATGAAACCAAGAAATTCTCTCTAACAATTACTTTGAGATGAAAGATATGAGAGAGGCAACTTATATGATCGTGATAGAAATATTACGAGATAGATCACAAGGATCAGAATACAAATGTTATTCCAGTTCAGAAGAGAGATAAACTTAGTTCATGCAATCCCCAAAAAATGAATTAGAATACAAACAAATGGAAGGAATTCCTTACGCGTCAATTGTTGGGAGCTTGATGTTATATGCTTATACTTATAAGAGGCCAGACATTAGCTTTGCGGTTCGAATGTTAGGAAGATATCAAAGTATTGTGAGATTGGAGCGCTCGAAAGTTGCAAAAAAGCTATTGAGATACTTACAAGGAACACAAGATCATATGCTCACTTATAGAAAATCTAATCATCTTGAGGTAGTTGAATATTCAGTTTCATATTTTGTTGGATGTGTGGATACAAGAAAATCCATATTTGGCTATTTATTCCTTTTAGCCGGAGGAGCAATCTCATGGAAGAGTGCGAAGAAACCTATCCTTGCTACATTTACTATAGATGCTGAGTTTATGGCAAACTAGTTGTGGAATTTTATTTCAGGGATTGGAATAGTCGATAGTATCTCTAGGCCGCTGATAACTCCACAACTAGCTTCTTTTATAAAAAACAACAAGTATTCCAAAAAAGCAAAACATATAGCATTGAAACATTTTACCTTTAAAGAAGTTCAGAAACAAAGAGTGTCAATTGAACACATTGGCACCAATCTTATGATTTTTTATCCTTTAACCAAAAGATTAGCACCTACAACATTTAATGGTCATGTTGAAAGAATGAGCATTACTGGACGACATTATTGATATTATGTTATGATTTTCTTTTATGATGATTATGTATTTGACACTCTGAGCTCATTTATGAATATGTTTCTAAGATTTCTTGTTTTCTATTTCGTATACATGATTGAGTTAGAATGACAATAACAAGTTTTGTCTTTGAAAGTCATATTAAGTGTAATACATGGAAGAGACTATATCGAATAAATGATATACAACCGCCGTGACTCTTGGTAGTTTGTATACTTAATTGTGACGAATAATGTGATCAATGTAAAGTTTTTCACTTTTGATATATTTATTAAACCAGGAAATAAGATAATGTCACATGTGCCAAGTGGGAGAATGTAAAAAATGGCTCGCCTATATTGTTATACTTATAGGTTGATTATCTCAATTGGTTTAAATAAATATTAAAAGATAAAATCTTATCCAATAGTTATGAGTAGTGTTTTAAATCAGAACCAATGGAACTTTGGAAGTATGCACATAAAGATCTCTTTGAAAATTGATCCTCTTTCTATTTATCAGAGGTGCATTCATCGTCACCCTAAAACTAGGGTTTAAGGAGAGAAACACACTTTTTATGCTCTTGTTATTTTCTTCTGATAATTCATCATAATGGATCAAAGTATGTTTCTTTTTAATAACTGTTTAATTATGACAATCATGAACTTATAAGATTTTGAAATTATAATATCCTACTGTTGTCAATAATTCATAAATTTTGATATATGTCAGTTATTATTATTACTATGCTATGTTATATTCATAGAATCGATGTTTTAATTATTATTATTTTTTTAAATATATATGTATCAGCTAATGTGACAACTTATATCATGTCAGTAAACGAACTAATTAACAACCTTTTAATTAAAATCTGTTATAACATCCAAGAAGTTTGAAATGGACTCCAATTCCAATCTTGGTGACCATCTATCTAAATCAGGAGCATTGATTTCTCTCCATCACTTAAGTAGCTAGCCACATCAACTGCTGCAATAATTTTTTTACAAAGATATTAAAATATCAAGAAAACATGTGATACATGTCATATGACGTGACACACTAGCTAGTCCATGAGTCAAAGCCGTCCAAGGTCATCCATCCAGATCATTTATTTTATTTTATTTTATTTTATTTTATTTGGACAACAATGAATGAGAGAGAAAGAGAGAGAGAGAGGGGATTGAAATTGAGGTGTACTAAACAATGTTGTCAGAACCGACCCGGGGTACTGACCCGGCCAAACCCAAGAGTCAGGGATCAAGGGTTCAACCGGGGTTCAACCGGCGTTGAACCGGGATCAATAATAAAATATTAAAAAATAATTAATAATAATTAATAATGATGAAATATGATATAAACCAAAATTATAATAATAAAAAATATGATTGATTAACTAAATTTGATATTTATATTTAGTTCATGCTCAAAGTAAATACATACTAAACAAAACAAATTAGTCAAAAATATTAAAATACAAAATTAAAATATAATCATAGTTACTAGGTATACAAATACAATTTTTTGAAAGGTCATCTCATTTTGGGCATTATTATGGACTTGTTTTTAAAAATATTGGTTTCAAGTATTCAAAGACTATGAAGTATTTAGTCCAACATTGTTTATGGATAAAACGTTCACTCTCTTTAAATATAATTTTATTCTACCAACCAATAACCCTTGTTGGTGAAAAGGCTCTCTCACGTGTGCAGGCAAGGGGCCCAAGGTTTTTGTTTAATCATTTTCTTTTTTTTTTTACTTCCATTAAAAAAATATTAAAAAAAAATCAGTCAGTTCACTTTCGCCGGGCGGGTCAGTAGTCCCGGTTCAACCGCCCGGGTCACATAACCCCCGGTTCAAGGGGTCTACCTGGCCCGGCCCACCCCCTGGTTCCCGGTTCAACCGGTTCGACCGGCCGGGCCGGGCCGGGTCTGACAACACTGGTAGTAACAGTGACTTGATTTCTTTAGTCATGTTCTTTAAACTGGTTTGATTAAAGCCCCAAAATTTATAAAATAATAATGCATTGTGTTAATATTTTTAAAAATAAAAATAATGAAAACCTTTCTTTTAAGACAAGCTTCATGCAGAGAGAGGCTTTTTAAGCCTCATCAGCTAAAACAAAGTTTCTTTATTATTTTTTTAAAATAAAAATATTTTACCATTATTTATTTATTTTTCTATATTTATGATTTTATTTTAAGTTTGGGTATCTTCAAATTTGCAGCTACACCTAAATTTAGTGATTTATTATCTGAATGACCTTTAAAAAAAAAACAAAATACATTACTCAACCAAATTTTCATCTTAAAATTCTTAAGAAAAAAAAAATCTCATTTTATTTAGAGAGATGGTGAATGAGACTGAGACAGGAAAGTGTGATGTCAAACTGAAACTGAAACAAGTTTCTGTTTCTGACATTCTGATAAACACAGACATTTTGATATGTGCATAGATCAGTTCTTTGTGGCTGACTGATGACATAAACATCGATTCCTATTTTTAAAGCAAAAAAAAAAAAAAAAAACAATAAGTTTGCGAGCGATGTCTCTGATGACAAGACAGTTGATCTCTATAATGTCAAAACTTTGACAACATTGTACCGCCCATATATATATACACATTTCCTGATTTATTTATTTTCAAATTTTTAATACTGCAACTGTCTTCCTAAAAACTCATCAAATCTGTTGACTAGCCTGATATAATTGTAACTATAATTTATATACTCTATTATTAAAAATTAAAATATATTTATACAATTTAATTTTTAAAAGATCCCTAGAAAACTTTGAATATTTACTAACTTTTAAAAGGATATTCTTTCTTTTCTTTTTTAATAGAGGAAGTGTTTAGGTAAAATTTCTTCTTTCATAAATACTCCTTGAGATTTTTGTGTTAGACAAATCCATCGGAATTGTTACATTTTCATGATTAATCACGAGCCATTAAAAATAAGACATTTAAATAATAAAATAAAAATTATATATTTTAATAAGATATCAATTCTTGCAGCATTTATATCTCTCGCAAAATTTTGGGTAAAAATATAACAATTTATATATTATCAGACGATAAATTTATTTGTCAAGCCGTTACAAACTTACAATCCAAAGGAAAGTCATTTAGAATATGTGATCTAAAGAGATATGTATAGTATTTAAAAATTACAAGTGTATATGGGTAAAAGATTCAAGTGGTATTATTTACTTCCATTCAATAAAACCTAGTTATCATCCTAACTCTTGTAAGGTGAGGGTTAGGTGTGCGCTCTTCCCTCGGGGACAAACTAGTGGGGTCGAGCGGACACACTTGTACATGTCCTTGAAGTCCCAATGGGGGTGTTTATCGGGTGTTTATTGCCTTATTAAAAAAATAATAAATAAATAAATAAAACCCAATTCAATTGAATTAACATTCTAAATTTTGCATGTGTTAAAAACTTAAAAATAAACTTTATTAGGGGCATATATGTAATTGTGAAATTTTGATAGGGATTATATATATATATATATATATATATATTATCACTTATTCTTCAAAAATAAGTATTTTTATTTTTAATTTTGTTTTTTTTAACTTGTCTTTTTCATCCAACCAATGATATGGGAGCATGTAGCTGAAGAAAAATTGACATGAAAACATGATCATCTTTGTATGATTTATGATTAACTGCAGTTTTGTACAATTTTTACTCACAAAAGCAATTTAATCTCTTTCCATTTCCAAACAGAAACACAAAGACAACAAGAAGCACCTCCTGACAGACAGCAAACTTTCATAAATCCATTCTTTTCATGAAACTAATACTTTTTCAGCTCCTCCAGTGTTCTTTATCAGTCCTCTTCATGCTTTATATAATTATTTTCATACAAAAAGAAAGAATAAAACATTATGGAATTGAATTCCTTTTTTCCTTTTTTTTTCTTGCAGTTATAATCATAAGTCACAAGACATGCTCTGAGCTTTATATGATGCCTCACACTCTTCCAATTTATAAAACTATAAAGAACTATGCACATGACATCTCAAACGGCAGGGAAAAAAAAAAAGAATCATACTTGGAAACCAGATCAATTGATGACATCCACTTGATTCTTTATATTCGCCGGCGGGTCACCGCCTGCATTCGCTTTTCCTTTTCTTGTTTTCTCAAGTAGTGTCATGATCTCTTCGATAATCCGGCAGAAAAAGCGAGATTCGAGCTTAACGACCTGAGACCTCCTTCATCACTTGTTTAATCTTTTATTCTATAGACATTCCATGCTTAAAAACTGTTGTGTTAGTAGCAAAACTGCGGTGATTCTTCCCTGTTTCGTTAAAAGAAAGGTGCATAGTTAATAAGTCTAATGTATACATATCCAAAAACGACGACAAAAACATCAAAATTGAAAAGGTGATGAGAGTATGTGCCTTGTAAATTAGGTGTAGAGGAATATTCTCTTCTTTCTTTGGCCACCGTCAGCAAACAACAAAAGATATCAGTTTTCAATTGAATGATAAGAATTCAAAGATTGGTTGGTCATATGCAATAGAAAGAATTAAAGGATGTATGTTACCACACTTACAGTGTAAGGGAAAAACCAATACTTGATTTCTTTGTTGGAAATCTATTTGTAGCTTGTAGAATCCAGTGAAGCTTTGGATGAATTAGCAAATGGCATCCTAGAGATCAGCAAAAATCTGAGAAGTAAATGCTGGAAGTTATGCTCACAGAAACAAAAATATATATTGGGTAAGTAAAGTTGAGTTTTAAAATTTAAACGCTGGGAAAAAATCCTGCACCTTGATCAAAAGAAACTGAGCTCAGCGTAGCCATGTGAATATGGTAAAAGCTCTTCGACCTCTACTCGAGAGCTTGAGCAGGCCATGTTCTTGATTCGATTAGGATTTATCAATTCAACCTCAGCTGAAAAAATGCTGGAAACCGGCCTATGGTCAGAGAACCTTGATTCTCCCCGAACATAGGACAACTGATTGAGGCCGTTGCCATACCACAGAATTCGATCACACCTAGAACACATGAAAGTGACAAATCAAAGGGTGAATTGTTAGAGTATTTCCTACCAACGTCTTAGAATAAGAAAGGATTGTTTTATTTATTACCATGCAGGTGTCCGCCGCTTCTCTTTTGGGTGCATATCATCACCAGTATATCGGTCAGAGTTATTTGAATACTTATATGTGGGTGGGAAATAGATTCTTCCTTCACTCCAGCCCACAAAGACACGCCCACATCTTTGTTCTATCCGGAGCTGTTTGTTGAGAAAGCAGCGGTTTGGATCCATTTTTTCAATGATAAAGAATAGAAGAAAAGTACGTGTTTCTTTAAACTACACATCAAATTTTTCTTCACTTAAACCTACTCTATATTGATAGAAAAGACAAATGACTAATATAAGGTTAGTCTTCCTGAAAGTGACACTAAGAAGGATAGCTTAGAAAGATCAGGCTTAATAAGACAATAAAATCAGGTCAACAAACTACCTGATCCTTTTCCAACAATGCTCTCCAATTGCGCATTTCAACTAGTGCCTTAACAGAGCGGTAGGAAAGAGCAATCCGGTAATTCAAATCACCGAGCCATATGATCCTACTGAAATAAGGATCAAGGAATTACAAAATGTTAAGCAGTCATATGTTTCCAAGTAGTAAAATAAATCAAGCACTCACTCATGCTCAAGGATTGTTTCAGGTGATTTCTCATCACAAATTCCATGAACTCTTGGGAATCTAGTCTTCCTCAGAATCTCCATGACATCAGAGTTTCTCCGCAGTTCATCCCCCTCTTTTTGCCCTGAGGTCAAATGGCTGCAGATAAAGCAAAAGCTTGTCTGGTGCAGAGACATGCTGATGGATATTGAACCCTGCGAGAAGCAAGTCCGAGATTATATTACTGAAATTCATTATTCTCTCATATATAATTCTATTCAATGAATTCTGAAGGTGAGACAAAAGCATATGAACAAACATAGAAAAATCGAATTCAAACTAGAAAAAATTACCTTGTTTCCGAGATATCCCATCAATCCTCTACCAACACAGGTGACCTTCATGTTCCTTATATCATCTCTAATTTCGCTCCGCACCCACACTGTCAGAAATATCCCAACCATCTGCTTGCTTGCTACCAAACAGTACCTGAAATCACCCGAAAAAATTGAATCCAGTTCAAATTCAGAATGGACATAATTGATCTACAGCTTAGAACAAAATTTGTGAGTTCAAGTTTGAAGTGCTTAAAGATGGCAAAGGGAGATGTTCATACTTTTGCAGCAAATGAGTAGGCTCGATTACCTTGATCGTCCAGATCCATCAGTTCCTTCCATGGTTGAGGAAGCAGCAAAGCCATATGACATTGGTGAGAAGGCCACAGTGCTTGGTGAATCTGCGCTGATGTTGTCATCATCGGAGGAGCCTCCCCATCTATAATTGGAATCAAAATCACTTGGTCTCCTCCCAAAGCTTACCCGGTCACAGACACTGTACCGGCGAACAAGTCTAGGCTGTGGGACCAAGATATCTTCATCCTTTCTCAAGCTACGACTGAGAGACTGGAATGAATGGCGGTGAAAGAAAGATGATGCCTTCTGCCTTGTAGACGATCCTTCAAAGTCATCATCTAGCTCTACAATTGGTTCAGGCACAGGAGACGGAGTCTGGTAACCACCATTGCTGCTACTGCCAGGAAGATTGTTCAAAGTTCTCCTAATGAGAGCCACCCATTTCTTCGCAGGGCCATTGTCTTCTGTCCCTAGAACATTCCCAGCATTCAGAGGAACAATCTCTTGGAAGCTGAAAACCAAAATGAATACATTTTATTTGAGTGTCTCAGTATCTCCATTGAATGTTGATATAGCAAGGAAAATGGATAACTTGAACAGAGGAGTGTACCCCAAAACATATATATCTGCAGGAGTTGAGGCATGGAGCCAATCCTCTAGATTCATATAACTTGGTGGGGATTTCCCACCTACATTCCATGTTGAAACAAAAATCCTACTCAACGAAAAGATGAGTGATGATTGATAGTAAATATCAAGCAGAAATATTCAATAATGCATCAACAAAGTTCACTCAGAGTACCGATAATTTTCTAGCTCCGTCACTTGAGCTGCATCAAGATGAGCCTTTCCCCGCAGATGGTCCGGCCTTCTCTTGGAAAATCTCTCTGATCACCCATTTCAAGGAACAATTCAAATTGATAATTTAAAGGAAGATTGAGAATTCAAAGGAATTTGGGTAAGAAAACAAAGAGAGAAGGTTGCCACAAAGTGGTCCAAAGCTGCAAAGGCAGAGAGTCTGTTAGTACAGTAACCTGTTTTGTTTTTCTTAACTGTGTATGCCTCTCTCTCTGGGAAGCTGGTCCTCCATTCTTCATCACCTGCTGAAAAAGAACACACAAAGTTCAAGAAAAGAAGGATAAAGAAGACTGTGTTTTACCTCCTGTCATCTTCAACAGATTCATGCATTTCTTTTTCTAATTTTCATTTTAGTACACATTCACCAGACTAAAAATTACTAAATCCTAAATCTCATTCAAACAGGAAGAAGATTTCCTCCTGCACTTGTAGTTACAGAACCCTTACACTGAGTAGTACAGCACAGAGAAATGCAACTGTCAACCATTTGCATCAAATTCAAACTCAAAGAGAGGGGGGCAACGAGGCAAATGAATCATCAGAGATCAAATTGCTGCGGAGTATATACCAATCCAACGAGCTAGAGAAAGGAATAGCAGAATGGAATGAATCAGGAGAAGTCACCGACCTCTCACAACAGTATAATCAGCATGAAAGTCCTGAGCTTTGCTCTTGATATTGAACCATTTCCTCACCAAGCTCTTTGACCATGAGAGCTGCAAATCCCAGCACCATTCCAATCAAAAATACAATCAAAGGAGTAACAACACCAGCATTAAACATAAACAAAACAATCTCTCTAAAAAAAAACCTTGCTTTTCTTGGGATTCTCATCTCTCATTGTTCCAAACCACCTTCATACAGCTCGCAAATTGCTCCCCTCCTCCCCGGTTATCCTGAGCTTGCTAGGATTGCAATGAGGCAAGCAAGAAACAAGAAAGACTGAATCTTTCTCACATACAGCCTCTCAGATTTGTGATGCCCAGCATAAAAATTGCTCCTGTTTCCCGTTCTTCAAATGGACTAATCAAGACACCAAAAGCCAAGAGGAATTTCAACTGGGGATATTGAGAGGTGTAAGAGCTTAATGCAGAGGAGTGAGAAAGATGAGATCTTGAAGGAATTACTGCATTGCGGACAACAAGGAGAGGGAGAGTGAAAGAGGCAGACAGGCAGCAGCAGTTAAGAGAGTGAGAGAGAGAGAGAGAGAGAGAGAGAGAGGACTCTCTTCTTCAAATCAAAACCTTAGTAGAAGAGGAAATCAAAGTGCACAATTTTGAAGAGAATAAAGTGTACAAATCTCTCACTTTCTCTCTCTTGTACTGTTATTTTCATTAAAAAAATTATTTTTTAAAAAAATTAAAAAAATTTAGGGGAAAAAAAAAGTTGTGAGAAAAATGAAGAGCTGCCCGGGTCAAGTGTGGGCAGTGCAGCTGCCCGCGGGCAGTTGGATGTACTCTTTCTCTCATTTGGTCTTCTCTTGAGTCAGGGAGTGGAAAAAAGCAGTTAAAGAAAAAGATAAAAAAGAAGAGAGAGAAAGAGGTATCCCTCTTAGAGAGAGATGTGGAGAGAGATCATACTTTGCTTTTCTTTGCTTTTCTTTTGAAAATGTTTTTGGGGTTTTGTGTTGTATTTGTATTTTGCATGACTGAAGGATGATACATTTTTAAAAAAAAAAAATTAGAATGACATATACACCCCTGCATATATCATAAATCATATTTTTTTTTTATAATCCTAATAACCATCTATATTTACTTATATATCCCAAATATCACCGTATGTATGATATTTTTAATAAACAAATAACTATTCATTTTTAGAAGCAGGGTATAGCTGTGTATAACAAACCTGAGTGGTCTGACCTTTCTTCAAATCCCGCATAATGTAGTAGCTTTATCGCATCAGGCTGCCCTTAAATAATTATTTATTTTTAGTGGGAGAGAGATGAGTGAGAAAGGAAGAACGGTAAAAAGTAAAAATAACAAATTATGTTGAAATATTGACTTTAGGGATATGTTGGTAAAAAATGAAAGTATATTATGTGGAATTTCTTTATTTTGGGTATAGTTTGGTTTAAGCAAAGCATTGGTTTAAGAAAATTATGGGACCATGAAAACTGATTTATAAGGCAAAGAGAATGTTTAGGGAATTCCTCCTTTCTTTTTTTACTTTATTTTAATTTATTTTTATGGGAGAAGTTCATGGCTTTATTTTTTAGGGTTTTGAGGGGAGTTGGAGCTTCTTCCAAGGGGCATCACATTGAGTGTCTTGCAACCCTAATGGGTGTTATAGATTGACATCAAGTGGGTTAATAGAGGTTTGGGGAATTGGGTTTGTTTCTTTTGTTTGCTTAGTCCAGAAGAGTTGATCAAGACATTGTTTAGGACTTGTAAAACTCATTATATATATATATATATATATAGTCCCCTTACAACGACGCCGGCCAGGTCACTGTACAAATCCAACCACCTCTCATTTTAGTACTTAAGCATGTTTGAAGGATTTTCAATCGTACGAATGAAAATATCATCCAAAAATAAGTTAATATGTCCATTTTCATACAATTTGGTGACTGTTTAGTCCTCCCAATTAACGGTTGAAATTTTGAACCGTTAGATTTTTATAAAATAAAAACAGTTAAGTGGGAGGTCCAAACGGTCACCAAATTGTATAAAAATGGACATGCTAGCTTATTTTTGGATGATCTTTCCATTTATATGGTTGGAAATCTTTCAAATATGCTCCAATCTTGAAATGGGAGATGGTAGGATCTGCGTAGTCATTAAGTATATCACGATTATCTATTCTATATATATATATATATATATATATATATATATATATATATATATATATCGAAAATTGTTAATAATAAGATTGAACAATAAATACTCTTAATATAATAATGATGACAAATCCATTTCTTTTAAATCAAATTGTAAATCTTAAAACAAATTTCTATTAAATTTCACATCATAGATCATACCTTTTCTTTTCTTTTTTTTTTGTAATTCTGGTTTTTAGATTTCTATTTTGAATTTAAAAATATATATATTTAAAAAAAAAACAACAACAACAGGTAAGATTTAAGGATAAATTTCTCTAATCAACCATGCATGAGTGAACTTCAAGATGTTGTCTTTATATAGGTCCAATTTATATATAATAACCTTCAAAGCCTTGGAGGATCATCACCTACATATGTAGCTACCCTAACTAATTTGAAATACATGATCCTTGTTAGGGGAAGAAGAGGAATGTGTGGAGCAAATTGGTTAAGATTGGATATGAACTAATTAAACATTAATGCCTTCTATCAAACTTTATGGGCAGATAGACGTCACTTTTGTTTGAGAACAACATGAAAGTGAAAGATTTATAACTTATGCATTGTCCCCCTTCACAAAGATATTGCTCCTTTTATTCCAGGGTTCTTAAGGGCTTATGAGCCATTCATTGATTTAAGATAGAATTGGATAGTCAATAAAAAAAAATTAAGCCTTTTAATTTAAGATTGAAGGGGAACCTCGACACAATGGTAAAGTTGTTGGTTTGTGATCCGGTGGTCATAGGTTTGAGTCGTTCAAACAACCTCTTATTTTAAAAATAATGTAAGATTGCACACAATAGACCTAGTCCGACCCTTAGGGCGCTACAGCGATCACGAGGAGGCTTTTGTAGACTCTAGGGTTAGTCTAAATTAAGCTAATCTCACTGGGAACACTTATTCATCTCAGACCACGGTTATTCTCTCCGAACACTACCCTTGATCCTGAAATAAAATCAAATATCCTCCAATTAGCCTAATCTCTCTTATTTAAATTAGAGGACTTTATGCTAAAGTTAAAAAAAAAATGCTAATTTGTATTAGTATTTATTTACTAATAGATTAGGAGTTATACACATTAGATAATGGGTAAACCATTGGACGCTCATCCAAACACCACCAAAGATGATGCAGATAGAGAGAAAATGAAGGAAAACACAAATTGAAAGATGGAAATTCTTTTTCTTTTGTTTTTTTTTTTTTGATAAAAAAAATGACTAAGTTGAATTGGTAAAACAAGTTTCCTAGGAAATGACCACCTGTAGGTTTCTATTTTGTTTGGAAAAGATAACTAAAATTTTATATAATATTTCAAAGAATGGGAAAAACTTGTATTTTCATGAAATTATAGTAAATAAGTTATATCGTTTGTCGTTTGTTGTTGAAGGTCCCCCTTTATGAAAGGAATGCCACTACTACTAGAACAATGAGACATCAACCATTGCATTTATTAATTCTATGGTTTTCATTCATTAAATGTGTCTAGGTATTGATATTGACCTGTGGTCTCTATATATGAATTTCATAATTTTTATTTCTTTGAAAGGATAATATAACTTTCTTCACCAAAAGAAATAAGGAAATAGAGACATTAAATGAGTACAATTTCTCTCATTTATAACTCTTGAAAAGACAAATTCTACTACCTTGCTGTCATAAAATTGTAGGGATACTCAATGATAAAGACCTTTTAAGTTGTTTCCCCTCCAAATAATACAAAAATTCATTGCAACCACCACAAAAGGCAGTGTTCTAGTTTTCTCTCTCAATGACATAGATTCTACAAAATTCAAATTTGAGTTATTAGACTCCCTTTTTGGGTTCAAGCATTAAATTTAGATTAAGCTTCATGTATATATATCTCTTCAAGTGAGAAAGCTATGGTTTAATCCATATCATATTGTTTATGAATCTCAAAGCAACCAATGTAAAATAAGATATTTATAATTTTCTATGATAAACTCTTTATTACCGACGGCCTCCTCGCCTATTGGTATGGGGTCCATTGTGTAGGGCATGCATACACGAGTGCCGCGTTATCCGCCCCTTATTTTCGGGAGGTGCTTATCGTCTTTGTCACAAAAAAAAACTCCTTATTGAATTTTTTGTCTACTTAAAATGTCTCATCAATGAAAAAATAATGTATAAGAATCTGCTTTATAGAGCATTATAACAGCCATCAGTTCATTAATCACATGTCTTTTATTGATTAGACACTATAAACACCATAAGAACAACTAATTCTAAAGCACATGCTTTATATGATATGTGATATGGATAAGAAATAAATTTTATTAGTTAAAACTAGGGTTTACTGTTTAGGTTTTAAGATTGTTGTTTATGGTTTATGCCAGAGCTAATCCAAATTAACTAACAAATTAGTTTGCATGTAAAAATGTAAAATTTTATAATAGTTTTCTGAGAGGATCCACAAAACACTAATCCATGGAGGAAAAATCTTCGGAGAAGGTAGAAGAAAGAAACATCCAAGGATGAAGACTTCCACATACTTTGAAAGTGAGTTTGAGATTTGACAAAGTGTTGAGCAAGGCCATACAATGTGACATGCATGGCTACTGATCACAGTTTCAATGGCTTTCACATCACTTGATTCACTTCTCATTGAGTGGGCATCTTCTCCTCCATGCCCAAATAGTGCACCGTGGACTCTTGATGTTTCCTTTCCTATCTCTAATTTGAAATAGGATTGTTTTTGGGTACAAAATTTAATAAATTAAAATCAATAAAATTATCAATTAATAGTATAATGATTAATATCAATTGTTAAGATAAAATTTAATTTAAAATATTTATGTGCTATAAAATAAAAGTTACACACACTATATATATGTCTACATGTTAGATAATGGAGGAAATTGATTGCCATTTCTTGTTTTGATGTGTTTTTTGCGTTATGTGCTAAAATACTTGTGAGATATTTGCAAGTGACGGAAAAATCTCAAAAATTTTTCTTTTTAAGTTTTGATGTGCTTTTTGCGTTATGTGCTAAAATACTTGTGAGATATTAGCAAGTGACGGAAAAATCTTAGAAATTTTCCTTTTTTTGATGAAACTTTCTCTTTCCACCGCTAAAAGCCAATTTTCCCTTCAATAAACACCAAAGCTACCATGTTGTCCTAGGGATGGCAAAATCCGAACTGATTCATGGTTTCTGACCCGATCCGCCCCAAATGGGACGATTTTTTTTTTTGTTGGAGAGCGGGGCACGGGGCGGGGCAGAGCCGGTTTGGTAAACATCCTATAATAACCCTTCTCAGAATATCAGGGAAAGTTGTGGATTTGCATACAAGACTTTTAAACCATAAGGATTATAATGTAAATTTTCCTAAAGTCAGGGTCTAAATCATAAGTTGGTCAAAAATAAATAAATAAATAAAGGGGCTTTAAATTTTCTCTGATCTATATTTCTAGATCAATCTTATCCCATTTGACCTATTTGATTTCTGAGAGAAATCTTTAAATGCCTCATCTACGTTTTTCTCTAGTTCTTTCTCTCTCTCTCTCTACGTTTTTCTAGGTTTTAGCGATCCAAAAACCCTAACCTTAATCCTCCTTCTCATTGCTTTGCTATCGGAGAATCATGGATAGGTCCTGGAGAGTGGAAAAGCCGAGACCAGAGTCCGCCGTTACCGAGATCCAGATCACCACCCAAAGCCTGATTGGGAACTATCTCACCTATGCCTTCAGCCTCCTTCAGGTATATTATACACCTCTTCCTACAATCTTGGGATTGCGTTAATAAATTGATTGCTACGTTCTCGATCTGTGGGGTACTGATTTGTTGGGATTTTCCCGTAATTGGTTAGTTGTTGATTTGAGTTTGAACGGTCTTGGATCGTAGATCTTAGTTTTTATTCTATATTAAATAAGTGATTTGATGTTTAGAAGGGTTATTTGATAGTTTATAATATGTCTATGAAGTTAGTGTCTGAATATGTGTTCTGGTTTCGATTTAGATCTTGTTGAGGGAGAATAGATCTGAGTGTAAGCTGAACCGACACGTGTGAGGTAAATATTCCACCTAAATTAAGCAAGGTTTTTCTTATCAATTTATAGAAATTATTTTCATTATAATTTAAATTATTTATTGCTATTATCTGATATTTCAAAGAAACCGTAATCGATCTACTTTTTGCACAAAACTGAACCATGCATGTATGTTCGATTTAGAACTATTGACATCTTTTTGTTTGAAACACGTTCTGAAATAGCGGTTATGTTTGCTATGATTTATTGTTTCGCAAGAGTCATTTTGATTTTCGAATGTCACCAAATGGTCTATGTTTTGACCCATGTTAATGGGGGTTATAAATTGACCGTGTCGACACGTTTTGATCATGAACTAGTTTAGCCCGCGTGTCGGTAATAATAACAGCTTTTTGACTTCTGACTCAGGCCACTTATATGATTGGGATGACTTATTTTGATCAGGACGACTTATTTTGACTCTGGTTTCCGAGATAACATATATGAAATTTTGACTTGGGGTAAATAGTGGTCATAGTACATTTGGGAGACACTATATTATTTTTTAGTACGAAACACAAGTCCTTTGATTTTATGACTTGGTGTTCATCTTCTGATGATACTATATTTGCGATCATTTGGTTTGGATATGTACCATCTTTGCAAATAAAATATGTCATTGATTTCTCTTACTGTTTTATTTTATATTACATTATGAAATCCTGCATGGTTTATTTTTATTGTAGTGGATGCTTACTGAGCTCCCAAGCTCATTAATCCATGGACATTTTTTTTTTCAGATCACGAAGAGTAGGTAGTTAGGCTAGATGGAGCGCTCAGGATCCTTGCCAGCCATTAGCACCTTTGCCTTTTTCTTTGATCCTATTATGTATTTAGTCATGTTGGAAAACTTTGGTTTACTTCTTAGAATTTTTGTGTGTAATATTAGTTTATCTGTTAATGTTACCTTTCGGATTGTAAGTATTATTACCTATCTCCTTGTACTAGTATACGTTGACTAGGTTTTGAGGTCTTACATACATAGTGGGGCCCATCCCCACACGTATGCGGTCAGTCTGCCAACGTCCCCTGTGGGTTCGGGGCGTGACACATCCATTTTAAATCTGCCCCGCCCAGCCTCATTAAATTATGAATGTAATGCCCCGGAATTTTTACGAATAAATAAATTAATTTATGGAAATAATTACTGAGATTAATTAGCACATAAAAGTGATTAATTACTTGTAAACCCAATAAAGGGGAAAATCGAGAACTAATGAATCTAAAGTCCAGTCTCGCAACAATTTGGGCCAGAGCAGGCCGCATTGGGCCAGGCCAATTAGACATGAAATAGTTCGAGATGGACTGAAGAGATTAATCCTGGTTTATTAATTAGAAGAATTAGTAAATGTTAATTAATTTCAATTATTTAGTTGGAGATATGGGACAAAAATGTGAGTCTCGATAAAGCACAACTGGTTTAGTCAAAAGCTGGAAGATATGGATCTAGGTCGGCTCGTAGAGGCGACCTGTGAAGTTATAGTGTACCCGTGATATTACCGGGTGTCCCCGTGACGAGATATTCTATTATCTTTAAGTGGTTAATCAATGAAGGGTTTAAAATGTAGTTAAATGAAATTAGAATAATAAAAATTGATTTGTTTAAATCAATTGAAACATAACTTTGATGATGATTTAAAATGTAAAGATAAAAGAGGGATCAATTCTTCTCAGCTGACCCACTCCCAGAACGCGACAGAGCACCCTCCGCATGCGCGAAGGACCGGCGCGAAAATGGGATCTGGTCGCTCCCTTTCTCGTGGGTGAGCAGCGCCTCAGAGCTACAGGGATCTCGTGAGGCTGAGTCAATCTTTGGCTTTAAGTAGAGGAGAAGCTAGGGCAGTTGATCCCCTTCTCTTCCCGCGACCAAGCTGCGAGCACCCTCTCCATTTCCCTTCGATCTCCGACGAACTTTCCCCCGCCTGACACCTCTAAAGACCTCGTCCTTCGGCTACCTTCTCTCCACCGCACAGGCACAACCCTAGCCTGACGATACCTGCGCGCGTGGTAAGACTAAGCTCATCGCCGCCTTCTTTCCTCGTGCGCGACCGGCGGCTATGCACGACCAGGTAGTGACCTCCTTCCTTCTCTGCCCTCCAGTGTTACTCCGACCCCCAGCCGACGCGGGCCAGCCTGCTGCCGGTCTACACCTCGAGGTCGCCCTTCCTCTGTTGCCTTTGGTCACCAGTAATCTCCCCTCCGGCAACAATGGGCAGCCCGGCTACTACCTTCTCTGTCCTTCTCTCGGTTTAGTGGAAACCTCAGCGATAAGTTTCCCCATTCGGAGGACAATCGGTTGTTAACTTGAAGTTCTGCCCAAAATCACAGTGAGTCTCTTTTAATGTTTTAATGATGTTGAGAATTGAAGATAAGTCATCGAAGGGGCAGGGAATTGGAGTAGCTAAACAATCAAGAGATGGGTTGTATGCTTGTAGAACTGAGATTATGATATGTATGCTTTTATGCTATTATGGAAGAATGTTTGTATAATTTTAGGGGCCTTCCAAATAGGAGAGGTGCTGCCGAATTTTCGTAGAAATCTTAAGTAAATTATAGTTGATTAAATCTCCATGATCATGTTAGTGTTCAATTTCATTTAAGAAGCATGCTAGAAGCTTTTAGAACTAAGGCTTTTAATTGAACAATTCCATATCTAAGTCTATTAGAGATACGAAGCTCATGCTAAGGGAAATTGCTAAGAGAAATGGTGCTTGGTTTAAACTTGATGGAATTATCATATTTTAACTAGTCTAAGTAGAATATGAGATAAGAATACGGTGTTCGTATTCCTGAAAGTTTGTATTTTTGATTTTAAGGACAATGGAAAGGCAAAGGCAAGACCGTTGCTGCTGAAGGACCTAGCCAGCCTTAAGAACTACTCAGACTAAGGTGAGAGAACACAACTGAAAATCTACCATATTTCTCCTATATTTTTATTATACATGTTTCTTTGAGAATTCATGATTTGAGTTTATTACTTTTCATAAAATACTATGAGTATTCTAGCATGTCTTTATTAATCATGTTCGGATTTTGAAATCTTGTTTTTGAAGAGCATGTGGAAAACACCTAAATATTACAGAAATAGAAATGAAAGATTGATAGAAATATTAGTGCACTGCACCGTACCTACATACATACCTGCACCAGAGGTGGCTCTACGATAGAGCCATAGAGTACAATACTAGATAGGGAAGGGGTGGTTTTCATAGCTCTGTTTTCTTTAGTCCAACTATCTGTTTTCAAACCCTCCTGATTTCAAGGAATAAAACCCCCTTTCCATCCCCATCGGGTGCTTAGTATACATATATATACTATAGCTCAACGGTTGTTGATTGGTCCGATCGGAGAGCTATCAAATGTTGATTGGTCCGCTCGTTTCCACTCTGGTTCCGCAGTATGGAAGTAGAGGTGTAGTTGACACTAATATGATTAATGATGATTATTTGATTTCACAGATTGTCAACCTTCCGGTTGTTGATTGGTCTAACCGTGTTGGCAACTGGCTTTGATTGGTCAGCCAGGACAAATGTGGAAATCATCTCCGGTACAGTCGTACCGATGAAAATGATTAAAGAAACACATATGTGCATATTATTTCATTTTCTATTGATATTAGCATGATTCATGTCTATGATCAGCATTCTATCTTCATGTTTTAATATCGTACAGTTCATATCTTTACTTTACTTTATTTTTATTATCTATTATCAAAGACATATAGGTATGTTTATACCTAACAGTGGTGTTCGTACCTCAATGAGCTCCTGTAGCTCACCCTATTGTTGTATGACATTTTGTAGGTAGTAGATAGGTACATGACCATGCTTAGAGTGGAGGATAGGGTCTTATCTACCTTAGATGGCTCTGTCTGTCTGGCCCATATCTTGTATTTGAGTTTAGTGTTCATGATTTGAGGAGTAATGTCAACTCCTATGCAAACTTGTATTGTATTTTATGACTTTATGGTTTGTACTATTATCGTATTTGACTTTAGGATTTCGTAATATTAGCATTGATTATGAGTTAATTCTTAGTTTATATAGCCTTAGGCTGGGGTTCACTCCCTGACCTGGCTGGTGTGACACCTGTCCCCTGAAAAGGAGAAGGGTGTTACAATGAAAATGCCCTTATATATATATATATATATATATATATATATATATATATATAGGGTTAAAGATACTTTTCGTCCCTCAAAGGGTACAATTGTTCACTTTCATCCCTGTATTTTCATTTTGTTCAATACAGTCCCTATATTTTGCATTTTTGGTCACATACAGTCCCTGATGCTGACATGGCGCTTATGTGGCAGCCAAGTAGCATACGAATGAAATACAAGGGTTTTTTTAAAATATTTTCTTTTTACAAATGGATGTATTTTGTTGATGTTGCGTAACAAGTGATCGTATATGCTTATGTGGAATGCCAACTGGAGCATTGACATAGCAAAAAAATTAAAATTTAAATTATGTTGACATGGCAAATATTTTTTTTAAACAATAAACAATATAAACAACCTAATTAAATTCATTAACCAAACCTTAACCAAACCCTAACCAAACCAAACAAACTAATTAATTCATTACAATATAAACAACCTAACCAAACAATCTAATTAAATTCATTACAACCAAACAATATAAACAATATAATTAAATTCTTCATGTTCTAAGATCAATGAACCAAACCCTAATCCTAATCCTTCTTCTTCTTGCCGCCATTGTCGCTGTCGAAGAGATGCACCTGGCCCATCGCACTGAGGATCCCACTCTCCGGCGGGTACCCGGACAGTAACCTCCTCACTATCAAACTCATCTGGCTTATCAACAATGATCTTGATCTGGTTTTGGAGGTCCGGTAGAAGAACAACTCGCCTTGGAAGGAGACGGAGAGGTTGCGGGTCGTGGTGCAAAGGGCGCTAGCGGCGACAGAGGGCTCAGCGGTGGGTGTCGAGGGTCGGGCGAGGTCGACGGAGTGGGAGCGTTTCGACGTCGCAGGCCGTACGACAGGGTGTGGCGTGAAAAGCTACGACGGGAACCAACGAGAAGAGGAGGATGAGGATGTGCTCGTCGACAAGGAAGAGGAAGGTGAGTGGACATTGAGATACCGAGAGGTGATCTATTTGATTCGGGGGCGCCGACGATGAGAAACATTATCTTTTTCAGAGGGGAAGAGAGGCAGACGAATGGGATCTCGCAACGCGGCGGTGGCGGCAACCATGTTGACGGTCTCGAGGCCCAAATCTCGATGGTTCCAAGCTATCTCTTGTTGCGATCTCTGAGAGAGATTGGGTTAGGGTTTTGTGGGAATGACGGTGGCACTTAGTTGCTGCTAGTGGACGACGGGGAGAAGATAAGGGTTAGGGTTTTCAAATAGGGGATTGGGGCGCGGGATTTGAGTAATGAATTTAATTAGGTGGTTTGATAAATTAATAATGTTGTTATTTTAAATCTTAAATAAAATTAAAATTTTTAAATTTTGCCATGTCAGCAACATAGTGGCATTCCACATCAGCATATATCGACATGTGTCATGCCAACGAAGCGAAATACATCCATTTTTTAATTAATAAAATCAAAATATATCTATGTATTTCATTCATATGCTACTTGGCTGCCACATAAGTGCCACGTCAGCACTAGGGACTGTATTTGACAAAAAATGCAAAATACAGGGTTGTATTGAACAAAATAAAAATACAGGGATGAAAGTGAACAATTGTACCCTTTTGAGGGACGAAAAGTGTCTTTAACCCATATATATATATATATATATATATATATATATATATATATATATATATATATATATACGGGGCTGATACTATGCGTCCAACCTTATCACTTTGCAAGTGCGGTCGCCTCGTGTTGGCCCACTTGCGCAGTGTTTTGAGGAATCCAACCCTATGGATGGAAAGAACATCGAAAAATAAGCTAGCATATCTATTTGGGTTAAAGTCATTTTTGGTCCCTGAAAAAAGGGCCAATGTTCATTTCCATCCCAAAATTTTAAAATTTGTTCAATACGGTCCACATCAGCATATACTGCCACTTATCACTCCACATCAGCAAAATAACGACCTAAACATAATAATAAAAAGATTATATGCATTTCATTGGTATTCCACATGACCGCCACGTCATCAATAGGGACCAAAAATGCCAAAATACGGAATATATAGGGATCCAAAATGTCAAAATATGCAATACATAGGGACCATATTGAACAAATTTTGAATTTTGGGATGAAAATGAACATTGGTCCCGTTTTCAGGGACCAAAAATGACTTTAACCCTATCTATTTTCATAAAATTTGGGAACTTGTAGGGTCTTCATCTTAAATGGTGAAATTTTGAACCGGTAAAATTTCTATAAATTTTCACCCGTTAAGATTAAGACCCTACAAGTTCCCAAATTGTATGAAAATTAACATGCTAGCTTATTTCTCGATGTTCTTTCCATCCATATGGTTGGAAATCCTTAAAATACTGTGCAAGTGGCCAAATGGGAGACTACCTTACCTGCACAGTAATCCGGCCGACCTTATAATATCATCCCTATATATATATATATATATATATATATATATATATATATATATATATATATATATATATATATATGGGCATTTTGTCAATGTTTGTGCAAGACTTTTCATCAATTTTCTAAGTATAAAACACAAACTGTCAACTTGCAATCATATATTAAAGGTTAAAAATATGGGCATAGGCAGGCGGGGCGGGGTAGGGCATGAGGAAAACCCATGGTAGTGGTTGTGGTATTCAAAATACCACTATTTGGATGGGGCGGGGCAGGGCACAGGGAACGGGATGGTTCCGGCTGGGCGGTGATAGTAGAAGCATGTCCCGACCTGCCCCATTACCATCACTATGTTGCCCCAGGTTTAGAATTGAGAAAATGAATGATTGGATGGTTGCAGAGTCTACCTCTTGCAATTGTGTATGTGTGAGAGTTTATTTCCACAATTAGAGTTTATTTTTTTCTATGTTGAAGTTTACCAATATATATATATATATATATATATATATATATATATATATATATATATACATATCTATGATCCATATCTCCTATAACAAGGCTTTTCTTTCACTTCTCTCACATTGTCTTCTCCAAGATTCACTTTTTTTCTTATCCCTTTGGATTATTGTTGGTAGAAAACTTATGGTAGTGCTTCGACATGAATATTCGTTTTGTTTAGCAAGTAGACAATAAACAAAGGTGCTCATGTGCTCTACGTCTTCGAGAAGTCTCATGTTCCTAAATCACTTCATCCCAACGAGGTCCTCTCCCCAACTTACATTGGTGGGTGGGGCTGAGTTATGGCCAATATGGGAGTTGGGCCATGGCTGTCCACTAACTTACACAAAAAGAATAAGGAAACTCAAGTTGGGCTTTTCTCAATACCTATTCACTATGGCTCCTCATCTTCAACTGTGTAGGCTTCATCTTCTCCTTTATAGAGCTCACCTTCTCCTATGGAGATTTCGCCTATTCCTGTGCAGGTCTAGCCCCTAGTACAGGCTGTGTGGACTGATGGAGGGTCAAGGACCAAAACGACCAGTAGATCATGGGCAAATGTCGTGAAGAACAAGATCCATCAAGACAAGGAGAAGACGATCATGATGGGGGGTCCAGTGCTAGAAATTTCAAAGCGGCGGTGACAAATACGATTATCTTGGAGGAAGAGGTAGTAAACAAAGCCCATTCAAACATAAAGATGACACTATACGGTAAGGTTTCTGGTAAATCACCTTCTCTTGAACTAGCTAGGGAAAGTCTTTTTCGGCTTTGGAATAGCCTTGGAGGATTTTCTATAGCAAATATGCCCAATGGATTCTTCTTAATATGCTGTAAATCAGAGCAAATGGTTGAATGGCTGTTGGAGGATGGTCTATGGACTGCTAATGGTTTAGTCTTTCACCTTATTCGTTGGAAGACCACTTCCAACCAATGTTTGAATGACCGAGCTCGACCACGATCTAGGTTTAGCTACATCACTTACCTATAGAATACTAGACTTTGAAGATATTAGAAGCAGTAACATTGTTCCTCAGTAGACTCGTTAAGATAGATGATATGACCTTGGCAATGAATAGGGAACGATATGCACAGGTTTGTATAGAATTAGATTTAAATCAACCCCCTAAGAGGGCAATGTGGGTAAGTTCATCACAGTCAAAGATCTTTGTTCCAATTTTATGTGAAAAACTTCCTATATTTTGTTATAGTTGTGGTGTTATAGAGCATGGTACATAGGCCTGTGAAGTGGAACAAACCAGGAGCCGAATTAGTGTGGCTAGAACAAAGCCACGGATGCTAGACCTAAAAAGGAAAAGCAAAGTGGTCGAAGACGTCGTTAACCCTATTTAGAATACTGATGCTTTGCCGAAAAAGGAGGAGATAGAGAGGGAAGAAGGAGACAAGTAGGGCTTTGGGCCTTGCATGGTGGTCAAACATCGCCAAGGTAGGGGAAAAAAAGGTAAGAGCGAAAATCATATCAGTGGTGGCCGTCCGAAAAGAAACATAGACTGCATGTGCTCTAAAGACGTGAAGAGGACGGAAGGTGACCGTTCAAACGGGTAACAAGGGGCACTTCTTATAACAACTCAGGGTATTAACACATAACGGTAAGCCAGGGTAGCCGGTCCCAAGGTGGAGCAGGGCATGGTGGAGTGATATCTACGCGCAACTTAAGGGCAGAGGATTTAATGTTGGTAGGGGCTACGTATGTCGGCCATGAGAACATGCTAGAACATATTTCAAGGTTGATCCCCATAGAGAGCGAGGGTTGTTCTAGATCATGTTGGAAGACTCTAAAGGCTTGGAGTAAAAGGAACAGAGCCAGACAACATTGGTAAATGGGAAGGTAGCTTGGACACAGAACTCATGTCATTGTCATGGAAAGGAGAACAAGGACAATATACCTCGGAAGCAAAGACAAGGATTCAAAGAGGTATGTAGTCTAATTTGGGCAAAAATCCTAACTCTCATCTGAGTTGTGTTAATAGGGTAATGAGTGCATTCAGAAGAGAGAAGGAGGGAAGCTCAGAGAAGGCTAAGATGGTAGATGTTGATGAGACACCAAACAGAGGAAAGGACATGGAATTAGGTGGTGCTACTAGTCAAAGAGAAGAAGGAAGTTCCAAAAGGGCTTTAGAGGAGCATGGAAAAATAAACACCAAAGAGAGGGCGTATAGAGCCAAAACGGGTGTACCATAACAACTCATAAGGTAAATAAAATACTATTTTGGAATTACCGAGGGGTTACTTGCCATGAAACGGTAAGTCATATTTTAACAATTATTAGAATTATGAAAATATCTCTTATGTGTCTTGTAGAAACAAGAGCAAATAGGGAGCGGGTATTGAGATTCTGTAATAAGATAAGGAAGGATTGGCAATGGACTGTTATATCTGCAAGGGGTTGCTCTGGTGGGATTATAGCAACATGGAAGAATGAAGTAGGACAGGTCACACCAATGAGTGTGTCCAGGTTTGTTCTTCACCTTATAATAATAGGAAGTTACTTACAATCGAGGTTGGTCTCAATTTTATTTAATTGGCAAAGTACTAATAATCAAAAGGATACATGGAAAGAACTGTGAAAGCTTAGCACCATACAAAATTCCTGGTTGTTGGGTGATTTTAATGTAATAAGGAGGGTTGAAGAAAGACAAGGTGGTCTAAGAAAACAAATGATGGATATCAAAACTAAACTATTTAATCATTTTCTGAGGCATAATAATTTAGTTAAGCTTAAATATACTGGTTCTCCCTTCACTTGGTATAACAACCAACAAGGAGGAGAAAGGATTTGGGCAAAACTAGATAGATTAATCACAAATGGGAGAGGGATGGATGAGTGTAAATCATACCAAATTAAAATTTTACCTAGGTGTCCGTCAAACCACAACCCTATACTATTAGAATTTAAGCCACAAAAAACTTTTGGGAAGAGACCATTTAGGTTCAATAATAATTGGATTCATTTAAAAAAGTGTCAATCTAGTGTAACAGAAATCTGGAAAACTAAAAACAATAGAAATCTATAGAATGAAACTACTCACATATTTCATAATCTAAGGAAAAGTTTAGTTCATAAGTATACAAGTAATCCACATCATTTAGAAATAGAATGAGAGAAGTGGAGCAGGATATAACAAGATCGGAAGATACAAAGAGTAGATCAATTAATGAGGAGCAAAAGTGGAATTCCCTGATAGGATTATATAACAAACATCAAGCACTATTAAGACAAAGTACAATAGCTTGGGTCCAAAAATCTAGAGTTCAGTAGTTAAAAAATAGGGACAACAACTCTAAATACTTTCATCAAATCACAAGGAATCAAAGGGGAAAAATAAGATTCATCATATTAAGAATTAGAGGAATGGACTCATAACAAAACCTCAGGAAATAGAGAACTGTTTTATTACCTTTATGATAAGCTATGGCAAAAACATGATTATTGGGCTCATGATAGAATACTACAAGCTCTATCAGAAGGCATCCCAACATTAATAGAGGAACAAGCAAGAAGTCTGGTGAGGCCGGTAACTAAACAAGAAGTATATCAAGCACACAATTCCATGCCCAAGAGGTAAGTCTCCTAGGCCTAATGGTTTAATGTAGCGTTTTTCAAAGCATTTTGGAATGCCATAGTAGAAAGTATAACTAGGGCAGTAGGTCATTTTTTTGAATATGAGCATTTACCAATTAGCTGGAATCAAACTCATGTATGCTTAATACCTAAAATTGATAACCCACTTTATATAAAGACTATAGGCCAATCTCTTTGTGAATTGTGAATTATAAAATAATTTCTAAGATAATGGCAAACAATATTAGGTAGGTACTGAAATATATAATTGGAAGAAAAATAGATTGCATTCATTCTAGATAGAAGCATATTTGATAAAGTTCTAGTAGTCCAAGAGTTAGCACATTCATTAGAAATGAATACCCAGAAGAACCTAATAATGCTAATTAAAATGGATATGAAAAAGGTATATGGTAGAGTTAAATGGGATGCAATTACAGTTGTTCTTAGCAAGATGAAGTTTCCCAAGAAGTGGATAACCTAGGTGAAGCATTGCATTAGCACTACTAAGATGGCATTTATTATAAATGGTAGAATTTGGAGATGGACTAGACCAAATACAGGTATGAGACAGGGTGATCCCCTGTCCCCATACTTATTGATTATAGTCTCACAAGTGCTATCAAATTTAATAAACAAAACTAAATCAATAGGGCTTCTAAAAGGAATAAGAATCACAAATGATTTGACCATTAATCATGTATTGTATGCAGATGACCTATTATTGTGTTGTAAGGCAACTAGGAAGAAGTCAACGACTTTAAATATGTGTATGGAAATGTATTCAATGCTCACGGGACAACAGACCAACGTTAACAAATCTAAAATTTATTTACCCCTCCTGGATTAACCTTATACTAAAAAGATCTATCATGAATATTCTACAATTTGAACAGGGAACATTTCCATTTAGATACCTGGGATGCTGAATATCCCCATATAAGATACCAACTAACAAGTTTAGTAATCTAATAGATAGAATAGACAAAAAAAATATTGGCATACAAGAAAACACTAAACTTGTCTATGGTTGGAATTGAAGAGTAACCTTGTTAAATTCAATAATTATATATGGCTTAACCAATTTATGGACTGAGTACTTACGTAATTCTAGAGTTAGTGTTGTAGGAAATAACTAGATTATGCAGGAACTTCATCTGGGGAACAATAGTAAAGCTAAAGGAATGCATCTCATTAGTTGGAGCACTATCTACTAAATGAAGTCTAAGGGAGGCCTAGGTGTTAAGAGCCTATTAGTAATGAAAACAAGACTATTAGCTAAACATGCTCTACATTTACTTAATAGGATAGACAAAATTTGGGCCAAGTTAATGATACAAAAATATGGTCCCATTAAGCCATGGGAAGAGATTATGATAAGTTGTCCTAGGCTTTTAGAATGCTAGCTAATACAACTAGGAAAATAAGAGGGGATATGTCTACGACAAGAACAATGACTTTTAACTTTATTATGCTAAATCCCTAGTTATTTGATATACCTATATATTGGAAGCCACCCTTTTTTAACATGGGTTAAAAGGAATGTAGGTTGGAAAAGAATGGGACAGGGAAACTATAAAGGATATTTTTCCTAACCAAGTAGCCTAACACTAATGAGCAAACAAGTGGTGAAGGAAGCAAGGAATGATGAATGGAAATTCACACATGCAACGATAGGAAAACATTGACAGTAACTATTTATGAAAAACATAAAAGATAGAACAAAAATACTCCATAGGAAGGATGGAAGAAATTACGGAAGATGAAGGTTACTCCTAGGGTGAAAATGTTTATGTGGAAATATTGCAATGGAAAAATCCCAATAAGGGAGTATTTATATGCACTGAATATAGGACCAGATGATTCTTGTCCAATGTGTAGTTTAGGAAAAAAATTTCACCCATGGACTAGATAGGTATGGGAGGAGATAAAGCTGAAGGATTTTGCAATCATTGGAACATGCATAAGGAGAAACTGGAAGAAGGCACATGGCTAGGAAAGAGAAGAATGGGAGGGAACAAGATAACAGAGCAAGAAACAGCACTTATATCATATGACCTTGGCAAATATAGAAAGCAGGTTACAATAAGATATTCAAAAGTACAAAGAATGACCCTAAAGGAGTGGCTAGGATGAGTATTGCACTCGCTCTAGAATATAGAAACAACAACTATCAATTGAAGAAGTGGAAGATGGACTGAGAGGAAATGAAATATGGAGTATATAAACTATTTTATCTATGTTGATGCTTCTTGGAAAGATGGAACAGAAAGGGTAAGACTAGGATATGTAATTCTTACTAATGAAAGTGAATTCTGTGTTATAGGTTGTAGAACAAGCCAAGCCAAGTCAATCTTTGAAGGAAATATGGAATCAGTCAGAGAGGAACTGAGGATATTAACCATAATGGGGTGCAAAGAAGCAATTATCTATACAAATAACCAATATACATCAAGACTATTACAATAGCCGAGCTAAGACCTAAACAAAGACACAAGAGAGCTAACTAATGAATGCTAAACATTGCTGATGAAGCTATTAAACAAGAATATAATTAAAGTCCCCATAGAAGACAACATGTGTGCAAACATATTAGTTAGGAGAGCAAGAAAAACTCTCTAGGAGAAAATATATGCAAAAGTGGCAAATATGGTGAATAGAGTCCAGGAAAGATACAACAGATTTCAAGAGTTCGTAATATCTAGCTAATTGTAGCTCCTCTATACTGAAAAAAGACATGTTTTGAATTCTTTTTTATTAATTCAAGGGTTAAAGCCATTTTTAGTCCATATACTTTGAGGTTTTAGCAAATTTAGTCCCTATACTTTCAAAATGTTCAATATGATCCCTATACTTTTTATATTTTGTTAAATATGGTCTTTGTTGTTGACATGTCAGCACAAGTGGTATACGAATGAAATACAAGCTATTTTTGTTTTTTTTTAAGTGGACATATTTTACTGATGTGGCGTCATATATAGTCGTATTTTGCTAATGTGGCGTAACAAGTGTCCGTATTTGCTGATATGGACTAATAGGTGTATTGTTGACATGGCTGCAAAATGTCACGTCAGAAAAAATTTAATGGGGAATTTAAAACATGCCACATGGCATGCTGACATGGCAAATTTTTAAATAAATATAAACATACTTAATTATTTATCAAATAACATAATTAAACTAAATACAATCAAATTAAACTTCAATCAAATTCCCCAGATTTAAAAGATTTTCCATTTCGTCCCTCCTCTACCTCCTCCGCCGTCCCACCAAAATGAAATGGTAAAGATTTTCCATTTCGCCCCTAAAATTCCCCATATTTTGCTTTTAAAGCTCCATGCATGTGAATCTTCTTAGATTTTTTTCATGGTGATTCTGGCGTCAAAGCTTAAATTAGACTCTGATTTTGAGGAGTTCTTATTTGTCTGAAAATTTGGAGATCTAGCGTTTTTGAGCTTGAGGATTCGGGTTCGGATCTGTGTGATCTAGGGTTTGGGGATACAGCAATTGAGCATGTTTTGGATCAATCCGGGACGATGGGGTGGGAGAAGTAAGGCCTTGATCCTACTCTTGAAGGGGAGGAGTGTGGCCTCAATGCCAAGCTCCAGAAGGTCCCTGCTCTGTGAAATAAGAACTTATATACTTGGAATACTAATATCAAAATGGGATACTCAAACTGAGATTTTTTTATTTTCCATAATCAAAATGATAACAAGGAATGCCTATAAATACAAAAATAGATAACTCCTCAAAACAAGCTACTTATCATACCAACTCTGAACCATCAGTCCATTATTTACCACAACCAAAATGCACCTAAAAATGAGTCATATTAGCAACGTGGAGATAAACTAGCTATCATAACTTTGAAGAATTCATCCAACTTTTAATCAGTCAACAACCCCCCTTGATTCAAAGTTGGTTACTCAAGTTGTCTTCTGAAATACACATGTTTCTGAAAAGGAAGTGACTTGGTCATGATATCAGCCACCTATTAATTTTTATTGCATTACCTCAACACTATCAGTTCTTTGGCCACTAGTTCATGAATGAAATGGTGTCATATAAAGATATGTTTGGTCCTTCCATGATAAATTTTGATTTTTTTGTCATTGCAATGGTAGCCTTCTTATCACACAAAATCTTTGTTGCTCCTTGGTGCTCCTTGGTGCTCCTTGGTGCTCCTTATGAAGATCCACGAGTATCCTTCTTAACCATAGAGCCTGACATGTCAAGGATGTTGTTGCTATGTACTCACTCTTTATTGATCATAAAGTTGTTGATGCTTATTTCTTTGAATTCCATGAGATAGCACTAAACCCTAATTAAATTGAACACACTTCCAAAGGTGCTCTTCATATCTTCAATTGACCTTGCCCAATCACTATTAGTAAATCCAAACAGTTTAAAATTTGATACTTGAGAATACCATATGTCGAAGCCTATTGTTCTAGTAGTATAACACATAATTCTTTTGGCCACTCCAAGATGATGACTTGTTAGTAAGTGCATAAATCCTGAAACAACACAAACTGAGAAAGATATATCAGGCCGAGTATGGGTTCAATAAATTAACCCTCCAACCATGCATACTTCTGAAGACCTTTCCATCAGCTGCTTCGGTGTAGTCATGTGGTTGGAGCTTTTCATTTACATGCATACGAGTAGTTGCTGGTTTGCATTTCATTATATTGAACTTTTTAGCAGATTGGTAGCATACTTCCTTTATGGCACGAGTACTCCATCTTCAAGTTGCTTAATTTCCAAGCCAAGGAAAAAATACAGCATACCCAAGTCTGACATTTCAAATTTCCTCATCACGCTATATTTAAACTTTGCCAGTAAGGATTGAGAAGACCCAAAGTAAATTATGTCATCAACATAAAGACATACTACAAGAAAGTCGTTCGTACCTTGATTCTTTAAATAGAGTGTAGACTCATTTTCATTCCTTATAAAACCATTTCCAAGAAAGAATGAATCAATCTTATTGTACCATGCTCGTTGACGTTGATTTAATCTGTATAAGGCCTTCCTTAACTTATATAAATATGTTGTCTTCCTTGTCACTAATTATATAGCCTTTAGGATGTGACATATAAACCTTATCTTTTAAGTCACCATTTAAAAAAGTAGATTTTACATCAAATTAGTGAATAGGCAATTTAAGTTGAACAACAAGGACTAGAACAATTCTTACATATTCAAAGCGAGCAACTGGGGAGAAGGTCTTTTTGAAATCAATACATTGTTGTTGAGAGTACCCTTTCGCTACCAACCGAGCCTTATGCCTTTGGACTCTCCCGTCATAGTGGTATTTTGTTTTAAATACCCATTTCAAACCAATGATATTCTTTCCTTCTAGTTAACCCAAATGAACAGGTTTCATAGATTTCATTTAGTGACTTAAACTTTCTTTATTGCGTTTCACTATAAGCATTTGAATTACTACTGTTGCTGCCCATCACAGGATAGGAAGTTATTGATGTTTCTGGTACAAAACCATATGTCTTGCTACTACTGCTTGAACCAGCTGAATTGTCAATTGTGGTTGTTATAGGTAAAGCTCCACATTGGTGAATTGAATCACTACTATTGCTACCATTTGTTGTGGGAGAATTTGTGAATGACGAATCGCAATTTTCTGTTGAATCCTCACTTGGCATAGGATCAATATTATTATCATTTTTCTCACTACCATTTTCGTAAAAACCCCAACTTTATCTTCATCAAACACTTCATTTCTACTAACAATAACTTTGCTTTTGATTGGATTGTATAAATAGTATGCTTTGGAATGGGAACAATACCTAGTGACGCCATGAGCAAGTCCTCTTTGTTAAGTCTACACAATTACTTTGATTGTCGATCACTTCAATGTGAATCCCATCCGAATGACAACCCTTAAGTCCTCTTTTGCTTGTTCTTTCACATAGATTTCTCTATTTTTGTGCTCGTTTGGGTATTTTATTGTGATTGAGCAAGAAAAAAGGTTCCCGGGGAAAAAGAAGTGAAATTCAAATTAATTCAGATCGAAAAGAGCCAAAAAGACAAGTGTACAACCGTGTGCATTCCCGTGCATAATTGTTGGGTAACTCCGAGATCAAACCAGGGTGTGCTCAAAGATACAGAGACATGTACGGCTTGTTGGACGACCGTGTTCTTGCCCGTACATCCCTCGGGATTCTAGAAGACCGCTTAATACCACATTGTAGAAGAGATACACGAGCGTGCTTTGATCTGAACGACCGTGCATCAGGAGTTTTGAAGCCTATAAAAGGACTCCAATACGACCTTTGAAGAGGACTTTTGGCGGATCAATATTTGGTGTCTTTCCAGCCGATGGCTAGGGTTTCAATGGAGATTGAAGGTGGAGGAGACATCAATCAGGGAAGTATCATAGTATCTTTAATCATGTCTCCCTCTTAAGATCTTGTGTTCGGTTTCCATAGCATGAGAGGCTAAACCTCCTGCAGTGCCTCGGGTCCTTGAACCTTAGGATGTACTTGTGATTCTTTTCTTTTCTTTAATATAGGCTTTTCTCTTTTGATTATTCTTATGGATTGTCTATGCGTGCTTAATGTTTGTGATTTGTTAGTGGGAAAGCGTTGGTCACATAATCTGTAGTTGCTTGATGCATGAAGAGAATTTTCGATTAAGCTAGATTTGGGCATGGATAATAGGGGGTGTGCGCACGCCGAGAGATCGGGTGATTGCGGTGATTACACTACATACTCTATGGATTAAGGTAAAACCTAATAGTGGGAATCACAGAACCGATGCTAATAATTAGTATAATGCTGTCATACTGCGAAGTCACTATATGAGACTATGATGCAGGAGGCTCGAGTCAAATGTTGGTACTGAGTTGGCGGGTCAACATAAATACGGGAAGTTATCGAGTCAATTCTAAGATTGGGTTGGTTTTGGTTGTGGTTCGGTATTTTGGCCATAACTTTGGCTACCGATATCAGAATCGGGCATTCGACCCCAATTCGGAAAGCTCTTTGCGGCGCGCACGATATGGGGACGTCACATTAGAGAGAATTTTATTTTTTTTCTATTTTTAGAAATATTTAATCCGCCAAATTAAGGTTTTCGATTTTTTTCTATTTTTGGTAATATTTCATATGCCAAATTAGGATAGGATTTGAATCCGATTTGATCTCTAATTTTTAGGAGTTATCTGATTTGTTTAAAGTTTTAAATTTAGTTAAGTTTAGTTTTAAATAATAATTTGTCAATTTTAACAAATTTAGATTAGATGATAAGGTTTTTAGGTTAATCTTTTGAGGCTATTTAACCTGGCTTGTGGGTTAGTTTTTCATTATTGAATTTTAAGTAATAATATTTTTTCTGAATTTCAGAGTATTTTCTTTGGTTCTTTGGTTCTTCGTTTGTTCTTCCTTGCGATCCTTAGATCTGGCTAGCCGGCGGGATAATCGCTACCCCGCCCGGCTTCAAATTAGGGTTTGGCTTTTAGGTGAGATCGGGGTCAAACTAATACAAGATTCCTCACAATCCAAGAATATATCAGTTAGATAGCTTGTATTAGGAATCGAGTCGGGCAAGGGATTTTTATAGGGATATTGATCCAGTGTGTTATGTTCTCTACATTAATTAAACTCTAGATTTTCCAATTGCTCACCATACTTTCTTTAGGTTTCTTTAGTTAGGATTAGATCACCACATATATTTTTAGGCTAGATAATAGAGTTCAAATTAGTACTAAACTGCCGGTCCCTGTGGATTCGACTACCCTATACTTGGGTACTTTACTACTTGAGCGACTCTGTGCACATGCCGATAGAAACACATCACAAACCATCTCCAATTATCATCTGTCTCATTGTCAACAATGGCGAAAGCTAAGTGGAAAAATCCTTCATTATCATATTTCCAGTTGCACCCAACAAAGTGCGACCGTATATATTTCTCCAATAGACGAGTTTCATCTAGGAATAACAAGGGCCTACAACCTTTCTTGAAACCATCAAGTGAGGCACAAAAAAAAAGATCCCTTGCTTGAACCTTTCACATTTTTTTTATCCAAAATCACAATGCTACCTGGGTTTGTGTCGGCCATCTTCATAGCATAGCACACCAATAGATCGTAGCTTGTCATATCGCATCCATGGAGCTTTTCTCGTGCAACCTCTTCACCCATCCAGGCCTGCTTATGTGGCAGGTGAACTCCATTCTTGCGTAATATGTCCCACTGTATGTCCATGACCCTATATAATAGCCGATCTTTAAGTGTCCGAATCACAAGTTTGTTGACCCATTTTTTAAAAGCTTTTTGGTGGGATGTCATTCCAATCCACTCACCACATATATGGGCAGCTTTTATTTATTTATTTTTTTATCCTAAATGTTTGAAGCGTGCCATCCCTTGATGCATGGACACACCACTAACAACCATCCACTACACATGCAGTGGTGACTCTTTGCTTATCATTATGGAGGAACTGATAGTTGAAATTGGGCTTGATGGCAAAGGTCCATAAAGCTTCCCTGAAATGTTCCTCATTCTCAAATCTCTGGCCCATTGTTTTGATCACCATGATGTCTAATTTTGAGTGGTTCGTTATGCATATGGTCATTCCTTGACTTTGTGCTGACATCATTTGCTTGAGTTTAAAAGAACTTCTTTGATAATAGGTCCCTAGAGTTTGCCACATCTAGTAAGAAAAACAAATAGCATCCCAACCTACTAAGTGAAAATGTAACAAATAGACGGAAACTCTAAAAAATAAATAGAAAGCCTAAAAAATAAACAGAAACTCTGTTTAATAAGTGAGAACTTTAGAAAATAAATGATTAAATCGTTTACTAAGTGAAAACTTCAAAAAATAAACATTTGAACCGTTTAGTAAGCGAGGAGTCCAAAAAATAAACGCTTAAGCAGTTAACTAAGGAAAAACTCCAAACAATAAACGTTTCAACCGTTTTGTAAGCCAAAGTTCAAAAAATAAATGCTTAAGAGTTTTACTATGTAGAAACACCAAAAAATAAACGCTTAAGCTGTTTACTAAGGGGAAACTCCAAAAAATAATGCTTCAGCCGTTTACTAAGCCAAAGTTCAAAAAATAAACGCTAAAGAGTTTTATTAAGTGGAATCTCCAAAATAAATAAAATAAAATAAATGCTTAAACCGTTTAAACCCCAAAAAATAAACGCTTCAGCTGTTTAGTGAGCCAAACTTCAAATAATAAACATTCCAACCATTTAGTAAGTGAAAACTCAAAAAAATAAATAAATGCTTAAGCCCTTCACAAAGCGGAAACTCCAAAAAATAAATGATTCAATTATTTAGTAAGTGGAAACTTCCAAAAAAAAAAAAAACACTTAAGCCAATCACTAAGAAGAAACTCCAAAAAATAAACGTTTCACTCGTTTAGTAAACCAAAGTTCAGAGAGAAAAAAGCTTAAGACTTTTAGTAATCGAAAACTTAAAAGTCGTTTAAAACCCAAAAAATAAATGTTTTGGCCATTTAATAAGCCAAACTTCAAAAAATAAACTCTTCAACTGTTTTGTAAGCAGAAACACTAAAAAAAAACGCTTAAACCGTTTACTTAGCGGAAACTCCAAAAAATAAACACTTCAGCCGTTTAGTAAGCAAAACCCCAAAAAATAAACACTTAAGGCGTTTACTAAGCGGAAACTCAAAAAAATAAATGCTTAAGCCATTTACTAAGCGGAAACATAAAAAAAATAAAGACTTAAGCGGTTTAATAAGCGGAAATTCCAAAAAATAAACGGTTAAGCCGTTTATTAAGTGAAAACTCCAAAAAAATAAATCTTTCAACCGTTAACTAAGGGAAACTCCAAAAAATAAATGGAAACTCTGAAAAATAAACAGAACGCCATAAAATAATCGGAAACCACAAACAATATACACGGAAAGGAAAACAACATACAAATACCGCAATAATTATAGGCAGATTTACGTAGAACATGCTTCTATTCTAAAACAAAATTAAGCATAGTTGATCAAAACAAAGAACATACAAAATCTGAACAAAGACAAATAAAAAGGTAGCCTTAATTACGGGGTTTGGTCCTCCGTTGTCACACCCTTGTCCTCAATGATTATGTCCACTATGATCTTCTTGAATATATGATATATGCCTCATATCCGCAAGAAATCTCCATCTGACTCAATAGAACATATGGTCTTGTGATAATTTGGAACGACAAACTTCACTCTCACATAGGAAGCTTTCAGGCTCCAATATTTGTATATATCCCCTAATACAGACTGCCATATGGACAATACGCTAAACTCAACAACATAACATTTTTCTTTCTTGCCCTTTTCTCAGGTTATTTACCATAAATTTAAATATTTTCAAATAATAATAATAATGATAATTTTTATTACTCATTTTATTCCAAATTTTTGAGAAGAATCTATACAATTTTTTTTATTTTAAAAAACATAATCTCATTCCATGTTTAATTATACCCCAAATATGGAGAAGAGAATGGTCATTTTCACCCCATTCCACTTATTCTCAATATTGTCAACGATTCTCATTTTATCCTCATTCTCAGTCTCATTTCTACCCCTTCCATCATGCCAAACGTGACATAAGAGATGATATTAAGAACAATAATCCTTTTTAGCTTTTATATCTCAAAGTTACCTACTAATATATTACTTCTTGTCGATCACCCTTAGTATTTCATAGTATAAACTCCAACAAATAACCATTAAGGCTCAAAAGTCCAAACTAATAACCCAAACGCACTATTCTCTTTTAGTGAGAACAATACAACACTATTGGCATGAGTAAATTAAGAGGGGCAGGTGGGCAATTATATATATTGATGAAGTGAGATCTTAGATGCAATGGCAATGCTTGCCACTCATGCTCATTTCTTGAGTGTAATTTGAGAATCTCATGTCACATTGACATGCCTCCTATTTTAAAAGTATACATACATACATATCATTCATATATTGATTCTTCTTCACTCTCATCATAATATATCCTTGTCATTCTCTCTCTCTCTCTCTCTGATTTTGTGGTTCTCATGAAATGGATGTCTTTGTTTCACTGAAGTGACTCTTCACATTGTGCAAGTAGTTGGCCACTTTACAATCTCAACCAAACCATGTCATCTTTCTCATTCTCTTCTTCTCTTTCTCTTTTCTATTTTTGAAAGTGGCCTTAATAACTTTCATGCTTGATGCTAAAGCCTATGCAAATAATTGTTGTTAGGTTTCCATAACATTTCTAATTAGATGTTATGTTTACTCCTTATATAAATTTACCTGTTTAATATATATAATCTAGGTCATAAAAATAATCTATCAAATGTTATTATAGGGGAAAAAATTAAGAAAAACAAGTACCACAGGGCAAATATATTTTTGGGCACCAAAGGCTCTATAGTTTTGAAGTATTAAATTTGATCTAATTCAACTCAATTTAGTTGACCTAATTATTTAACTATGGCATACAAAACGAAAATAATTTTCTTTTACTGGTTTGAATGACCAAAACCATTAATAAACTTCAAATTGTTACAGATTTATTAGTCTCTATCAACTGAAGTTTAAGAAAAAAAATTAGATTGAACATGAACTAGGTTAGAGTTGCAAGAAGTATATATAGGTCATTAGAAAAGATATCTTCATCCTATTTGACATTATAGTTATTTAAAATAATCTATTAATTCGATATGTTTGTTATCAACCATTAGCACGTACCCTAAATGCACCTGTTTCTCTCACATATAATAAAATGTATTCTATTATAAATTATTGTGAAAATAGTCCAAAATGAAAAACACATTTAGTTGGTCACAGAAACATGTCTCCAAAACTAAATCTTGTAAAAATCAAGGAAATCCTAAATCACTACTTTATGCCAAGTATAAAATCTATGTAGGTTTTCTTTTTTTTTTCTTCTTTTTGTGGTAAGGACTAAGGAGATTTGCAAGAACCTATGAAACTACTCGGATGATAGACTTTGTAGGTTTTCCTCAAGCACTCTTGGTGCCTTAACCACTTCTAGTTCACCACTGAATTGAAGTGCATCCATAAATCCTCTACATTAGGCTTCAGTTGCATTTGCAACTAGAATATTTTGGACATAGTTAGAGAAGCCCAACTTGACAAGGATGGAAGATATCCTTGTCTTCCTTGTGCCTATCTAGGAGATTTTCAATCAGAGTTTTGGCTTCATTGTACATTCTTGATTGAACATATATATATATATATATATATATATATATATATATATATATATATATATATAAAACATGCAACTAGGAAGCAACCAAATGAAATTAGTATGAATGAACATGAAGAAATCATCTAGGGAGGAATAATAGAGGAAATTTTATATAGTCAAATTAAGGGCAAACTTTAAGTTTACTCGACAAGGTTTTGGCAAAGTCTTTAGTCATCTGAACAACACTAGCTAATATTAAAGATGGGTCATGGGTGTTAACATGTAATATATGATTGTAGAGAGCATTTCAGATAAGCCACAATATTAAAGCCACAATGACTTGCATAATCCCTTCTTTGTTACAAATCTTTAGATCATCTAAAAGCCACTCTCCTTTGGTTAGGAAAAGTTCAAAAGGACCTTTAACCGATTCAAACTATGTACCTAGGTTAACCTACGTATACATTGCCAAAACAAATAGGCGCATGTATCCTTAGAAGGATTGCACATGGGGCAGAGATCTTGAAACCCTATATATATATGGAGGTTATAGAGAAATCTCTTGGTGGGAGTCTACCCTAAAATAGATTTCATACAAAGAATTTAATTTTGGGGAAAAAATTCAATTAATTTCCAAAAGCTTCTCCAAACTTGTCAAGATCATTTATCCCGCATCTACCATTGTTATCAAATGACGCATGAATTTATGCAACTACGCTAAAGTATTTATATCATTAAGCCCTTAGACAACCTAAACAAGAGTAGGGGAACTTTGATCCCGAGGAGGGGGATAGCCCATAGTGAGGGTGAGGGGTGTTTCCAAGCACAAGTGCAACCGCTGGCACCATGTGGCCATGCGGATATAATTATGTATCTAGCTTTATGTATTGCATATTTTGTTTTTTAATTAATGAACGAATGTGGTTTATCTTTTTTTTTTAAGTAGGGGAAATATTTCCTTAACCAAATATCAAGTTTATAGAGCCCCCTTTCCATCCTTTCTAAATAACAATATCGTAGAATGGAAAAATTGTGAAATCCTAATTTATAATAAGGAAAATGACTTTAAATTATATAAGGATATCAAAGGACCATGGATCTTTGGGAAAGTTGATAAAAGAGGGTTGATAACATTAATAAGCAAGTTGTGCCTAAAATAGATAGCATCATTAAAAATAGATCTATAGGTCCAAGAGGACAACCATGGGGCCAATCAAATCTAGGAAAAGATGTTTAAGTCCATAGCAAGAATTTTTATAATGATTTTATAGTACATGATGTGAAGAGATCAATCTAGAGTTCTCAACCAAGTAAGATTATTGTTTTCAAAGATAAAATTAAAATACCCCAATGGCTAGGAAATTAAATCTAATTAAAAAATTAATAATGTCATTAAAAAGAGACATAGCAATAGAAGGCGAAAATTCCAGTGAAACTCAACATTAAATCCATTAGAGCTAAGACTCTTATTGTTAATTAGTCATATATAGACCAAATAACACAAAATTTCATAATTCCTAGTATCAAAAAGTGATTTAAGAACAAACTCTATCTGGTTGATGATCTTCCCAAAGTGTATTATACAACTTAGCAAAAGCATACTCAATATCTTATTGGTTAGTTAAATAAGAACCACCAAATCCTTAATACATATATAAAATCATATTTTTATGAAGATAAGTAGCCTTATGAAAGTAGCTAGAGAGAGTTTATATCATCATTTTAATTACATCCGAGTCTAGATCTCTAGGCCCACTTCACAAAGCATTGCCTAAGGAGAGTCATGAGTTGGTAATTATGTGAGCTTCTAAGAAATAAATAGAATTGAGGGTCTCTATTAAATTTTTGGCTATTAGACTTAAGGTTAGAGATATCATCCATTTATAGTTCTAAGGGGGAAAAAATCCATGAACCCAATACTTCTAAAAGAGCTCAAGAAGTGAGTAAAATTAAGCTTGCGCAATGGACTTCATACTAGCCCTAGAGGTATTCAAAGGTATTGAAAGGTCTAGAATACTAAAATCAAAGATAATTTTGTAAATTTCTAAGAAGAGCAATCATCTCTTTTGTCAAGTTATTGCCATTCAAATCCTAATTATCCAAAGCCACCAAAATATATTATCCAATGGTCTAAATCATACTGATGGAGCAACATTCCATGGGGACACTCTCATCTCGTCCAAGGAGCCACCTTTGGACAATACCTTGGGATATTGCCTTTCCAAGGGCCAACAATGCGCCTCAATTATATTACTCCCAAAGAATCATCTCAGGAGTCGGAAGATTCAACATGTATACTAGACGAAAAATCAAATATTTTTTACTAATTGTCCTACGACTATATATATTGACCAAACCATATATATAACCATCACGGCCATGTCAATTAGCTAGGACCACCCCATAATATCATAAATAATTCCTCATGTCATTAATTATCTAGGAGAAATCCACCTTTGGCTCCTGCAAGGTTGCAACTATCATCCTTCCTGAGAGAGGCAGTGACAGACCCCCATCCAAGGGCCATAGTGATGCAGGAGGCACCAGTCAAATATTTCCAGTATTGCGACAACTTAAAGACGGGAGGTGGTCGAGTCAATTCCAAGATTGAGTCGGTTTTGGACACGTTTCGGTATTTTGGCCATAACTTTGGCTACCGATATCGGATTCGCGCGCTCAACCCCAATTCGGAAAGTTTGGCTCGACGCACATGTGGAATCCATCAGCTTTGCTAGATGGACCTTTCCTTCATCCTCAAATTCCACTGTTTTCCCCGTCGTTTATTTGTTTTTCGATGTTTTTTTGCTATTTTTGGTAATATTTCGTATGCCAATTTAGGATAGGATATGAATCTGATTTGAACTCGGATTTTTAGGAGTTATCTATTTTTTTTAGTTATTTTAGAATTAGATAAGTTTTTCTATTTGACCAAAATTTGCCGATTTGGGTAAATTTGGATAAGAAAGAATTTCTAGGTTATCTAGGTTATTGTTTTTTTAGCTATTTAAGCCCAGCTTGTAGGTTGAATTTTATTAATTGATTATTGAGTTATATTTTCCTTTTAAAGTTTCAGAGACTTTTCTCTTCTCTGTTTGTCCTTCCTTTTTCTTACTCTTTTATCAATCCCCCCTGTTTACCACCGCCCGCAGGTTAATCACTACCATGCCTGGCGTCACATAGTTACCTAGCTTTTGTGTTGAGGTAGAGATCTAGTACCTCTCAAGAGCACTATTGGGGAGATGAGATCCTTTAATGGCACTTACATTGCATTTGATAATAAATTAGCATCTTAATGTGAATAACTCCATAAAGAATATGGGGTCTGGTTCACTAGTCAGTATTATCCAAGAAATATGCACCAAACAAGGACACTTATATGCCTCATGCTAGACAACCCCAATTCCCTAATAGAAAATATTGAGTCATTCATAGTATGCACCCAGAAACATCTTACTCACCTTGTCTCATGCCCAAACTCCCTCTTTAAGGAGCCTGGTAAGGTTGAATTTAACACAAACTCTTATATTGTGAACCCTAGTTAATTATCACCTTTGCGATATTATCCATCTTGGTCGGCTATCCAAGATGGGACACAATGGTCTCAAGCCCCTCTTCTTACCAAAACGTGACTATGAGGTGATGGAATTGTACCACACTGCTGCCAGAGAAGACTTCTTAAATGTAGGTTAGAAATATTAAAAATGAGTACCGGATTCCAGGGCCTCGAGCACGTGCACAGACCGGCCGTACTCAAGTAGAGGCGCACCTCACTCGGATACAAGGCCTTGGCAATCATGAACATATAACAAAATTCATTAATGTCAATAATAACTCAGAGTTTACAATGGAGTAAAAATATAAATTGACACTCTACAAGGTACTGGCCCTACAAGGGTTCTACTAAATATATATCTCACACACAAGTAAAATCTGAGGCCCACGAACCTCTGCTAAGATATCTCAAACCCTTTGCGCAGCTCTCAATCGCGGTTCACAACCTCCTCAAAACCTCAAACAAAAGAAGAAAACAAGTGGAATGAGCTTTCAAATGGAAAGCTTAGTAAGTACTTCCGCAAGGAATGCAATGAGGTCAAGAGAAACAATCATGAAACAATGTTCCAACACAAAGCAAACACAAAATGAACATGACTAAGTCCAAACACACGAGGAACACTATCCAAGAGCACAAGTACTCAACGAGGAGTTCAATAAAAAAACAATCGAGTCATCTCCCTGGCAGTCATCGACTTCGGCCGATCTTAAACATATCCAGACCCTCGAGTCCAGTAGTGCTCCTACATGTACATACAAGGCCAACGTATCATCCCACTGACAGGTGGACATCCTGAGTTTCCTCCCCCTTGTAGGACTACAAGACGTCCAGAGTGTCCTCCCCCTGGACACCTGCATCACAATCTGCACTGAGCGGGAGAATCCACAACACAAGAAGAGGCGACACACCAACTCAGACGGAGCACAGGCTCACGTGTTTCCATGGCCATGTGCCGATCAACGGGAAGGCATATTCAGCGATTACAAGCATACTCAACAAATGCCAACATATCAACATGCACACATGATAAGTGTTCATTTGAGCATAATTTTATATCATATTCTTATATGCTTGGCATGTAATTTTGAAGACTTTTTACCCACCGATATTTAAAATGTATTCATTTTGATAAACAGGGCAAAATATCTAGACCCCGGAAGAAAGAAAGCATTTCGATAAAAACTGGGACCTCATAGCACCCAGAAGGGCCTATACGGGCATTTATACGGGCTGACATACAGCCGTATACTGGCACCTGAAGGGAATACGGGCCAGTATACGACCCATATGATAGACCATATGGATGTGGCTGACACATATACGGGCTGATATACAGCTTGTATGATAGACCGTATGGAGGTGGCTGGCCCATATACAGGCTGATATACGCCCGTATACGGGTCTGTATATCATCAAGTTCAATGAATCTGAAAACCAAGGAAGGGGGCAAATTGGTAAATCTCACCCCTAAAACCCAAGAGGTATAAAATCCAACTAATGAGGGTTTAGATGCTTGGATGATTGATGAACCCTTGGACATGTTTTAATTAATGCTATCTCTCTATCTGTGATTGTTTGGTTGAATCTCATTGAGTCTATTGGATGTTTTAATATAAGTTGATCCCTCTACGTTGCGAGAGCCCGGAGGGATTTTCGTAGTCCATATGAGAGAAGAAGTGAACGCCTCCCCGTGTGTAGACTATCTCCAATAGAGGGGATTGTGAGTATACCGAGAACCCGGGTACTAAGGAGAGCGAGTCTTTTAGATGTATTATTCCCATAATCCCGCCAAGAATTAGGTTCCCTAGAACATCATCGGTAAGGGTACTAGGATTACTAACTCGCCTTGAGAGAGGGAGTGAAAGCACCATAGGAACCCTTGGCCAAGGATCAACCAAATGTCGAGATAGAGAGTAGCATTCACCCTTTAGAAGTCCAAGAGGGATTCAATTGTCCGAGCATCCCCCTTGTATGATTGTTCAACCTTAAGAGCAACTCAATTCCTTTGTTTGTGTTTTCAATTGATTAGTTTAGAATTAGTATAATCAACCACCTTTGGATAGACTAGATAGTAGACGAATAGTGGGTACTAGTACTTCCATCTCCCTGAGGATCGATAACCCGACTTTCAAGTCCACTCTATTACTTGTTACGACCCGTACACTTGGGTTGTATCGCATCAAGTTTTTGGCGCCGTTGCCGGGGAGAATTGGATTACTAGGAAAGCTAGGAATTTACTACTTTAGTCATTTTTATTTCTTTACTTTATTTCTTTATTTTGTTTTTCGTTTCATTGAAATTTTGGATACTAATCTTCACTTTCTGGATATCTTGCGAGGTATAAATTGCATGACCCACAAGAACTCTAAAGGATTGCTTAAAGTGGATAGTGAGATTGAGAGAACCTTACACCGTCAGTTGGATTTTATACCTCTAGGGTTTTAGGGGTGAGATTTACCAATTTGCCCCCTTCCTTGGTTTTCAGATTCATTGAACTTGATGATATACAGGCCCGTATACGGGCGTATATCAGCCCATATATGGGCCAGCCACCTCCATACGGTCTATCATACAAGCTGTATATCAACCCGTATATGTGTCAGCCACATCCATATAGTCTATCATATGGGTCGTATACTGGCCCGTATTCCCTTCAGGTGCCAGTATACGGCTGTATGTCAGCCCGTATAAATGCCCGTATGGGCCCTTTTAGGTGCTCTGAGGTCCCGGTTTCTCTCAAAATGCTTTCTTTCTTCCGGGGTCCTAGTATTTTGTCCTGTTTATCAGAATGAATACATTTTAAGTATCGGTGGGCAAAAAGTCTTCAAAATTACATGCCATGCATATAGGAATATGATATAAAATTATGCTCAAATGAACACTTATCAAATAGTGGGTACTAGTACTTCCATCTCCCTGAGAATCGATAACCCGACTTTCAAGTCCACTTTATTACTTGTGACGACCTGTACACTTGCGGTTGTATCGCATCAAGTTTTTTGCGCCGTTGCCGGGGAGCATTGGATTACTAGGAAAGCTAGGAATTTACTACTTTAGTCATTTTTATTTTTATTTCTTTACTTTTTTTCTTTGTTTTGTTTTTCATTCCATTGAAATTTTGGACACTAATCTTCACTTTTTGAATATATTGCGAGGGGGCCACATGGCTATATCCAGGAACGAATTATTTAAAAAGTTGGAGGCACTAGATCGGTGGATTGAGGAAAAGCTAGCCAATAAATCCTTGAGTTCATCACGGGAACAATTGTTGGAAGCCATCCAATTTGAGGAGGTGTATGCTTTATGGGGGTCAGAAACTAACCCGATACGAGGGGAGACATCTCAAGGAAGATCATATGATGAAGATGCACAATACAATCATGACATTTTAATGGAACTCTTAAATAGACAGAATGAAGTCTTCTTGCATTCAATGGGGTTAGCCAAAGAGGAGAATCTAAATCAAGATCGAGTAGCTATGAACATTGATCTCATACAAGATGCGAAGCACAACAATACACCCTCGATTCAGAAGAAGAGTCCATCATAGAATCAGATGCAGAATTGAAAGAATTGGATGAGAACTTGAAGAAGTTAAAACCGTTAGTAGATGAGCCACCGTAGTTGGAGTTGGAAGAATTACCTAGTCATGTCGAGTATGCCTTTTTAGCCGAAGACTCAAAGCTCCTGGTTATCATTACATCTAACCTGACAAGTCTACAGAAGAGGAAATTACTACAAGTCCTTAAGAGACACAAGAGGGCCACAACATGGTAAATATCCAACATCAAAGGGATCAGTCCATCATTCTGTACCCACAAAATTCTTATGGAGGACAACTATCGACCTTCTATCCAACCTCAAAGGAGGCTTAACCCAAATATGCAGGAGGTGGTCAAGTCCGAAGTCATTTACCCCATCTCCGACAGTGCATGTGTGAGTCCCGTCCAAGTAGTACCGAAGAAGGGAGGAATGACGGTGGTCACCAATGAAAAGGATTAATTGATCCCTATAAGAACTGTCACCGGCTGGAGAGTATGTATTGATTATAGAAAGTTGAATGATGCCACAAGGAAGGATCATTTTACTTTACCATTTATTAATCAAATGCTTGAGAGACTAGCCAGACACTCCAATTATTGTTTCCTAGATGGTTTTTCATGATACTTCCAAATTCCCATCGCTCCTGAAGAACAAAAGAAAACCACATTTACTTGTCCCTACGGTACTTTTGCTTACCGCCGTATGCCTTTTGGGGTATGCAATGCACCGGCCACTTTTCAACGATGTATATTAGCTATTTTCGAAGACTTTGTGGAGAATATTATGGAGGTATTTATGGATGACTTCTCGGTCTTTGGAGATTCATTTGACTTTTGTCTCGCAAACCTAGAGAAGGTGTTAATTAGATGTGAAGAAACCAACTTGGTGCTAAGTTAGGAGAAATGTCACTCATGGTCTTCGAGCAAGGGTATTGAGGTGGATAAAGCAAAAGTTGACACCATCAAAAAGCTACCTCCACCAACTTCAGTGAAAGCCATCAGAAGCTTTTTGGGGCATGCTGGGTTCTATAGGAGAGTTATAAAGGACTTCTCTAAAATAGCCAAACCATTGGCCAAATTGCAAGAAAAAGATGCTCCCTTTGAGTTTGACGAAGGATGCCGAGCTGCTTTCACTATCTTGAAGGAGAAGCTTGTACAAGCTCCGATCATAACCACCCCAGATTGGAACCTCCCATTCGAGCTCATATGCGATGCAAGTGATTATGCGGTCGGCGCAGTTTTGGGACAACGGAAGAACAAGCATTTCCAACCCATCTATTATGCTAGCAAGACTTTGACGGATGCCCAAGCAAATTACACTACCACTGAAAAGGAGCTTCTTGACATAGTATTTGCATTTGATAAGTTCCGACCTTACTTGGTGCTTTCTAAGGTTGTGGTGTACACCGATCATTCAGCACTGCGCTATCTCATGACTAAACCAGACGCCAAACCAAGATTGGTCCGTTTGGTACTACTATTGCAAGAATTTGATTTGGAAATAAAGGATAAATGAGGTGCCGAGAATCTAGCCGCTGATCACTTATCCAGATTGGAAAACCCAAATAGAGACTTGTTGAAGGAGAGGGATATCAAGGAAGAGTTCCCGGAGGAGTACTTATACAACCTTCAAGTGATACAAGAGCAAACGCAGGTGATTAGTGAGGAGAAGGAAACACCCTGGTTCGTTGACATTGCAAATTATCTAGTTGTTGGATCTCTTCCAAAGTCCTATAACTATTCACAAAAAAAGAAGTTTTTCTCGGAACTGAAATACTATACATGGGATGATCCTTACTTGTTTCGCATTTGTGCCGATCAAGTCATATGGAGGTGTGTCTCGAAGGAAGAAGGGCTAAAAATTCTGGAGCATTGTCATGCAGGACCTGTAGGTGAGCATTACAGTGCAAATAAAACAGCAAGGAAGATTCTCGATGCAGGGTTTTATTGGCCAACATTATTCCATGATGCACAAAGATATGTCCAATCCTGTGATAGGTGTCAACGATTTGGCAATATATCTAAGCGAGATGAGATGCCACAGAATTCGGTTCAAGTGTGCGAAGTATTTGATGTTTGGGGAGTTGATTTTATGGGGCCTTTTCCTATCTCTCGCGGAAATAAATTTATCTTAGTTGCGGTGGATTATGTTTCCAAGTGGGTAGAAGCACAAGCGTTACCCACTAGTGATGCAAGGGTAGTTGTGGGATTCCTTAAAAGATTGTTTTCTTGTTTTGGGACCCCAAGAGCCATCATTAGTGACCGAGGGGAACATTTTTGTAACGCTCAATTTGCTAAGATCCTAAAATGATACAATGTAGTCCCCCGTACCTCTACTCCATATCACCCTCAAACAAGCGGGCAAGTGGAAGTATCCAACCGACAACTGAAGCTGATCCTTGAACGGATGGTCACACATAATCGGAAGGACTAAGCTGATAAATTGGATGATGCACTTTGGGCCTATCGTGCCGCATACAAGGCACCAATTGGTAGTACCCCCTATAGGCTTGTCTATGGCAAAGCATATCATATACTGGTCGAACTTGAGCACAAGGCTTACTGAGCAACCAAATTCTTGAATTTCGAAACCTCACTCGTTGGCGCTGAACAGAAGCTCCAATTGAATGAGCTTGAAGAATGGAGATTGTTTGCATATGAAAATTCAAGGTTATACAAGGAGCGGATCAAGAAGCACTATGATCAAATACTACAGCATCACAAACAATTCAAGGAAGGAGATCATGTATTGTTATTCAACTTAAGACTCAAACTTTTCCTAGGAAAGTTACGATCTAGGTGGTCCGGACCTTTCACCGTCACCAAGGTTCATCCTCATGGTGCAGTGGAAATTCATTACCATGAGAAGGGTACATTCAAGGTATTTGAACCCTCATGAGGTAAGGTGAAGGTACGACAAGCTAGTGACGTTAAACAAGCGCTTCTTAGGAGGCAACCCAAGTCCTAAAAATTTTCCTTAGTTACAATTTCTTTTGATTAGTTAGATTGTATGTGTTTGGAATAAATGAATTAGATGTTTCATATCCGTTTTTATAGTATATTGTACCATCTTCCTGGTTGCCGATTCATTCATTGCCCTAGATTCATAATTGTCATTAAGTAGCATGAGGAGGATTCGAATGGTGTCCTAGATTTGCTGTATAAGCCAAACCCAGGCCCATACGGGGTGTCATACGGCCTGTTATACAGCCGTATGGCCCCTCCAGTGGGGTATACGGGCTGTCATACGGTCCGTACACAGGGCCGTATGACCCAACCAGTGGCATATATAGGCTGATATACAGCCCGTATATGGGCCTGTATACGGCGGGTTTGGGGAGTTATAAACACAATTTTCCCCATTTCTTTTTCAAACCCTAGCCGACCCCACTCTCCTCCACGTTGACTCGAGTCATCTCCTCGTCAACGCAACCTATACTCTTGATTTGGACACTCGTTCTCTCTAGGTATGATCTCTAATACCTTGATTTGTCGATTTGATCCATTATCACCATGTTTAGACCCCTAGGGATTGCATGAATGTATTTTGAATGGATTTGAGATGATTATATGCTTTTTTGCGTCAAATTTTATGGAAATGCGTTGATTTAAGGCATGTTTAGAGTTTAGGAAGAGAAATGGGGGTGAATGACATATAAATGAGAATGTATAGGCCGTTGGGGGGCGGCAGTGCCGCGCCCAGGCATATACGGGCTGTATAGCAGCCCGTATGGCCCTCAGGTGTACCTATACGGGCTGATATACGCTCGTATGAAACCCCGTATGACTCCCAGGTGGGGTCATACGGGCCGTATACCACACGTATGGATGCTCGTATAGGGCCCATCAAGGGCCGTAGTACGTAATTTATTTTACTTATCTTTTCAATACTCCCATTCGCACTGACATCCTTTTCGATTGTTTTATAGATATGCCGAGAAAAGTAATAGCGTCCAAGAAGCGGAGGATCGGGGAAGGCTCCTCCACCACACCACAATTCGAAGAAGGGCGCTTCTTCCACCGCTACCAAAGGCTAACAGCCAAGCCCTTTGGGTGAACGCGGTACATTGATTGGGGAGTAGCCACCAAACTGGGGATCGTGGACCGAGTGCAGAGCATGCTCATGGTTGGTGGATGGGACAAGGTATTCTCCATCAACTACGAAACCTTCCGCGAGGCAACTCTCGAGGTCCTGAGCACATTCGAGGTCGATCGGAGTGCCGTCTAGGAGCGCTCCCTAACGGCGGTATTCTTTCAGCTCTTTGGGGCGAAGAAAACCATTAGCTACACCCGCTTCTCGATGCTCATGGGATTCTTCGATATGGAGGCCCTCCACACTCACGAGCATCACGAGCTCCTCACTTCCTTCCCCGAGCACATCGTTACACCCACGCGCTACTGGCTCCAGCTTGGGGGACGCCATGGAAACCAAAATGTGTCCCTCATGACTGATACGGTCCACCGCTTCATCCACGCATTAGTCAGCCACTCCATCGCGGGGCAAGATGACTGCATCGGGAAGGTCACCATCACCGACCTCTTCATTCTCTACAGCATCTTCGAGCGGGTACCTATCCATTTAGGGTATGTACTCGCTGATTACTTGGTGCACCAAGGGACCCATACACGGTTAAAGACCATCACTACGGGAACCTACATTACCCGCCTCATCATTGGTATGGGCCTCGAGGAGAAGTGATAAGTGTTCAAATGAGCATTATTTATATATAAAATTCATGCACATTACTATAAGTTTTGGAGGAGTATTGGCCCGCTCGTACTCAAAATGGCTTTGTTTCTATAAACAGGGCAGAAAATGGAGGTTCCAAGAGAAGGGAGGCGTTTTCAAGAGAATATGCGGGCCAAAACAGGGGAAACAGAGCAGGAGAACTATCCATACGGAGTCCCATACGGACCCGTATGGACCTGGAAAATCATACGGACCCTTGAACGGACTGACAAGACTCCGTATACGGACCCCAGAGAAATATACGACCCCGTATGTGAGTCCGTATACTGGGTCGTATGGGTCATATACGGGGTCGTATGATATGTATACTGGGTCGTATATCGTAAATCGGCAGCTGCGTTTTTAGTCGAACCGAGGGCAAAATCATGAAATAAACCCAAAACCCTAGGGGGGATATAAATACAAAGCTTAGTGAGGGTTTTGGGTCATCTTGGAGTATCTTGAAGACAAAGAATCAAGGTTTAGGGGAGGTTTTCATCATCTTCTTCACCACCAAGGAGGAGAAGATTGGAGGAGTTTCCCCCATCAAAAGGCTCAAGAAGGAGAAGAAGGGGCAATAGAGAAGCAAGGAATCCATCATCAATCGCCATTAGGGGTTTTTCTCTCATGAACTTTATGATTTCCTTCTCTTTTAGCATGGATTGTTGCTCTCATTGATGGAGAGCTAATTTCTTGATACTTGGGTGTTGATGAACCCTTGGATGATGTTTAATTGATATTGTTTTCTATGTTAATTGCTTGGTTGAATGCATTGTGATCTATTGAATGTTATGTATGGTGGTATTGACCCCTCTACGTTGCGAGAGCCCGGAGAGGTTTCTATAGTCCATATGGGGGGAAGATGCGAGCGCCTCCCCATGTGTAGACAAACTTCAATAGAAAGGGCTATGAGTACACCGGGAGCCCAGGTACTAAGGTGAGCAACTCCTTTAGATGTCTTTTTCCCTTAGCTCTTCCAAGAGATAGGTTCCCTAGAGCATAACTAGTAAGGGCACTAGGTTGAGTAGTCACCCTCGAGCGAGGGGATAAAATCACATTAGGAACCCTTGGCCAATGATTCACCGAAAATTAGCATAGATATTATTATCCATCTCTAAGAACATCCAAGGGGGATTCAATAACTCGAGTATCCCCTTCATCGATTGATTGTCTTCAAGGTCAATTTGCTTGTTAATTTGCATTATTAGTTTTAGAATTAGGTTTAGTCACCATCAACCAATCTTGATCGACTAGATAATAGATGAATAGTCACTACTAGTACTTCCTTTCTCCCTGAGGATCGACAACCCGACATTAGTCCACTTTATTACTTGATTCGACCTGTTCACTTGCGGATTTAGCGCATCAAGAAGACAGAGGACATGGAGAGACTCCAGCTCATGACTGTCCTGGGGATGAGCACGTTATGCTAGATGGGGCTCGTCAAGCACTCCGGGAGCCGTTACACATTGGTCGGCCAGAGTGCTGACAGCTCTAAGGATGACAAGGAATCCGATTCGGAGGACTTAGACATCCCATCTCCCACAGGCGAGCTTCCATCCTCAGCGAGTAGGAGCCGACTCGAGCGGCTGGAGTAGCAGATCTCGGACATTTGTGCAACCCAAGATGCGATTCTCACAGAGCAGGGCCGCTTGGGCGACCATTTCACGGAGCTACCTATCTTTATCCACGGCCATCCAGCATTTGCACTTCCTTCAACACAGGGACCCTCCAGAGCAGCACCCAAGGCACCAGTAGATGACCCAACAGCTTGAGGGCTTGGATATTTCTCTTTCATTGTGTTGATGAAACTTTATTTTCTTGTGCACTTTTTATATTTCTTGCTTATTGGACTTATGATTTTATTTTTGCACCGTGTATGGCTAGCAAGGCCATCGCCCTACTACACTTATCCTTTTGTTTATTTTCTGTGGACTCCTCAGCTTTCCTATTCTTTTCTATGGAGTTATGATGATCTTTCCCTTACTTTGCAGAAGTGGACCTTGTATCAACATCCCCCGATAGTAGCCAAGCACCAACTTCATGGAAATCGATTGGCACACCAAATTAACCGGGGAAGTTTTAGTTCACCTTTCTCCATGCATATTTAATTTTGTAATTATTGCGTACATTGAGGACAATGTATAATTTTAAGTGTGGTGATGGGTAGCTACCTATCCTTTATCTTTGTACATCCATAACAAAACTGTAAGTGTGGAGATAGGTAGCTATTAGTGAAATTCATTGCAAATTTTTCATAACTAGCATGCCTCGACAAAGGCCTTAAGGAAACATGTTGGCGCACTCTATTTCTAGGGTACCATCTTGGCACATAATTTTGTTAAACTCTCCTATGAAACGCCATGGGCATTTAACGAACATCTCTGTGACACTCATGATCTTTAGAGACAATAGATTACCCATTGCCATGTTCTTTTTTACTTTAATAGCTAAACATATTTTTCAATGGCTCCAAGAGATCTCGTGGCACTAATTCAATTCATTAACCCCTCATAATATGACCTAGTGGAAAAGTAGGGAGAGAATAAAATAGTTGTACATAATAGTCGAGAAGAAATAAAGACAGTGTTCCACTGCTTATTTTGATGAAGTAGTTTGGGGTTCCAGCTCCCTATAAGAGTGTCCCTTAATTCGAAAAATCATTACTTAGCATGAACACAACCATGCAGAGTTGTAACCATCTTAGTAGCTAAGTGCCTCGGTGCCTAATCAGCATGAGCACTCTGCGAAGAGGAGGAACTACGCTCTACATTGATCTTTAATACAGGAAAGTCGGATCCATTAGGGATGCCCTACCAAAAAAAAATGTGTCTTCCTATTTGTCCACCACTTATCTAATCTAAGGGTATCTCACTGATCATAGGGCCTAAAGAACCCTCTAAAGCCCATTGAGGATGTGTTTGTCTTGCAAAGTTTCTTTTAGAACATGGCATTTGGAGTGAATAAGCTTTGTATAGAACTATAATGATATCTTGCATGAGATCTATTTAGGCCCTAGCGTGGAAATGGGAGAACAAAACACATGGGTGGTGAACTTGAAACGAGTTGAGCCATATATTTCATAGCCAAGAGGATGGACACTTATATTTTCTTGCAAGCAAACCTTTAAGTGTGGAGATATTTGATAAGTGTTCATTTGAGCATAATTTTATATCATATTTTTATATGCTTTGCATGTAATTTTGAAGACTTTTTGCCCACCGATACTTGAAATGTATTCATTTTGATAAACAGGGCAAAATACCAGGACCCCGGAAGAAAGAAAGCATTTCGAGAGAAACCGGGACCTCAGAGCACCCAGAAGGGCCCATATTGGCATCTATACGGGCTGATATACGACCATATACAGGCACCTAAAAGGCATATGGGCCACTATACGACCCGTATACTAGGCCGTATGGAGGTGGTTGGAAGCCGTACGGGCTGATATACGCCCATATACGGGCCCGTACATAGTAAGATTTCAGCGAATCTGCAGTCCTAGAAGGGGGCAAATTGGTAAATCTCACCCCTAAAACCCTAGAGGTATAAAAGCCAACTAATGAGGGTTTAGGGTGAGGCTAGCAACTTGGGGAAAGAGCTTAATCTTGGGGAAAGCTTGGAGATTCTCATCTGGAAGCTATTGAAGCAAGAAGAGGGGAAATCATTGGAAGAGGATCAAAGAAGCTATCAATCGTGTATGCATTAGTATTATTCCTTATGATTTCTTTGTTTGTCTTCATCTTTGTTTTGGATTGTTGCCCCCCTTTCATGGAGGGCTAATCTTGTAGATGCTTGGATGATTGATGAGCCCTTGGACATTTTTAAATTAATGTTATTTCTCTATCTTTGATTGTTTGGTTGAATTTCATTGAGTGTATTGGATGTTTCAATGTAAGTGAATCCCTCTACATTGCGAGAGCCCGGAGGGATTTTCCTAGTACATATGAGGGAAAAATCTAACGCTTCCCCATGTGTAGACCATCTCCAATAGAGGGGGTTGTGAGTATACCGGGAACCCGGGTACTAAGGAGAGCGAGCCCTTTTGACGTATTATTCCCATAACCCTTCCAAGACTTAGGTTCCCTAGATCATCATCGGTAAGGGCAGTAGGATTAGTAGTTCGCCTCGAGAGAGGGAGTGAAAGCACCATAGGAACCCTTGGCCAAGGATCAACCACGTGTCGAGATAGAGAATAACATTGATCTTTTAGAAGTCCAAGGGGGATTCAATTGTCCGAGAATCCTCCTTTTATGATTGTTTGATAATAAGAGCAACTCGATTCCCATGTTTGTGTTTTCAATTGATTTGTTTAGAATTAGCATAATCAACCACCTTTGGATCGACTAGATAGTAGATGAATAGTGGGTACTAGTACTTCCATCTCCCTGAGGATCGATAACCCGACTTTCAAGTCCACTTTATTACTTGTGACGAGCCATACACTTGCGGTTGTATCTCATCAACACACTAACTTGGAAACTCAACAAGGCTGAAGAATGAATACATTTATGCAATCCAAGTAACTGTATACCAAACATGGAGAAATCCAAGCCAATAAGCGTTCAAACAATAGAGCAAGATTCAAGCATAATCAACAACTTTGAAGCCAAGAAGTACTGAGCAATGAGAAAAAGTCAAGAATACTCATCCAAGGATAAGGGTACTAGGCCAAAGTACTCACCTTTACTAATAGTATCTGGAATCACTCGGGAATCCCTCTCGTTATCTCTGTGCCGAAATCTGTTAATAGAAGACTATATCAGTACCGACAAGATCTTAAAATCCTTAGTTATACATGCAAGATGCTCTAAACGGGCCCAGGTCAAACAGTGTGGGCCTTTCTTTATTTCCTATGTCATTATCCTTAAGTGTCCAAACCTGACTATCTGTTCAAATAAGTTAGGATGGCCTAGTGGCTAAGGCCCACTTCGCCTATGGAGGGGTCTCTGGTTATATTCCCTCCACTTGCTGTTTATCCCCTTTTATTCTTCTCCTAGCTTTATCTAGTCAAACCTGATTTATTCAATCAAAAAGTGAAACATGGCTCTGGTGGTTAAGGCCCATCTCGTTATATAGGAGATCTTGGTTTCAAATCCCCTCTCTCACCATTTTATCTCTTAACTTGGTTAGACTAGCTTTAATAATTAAACCTGATTTGTTCAACCAAAAATATAACAAGGCTCTGGTGGTTAAGGCCCATCATCTAGAGTAGATGGTCATGGGTTCCAATCCCCCCTTCCACCATCTCTTCCCCTTCATTTTTTATTTTTATTTTTTTTCTTTTTGACTACCCATTCCCCGAACCTGACTAGACCAAACCCAATCATCTTTCTGACTAGGGCCCAAGTTTGATTAAACTCAAGTCAATTTAATCAGACCAAAACCTTTTCTTTTAATGTGACTAAGCCCAAATCACATTGATCCAACCTTTTTGATTTGGCCTAATTGACTAAACTTAACCCTTTTTTACTTTAAATTGAGTCCATTTCTTAATTGATCAAGCCTAACCAACTAACAAACTCAAACTCAGTTAAGGCGGTTTACTTGATCATCTAGACCCAATCCATCCCAACCCCAACCAGGTTAACCCTAACAAGTTAATTAACTTAGTACAATAATTAAAATTTAATTAATCTAACTGTGCTTGTCTTTCTTTCTCTCTCACTCCACCCGACTACCTCTCGTCGGAGCAAAAAGAGAGTGCCCGAGCCTGCGCGGTGGTCACCAGTGAGCATCCGAGTGGCCTAAGCCTTGCTGGTACCTGCGCCATGATCTCCGCCGGCCGGAATCCTTCCCCCACCCTTCTGGCATTCAGCTCCACGGTGGTAGACGGTGACTCTAGAGGTTCCCTTCCTGGCGTTTGTTCTCCCAATCTAAGTGCATGCACGGCTTCTAATAATTAAAACAAAGGAGGAAACTCACCGAAGGCGGCCGGCGGGGTAACGCCTTCTTGGAAGGTCTCTGTGCCTACTAGTGGTCAGCGTTCAGGGTGCAGGTGGCTTGCCAGAGATGGCTAGAGTTCTATAATTCACTATTCATACTTGCTTTGGAGGTCAAGGTAAGTCACTGAGTACCACCGTGTCTCTGCTCCCTCACGATCTCTCTTAAAGGAAAGAGAAAGAAAAGAGAAAGAGCAGCGCGCTAGGGTTTTTTGGGGGTTCTCTTTATACGAATTGGGTGCGCGATCGTGCTTCCTCTGATCGTGGGCAAAAATCGCATTCTTTCCATCTCAGATGATGTTTTGAAAATATTCCATTTTGGTCGTCCGATGATCGCAGAGGAGCTTAGACCCGCGCGGTGGTATTCGCTGGAGAAGACTACTGAGTTTGCTCCATGATCGAGACATCCTCATTCGACGGTGCGTATCGCGACATGCGATCTGATGGTTTGAAACCGGTTATAAAGCCTCGTATCTGTGTTTTTTACAGATGAACGATGTTGATCGAATGAAGATGGACGGATGGATCTTAAAAGGTTGCCTCGAACTTGAATGAATCTGTGAGATGGACGGCCGAGATCGCCTCGGACCGACGAGATCACATAAACGATGTGGATCTAATCTTTTGCATGGAACTTAAGACAATCTAGTAGATGAACGAAGAGACTTGCCCGCATGGTGAGGGCAACCGTATCTTTGCCTCGTTGATCGAAATGAACGGATGGATGAACTCCTCATGATCTGTATGCTCTCTGATCCTTCAATCTCAGCCGTTGATTCTTTTTAATACAACCTCTTTGCATGAGTTTCTAGTTACTTTTGCATTTAAACCCTTTCTTCTTTCCAGGTTACATGCAGGTCCTTGGCTTGTGAGAGGGACACTATTTCTGTTAAGTCCTCAAACTTCCTGAAATTACAAGTTGGTCCTTGGCAGCCCTAACCAACCCTAATTTGGGTATCAACCATTTTCACCTTCGAAAATTTTACTAAATCCACACATGGGAACTTTTGATCAACAAAATACTTTGAGAATAATCATAATTATTTATTAATCACTAATTGTTTAAAGAGCAAATATAAACAAAACCTCAAACAAACCCAACTCGGGGACTTTCCTCTTATTAACCAAATGATCAAAGAAACTTGCTAGAGAATTTCATTCTCTAAAAAAATCCTCGAATTTTACAGTCCCCATCTCTTCTCCACGTTAGGGTTTAATGGTTTGGCTCCCTTGTCTCTAGTTCTTAATCGGCTGTCCCCATCTTGTCTCCACTGTCTGGTAGCTAAGGCATTACAAGGTTTCGGCTTCTCGCCTTCTTGGTACTTAACCGGTCGTTCTATTGTGTTTATCCACTCTCCTGTGGGTAGTCTTTCCCGCCTCTGCTCCTCGATCGGTCATCCCTTTATCCTTTCCACTATAGGTTAGAGTTTTGTGGCTATCTCCCTCGTCTTGGGTTTCGATTCGCCGTCTCTTCTCTTTATTCCACTAGTCGCTAGGTTTTGGGGTTGTCTCCCTCTCATCCGGTTGTCCACAGGCTATCCTTTTTCTCTTCTTCAATTTAAAGTTGTGGATCTACTGAGCTGTTATTTTTGAACAACTAACCCTCCTTTTCGAGAATTCCAACTTTCTCTACATGTATCCCACCTTTCTTATTTCATTGTATTTATGCTCTTCATTTTGGTAATCATGATTTTTTGTTTGTTAATTTTTTTTAATACTGTTTAATCTCCCCAATTTTGGAAGTGATAGTGCTAGTTTTGCAAGTCCCATTGGTGGTTTGATAGGACATACTATAATTTGCAAGTACTGGAAGGTATATTTTATTTTTTATGTAGTTCATGTTTTATGTTTGATGCATTTAATTTTTTTAATGGTCTGTACTTGAAATTCATGTGCCTTGAATTCATGTATTACACACTAATTTTACCGCCTTTTGATTTAATTGGCAGTTTCCTTCTGTAAATGCTGAATTTTGCATGTTCATATATTTTCAATTCATATAGGTTTTATTAGTGTTAAATTTGCATGAATTCAAGTCAATTGAGTGTAGTTCCAATTCCTCTTTGTAATCCATGTTCTTATTACTTATCTTGCATGTTCATCTTCTTTTTTTTGTCTTAAGTAGGTTTTATTAGATTATATGTTTTATTCAACTAATTTTAAATGTTGAATCATGAATGAATTTTACTAGTCTTAAGTTTTCATGCTTCTAGGACCTAACAAGCATTTCCTGATCATTTATATATCTTGAGGTTCTTCTACGATATTTTGCATTGCATCTAAATGTACATGAATGAAACTCCATTTTAATTTAAATAGCAATATCTGTTAGTTTTTTTTTAAAAAAAATAAAAGATCTTCTTACTGTTGATTTTGCATATAAATCTATTTGTAACTCATGTGGATTATATTAGTGTTCCAATAAAAGTTGAGTGTAGTTCTAATATCCCTTTGGAATCCATGCTCTTCTTTTGGAATTAAATTTCATGGTTGTAGGGGCCAACAAAATGAGGTATGATAGTTTATATATCTTCAATTTTTCTCCAATCTTTTGCAATGCATCTAAAAGCACAGTAATGTAATTGCATTTTTAGATTACAACTGTAATAGAATTGTGGTGATGTTGAATTTTTTATTTTTTGAATCATCTGGTTTTTGATTTTGTATCTTGATTTATTTTAAATTCATGTAGATTATATTAGTGTTCAATTTGCATGCAAATAAGGCTTCTGTAGTTCCAATATCCCTTTGGAATCCATGCTCTTATTTTGGAATTTAATTGCATGATTGTAGGGTCCAATAAAATGAGTTATGATAATTTATATATCTTCAGTTTTTCGCCAATCTTTTGCAATACACATAGGAATGTAATTGCATTTTTAGATTAAATTGTAGTAGAATTGTGGTGATACTGAATTTTTATTTTTTAAATCTTCTGGTTAATGATTTTTCATCTTCATGTATTTTGAATTCATGCAAATTATATCAGTGTTCAGTTTACATGCATCCTAACAAGGCTTGTGTAGTTCTAATATCCCTTTGCAATCCATGCGCTTCATTTGGAATTAAATTGCATGCATGTAGGGCCCAATATAATGAGTTATGATAATTTATATATTTTCATTTTTTTTCTCTGATCTTTTGCAATGCATCTAAAGCACAAGAGTATAATTGGTTTTTTGGATTACAACTGTAGTAGAATTGTGGTGATGCTGAATTTTTTATTTTTTAAATCTTCTGGTTTCAGCGCTCTGAGGTGGTGTGATTACCGTCCAGCAGTGGCGCATGACTTTCATCCAATGGTAGCATGGCTCAGGTTTGGAAGAGACAAACCACACCCGAGCGGGATAATAGGCGGACGGAACGGCGGAATGAGGCCCGGAAGCTCCTGAGCGAAACAACAAGAAGCCCAACGTACGCAGACGTGTTAAAAGGAGAAGAAGCGCAAAACTTCATTATTTTAGCGCTTACAACCCCTTTCCAGCCACATGAAGAAGACTTTGACTGAAGAGAGTGGGAGGAGGTCTACCACAAACGTTGCCTGAGAAAACACAGAGAGGAATCCCCATGATGCCCAGTACAGCCTATTGACCACATAAGACGATCCCCGCCAACGATCTAGACGACGGTTGGCCCTTGTCACGTTTACAGCTAGTGCCTATGACCAAGACATATGGAGGAGGACTGTCGACGCGAGGTTGTATGGCGACGCTGTGATGGCACTAGGCACAAAGCTCAGAGGTGCAACTGACCGCGAGCAACACCAAGAGATTTTGCTACATCGAGCCAACGCAAAGAGAATGCTACTGCTCCACAAACACCACCGACATTGAAGATCAACAAGAAAGATCCCATCCCTCGTCGAGAACCTGAACTATACTGGGTAATCAAGGCCACTGACAAACAACTCCCACTGGAGATTGAAAATGCACCAATGACAGCAAAATAGCCCCGCTGCTCCTACCACCACCTATAACTACCCCTCGATAGTGCTCTGATGAAAGGAAAAGAAACGCTGCGGAGCTTCTCCATAGCTACTGTGACGGAGTTGAAGGAGGGATGGGTAACCAGTAAAACTATCAACGAAGCCCTAAAAGTGACTCTCAACCACAACCAATAGCATTGGACCACGAAGCCGTTCCTCGACGGTCGATTCATGGTAGCATGCCCGTCAACAGAAGCAGCGAAGGAGCTAGACAGCCTCGGAGTACTGCACCACCCCAAGTGCAGTTTGAGCTTTATCCTGGTGACAGAGGATCTATGGGAGCCCGAGCGAGTAGAAACGGAAAGAAGGTGGGTCGCCATTCATCGGCTGCCACCGTTTTGCTAGAACAGAGACGCAACGATGAAGCCCTGCGGTGGTAGATACAGTCCGGGTGGCGATAAGGGTAAGGTGAGGTCAACACCTGCCGGCAAAGATCAGCTTCAGTGTCGATTACCGAAAACACACCTTTACGGTGGAGCTCGCTTGGGGATAGCCTCCACTGCCCTGGGATGACGATGAAGATCCCCGAAGGGATCAGCCGCTGTCTGTGGTACCCGGGGCACAGGAGGGGATCAACCCCCCCTCCCTCGCGAAGGGGAGAGAAGCGCTCACAAGAGCCACCAGATACCACGAAATAGCGGCTATCACGAGAGGAAAAAGGTAAGGCCGTCATGACAGCGGAGGTGTCATTACCGGAACCTCGAGCTCGTCGGAAGTTGACGGGGATTCACATCGGAGATGGGGGGCCAAGGAGAACATGCTAGGACCAGTCTGAGTAAACCCACTACACGACAGTCCGAACGGAGACACAGACTGTGGTAGTGCCGTTGGTCGGTCAGAGTGGCAAACCCAGGGAGAAAGCATGGTATGATGTTGTCAGGCCGAAAACCTCGGTCACGCCAGTAGACGGCCTCGATGCACGTGCCCCAACAGTTACTTCAGACGAGCAGTGTAAAGAGACCAGCCCATCCACTCACTCGGTGGAGCTTTCATATGGGGCCCGACCAACAACCCCTCGTGGCCCAACGCGTGGCAAGACCGCGTGCTATCATGATCACACCAAATCTCTGGGATCAAATAGGCTCAGATGGGCACCCACCAACCAACCAGTGCCACGTCCCACCCAGTGTCTAGTAGAGAAAGGCGGAGCGGAGAACCCACAGGCTTTGTATACTGAGAAGGCTTTAGAAGGCATGTTGGGCTTGTAACAGATGATATTAACAATGTGAATGAAGGCCCAATAGGCCGTTGCAACTACATAAACTCTCCAGCACATGAATCACAAATCATTTCACCAAATAATAACAATACAAGTGAAGGAAACCATGATAAACAAGGAAACTGCGAGGAGACCCAATCAATAGATGACACACATGAAAGGGAGGCACTCACAAATATTCATTGAGAGGATACCCAAAAGTATAATGGGGACCCTAGCATCAACCAAAGTGGAACAGATCTCAGGATTGACATACCTAAGCTGATGCCCAAAATGATAGGAGGCTCTATGAACTTGGTGACCATTGAAGCATGGGAACTATTAAAGGAAAAGGTGAATCACACCACCCAAGACGATGACAACGTCATTAGTATTGCCTTGTCTACCTCGGAAGCAACAACAAAGGCTCCAAAACCTAAAGGAAGACCGAGAAAGAACCCATTTGAGACTCCAAAGAGGGCCAACCAATCCACCAAAGCCACCCGAGCCAGCAGTAGGCGAAAGACATAACCCCAACCCAAGGTATGGACCCAACTCTAAATACTGTGGCGCTAACCCTCACTGAATGGTCAAGCAGGGAGATGTTAGAAGCAACAATAACAGTTGGTATGGTCCCCAAGTAATCAAGGGATAACATGGATACCTATCTGCAACACATGCGCAATCGGGAGGTCGAGAGGGCCCACAAGGGACCCAGTAGTAGCAAATAAGCCGCCACAGTAGTAAAACCAAGAGAAGGGCTACTAATCGTGTAGATTATGAAGCTTATCTCATGGAATGTATGAGGGATGGGAAAGAGGAACAAGAGATTCCTCATTCGGGACTACCTGCTAACCTAGAAAGTGGATATTTTCTTCCTACAGGAAACAAAACCATCCACCGTCGATGACGATATCTGGCGGGCAATAGGGGGAAACACATATAGTGAAATACTGGTCCTCGCAACCGACAACACAAGAGGGGGGGTACTGCATTGGATGGAATCCCAAAAGGTTCAAAGAAATCATGAGATTTACAGACACATTCCCTATTACCCTAATACTTGAAGATACTACCAACCAATACAAATGGATGCTCACTACTATTTACGGGCCCTGTGGTAGAAACCTCAAACACAACTTTTGGGAGGAGCTAAATCTCATTAGATCAAGATGAGAAGGACCGTGTGTTAGTGTATGCCCTAGACACCAATCATGATATAATTGTTTTTGTGCATTTTAATGTTTATTTATAAAGGCTTTTTCCATTATTATGCTTTACTTGATATCTACGTAGTATAAGTATTGATAATAATGTCCCTAGAATAGTTTTCTATTCTTAAATTGTCCCTAGTCAAGTATCATTATGGAATCGAGGACAACAATTGTCACGCCCCGAACCACGGCCCGGGCACGTAGATAATCGGCCGCACCCAAACAGGGACTAGTCCCCATTCAGGCGCAAGGCCTCAGAGACTCTTATACGATAATTATTCAGAGATAATGATAACAGCGGAATTCATAAAAATAAAAGCAGAAAGGAGTTTATGCAACTCCATACAAATACAATACCGGGTTTACACAACCCAAGACTAGGATCTGGTCCAGTTACCCCTAGGAATCCATACAACCATAAAGTACAAAATACAAGTCTCACACAAGATAAAAAAGAGGTACGCAGACCTCAAGATGAACACAAGTAACCGAGTTAACTACTCGGTACGTCTCCTCCTAGGCTCGACCCTACTCCTACTCGTCTGAACCTGAGAAACACACAAGTCAAGTGTATGAGCCTAAAGAAATAGGCCCAGTAGGATCGCATAAGCAATAAAAGAGGCGAAAGCCATAAGCAAAGAACAAAATAAAGCAAATGTGAATATACAGGTGAAACGAAATCACAATCAAATAGCAAGTCTCGGGAATGTGGATAAATCCACAGATGTACTAAATCTCTGGCATATATGATACTAAGATGTCTACGACATCAACGACACCATCAACATCGTCTTCGGCCTAAGACGGATAGCGCTATAATAATCATGTGCACATAGCCAGAAAATGCCGCTCTCTGACTGAGCCAGGTGGCCAGATATTATACGCCCTCTGCCGGGGCCTGGTGGCCAGATATTATACACCCTCTGCCGGGGTCTCTGTCTGATGGAGCATCAAGTGCTCGTGGCCAGATATTATACACCCTCTGTCGGGGTCTCCGTCTGATGTATCATACCTATACATAAGAGATTACTAGTACAAATACCTAACAACAGGTATACATATATATATCCAAGGCAGCAACATCTTGAATATATAATAATCAATGATCTCATCGAGATCGGAAGCCAAACATATTTAAGGAGTAAACTCGACTCAAATATGTATAAGAAAATGAGGATAGCAACAATCTCCTAGAGATATAAAGCCGATACATGTGAGGAAACCCATCTCGAATATGTATTGGGAACCTCTCGAGGAAATAGGAGCACAAAATCAAAGCAAGGTAGGAGGAAGGAATACTCACAAACCCAAACATACCTGGCTAGAAGCAAAGTCTCTGATCCTCGTCGCGTCTCACGCGTCCGAGTCGGGATCTAGTAAATAGATAGAAAAATCTCAGTGCCTCCGCACTTAAGCGTCTCCTATCTAAATACGAGATATAATTACTCATGAATCCCTTAATTATCTCTAACGTGGAGATTACCTAAACAAATGGTGATTCATTGAATTAAATCATGGTTGAAGGGCATTAAGCTTACTCAAAGCATGCTTTCTTACTTGACAAGTATATCATGCCCTTAGAATGCTCCTAAGTAAGCTTCATTAGCCAAGACTAATTATACTGGAGCATGAAACCATTAAGCATGTTAATCATGGAACTAATTACAATTAAACATGTTAACATGAACACTAATGGGGCATTTATGCTTAGAGATTTTCATGAAAAATTCGGCGGCACCTCCCCTATTTATAGGGCCCCGAAATTAATACAAACATTCCACATTAAACATATGGATACATGATAATCTAGTATATAACCATTAACCATATACTTAAACACGTCCATGCGTCTTTCATCACTTAATTAACATTTATACAAGTAAGTCCTTGTTCTATCATCCAAGCCATTTCCAACAAGCTTGAATCATCCCTGAACCATTAAATGACTAATTCATGCATTTAATTACTCCATTAGTTAAGAATTCCCTCAATTAGGGTTCAGGATGTTTACTTGAAGTTCTTGGTACTCCTATGCGGGTTTTCCCTCGCCGATTGAGCTGTCTGGTCGCCGGTGTACGTGGGGCTTCGATCACCGCCGATCTTCGCCGGGAAAGGAGCGAAAGAAGGGAGCTAGTCACAGCCGTACAGGAGCGCACGCGAGGGGTGCCGTCGGAGGGAGATCGGGTCATGGCGGCTGCAGGTGGCGAGGGTACGGCTGGGCGTGCGCGTAATCGCCGCCACATGGGACACAGACGCTGGCGCGGGGAGCACGACCGGGGGACTGGCCGGGGCGCCGGCCGGTGGTTCGCCGGAGGCGAGGCGAGCGCGGGTAGGAGAGGAGAACGAGAGAGAGAGGGAGGAGTCTGAGAATTTCTCATATCTGCGAAGTGAGAGAGAGATTTCTTCTCTCTCTCTCTCTCTCTCTCTCATACTTATAGATATAGAATATTTAATATATCTATTTAATTAATAATCCAATTATTACATCTCATCTCCAATTCTTTTTATTTTAAAACTCCAAAAGTTGTCACATGTCTACTGTTCACCCACATGACTAATGTTCAATCACGGGTGAATTTATCTCTGGGGTCTACTGCCCTGGTTCTCTCGTCCTAGCGCCCGACTCAGATCCACGAATCTCGGGTCATTAGTCCCATGGCACGGGTGCACTATAACATCACGGGGTCTGTCTCTCGTCAGACCAGATCCGAGAATATCGGCTTTTAGTCAAATCCTTCGTTACGGGCATACTGTGGCATCAAGAAGCTGTCTCAGTCCCCGACCAGATCCACATTTCCCGGTATTTGGATATTTTTCTATTTTCTCTTCCTGATAATAAAAACCCGGTTTAATTAACATATAATTAATCTTGATTAATTAGCACATAATTAACCTTGATTAATTAATACTTAGTTAATCTGGATTATTTAGACCTTGTGATTTTTCCCAAAATTTCACCGCTCACCATATTAAATCGCCATTTAGTAATTCTGGGAAAATAAATCTTTATTTATTTCAGGGCGGGTTTTACAACAATGATGCACATGAGACTAGTATTTGTAGTGACTGATGACAAGAGTTGTCATGGACATGAGATGTCAAGTCAACATGTGAGTATAAGTTGGAGAACTTATGCTGGATAGACCCGTCATGAGAATTGCTACATGGATCGTTATATAAATGTCATAAGCGATTCTCATAAGTGGTTAAAGAAGTATATGATCCTTAGACTTGAGGTCACCATGGATTCTTACATGGCAAGTATCATACTTTGATATAACCAAACGTCACCCGTAACATGGTGAACTATAAAGGTTGTCATTGGGTATGTCATGAACCATGTAGTAGAATGTGAGTGATCAAGATAGGATTTGTCCCTCCTATATAACAGGAGTGATATCAGGGCCTCTTGATGAGTGAGACTAAGAAGTGTGTGGCCACACCCAGGTGAATCAGTATGGGATATTGATGTCATTTGTTTTCATTAGTCTACTTGGGATCAAGAAACATATTGATTGAATTATACAAGTATGACTGATCTATGACTTGTATTCAATTAAAGATATAAAGGACAAAGGGATACTGGATAGTCGGTATTAATCACAAGAACAAGTTATGTCTATCACGACATTCTTGCGGTTTGGGTAACAATGATGTGTTGCTAGACACCGCTCATTGCTTATGATATTAAAAGAAGTTTTATGTCATTGCCAACATCGTAAGAATCTATTGGGTCACACTCAAAGGTTGACTGGATATGGAACTTCATTGACTGAGTCATGTTTTGAAAGTCAGAACAGTACAAGTATACAAGAGGGTCCTGTATATTGTCTAAACACTAACCCTACTTTGGAAATGGTTCACAAAAATAAGAACACATATATGTATGTGGATATATGGGCTGGGCCTTCATTTGATGGAATCCTAATTAATTCTATGTTCTAATTGTGTTAGACACAAAGAATAAAAGAAGTTGGGCCCAACCACATATAGATATGCTATATATAAAGATATATAGTGAAGCAATTAAGTAGGCTTATGTAACTACTTCTAAACATCAACATAATGGACCGACTCTTCTTCTTCTTCTTCTAGAGAGAGAGAGGACGGTTTCTTTTATTTAAGAGGGTGGTTTCCAATAGTTTTACAACCATTGAAGGAGTGTTTATGATGAATTATTAACGTAACTACTTCTAAACCTCAATATAAAAGACGGTTTCTCTTCCTCTTCTTTGTGTGAGAGAGAAAGGACCGTTTCTCTTCCTCTTCTTATATAAATTTGAGATATTGGTATGTAATATCATGTTTTTAAAAAGAGAGAGAGAGAAAGGACAATTTGAGATGAATGGTTTTCAATAGTTGGATAACAATTTAGGAGGTTTCATGTTGGGTTCTAATATAAGACCATCAAAGTCAGTTCTTCGATTATGAGATAGCACCAAAAGTTGAAGAATCAAAAGTTCCAGTTTTGTTTGTGAGACGAACAAGGCGATTCAGTTCTTCCCAGTGGATACTGATAAAGGCGAAGATCGGTTGATCATCGTTGAAATCGTGACAAGGATCGTTGGAGCATTGTCAAATAATCAAGGATGTCGATATACAAGCTTTGGCTACGGTATGTTTTCTTTACCTAACTTGATCGTGGTGTTTTTCTCTCTTGGATCTTGGATGGGTTTTATCGAGTTTTGTTTTGAATATCCGCTGCGCATGTCTACAGTAGACATATATGAAGTCGTTATTTTCCTTCACCGTGGATAGTAGGCGGAGACTTCAACGCCACCAGGACACGGGAGGAATGCAACAGGGGACAACACCCGGAGGAAGACATCCACAACTTCGACCAGATAATCCAGGCGCTACAGCTATTCAATCCCCCACTCCATGGCCAAAGGTTTATGTGGACTAATAGGCGAGCCAACCCAACGATGGCCAGGCTAGACAGATTTTTACTATCCACAAAGTGGCTAATAGACTTCCCTCGTATCTAGCAAATGACACTCCCACGTATCCATTCAGACCACACCTCTATCGGTCTATAATGTGGGAACCATGACATAATCAGATCCCCTTTTAGGTTCAACAGAGAGTAGAGTCGAAATGAGGGATTTTGGGGGATAATGAAAGATTGGCAAACAGGGACAACCTTCGAAGGAAATGGTGCCTTCCTACTTGCCAAAAAGCTTACCCTCACCATGAGACGACTACATCAACGGAGCTACGAGAACTATCAACAATCTAAGGAACAGAAGGAAGATATTCTAGACAAAATGAAGGAACTAGATCGTTTACACGAAGAGAGGGACCTCCAGGAGCAAGAATGTATGGACTACCTCACGTTGCAACATGTGCACGAAGACATCATTCGAGTGGAGGAAGCGCACTGGGGACTATACTCGAGAATTTCGTGCCTGAGGGAGGGAGACAACAACACCAGATTCTTCTACACAATTGCTAACCAGCGTAGGGCCCGTAACTAGATTCACAACCTTGAATACCAAAGGCACACTTTGAAGGAGAGGTCAGATATCGGGGCGACAGCCACGGCCCACTTTACTGGACTACTGGGCACAGCTCGTACAAACCGCTATACCATGAACTGGAGGAGGGTGTTTGACCACAGGCATATGGTTGACCTACAACATTTGATGACCCCTTCACAATGAAAGAAATCCATAGGGCCGTGCAGGAAATAAACCCGAACAAGGCTCCGGGCCCCGATGGCTTCCCAATGACCATCTACCAAATGGGATGGGAGTTCATAAAGGAGGATCTGAGCATTTTTTTTCCAAGACCTATACCAAGTCCAAGCACAATTGGAAAGGATAAACTGGGCGCACATTATCCTCATTCCAAAGAAGGAGGTTCCTATGAAGATAGTGTACTATAGACCAATCAGCTTGATCAAATGCTCCATGAAAATAGTGACCAAGGTGCTAGCCAATAGACTCCAAAGGGTAATCATGGAGCTTGTCGATGAGTCCCAAACTGCCTTTATCAAAGGTCAGTCCATACATGACAATATAATAGCAGCAGAGGAGTTAATACACACAATGAGGATACAAAACCATGGAGGAGCCATCCTCAAGATTGACCTAGAAAAAGCCTTTGATACAATCGACTAGGAATTCCTCCTAGAGGTGCTTGAGGTTAAGGGATTCGGCCACAGATGGTTGACCTGGATTCGAGAAATCCTCCGCTCATCCAAGTCACAAATATTGATTAACGGAAAAACTAGGGGTTATGTTAGACACAAAAAAGGAATGCGGCAAGGAGACCCTCTCTCCCCCCTCCTATTTGTAATCGTAGCTGACGCCCTCACTGCTATGATTACAAGGGCGGCCCGAAGGAACATATACAGAGGGTTTATATGGGGATAAGGAAGACGACAAGATCACCTCACTCAAGTACGCCGATGACCTCCTGGTCTTCTGCTCGGGAGATTTGAACCATATTCAGATTTTGAAGCTCATCTTCTATCTCTACGAGGGCTTAACAGGCCTCCGCATTAACTACTCTAAAAACCATCTCATCCTTTTCATGCTGGAGACAACAAGGGCAGAGGCACTAGCTAACACAATAAACAACCAGATGGGGAAGGTACCCATGAACTACTTGGGCATCCCGATCTCAGGATGCAAGCCAAGGAGACAAGAATGGGAACAACTCATAGACAAGATCAGAAAGAGAAAAAGCTCTTAGAAGGGTCGCCTACTATCTATAGCCGGGAAAATCACACTCATCAACTCAGTCCTCTTGGCCATCCCGAGCTACTGGCTTGCAATCTACAAACTGCCTAGTTGGGTGATAAAACGAATTGATAACTTGAGAAGGGACTTCCTCTGGTACGAGCTAGAGGCCAATGGCAAAGCATATAGGTTGGTCAACTGGTATTGCATCTGTAGACCCAAGGAGTACGGGGTTGGGGCATTATAAACATTTGGTGCTTCAACATATCCATGATCGGCAAATGGTGGTGGCGACTACTCAACGGACAGGCCAATCTCTGCAGCCGCATCATACTTATCAAGTACTATCGGAACTCCTATCTCAACCCCCACAAAAGGTTACCAGCACGGGCATCATACTTCTGGAAAAGGGTTACAAATCAATGGCAAGTAGTGGAGAAAGGCATTGCAGCCCAAGCTAGGAGAGGAAACACCATAAACCTATGGCAAGACAAATGGTTACAAGGCCAGGCACAAATCAGCCTTTTCCCCTCGCTCGCGTACTCAGCCCAAGACCAACATGTGTCATTAGAGAGGGCAAGAGACTTCTTGACCCAACCACAAATGCTCATAAGGCAAGGACCACTAACCAGAGAGGGTACTCAGCAATTGGACGACCTACTCGGGGCAATCAATGAAACACGGAAGGATAGAGAGGACGCATGGAGATGGGTCCTTGAGACAAAGGGAAGGTTCTCGACCAAATCCCTCTACACTTTCATGGTCAATAGCGGAGCCCGGAGTCAGTTCACTAATTATATGTGGAAACTTTCATGTCCGAAGAAAATACAACTCTTTGTATGGTTGGTATTGGAAAACAGAATCCTCACCCTTGACAGTCTCTTCAAAAGACACTGGCATGGCAATCACACCCAGTGCTACTTATGCAGCGAGCAGGAGGAAATGGTGCATCACATGTTGGTAGCATGTCCGATCACCAAGAGGATTTGGGAGCACTGTTGCCCTCTATTTGGCCTAACTACCAACCCCCAGTCAACTTAGGACCTCTAGGGAATAGACATCCTTGGGAAGCAACTGCATAAGGATGAGTGAATGGGTTGGAACCTCGCCGTCATGACCATCGCATAGAGTACTTGGTTGGAAAGAAACCATAGATGCTTCATAAACAAACACCACGTTTTCTCCGGAATCATACATGAGATCGCCTTCCATCTGATCTCTTGGTACGACGCAGCCAACGACGCTAAGAAGTTGATGCTGGCTCCGATAGTTTCTATCATCCGAAGTTCCTTGGCCACTACTCGGGAAGGACAGTCACAGATGCTGCAAAATGGGGATGACATTGATGAAGAGCCACGGGGGCATAACCCTTAGGAGTAGTCCAATACCATGTAATCTGGAACCCCGAAGAAGAGGGGGACCAAAAGGGAGCTTACTAAGGAGCGTCATTATACTAATCTATTCAGCCAATAAATTAATGTGGTTTATCCACTTTAATCAAAAAACAAAATCTTCTGGTTTCTGATTTTGCATCTTCATGTATTTTGAATTCATGTAGATTATATTTGTGTTCAGCTTACATGCATCCTAATAAGGCTTGTGTAGTTCTAATATCCCTTTGGAATCCATGCTCTTCATTTGGAATTAAATTGCATGCTTGTAGGGCCGAATAAAATGAGTTATGATAATTTATATATCTCCTTTTTTTTCTCCAATCTTTTGTAATGCATCTAAAGCATAAGAATGTAATTGTTTTTTTAGATTACAACTGTAGTAGAATTGTGGTGATGCTGAATTTTTATTTTTTAAATCTTCTGGTTTCTGATTTTTCACCTCATGTATTTTGAATTCATGTAAATTATATTAGTGTTTAGTTTGCATGTATCCTAATAAGGCTTATGTAGTTCTAATATCCCTTTGCAATCCATGCTCTTCATTTGGAATTAAATTGCATGATTGTAGGGTCCAATAACATGAGTTATGATAATTTATATATCTTCAGTTTTTCTCCAATCTTTTGCAATGCATCTAAAAACACAAGAATGTAATTGCATTATTAGATTACAACTGCACTAGAATTGTGGTGATGCTGAATTTTTTATTTTTTAAATATTTTTGTTTCTGATTTTGCATCTTCATGTATTTTGAATTCATGTAGATTATACTAGTGTTCAGTTTGCATGCATCCTAATAAGGCTTGTGTAGTTTTAATATCCCTTTGGAATCCATGCGCTTCATTTGGAATTAAATTGCATGCTTGTAGGGCCCAATATAATGAGTTATGATAATTTATATATCTTCAGTTTTTCTCCAATGCATCTAAAGCACAAGAATGTAATTGCATTTTTAGATTACAACTGCAGTAAAATTTTGGTGATGCTAAATTTTTTATTTTTTAAATTTTCTGGTTTCTGATATTGCATCTTCATGTATTTTGAATTCATGTAGATTATATTAGTGTTCAATTTGCATACATCCTAATAAGGCTTGTGTAGTTCAAATATTCCTTTTGATTCAATGCTCTTATTTTGGAATTAAATTGCATGATTGTAGGGTCCAATAAAATGAGTTGTGATAACTTATATATGTTCAATTTTCCCAATCTTTACCAATGCATCTAAAAGCACAGGAATGTAATTGCATTTTTAGATTACAATTGCAGTAGAATTGTGGTGATGCTGAATTTTTATTTTTTTAAATCTTCTTGTTTATGATTTTTCATCTTCATGTATTTTGAATTCATGTAAATTATATGAGTGTTTAGTTTGCACGCATCCTAATAAGGCTTGTGTAGTTCTAATATCCATTTGTAATCCATGCTCTTCATTTGGAATTAAATTGCATGATTGTAGGGACAAATAAAATGAGTTATGATAATTTATATATCTTCAGTTTTTCTCCAATCTTTTGCAATGCATCTAAAAGCATAGGAATGAAATTGCATTTTTAGATTACAACTGCAGTAGAATTGTGGTGATGCTGAATTTTTTACTTTTTAAATCTTCTGGTTTCTGATTTTGCATCTACATGTAAAAATGCATTTTTGGTCTCTGTACTATGGTATATTGTTCATTTGGTCCTTGTACTATGAAAATGTTCAATACGGCATTTGTATTTTCAGACTTTGTGCAATTATGGTCCCTAGGGCTGATATGGCAGCTAGCTGGCATATAGGCTGAATACATGATTTTTTTAACATGAAGTGGCATCCTACGTGGCATGCTGACAACAACAACAACAACAACAACAACTAAGCCTTAATCCCATACTAGATGGGGTCGGCTATATGGATTCTCTGTCTTCATGTCGCTCTCAAATATGAAATAAAAATAAAATAAAATAAAATGAAATGAAATAAACTGAAATAAAATGAAATAAAATTAAAAATAAAAATACATAAATAAATAATAAGAACAACAAATAATTCTATGAGAGATTGGGATGTTAGAAGCAGAACAGTATCCCTACAAACAAAGCTAAGCTAATGAAGGAAAACCTTTTGGCCGACTTATCAAAAATCCTATACTAGGCGAGGTCGGCCATATGAATTTTTTGTCTCCATATCACTCTGTCAAAAGCAAGATCCGGCTCAATATCTAACATACGTAGGTCCTTAGACACCACCTCTCTCCACGTAATCCTAGGCCTACCTCTACCCCTCTTTTTAGCTTCTACAACTAAACTATCACATTTTCGAACTGGAGCACCTGGGGGTCTCCGGCGTACGTGTCCAAACCATCTTAAACGCCTTTCTCGTATTTTATCTTTAATTGGTGCAACATGCACCTTCTGTCGGATGTATTCATTTCTAATCTTGTCCAATCTTGTATGACCACTCATCCATCTTAACATCCTCATTTCGGCCACATTCATCTTATGCATATGTTGAACTTTAGTTGCCCAACACACGCTCCCGTATATCATGGCCGGTCTAACTGTCGTCCAATAAAATTTTCCCTTTATTTTGTTAGGCATCTTTTTATCACATAACACCTCCGTGGCACTTCTCCATTTCAACCATCCAGCTTTGATTCTATGGGTTACATCTTCATCTATCATCCCATCATCCTGGAAAATGGAACCTAAATACCTAAAATGGTTAACCTTAGGCACTACCACCCCCCTAGTTTCACTTCTCCTTCATCTTTCCTACTTAGACTAAAATTACAGTGCATATATTCTGTTTTACTTCTACTTAACCTAAAGCCTTTACTTTCTAAAGTGTTTCTCCATAATTCTAGCTTTTGATTTACTCCATCTCTAGTCTCATCCACTAGGACAACATCATCTGCAAACAACATACACCATAGGATGTCATCTTGGATACAACTAGTTAATTCATCCATTACTAGGGTAAACAAGTATGGGCTTAAGGCCGATCCCTGATGTAGACCCACTGTTATAGGAAACTCCTCCGTATCGCCTCCTACTGTTCTCACACTTGTAATCGCTCCCTCATACATATCCTTAATAATATTTATATATTTTACATGAATGTTTTTCCTCTTCAATACCGACCAAAGGACTTGTCTTGGTACCCTATCATATGCTTTCTCTAGATCAATAAAAACCATATGGAGATCCTTCTTCTTTTCTCTGTAGATCTCCATCAAGTTTCTTAATAGGAAAATATTTAATAATTTCCTGAAATATTAAAAATTTAATATTTAAATTCCTGAAATATTAAAAATTTAATAATGACGTGGCATGCCACATCAGCATGCCATATGACATGGCATGCCACGTGTCAAAAAAAATTCTAAATTTTTTTAAAATATTCTAAAAAAATTAAAAATTCTAAAAAAATCTACGAAATTCTAAAAAATAAATAAGATTTTAAAAAATTCTAAAAAATCCGGTTAGAATTCTTAATAATTCTAAAATTTATAAAAAAATAAAAAAAATCTAAAAAAAATTAAAAACCTCTAAAAAAATTATCAAAAAAATTCTAAAAAATTCAAAAAATAAAAAATCTAAAAAAATCCAAATAACCTAAAAAATTGTAAAAAATTAAAAAAAATGTTAATTGATTATCTTGTTTTACTCATTTGTTATTATTTTCAATATTGAGTATAGAACTAGATACATCTAATATGTATATGCTATTGCACAACATTCCGGTATCATAAAGAACTTCATCCAACATTATGTAACAACAATTGTTACTAAAAGTCAAATAAAAACCTTTCTTATTCAAACTAGAAATAGAAATAATGTTCTTCATCAAACTAGGAACATAAAAGCAATTGTCTAATTCTAAAACTAGTCCACTTGGAAGTGGCAATACATAAGTTCCTACGGCTAATGCAACAACTTTTGCTCCATTTCCAACCCGCAGGTCTGCCTCTCCCTTGACCAGCTGTCTACTGTTCTTTAGGCTCTACATATCAGTGCATCTGTGTGAGCCACATCTGGTATCCAATACCCATGTTTTATAAGAAACAATATTTATCTCAATAAAGAAGATACCTGAAGTAGATGGGGCATCAGATGCCTTATTCTTCTTCAGAGACTCCAAGTAGCCCTTGCAGGTTCTTCTCCAATGTCCTTCTTTGCCGCAATGATGGCAGGCTCCTTTTGGGGCAGCTTGTTATGCCTTCTTGGCATTTCTTTTTGTGGCATTCCCTTTGGCTTTTAAGGACTTCTTCTTCTTAGAACCCTTGGTCTTAGAAGATTCCACCAGCATCACGGCCTTTTGTTCTTTCTTAACAGCAGGCTCTGCCAATTTGAGCAGGTTAATCAACTCCGGTATTGTCGATGCAATCTGGTTCATCTGATAGTTTAGCACAAACTGTGCATAACTGTCAGTCAAACTTTGTAGAATTAAGTCTATACTTAATTCGTGATCCATCACAAAACCTAGTGATCCTAACCTCTCAATATAACCATACATCTTTAGTGTGTGTTGCACTGCGTATGGCGACTCTTGTATCTTCGAGCGGAAGAGCATCTTGGAGAGCTCGAACCGTCCGGTTCTCGCTTGCTCATTAAACAACTCCCTCAGATAGTAGACCATGGTATATGCGTCCATAGCCTCATGCTACTTTTGTAACTCAACTGATATAGAGGCTAGCATAATACAACCAGCTAACACGCTATCAGCCAAGTGTTTCTTATAAGCCAATGATTGGTCTTCAGAAGCACCCTCAGCAAGAGGAGAAGGAAGCTCCTCATCAAGGACATAGGCTATTCGCTCGGATTTGAGAATAATTCTCACATTCCTTAGCCACTCCAAGAAATTGGGCTGAGTCAACTTATTTGTCTCAAGGATCGATCTTAAATTCACAGAGGATGACATAATTCTAATAACCTAGATGTAAAATGAGCATGTTAGAGAAAAGTACATGAATGCATGATATAAGGACTTTTATATTATGCATTATTACTCCTACTATTTTTATTACGAATCCATAAGCCCTCACTCTGAATCCGAGAGAACCCTTTGAAAGTTCTTCTAGTGGGTTCGATATCCAAAATTCCCAAGAATGACCTTGGGTTTACCCAACAAGTCACCTTAGTTCAGATGGTAGGTATCACATACCAATTATACATATCATATGTGTTGTCACGCCCCGACCCAGATCCCGGGACCTCGGGCATGTGGACAGACCGGCCGTACCCAAGAGGAGACGAGCCCTACTCAAATACAAGGCCTAAGTAATCAAAAAACATGCAAAAAAATAAATCCAAATATTCAATAATTATCAAACTCAGTGTTCTTACAGCGGAAGTAGTAATAAAATCAGGGTTCAAGATACCCTACAATGGTCTATACAAAATCAGGCCGTATAAGGTCCTACAAACACATACAATCTCACTCATCAAGTAAAAACCTGTGGTTCTCGAACCTCGTCAAGCTATCTCAATCCCTTGCCCAGCTCCTAAATCTGAATCCGCTATCCTCAAAACCTGAAAGAGAGAAAAGCAAGTGGAGTGAGCTTTCGAAGGGAAAGCTCAGTAAGTACCCTGCAGAGAACATAAGGAATCCAGTCCAAATAACAATAGATACAGTAAGAATGACATATCAAGGAAAAAATCAGCACAACAAACCAATCATATGGGGTCCCTAAACTCAACCAATCACACCTCCACGGTCACCACAAGTGCCGCGTGCCTCGATGGTCAAGTGCTGGACGACAAGTGGCTATGCTCAGCGAGCCCGCTCACTCCACTGACGCATACCGACCCAACCTAACACAAGTACCATGAGTCTCACAGTAATGTCCCGGTCCACGCTGGCATGCTCAGTGAGCATCCAACAACAAACTTATAAAAACAACCAATCAACAGATCAGGAAGCAATAAACCAAGTATATGCAGGGAATCATCAACAGAGATCTAACGCATCATAACAACATGCACAAGCACGAAACCAACAAAGAACATACCAAACAAGGTAACAACAAGGTCAAAGAAACTCATCACTGGGTGGGAGCTAGGCAAAGTAGTTACAAGAAACATGAATCAACAAAGTCAAGAAAGCCCACAGTGGGCGGGTACTAGGCAAGAGTACTTACCTCTATCAAATGTCTGCTCGATTGACTCGTGTCACTCTTGATGTGACTCGGCATTCTACGTCCAAATCTAGTAACGACAATCATAACTTAGTTCCATCACTAAAAACAAGGTGGCTTATTATTATCATTAGTGTTAATGAAGAATTCCTGAATTGTTGCGCAATCCCAAAGAACAGCTCATAACTTTTGATCCAGCAACCCAATCGAGTTGGTTTAAAGCTCGTTGGAAAAATCTCTTCCCCATGTTTCCAACGGTATATTATACTCCTCTATTGGATAATCACAGGCTGCCCAGTTGTCCCTCGAAGGGGACAGCCTGTCTGTAGGCCCTTCTTTGTTTCCAACTTGACTAGCCTAACTCAATTTCCAACTGACTGAGTCTAACCAAACCGGACCCAAGTCTATTAATTTGTTTCAACCATTTTAATATTACTTGATCAAATCAAACCCAACTCACATAACTAAATTGACTAAACTCGGTTTGATTTAAAAGAAACCCAATTCAACTTAACCACTTAACTAACTTAACCTAGTTTGCTTTAAAATAGATCTAACCCAATCTACTAACTCAATTAACCCAATTGATCTTAATCTGGTTAGAGTTTAAAATAGACTCAACCAGAACCACATAATCACCGATGAGGATCCTATTAATTTATATGCCCACACACAATGCAGAATATCTGCCAGTTTGCGCAATCAGAAAGGATTGTCCATATCTTCCAATCCAGATATCCGATTATATTGATTTAGGATTCATTGGAAAGCTCTTTTCATAGCCTTTCCAATGATATATTATACACTATGATCAGAGAAATTTATAATACTTAAAATACCACGTAAATCAACAGTCCGGATTGGCAAAATTCACAGATTTTCCTACTCTCAAATACTTGGTCATAAATTTTAGTCTATTGATCGGATTTCAATGAAATTAGATTTGTTAGATTTGTGAAGAGATTAGAATCTGAAACAAAAGTTTAAAGATCATAAATCAGAAAAAATCTGGCCGAATTTTGCTAAAATTATAGGTCTGCAGGTTTTCTGCAAGGTTTCGGTAAATCTGTTGTATCTTTTAATCCGTAAATCGGATCGGATTAAAACAAAGTTCAATGGATTCCTAAGAATAGTATGAATAGGGATAAATTTATTTGAATATGATCAGGTGACAGAAAGGATTCTAAACTTATCAATGTTTTCTGTTTTGATTTTACGTGTCAATGAGATCATCCAATTACTCTTGAACTTATAATTTCAAGATATATATATAAAACTAAACCTTCAATTTTTTGGATCCCAAAACCTATAAATTCATATCTAAAATAACATAAATCATCTAATATGTTTAGAGACTAACCTGAATCATACCAAAGATCTAATCTTTAGCAGAGATTATTTGGAGATCGAAAAGAGACCTCTTATCTCCCTCATAGCCCTGGCCGTCGACGGCGAGAAATAAAAGCCTAGAAGCGGCTAGGGTTTTCTCCTTTATTTATAGAATTTTAGTAATATAAAATTTATATAAAACCCCCTGAAGTATTACTAAATTATTATGCTAGTTTTTAGTGGTTATTTAGTAAGAGTCCCTGGACTCTTCTGAAATTCCATACTAGTATACAGGGCTTTTATGTGAATTTAGTAAAGAACCCTCCTATTTCTCCCAATTCGCATGCAAGTTCTCCTGTGTGTGAGGGGACCAATTTCCACTTAAATCCAGCTTTTCCTTGAAATTACTAAAAGGTCCCAAACTAACCCTAATTAGGGCTTTAACCATTTAAATCCCTCTTTTCTCATAAACTCCAATAAATTCCAAGTACAGGGGACTTCTCTAATTATCTAATTACTTAAAGAAATTAGAGAACGTTTATCCCAACAAAATTTTAACTAGATCCAACCTTGGGGACTTTCTCTCATTAATCCCAGATTTTAGGAAAACAGTAAACAAATAACCTAAAATCTTCGGATTTTACATGTGTGTAACTATCGAACTAGTGCTATCAACTGATTGATGTGTGCACTAATCATTGGGTTGTCAACTCATTGACACGTGTACATCATATGTACACTACCCAACATTGTCTCCGTCTACATTAGCCTTGGGTTTACCCAACAAACCAATATTTCCGATTAAAGCCGACCCATTAATCATGAGATCATATCTCAATGGCTAGAACATATCCAACGTAAAGTAGGGCTCAAGTTTACCCAACAACCCAAATCTCTAAGAAGGACTCTGGTTCTTACCATATTAATGGAAGACGTTTAGCTTTAATATTTAATTGAGGGATTGCTTGAATTTAGTCTCATCAGATTTTAAGCATGCAATGTATATGATCATATCAATCATATATAGATAATTCGAGTCAAATTAGAATAAGTAAGTCAAACCTAGGTATATGTATGAGATTACAATAAAAAATTAGAAATCCTATTTCTAATGGTCTTGTGATAAAATCCAAATTTAGTAAAATCCAAATTTGATTATAATCATATCCCATAAAAGTCCAAATTTGATTAGGATCATATCCCGATCAAATCCAAATTTGATTAGGATCATATCGCATAAAAATTCAAATTTGATTAGGATCATATCCCGATCAAATCCAAATTTGATTAAGATCATATCCCGATCAAATCCAAATTTAGATTTATGAAAAATCAAATTTCAGTTTCCTTTAGAATTTCCTAATTAGTCAAATTAATTTCAAAAACAAATTTAGTGAATCTAGAAAAACAATTTTTTAGGGTTTTTCAAAAAGAAAACTAATTTCGGGGTTTCAATCTTTGAAAAAAAATTTCAAACTTGTTTGTATGTTATTCTAAAACCAAAAACATGTTCCAAACATGATATTTCAAATTCCAATAATCATATTATTAAAAGTGCTCAAGAACAACATACAAATTTAGAACCCTAATCATGCCACCTATCAATTCTACCATGTTCTTCATGCATAAGGTTTCGACAAACATAAACCTGTCTTTGATACCACTGTAGGGTTTTGTAGAAAATCAAAAGCATGTATCATATTTATGGCACAGCGAAAAAATTAAAATTTTCTAAACCCTAGCGCAAACGGATCTCCCTACGTTTATAAAAAACACAAGCAAGTAAAGTTGAAGGGCATGTACCTTTTGAAATCTGTACCGAATTCCTTTCTCTAAGTCGGAGAAAAAGTTGCATTAACCACGACAGTCTGTAGACGGAGTGCCTCTAACGGTGATCCACACGAAGATCCGCAGAAGCAACCTCAAAGACGACGGGGTGATCTTCCATGCAAGGTGCTAGCTATGGTGGAAGTTCTTGAGAGGATTTGGGAGAGAAGAGAAAACGGCTATTGATCTTTATCAATTACTAAGAACTTGTATATCTTTATGGCCTAGAATATCATATATTTATAGGCCTCCCTAATCAGATTAGGGTTCATTTCAGATTGGGACTTTGATTGAAGCCCAAATCAAATTTGGCTTACAGTCTAATCAAATTTGACATATAATCAAATTCGACTTCCAAGCAAATTTGACTTATAATCAAATTCAACATATAATCAAATTTGTCTTACAATCAAATTTGACTTATAATCAAATTCGACTTACAATCTTTCTATTCTCTTTAATTCTCTTGTTTGAGGATCTATTCCTAAAAACCCGTTTTATACCTCATTGATATCTTCTATGCGTGTGACCCATTAGGTTCCCGGTTATGTTGGTCATTCATAATCAACCATTGATTACAAATAGATCATGAGTAGCATCTAGCAATACATCATGACCCCAAATTGACCGGAAAATCATGTGGTTTAACTTGGAACCTTTTCAAGAGCCAATGTTAGTGTGCAATTTGTCCTTTACCATCTTATACCAACTTGGTTCGGAGTATGGCCTATGTGTCAACTCCCACTAGACTGACTATGTCACACCTAGCCCAAGTATTAGTTCCTCGTCCTATGGGATCTATTACTCAAAACTTATGTCATCGAAGACCATCTTCATGACAAGTTACTCTGGCCAGAGATTCCTGAGTAATGACCCGACAAAGTGCCATGGGTATACTCTCCTTCTATCAAGAGTGGTAAATCCTCTTTGGCTACCCAAATACCTTCGAATACTTCAAAACTGTACCCAATCACCACACTGTAAGTAACCCCTGAAGGGAAACGTAGGAATGGTGTCAAAGCACAGGATCCATATCCAAGATAACTTGTGTACGTCAAGTCTAAGAATATTTGCACCATTGCTGCAATGAGATCTTCACTGACATTTTAATAGGATAACCATGTGAAGACTCATGGTAGGTCATCCAGTGAACTTGCTACCCTTAGCAAGCATCCACATGATCACTCAAAACATCTTCATGCTTATAGCTTATGAGAACAACTACTTGATCGGATCAAGGAGCATAACATGTGCTAGTCTTAATGGATCAATGATGTCCTGTCTCATTGATCCTTCAACTAGGGATATTTAGATACGTACATAATTACACATGATAGGAATCCCACATTATGATCTCTATCATAATTTCCTTCATGCTATGTGTTGTATCATGGACTTCATTAATTAGATTTAAGATCTCATATCATATTCATAGTAGTGAACATCTAAATAATGAAGAAGTCTTTTATTAAATCAATAAATTTGTACATAAAGTGCCAAAGGTGATTGTCTTTAGAGCACTTCTTCAACAATAATTATTGAGGAAAAATCGGGGCATTACAAATAGGCTCACGAGCTCTAGTTCCCCCTTTTCCACAGCTTTATAAGACTTAAATCATCCCCTTCTTTCCATCTTGTTTGCCTTCTAACTCTTTATAGGTACCATGAAAATCATTTGTTAATTTTCTTTTTTTTGTTGTGATGTAGTCTATTTCATTAAATACTCAGTAAGGTATATTTAGTTTGAGGTTAATATATGATATATACAATGTGGTTCCATTTGTTATATCCAATAAAGTGAAGTCTAGAGTCTAGATTGTATTTTAGCCCAAATTTGTTTTTTGAGATAAAGATTTTAGTTGAAATACTGCATAGAAAACACTTGAAACTAGTTCTAATACAAGATATTTCAACTTACATGAGATTTTTACATATGTCAGCTAGCATAGATTTAAACAGGGTTTAAACCCATTTCTGAAACAAACACCAAACATGGAAATGGCTTTGTCTTTCTTTATTAATAAACTTCATTAGCTATTTTTCTACCAAAACCATGGATTCATTTTTGATAAGTTAGTTATGCTAAAGTGTTTAGATAGGTTTAAACATGTTTTGCCAAACAAAACCTAGCCTTGTTTGGTTGGGGGTTATCCCCAACACAATTCCCCATAAATAAATTTTTCCACCAAAATCTTTAATTAAGATTTAAAAATATAACCCAACAATGCATAAAAAACACATCACTATCTTATTATTAATATCTTTGGTTTAAAAATTCCCTCCAAAAAAATTCAAAATTTTTTAAAATTTATTCCTATCCCCATGTGGGATAACCTAGTAAAAAAGAGCCCTACAGTGGTAGAACCTGGTGAATTGGGCATACTATATGATCTCTTTGTTATAACTATTTTTTTACCCTTCTTTAAAAATATAGTTATTTAACTTTTAGTCTTTTGAATAGTGCCCAAATTGCCTATAGGTCCCTTGGGGGTGTGTGTAGCGTTTTAGTGTAATAATGTTTTGAGTGTTTGTGTTTTGGGTGGGGAATAGTGTCAAATAGTGCTAGAGACTAAAAGATAATTTGCCCTTAAAAAATATATATTTACGTTTGCTGGCATAAAGCTCCTTCAATCTTCCATTTTCCAAATAAATTCCTAATATTTTTTTGTAATTGTATATAACTCTTTAAGATATTTGTACCATGAACTCACCTTGTTTCCACTGAAATCTCCACACCGCTAGAGAGATCAGGCTCTGATACCCAATTAATAGGATCAGGGGCACCCCACATTCTATACTCGCAACAATATTGTCCACTTTGGACCCGAGCCCGTACGGTTTTATTCTTGAGCTTAACCCAAAAAAACTTGTTACTATGGATTGTTCTCAACCATATATATGCCCCTTCACTCTTCTCCAATTTTCCGATGTGGGACTATGTTTGCACTCCAACATGCACTTCCTCCCAATTAAAAAGATTTTAAAGAGAGAGAGAATATTATTGAAATATTCTATCTAATTTTATTAGTTTAATTTTCCCCAAAAATGCTCTCATGATTAAAATCAAAGATCTTATTGTCCCAGTGCATAATATAGAACTAATGAGATATTGCCATTTCGAATCAATTAAATTCTAATTGAAATAATTAAAAACTTATTTTCTCTTCATTCAAACCTTTCTCATGTCCTTCTCCCTAAGCCTTCTACCTTTACTTCTTTTGATTAAAATTATTGTTGTTTTCTTATTGGAATTATTGCCATTGGATAATATTGATATTTTATACCTACAGTAAAAGATAAATCATGATTAATGGATTGTAAACTTGAACTAACGGTAGAGATTCAATAATATTGAAAGATTTTGGAGAGTTATATGCAATTATCAAAAATAAATAAAGGAAAAAAAAACCCGTTGATACTTTCTTTTTTAGTAAATCAAATAATCTTTAAAAAAAAAAAAAAAAAAAAAACACCAATATGGATTGTCTTCCTTGATTTAAAACTTTTTTTTTAATCTTTATATATGTTTCTCCTTTAAGGCTAAATAACATGATCAATCCCATGTATAACAAAGACCTTTCTTGAAGGTAATTTGATTGAAACATGAGAGTGACCTTGTGGACAAGTGCTATGTTTAATGCGCAATGTATATAGCAGGCTTACACCATTGTCATTGGAACTATGAGCTCATCTCCTACTATACCTTTGAACTCTAATTCTTTCTTCTAGACCTGTAAACAAATTGTTGTGGCTTTCTTTTATGCTGTGGTAAGAGGTAAAACAAGTGGAAAAAGTTGCTATAAATCCAAGAGAGAGTCAGGTTGAGTCTTGTCGCACCTTTGGAGTACGCGAAATATATTTTTAAGGACAATGCTTCCTCATGCCTCCATAGCTAAGAATATCTTCTTCCTTTGTGTCTATGTTTTCATTTCTCATCTTTATAAGTAGCATTTACTTCATTTATTATATTCTCTGTGCCAGAATATTTAACATTTATTTTGAACTATTTCAAGCATCATTTTCTTGGAGACATTCACTCTTCAAAGAATCAATCACAACATCATAGAAATATTTATTTTATAAATGTGTGTGTATATATATATATATATATATGATAGCTTTTCATAAAATATTTGTATTATTTTTGAAAGAGAGAAAACAAATAGGTACGTGTACACATTCAACAGGAACAGAGCAAACTTGTTTTGGCATTGTTAAATAGATGAGTAATATGAGATAGAAAATCCAATTATTTTAAAGGGAATTTCTTAGAAACATTTTGCCTAACAGATTTTTCTTTTTTTCATAATTATATATCTTTTCATTTCTTTTATTTCTTAACTTTTTATGACAACAAAGCAATCCAGTACACATATAGATGATGTATACTAATCTGCATGCATGCATTGCATCGTATTACTACATGTATGTTATATAACTGTTTGACCTCCTTTTCTCATATCTCCTTTCTCCTATTCATCCGACTCAAACAAGCACAGACAAGCAAGAGAGAGAGAGAGAGAGAGAGAGAGAGGACCACTGTCTTTGAAAAGAAATGAGCCCACTGAGATAGTTTTCTAGGATCTTTCTCTTTCAATCCCTACTTTCTTTTAACACAGTTGTCTTCACGTTGCTTGGTCCAACTCTTCAAAAAGAACTCAAAAGAGTTTTTGTTTTTATTATAACTAGTAGTCATATTTAGTCACACAAGTTCAAAAGAATTTCCTCAAATATTTGGGAATCAATTCCACAGATTTAATTATTCTAAGATAGAAATGTATATTGAGGAGGTTGATTTTTTCTCCAGTTTTTTTAAATTTCAAAACTTTGACTTAATGCTTGTAAAATGATCCTTAGTGGTCGGTGATAATATTGTGAGTGAATCATGAAAAATTCACAAAGATATCATCATCATTATTTTACATCACTGACAAAGTATTTATATATTCATAAAGCAACAAAGTTTTGAGAAAGAACAGGTATAAAATGGGAGAATTACATTAATTAGTTGTAAAGATATCCTAAATTTTATCTTTCCTTAATTATCAAGATGTATGTTAAGCCGACACTAACTTGCAGAGCTGCCGATATGAGTTCACTGTCGGGTCAATCGGGTAAAGTTAATAGAATATTAGAATGTGGGGGATATATCTTCAGGGTCGATATGATCCATCCTTTTGTCCATGATCGTATTTTGGGGCTTTGTGGGGATGGCTGGAACTTCTTCTTGGCGCTTTTGTTTTCTTGCCCTTCCTTGTGGTTTTGATGAGCCCATACACGTGTTAGGCTCTTTCTCTTGTTTATTATTATTTTTTTTTGACAAAAAGAGCGGCTAGCTACTAAGTCAAAGTCAAGGGCGTGCACAATCCTCGTCATGAGACAGTGGAGAGTGGGGTATGTGTGCAGTGGGCAAGAAAGTCTCACTCACTATCATTGTTCATGCACTTAGAAAAGTGCCCTCACCCAAAACTCGCGACCTCAACGAGGCGAAGCCCTTGATGGGGACCTAAGTACCAATATGACCCAAGGACATTGGTCTTTCTCTTATTTCTTTGATGGATGTTGTTTCTCCTTAGCATCCCTAGGGACCACCATGGCTTGTTGCTCTTGTGATTGGGTTTCTTTTATTGATGTTTTCTTTGTTATTAATGTCCATGATTCATCATATATGAGGCTCCATGACCCTCCAATGTATCGTAGCACTACCTTATTTAGGTCTAAACCAATTCCCGCACCGAATTGAACTAAGTTTCATTCAATTTGATTTTTTATTTTAATTTAGAGTGTTAATACTGTGATTAATGGGACTTTGATGGTCCAAATTTCAATAACATTTCCCCTAAAATCATTCCCTATAATTTGATTTGGAAAAAGCGCATATTTCTAATCTTTTGTGCTTCAGAGTTGTTTACTGGGCCAAAATGCTTACGGGCCAATGATGGGGTCGCAGTATCAGGCTTGCGTAGGCCGTCGACCCAACTCAGGGCTCACCTGACCCCCTCCATGCTCAATGCACACTGAGGTGGCACGAGGGGACCGACTTCCTGAGCTTTCATGCTTGCGTTGGTCCTTCATATCTGAGTGTGCTTCTCATATGATGAGTGTGGTCTCTTTTTAAAGGGGATCGCTGACAAGCCAACAGTCAGGATGCAAATTGCTTTGAGTCAACGCCATGTCAAAATACAGGTCTTCCTCGTACGGTGTCATCCTTTTGCTCCACGCGTCACCAAAGAAGCCGACCATCTCAACATTTTTCTTCTCATTAGTACCCCCTCAACATCCCTATCATCCCCATCCTAGTTGGATAAGTTAGCGTCCACATCAATAGTCTTGTCTATGTGGCTCCTATTCGAGGGTGAAACTCGTCTATTGACACTGGGTACAAAGGTAACGCTTTTCTCTGTCACGACCAAGGTTGTACCCTAGCACAACCTCGGTAGGGGCTTCTCTAATGCCATAGTACGATAGTCCGATGGGGTTCTTGTACTCACCAACCAATCATGATGTTCCTGGACTACCAGTCACCACACCTCCTTCTTCGGGCCCTTGATCGAGATTCCTCTGTATCGTCTTCTACCATCTTCATTGGAGGTTCTTCCTAGCCCACCGCGACTCTCTTCCCCTTCTCTTCAATACTTCTCCTATTCCTCTCACCCCAGGTTACTAAATTTGTAGCTCGTCAGGCTTCTGGCCTCTGTTGGGGCCCTTCTTCTTCCTTTGTTCTAAACTCTGGTGATCTTACGGGAGCTCATCTTGTTAGGCTTCCATTACCACTCATCATATCATGCTGTCATACTGCCAAATGTTATAGTAGATCAAACAGGGCAAAGATTTACCCTTTATGATCCTTAGAACCGCTGTCACATTATCAACAAATGACCCTTCCCGGCTGTCATTGTTGATGAGCTCACTAAGGGGCTTCAATATCCTTGTGTCGGTTTCTCTATGGCAATTGTAGTTGTAAATTTCAACCCACCTAGTCGGTTCGTCTGCTTTGTCCAGTCTCGAGATGCCCGGGGATCAGGAGAGGCATCGAAGTGAAAATTCTAGTAGCTCTAGCTTTCCCTGTGCTTCTAAGTTCAGCGCTACCTTGTGGAAGGGACAAATAATGATGAATTTCTCATCTCTGAACGCTTTGGCGGTCCAGTACCAGTAATCGTAGTAGATCATCTTCAACACCTCCGTCAAGCTTCAGTCATTGACTACACCTTCGAGGACTTTTTTAATTGTTGCAATTGTGAAACATTGGGGATCCTCCTTGCCCCTAAGCATCTCATTGTCCAGTGAGAGTGATAGTTGGTACGTTTCTTTATCCTTGCTCCCCTCTAGTGATCTCTCCAATGAGGTAGGAGGAAAACGATGTTGAGGTTGGTTGATCTTCTGAATTTCGGTCCCTTTAGAATCCTCATCTCCACTCCAAGCTACTGAGATGTTATTCGGAACTTCTCGAGCTCTCCCTCCTCTGATTGGTGCCCTATAATGACAGTTGCTCCCCTTGTGGCCGACCACATTGAAATTTTGACAGGTGAGAGTTTGTCGTACTCGATGGCTTTATGTCCACCCTCGAGACATTGCCCACACATCTAAATTGGGCCCAGGGCGTTGTGTAGCACTAATGGTGATCATCGGTGATGTTCTGGCCTCTTTGGGGGCTCTTGGTTCGTTGCTTTTTTCTTTTAGTGACATTTGAAATAGACCTCTATCCATTCTCCATCTTCAGAGGGGGTGTTTGCTAGCTCTTGGGAGGTCCTTAGGATCGAATTAAGAAGGCTTTATGGCCCTTGACCAGTGAGCACATTAGCATAGGTCACCCCCCGCCTTCGTGGGCTCCGATGACCTAGCAGTTGTTCCACCGTGGTGTTTTCGGTCCCCATGGGTGCCCTGATTGCCCTGTTGCAATAAGGATGAGCTTGGTTGCTCTTCTTGGGCCATATCAATATTGGGATACGCTTCTACACGCTCGTCATTGTTGTTTATTTTCCTCGGTGTATCACTAGAGATCATCACCACCTTGCTATGTCCAACTACCAATTTTCATGATTCACTTTTGGAAGTTCAGACACTTATGATGAGGGACTTTTATTCAGCTATAACAGTTTAGTCCCACATCGACTAATTAAAGAAGATGTAGTGCACATATATGTGGTGGGCACCCTCCTCTTAACGGCTAGCTTTTAAGAGTGAGTTCTACCCGTCACATGTGTGTTATAAATGGTGATTTCATTGAGATTTGAACTCAAGGAATATTGGTGAAATTAAACTTGAACACTATGGCTGAGAACATTAGGATGAAGGAACTCCAATCTAAAGTAGAGACACTAAATACAATGATGGAGCAAAATTAGATACAGAATCCGGATTGATTCAGACATATCAAGCAATCCAATCAAGAGAGGTTCCGAAGTCTGGAACTATTAATCACGGGAGTTATGAATTCTCTTTCTCAGGTCACTAAGATGCTAGAAGCACAACCATTAATAAGTGGATCCAATCAGGGGATATTTGTTTCTCCTCAAAACCATATTCTATGATCTCTGATCAAGTCCTCCAGTGTTCATACCTCCAAGATCTGTTCGTTTAGAATTTTTGCGTTTTGATAGTAATGATGCAATGCAGGGGATATTCAAGGGTGAACAATTCTTTTATTTCTATGAGATAACACACGAGCCCGGTTTCCTAATAGAAGCTTCGAGGGACACGTGATGGATGAGGGTATGAAGACTATAAAAAGAGGAGGAGCTCGTGATCACAGGGCAACGAAGTCTTGATTTGGTTTGAGGCCCTGCCTCTCGGAAGAAAGGATAGAGAACAGTGCCCCGGAGAGTTCCAGAAGCTCGTCATTGTCGTTTCAGGGGGTTTCCTCGGAATCCTTAGCTATCTTCATTCATTGTTTCATACTGTGGAGTTGTTTGTTGATAATAATAGTTGAGATAGTACTGGATCTTATTAGCAGTAAACTCTATTTTTTTGTCCGAATGTTTGATGATCTGATGCAATGAATATGAATAGATCTGTGGAATTGGTTGATAGATTTGTGAATAATATAGAATTAAAGAGTTGATCTATTGATATTGGAGTTAGATTTGTTGAATTGGTTGATATTTCAGTATTGATCAGTTGATCTGTTACATTTTGGTGCTTTCATTGAGATAGTCGATCTGGGGACTCACTCTCGCAGGTGGACCGTGGTCAGTTATGGCACCTGCGGTCAGGCGTCGAGGTGCCTTCACGGAGTAGGGCGAGCCCTAGAGTTGTTCTCGAATCAGGGTGCCGAGCGGGGAAAGGCCCCACAATCGGACCCGAGGGTGCTGAGCAGGGCACACCCCTGAGTCCAGTTCCCAGAGTCCGGTTGGCAGAGTCCGAGCTGACGAGAGCGTCAGCTCTTGATGGGTGGGGTATTGTAACAGTTTAGCCTACATCGACTAATTAAAGATATAGTGCATATATATGTAGTGGGCACCCTCCTTTTAACTGTTAGCTTTTAAGAGTGAGTTATACTCGTCATATGTGTGTTACATCAACATGACCTACTATAAATTTATAGAACAAATCGACCAATAGATATTAATTTTAAGACTATCAATATATTCAATACATTTAATCACTACAAGAATTGTTACATTTACTCACAGAAATTTTACTCACAAAAATTTAAGCGTGACTAAAACTTCATATATAGTTACACTTTGATTCATGCGTGAGTATTAAAGTAATCTATAGTCACGATTAGTTTTTATGTCACTATAGAGGGTTTTGTAGTCACGGATTTTTTTAACCGTGACTATAGGTTATATAGTATAATCACACTTAGATTTATGCGTGAGTATTAAAGTAATCTATAGTCACGGTTATTTTATATGTGACTATAGATGCTTTTTTAGTCACGGTTTTTTTTTAACCTTGACAATAGGTTATTATTATAGTCACACTAAGGTTCATGTGTGAGTATTTAAGTAATTTATATTCACGGTTATTTTAAGTATTTAAGTAATTTATAGTCACGGTTATTTTAAAGTACCTACACGGCTATCGGGTTCTTTCATACTTGGACAATTAGAAAGCCTTATCGTTGGTGATCATATTAGAAGTTCTCAGAATTGGAAGAAGAAAAGTGTGTTTTTCAATTTGCCTTATTGGGAACATCAATTGGTGCGTCATAACCTTGATGTGATGCATATTGAGAAAAATATTTTTGATAACATTATTGGAACAATAATGAGACAAGCAGGAAAATCAAAAGACAACATCAAAGCCCGACTTGATCTTGAATGGTTGGGTATATGAAAAGAGCTTCATCCAAAATAGAGTTCAAGTCAAAAATTGAATTGTCCAAAAGCTTGTTACCAAATGACAAAGAAGGAGATTGATTCTTTCTTAAAAGTCCTAAAGGATGTAGTACCTCCCGATGAATTATCCTCCAATATATCACGTTGTGTCAATCTTAAAGACCGTAAGCTATATGGCTTGAAGAGTTATGACTGTCATGTTCTTATGCAAGAACTTCTTCCTATTGTTGTAAGGCATTCACTTCTTGATGGAGTTAGCTCAATAATAATTGACATTTGCAACTTTTTCAAGGAATTATGTTCCAAGGTTCTTCATGTAAATGACCTTGAACGGCTTCAACAAAAAGTTGTTGTAACACTTTGTCAATTAGAGAAGATATTTCCCCCATCTTTTTTCACTATCATGATGCATTTGGTTATACATTTACCAAAGGAGACAAAATTAACTTGGCCAGTTTGTTATAGTAGATGTATCCTATAGAAAGGTAAAGTAAAAGTTTTCAATCAAATCTTTTCCATTTGTAGCCTTTCTTGTATATTATGTTGAAATGTTTTTATTTCTTAGGTACTTAGCTATACTAAAAGGTTATGTTCGCAACCGAGCTCGGCCAGAAGGATCAATTGCTGAGGGATATATTGCTGAAGAATGTTTGCTCTTCTGTTCAAGATATCTTTCAAGGGTGGAGACTAGATTTAATCGCCCTAAGAGAAATGATGATATTGGAGCATCCAACTATGGGAAAAAGCCTTCAATAATATCCATTGTAGGAAGACCATTAGGAGAGCAACAAAAACATGATGTTAATCTAAAAAAAAAGGAAAAGGGATAGGACATTTATACCAGATGACATGTCAAGAGAACATGTCACGCCCCGACCCGGATTCTAGGACCTCGGGCACGTGCACAGACCTGCCGTACCCAAGTGAAGCCGAGCTCCACTAGGATACAAGGCCTAGTAATCATGAGCAGATAACATTATTTCTATTAATAACAGTGAGTTATACAGCGGAAATTAAAAACTTAAAAATACAAGTCATGGCCCTACATGGGTCATACAAGTTTTCTCTCACAAAATCATATAAGGTTCTCGAACCTTGGTAAACTAGACCAATCTCTTGCGCAACTCTTGGGATTACTCCAACCAACTCCCCAACTTGCGAAAAGAAGAAATCCAGTGGAATGAGTTTTCGAAAGGAAAGCTCAGTAAGCAGCCCTGTAGGGAAAATACAAGGAAGCCACAAGAAAGTAATCAAACAAAAAGTGATCCAAACATATACTTATCAGAACATAAGGACAAAAACAAGGATCACTACAACAAGCGATAGTCAAGAACTCTTTCACGTCATCTCCCAGTGCTCATCTTAAACACATCCAGACCCTTGAGTCTGGTAGCGCTCTAACGTGCACGTACACGGTCAGCGTATCATCCCACTGACGGGTGGACATCCAGGGTTCCCTCCCCCTGGTAGGACTACAGGACGTTCAGAGTGTCCTCCCCCTGAACGCCCGCAACTTATCTGCACTTATTGGAGAATCTTCAGCACACGATGTAACGAAACACCAACTCGGATGGAGCACAGGCTCACGTGTTTCCATGGCCACGTACCGATCAACGGGAGTGGTATTTTCAGTTACCGTAGACATGTCAACAAGCACACACTAGCATAGAGGTCCAACAAATCAGTAAAGAATAAATTTGTGTATGCAATTAAGCAACAATACAACACATGGTGCCGATCAAGGAAAACCAATAATAACGATATCAACCACTTTCAAACAAGAAATATAAACAATATTCAAAGCCAAAGAAACTGGGTAGGGAACTAGGCAGGAGTAACTTACAAGAAACATGAAATAGCAAAGTCAATAAAGCCCGCACTGGGCGGTTACTAGGCAAGAGTACTTGCCGAAGTCACGAAGTCTGGTGTTCCAAGGGACCGACTCCCCTCGCATCCACGTCACTCCAGGTAATAAACCTAATATAAGCGACGGTAAATATGCGTAAGCCCTATATGCATATGAACTATTCGTTATTGGGCCCTATTCGAGACTAGTGGGCCTCTGCCAGTCCCTTAATAATTTGCACCTCTTCTTTATTAAAAGTCAATGTACTCTAGTGGTTAAGACTCAACAAACTTATTCAAGGGGTCTTGGGTTCTATTCCCACCACCTACAAGCTTTATTTTATTTTTAACTTAAGTTTCACCATTCTGGCCAGCTAACAAAGCCCACCAGATTGGGCAAAACCCAATCAGTTTAATTTCCAAACCCAATTTCTTTACTTGTTTCTATTTAATCTCAACCACTTGATTAATCTTAATCAATTAAATCAATCCTAGTCCAGTCACAACTCACAATTTAATTGGATCTAATCAATTTAATTAAGCTCAAACCCGTCAACATCGAGCCAGGCCCGTTAACCGCTTTAAAACAAACTAAATTCCATCAAATTCATTAATTAGACTATACTAGCGTTACCATCAAATTTTGCTAGTATTATAACGAAATTTTCTTAATACCATGACATAGCTTCATTAGCATACCATCAAATAAATTTAAAATTCGTTAATGTTTTTTTTAAAAAAAACAATTGCTAACGGGTCTGATCTACTAACGGGTTACAAACCCATTAAACTATACCCAATAGCCACTTCATCCTCAACCTCCAACCATATAGACTCAATCAATACACTAGACCCAATCCACTACCTAGCTGGCTAACCCAATCCTAACATGGCTTAACTGAACCCAACTAATTGGCTTAAACTCAATCAAAATAATCCAAACCTGTTATTCATCTCACACCCGCTAACATGAAACCCGACCCGTTAATAACTCGACCCAAACCAGCACCCGTTACTGTTCATCATCCATCAACCTTCCGACGCTTGTCACCGGTGAGGAACGCGGTCGTCTTCGGCAGTGCCCGGCGGCCCAAGTCACCTTCATCCACGATGCCTGTCGGCCGAAGGTACTGCAGGTGTTGCTAGAGCGCCTTCCCTCCTGCCCTCGACCGAGAACTGTCCTCGCCGGTGCACTGCCCCGCGTCTGTGATCAAACGGTTTACACAGCACCCCCCTTCTTTCTTGCTCGTTCTCTCTATCTCTTGTTTTCCCGAAGTCATGTATGCAAGGAAACTCAAGAAGAAATCAAGAAGACGTGGCTTACCGGAGAATCATTTTCCGTTGATCTCGCCCGCGAGGAGGCTTCGCTTCTTCTACCAGTGTTCCTCTGAAGGCGATCTGGCTCCGTGAACGCGACCTCGACGTCTCCTTCTCCCCCTCTCTCCCTTTCGATCTAGCTGTCTTTCTATTCCTCACTGGACAGGCGGCGGTGGTGCTACTTCTCCGACGATGTTCAGAGCTCTTCAGGAGCCTCTGTATTTATAGAACTCTCAACAGAGTTCGGATCAATCTCCATGATTCTTTTTGAATTTGGATAACGCTTTGTTTTTTAGTTTAAACTTTGTTTTTAGAAGCTCGTCGGCGAAAATCGACTTCAGGGCGGCGTACGCGGCGGCGTCGTGGCTTGAGCGAGGGCTGGCATTGCCTCGCGATCAAGTCTCTCGATTGAGCGACCCAGATCAATCGATGCGATCCTACGGCCTCTAATTCATTTCCTTTCCTCGTATCCAGGTCTCTTTAGATGAATGGTCGAGATCAGGGGGCGATGGGCGGTTGGATTTCAACACCGTGCCTCGAACTCAAGTGAATGTTGATGATGAGCGGTCCGGATTGGCCCGCACGGTGAGGTCACGCGCACGCTTACTTTGCTGATCAAATCGAATGGCCGGATTGCCTCTATCGCGTGTCTTTACGAATCTTGATGCCCACGTGTCACCCTGTGGCTATTCCGGATGATTCTCTCACAATTTTGCAACTAAGTCCCTCTCTTTTTATCCTATTACATGAAGGTCCTCCTCACAGGGAGATGCAACATTCTTATTAGGTCCCTGAGTTCTCTAAAATTACAACTAGGTCCTTAGTGACCCCAATTAATCTATATTACGGATTTAATTATTTTAAATCCCTCTTCTAAATTCATAATTCCTCTCTTTATCTAATTATCTAATTATTATCCACAAATCAAATTAACTTTAGTTCCTTATCTAATCAAACTCATACCAATGGATATTTGTAATTTAAGTATATATCCTAAACCACTAATTACCTTATCTAAAGTTACATATTAAGATATATTCTCTTATCAAACTTTAATTATGTTTAAATTCTCAAATTTGACTTTTAATCAAATTCTTATTATCATCTACCTACAAGATATTCGTTTTTAAATCCAGGATTGGGAATACGGTTAATAAATTGTAAATAATAACTAGGAGACTTTATAAATAAAAATTCAATTACAATCCTTGGGAAAAATCTCCCTTATTTTTTTTCTAATGTTTCGAAAATGATAAATTCAAACCTAATAATCAATAAAATAACTCCTAAAAATTACGAGCTTCACAATCCTCCCCCCTTAAAAGAATTTCGTCCTCGAAATTACTCATGACCCTCGACACTCATGCTTGTCTCTTCCCCGGCCTCAGGTGACGCCTGTACCCCTTCCGTAACAAGGTGGTAGACTCGTCCATGAGTCATTGGTCTTTGATGGGATGATGATGGTTGACTTGCCCCGTTCGCTTTTCCTTTCTTATCCCCACCATGTTGCCCTTGTGCTGGTGCCACCGATTGTCAGGAGGCACCGAAAGACTGTTGGGAACTCTGAGTTCCTTGCTTTGTTCCATGCTCTATCTGTGGACACTGTGCTATGCGGTGTTCTAAGCTGCCGCATACAAAACAAGCTCCAGTAACGCGCCGGTACTCAGATTGTTTGTGTGGTCCTCCACACATGAAACATTTCAGTGATCCTCCTCCCCCAGATGCAGCTGATGATTTGGAAGGCTTGCTATAGGGCTGGTACTTGCTCTCGGATTTTGATCTTCCAGAGCTCTTTTCGAAGGATTTTCCCTGACAGTAGCTTTTCCCCTGGTTTGGTTTCTTATCTTTATGAGATGGTTCTTGAGATTTTCCTTTGTTAGATGCATCGATGTACTTGGCTCTGTTCACCACCTCTGCGTAACTAGAGCACATGTGTCCTGCCACAATTTCTTTCAAAGATTGCCACAAACCAGTCTCAAACTTGCGGACTTTGCTCTCCTCTGTGGGGACCATGTTCGGTAGAAAGTGCGCCAGTTTGTCGAACTCAATCTCGTATTGTTCCATCGACATGTCACCCTGAACGAGAGCGTTGAATTGTTGTGCCATTAGAAGGAGCCTTCCTCGGGAAAAGTACTTCGCAAAGAAAGCTTTCTTGAACCCTTCCTAGGTCTCGAAGGGTACCCCTTTCCTAATTCGTATCTCCCCAAGAAACCAATCTTCAGACCTATCTGGGTTTCTATGTCGAAATCAATGGCAGTGACGACTTTGCGACGGTCCGGCGCCGGCGAGGTCACCAGGAGTTCCCTTCCTCTTCTCCTCTCTCTCTCTCTCTCTCTCTCTCTCTCTCTCTCTCTCACGAAGAATAGAACTCGCCGTCGCTCGGTGGTTGTTACTAGGTCTAGGAATATGTCGATGCTTTTATAGAATAATTGGAAGGATTTAGATAATAATTGTGGTTTTATATTCATGTTTAAAACAAACTCTTTTATCCCATATCTTCCACGCGTTTCATTTCAAAAAAAAAAAAAAAAAAAAATTTCGTTTCAATCACAGCACCCATATACACGTCCTTATTTGTCTACTAGAAAGAAGTGTAAAATATACACTTTCAAACTTTTGAAATCAGAGATTCTGACTGACTGACTCTCATATATATATATATATATATATATGGATCAGGATCATGGGACACACTATTTTGACACACCATTTGACATCCTTCTTCATTCATTAGCTTGCACAGTATTTTAACCAAATCCAACTTTATGGATGGAAAGAACATCGAAAAATAAGCATGCATGTCAATTTTCATACAATTTAGAAACTTGTAGGGTCTTCATCTTAACGGGTGAAATTTTATACGGTTGGAATTTCATCATTTAATATGAAGACCCTACAAGTTCCTAAATTGTATAAAAATTAACATGCTTGCTTATTTTTTGATGTTCTTTCTATGCATACGGTTGGATTTGGTTAAAACACTGTGCAAACTAATGAATGAAGAAGGATGTCAAATGGTGTGTCAAAATAGTGTGTCCCATGATCCTAAACCTATATATATATATATATATATATATATATCCATTAAATAATCTTTAATGTATATATAAATATAGGTATACATATACACAAAATAAATCAGATTCTTATCTTTAACATATATGTATATAAATATAGATTTATATATTGCTCATAAATACATACTTTATCCGACATCTTATCTATATATATTTATATGTATTTATATTATTACTTATCCCATCTTAATCAACCTTTTTCTTTTAATCTTTAATCATTTATATAAATATTTATAGCAATATATATATATATATATATATATATATATATATATATATATATATATATATATATATCTCAAATTCCATCTATGAACCATCTTATCCCTCCATCAATCATATATTTATCATATAAGTATCTGTCTTATCACAATAATTTGAATATATATATATATAAATTCAAATTTAATATATAGATGTATATGTACTATCCCATCTAATCCAATTTTTATATCTTGGTTCTTATCCACTCCAATTAAACTTAATCAAGAGTTTAAATCATTTTCGTCAAATCATTATTCATCAAATCAACTTTAATCTTTATATATATTAAATCTTTATCTAATCTAACCCACACCAATAAATATTTATATTTTGCTGTATATCTTAAACCAAATAACATAAACTAAATTTATCCAAACATAGGGTTTTAAATCTACTACAAATATAATTAGAAAATAATCTTCATATCAAATCTAATTATCTCCATATATGACAACCTTCTTTAATTAGCAATTAACTTAAAGGGTAAATTGGAAAATTTTATTCCCAAACATACTTCAATTACACCCAAATCTTGAGGCCTTTTATTCCTTAACCTAATAACTAGGAAATTTTATTTTCCCAAAATTTTTGGGTTTTACAATCCTCCACCCTTAAAAGAATTTCGTCCTCGAAATTAACCCATAATCCTCTAATAACTAAACCAAATTCTCTAACGGTCTCAGGCGACGCCTGTGCTTCCTACATAGTGAGATGATTGACTTATCATCTCCCTCACAATCTCCATCTTAGTAATGGGGTACCTCCCCCCTTAAGTATGGGCCCACTACTTGCGACCCTGCAGCATTCGACTGAGCAGGCAGTTCCCGCTCAACCTCCATGTCTGCCACTCCCACACATTATGGTAGCTCTACCAAACAAACAACACGTGGGGGGTTCGTTCAAAATCTTGTTCTACCTAGTCCAACACTTAGCCTATCCTATTTGACTAAGTTACTAGGGCAACTAGGGTGTCCGTTTTCTCAATGCTATTTTAATCTTAGCACTTCAGACAATTATTTGCATGCTATGTCTCCGATACCACATTAATCTGTCAAGAAAGCCCATCACTGGGCGGGTACTAGGCAAAGGCACCTACTTCAATTAATGATGTCTAGAATCCCACGAGACTCTCTCCTTACGTGTCTCTATGTCAAAATCAACTGCAGTGACGAGTTTGCGACGGTCCGGCGCCGGTGAGGTCGCCCGGTGTTCCCTTCCTCTTCTCTCTCTCTCTCTCTCTCTCTCTCTCTCTCTCTCTCTCTCTCACGAAGAATAGAACTCGCCGCCGCTCGGTGGTTGTTACTAGGTATAGGAATATGTCGATGCTTTTATAGAAGAATTGGAAGGATTTAGATAAGAATTGTGGTTTTATATTCATGTTTAAAACAAACTCTTTTATCCCTTATCTTCCACGCGTTTCATTTCAAAAAAAAAAAAAAAAAAAATCGTTTCAATCACAGCACCCATATGCACGTCCTTATTTGTCTACAAGAACCAAGTGTAAAATATACACTTTCAAACTTTTGAAATCAAAGATTCTGACTGACTGACTCTTATATATATATATATATATATATATATATATATATATATATATATATATATATTTGTTAAATAATCTTTAATGTATATATAAATATAGGTATATATATTCACAGAATAAATCAGATTCTTATCTTTAACATATATGTATATAAATATAGATTTATATATATGCTCATAAATACATACTTTATCCGACATCTTATCTATATATATTTATATGTATTTATATTATTACTTATCCCATCTTAATCAACCTTTTTCTTTTAATATTTAATCATTTATATAAATATTTATAGCAATATATATCTATATATATATATATATATATATATATATATATATATATATATATATATATATATATATATATATATGCCTCAAATTCCATCTATAAACCATCTTATCCCTCCATCAATCAGATATTTATCATATAAGTATCTATCTTATCACAATAATTTGAATATATATATAAATTCAAATTTAATGTATAGATGTGTATGTCCTATCCCATCTAATCCAATTTTTATATCTTGGTTCTTATCCACTCCAATTAAACTTAATCAAGAGTTTAAATCATTTTCATCAAATCATTATTATCAAATCAACTTTAATCTTTATATATATTAAATCTTTATCTAATCTAACCCACACCAATAAATATTTATATTTTGTTGTATATCTTAAACCAAATAACATAAACTAAATTTATCAAAACTTAGGGTTTTAAATCTACTACAAATATAATTCGAAAATAATCTTCATATCAAATCTAATTATCTCCATATATGACAACCTTCTTTAATTAGCAATTAACTTAAAGGGTAAATTGGAAAATTTTATTCCCAAACATACTTCAATTACACCCAAATCTTGAGGCCTTTTATTCCTTAACCTAATAACTAGAAAATTTTATTTTCCCAAAATTTTCGGGTTTTACAGAACAAGAACATCGTTATGTGCTATTTAATCATGATGCAATCACTCCATTCCGGAAGTAAGTAAATGTTATTGGCTTATGATGTTTGTGTAATATGAATATAATTTAGTTAATGGTTTTTTCTTACAGTCAACACAAAATGTTATCTGTAGGCAAAATCGAGGGATACGACCAAGGCCAACAGAATTTCACATTGAACAAATGCATTGTGAAACATTTCCAATTGGTTTAAACAGCTAGTATGACTATTTAGTTTTAAAATAAATTCCTTAAAGTATATTTTCAGCTATAAACTTCAATAATCTTCTATCTTTAAATATAGGTTAAACAAATAATTGAGCAAGGTGATGGCAGAATTACTGAAGAAATTAAATGCCTTTCTATTGGTCCATATCAGTCAACAAAAAGATACACTGGTAATATGGTTAACAGATACAGTTTCACACAAAGAAGCGTGAATACAACTTGAAGACTCAAAATAGTGGCATTGGTATAACTGCAAATTTATCCAGCTATGCTAGTAGAAGGGATAATAATCCCATCAATGGAGTAGTGGACTATTATGGGGTTCTTACAGATATCATCAAATTGAATTATTCCAGGAGATATAGCATTGTGATGTTTAGATGTGATTGGGTTCATCCGAACCTTGGCTTTAAAAAGGATCAATTTGGCCTCAAACTTTTAAATTTCTCATATTTGATTCATATGGGAGACAGGTTGGCAGATGAACCTTTTGTTTTGGCTTCACAAGTAAGTATTTCTATGTGAAAGATGAAAGAGACGATGATTGGGTGGTCGTCAAGCATGTTAAAGTGAGGGATTACTATGACATAGGAGATGGTCAGAATAATGATACACAACTATTACAAGAAGTGGTTTTGGGTTTCATATTTGATGGTGACTGTGTCACGCCCCGAACCCGGGACCCGGGCCTCGGCGCACGCGACAGACGCCGCGTGCTTATAGGGTCGCCCCTAAAAGCACGCAAGGCTAAGTAACACAAGAAAATAATTAAAACAGAGTTAAAATTATTAATCAGCGAAAGAAAATGTATAAGGTTATACAAAGGCCCTATACAGGTCCCGAATAAAAATACAACTCTCACTCAGAAAGGAATAGAGGCCCGCAGACCTCAGCTCGAAATATCCCCGACGCTGCTAGGTTGTCCCGCTGAAGCTCCCTCCTGAGTCCCGCTCCTAGCTACTCGTAAGGTCCTCGTCTAGTCCCGACCTACTCCTCATTGTCACCTGAGAAGACATCCATCAAGTGCATGAGCCAAAGAAAGGCCCAGTAGGATCGCAAATAAATCAATAAAGGTGGCGAAGGCCACTAGCAAAGAACAGAATAAAACAAGTGTAAATTCGCAATAGTAACAACATCACAAGCAAATACAAGTCTCGGGAATGTGGATAAATCCACAGATGTACTAAATCTCTGGCATATATGATACTAAGATGTCTACGACATCAACGACACCATCGGTATCGTCTTTGGCCAAAGCCGGACAATGCTATAGCAAACATGTGCACATGGTCAGAAAATGCCGCTCTCTGACTGAGCCAGGTGGCCAGATATTATACGCCCTCTGCCGGGGCATCCTTCCGATGGAGCAACAAGTGCTCGTGGCCAGATATTATACGCCCTCTGGCGGGGCATCCGTCTGTTGTATCATGCCTGAAAGTAAGAGATTCTAGTACAAATACCTAACAACAGGTATGACGCCGGGTAGGGTAGTGATTAACCTGCGGGCGGTGGTAAACAGGGGGAATTGATAAAAGAGCAAGAAAAAGGGAGGACAAACAGAGAAGAAAAGTCTCTGAAACTTTAAAAAGAAAATAACTCAATAATCAATGAATAAAATTCAACCCACAAGCCGGGTTTAAATAGCTAAAAAAAGCTAACCTAGATAACCTAGAAATTCTATCTTCTTATTCAAATTTGCCCAAATCGGCAAATTTTGGTCCAATAGAAAAACTTATCTAATTCTAAAATAACTAAACAAAACAGATAACTCCTAAAAATCCGAGTTCAAATCGGATTCATATCCTATCCACAATTGGCATACGAAGTATTGCCAAAAATGGAAAAAAAACACCGAGAAACGAAGATACGACGGGGAAAACAGTGGAATTTGAGGATGAAGGAAGGGTCCATCGAGCAAAGCTTATGGACCCCATGTGCGCGTCGAGACGAGCTTTCCGAATTGGGGTTGACCGCGCGAATCCGATATCGGTAGCCAAAGTTATGGCCAAAATACCGAAACGTGTCCAAAGTTCTCCCCAATTCCGCACTTGGCTCGATCACCTCCAGCCTTTACGTCAGTCCGCCAAGTCGTGGTATGCCAAAGCTCTCATGGTGCAATCAGACAGCTTGGCATCGTTTGACTCGGGCTCTCCTGCATCAGCCTCCCAGGGTTGGAAAGAACTCGCCCTCGAGTTCGTAATAGGATCAGTCGACTCCACAAAACAAGGGCTCAGATGCTTCACATTGAAGATGTCAGATGTCTTCAAATAACTGGGAAGGCGCAACCGGTATGCATTGTCATTGATCTTCTGCAGCACTTCACAAGGTCCGATCTTTCTTTCCTTCAGCTTGTTATACTCACCCACAGGGAAGCGATCTCGAGTGAGGACAGCCCACACTAAGTCACCCTCATCGAACAGCACCTAACGCCGCCGTTTGTCTGCATTCATCTTGTACTTGGTATTACTCTCCTGAATAGCTGACTTGACCTGCTTATGAATAACCCGAAGGTGCTCCGCCATCTCATCAGCTCGGGGGTGAACACGACCAATTCGTGGGACGGGGGTGAGATCAAGTACTCCTGATGGGTTCCGCCCATAAACAACCTAGAATGGGCTCAAGCCGGTAGTCCAATTCTTTGATCTATTGTAGGCGAATTCGGTTTGAGGTAGTGCCAAATCCCACTGCTTCGGTTTTGTTCCAGCCAAACTCCTCAATAGGTTGCCCAAACTCCAGTTCACCACTTCAGTCTGGCCATCTGTCTGGGGGTGGTATGCACTGCTAAAGTTCAACTACGTCCCCAATTTTCCCCATAAGCTTCTCCAGAAGAGGCTAATGAACTTGGTGTCCCGATCAGATGTGATGGAGCGGGGGATACTATGCAAGCGAACAACCTCTCGAAAGTAAAGATGTGCAATGCGGGTAGCATCCATAGTCTTCCGACAAGCTACAAAATGGGCCATCTTGGAAAATCTGTCAACCACCACTATGATAGAGTCTGAGGCCCGCTGGGTACGAGGGAGGCCCAAAACAAAATCCATACTGACGTCAAGCCAAGGGGCTTCTGTGGACCGCAAGGGAGTGTACAGGCCTGCGTTGGTGAGAACTCCTTTGGCCCGCTGACACACAAAGCAGCGCTCCACAAAGTGAGCAACGTCGCTAGACAACTTCGGCCAATAAAAGTCTGCAGCAATGAGGGCGTAGGTCTTATCACGACCAAAGTGACCCTCATTATGGAGTTCGCTCATGATCTGCTGTCGCAATGAACAGTCGGGGATGCACAGCTGCAGGCCACGAAATAGGTAACCGTTATGCAAAATAAAATCGTGACGATGTCCATCGGTTACCTCCTGAAGGATCAGCCCGAAGGAAGGATCATCTACATACATATCTGTGAAAGCTTCAAACCTTGCAACTTTGGCGCTCATTGTGGTGAGAAGAGAACTGCGGCGGCTCAAAGCATCTGCTACACGGTTGAGGCTTCCTGCTTGATGCTTCAGAGTAAAGGTGAACTCTTGCAAGTACGCCACCCACTTAGCGTGTCGCCTGCTCAGTTTGTGTTGGCCATTAATGTACTTTAGGGCTTCATGATCGGTGAACAGGATGAACTCCTTCTGTATGAGGTAGTGGCGCCAATGCTTCAGTGACTGAACTATGGCATAAAACTCCAGGTCATAAGTGGAGTAGTTCTTCTTCGACCCTGACAGCTTCTCGCTAAAGAAAGCTACCGGTCGTCCTGACTGGCTCAGAACACCTCCAACGCCAACTCCAGATGCATCACAATTGACCTCGAACACTTTGTCGAAGTCGGGAAGTGCGAGAACTGGTGCTTCAGTCATCTTCTGTTTGACCAGGTGGAAGCTAGTTTCGGCCTCATCCGTCCACTTGAAATCACGCCCCTTGAGACACTCGGTGATGGGGGCAATCGACGTGCTAAAGTTCCGGATGAATCTTCTATAGAACGAGGCCAACCCATGGAAGCATCGAACATCATGCAAGGTCCTCGGTCAGGGCCACTCCAAGATTGCATCTATCTTTGATTGATCTGCATGAACACCGTCAGTAGAAACAACAAAACCAAGGAAGGTCACAGAAGTGGTGAAGAAGGAACACTTCTTTCGGCTGACGAACAGGCGCTCCGTTCTCAACAACTCAAAGACAGTGCGAAGGTGGTCAAAGTGCGAGGACCAATTCGGGCTATAGATGAGGATATCATCGAAATAGACCACCACAAACTTGCCGATAAACGATCGCAAAACTTGGTGCATGAATCGCATGAATGTGCTGGGGGCGTTGGACAACCCAAAAGGCATCACCATCCACTCGTACAGTCCATGCTGTGTCTTGAACGCCGTCTTCCACTCATCTCCAGGCCGTATTCTGATCTGGTGGTATCCGCTCTTCAGATCGATTTTTGAGAAGACCTTCGAGCCAGATAGCTGATCCAACATGTCATCCAGGCGGGGGATGGGGTAGCGGTATTTGATGGTGATTTTATTGATTGCTCGGCTGTCTATACACATACGCCACGAGTCATCCTTCTTTGGCACCAATGTATCGGAACTCAAGCAGGGACTCATGCTCTCTCGGATGTAGCCGTTCCTTAATAACTCCTCCACTTGCCGCTGTAATTCTTCAGCCTCCTTGGGATTGAGGCGGTATGCTGGTCGGTTCGGCAAGCTCGATCCTGGGACAAGATCTATCTGGTGTTGGATGTCCCTCATAGGTGGGAGTCCCGGGGGAAGTTAGTCTGGCATCAAGTCCGAACTTCAGGAGCAATTGCCGCACTTCTATTGGCAGATCTGGATCCATGTCTGTGGCACTATACATCGCCCTGCTTGATCTCGCTTAAAAATCTGGACATGGAAAGTAGGTTAGTATTGGTTACCGGAGTAGGTTGCTTTTCTTCTCGGCGGGGTGCCAACACGATCTTTTTTCCCTTGATGCTGAGGGAATAAGTATTCTTCCTTCCATCATGGACCACGCTCCGATCATACTGCCATGGCCGCCCCAATAGTAGGTGACAGGCATCCATTGACAAGACGTCGCACTATGCATTGTCAAAGTACCTCTGCCCAATGGACAAAGACACGAGACATCGCCGATCTACTTTTACCTCGTTGCCTTTGCTTAGCCATGATAGATTGTAGGGCTTCGGATGTCGCTCTGTCTTCAACTGCAACTTCTGGACAGCGTCTTCAGACACCACGTTCTTACAGCTACCGCTGTCGATGATCACCTTGCATACCTTGTCGGCCACTGTGCAGGTGGTGTGGAAGATGTTGTTTCTCAGCCAGTCGTCCCTTGATTCATCCGTGGGTGCCAGCAGACTCTTGCGAACAACGAGGGTCTCATGGCCATCCCCAATCAAAGACGCCACCAAATTTCATCATCATCGCCATAATCATCATAAACTGGTTCCTCAGCCTCCTCAGCCTCGATCTCTTCAATCATCAGGTTCTTGCCCTTCTGACTAGCAGGTTTTCGACACTCGGGTGATTTATGCCCCTGCTCACCACATCTATAACAATGAACTCCTGAGTTAGAACTACCTGACGGTGTGGGATCGAAAATACGCGCCTGGCATCGTGTGACACCAAACGATATATTGAAGCACAAATATCATATTTTATTTGTTTGTGGGTTCTTTTATTCCTAATAGAGGCAAGCCTCTATTATTAATTACCCCAGACAGTGTCTTGGGAACCTCCGATTAAGGGCAAAAGTACAAGTAGAGATAATGAGAAAGAATAATCTTATTCATTGCAATATAAAATGACTTGTTACATATCAGCATATATATATATATATATATATATATATATATATATATATATATATATATATATATATATATATATATATATATATATATTTATGACACCGCCTTCCCCCTCGGAATCTGTGCCCCGCCATTTGGAACAATCCGCCGGCCGCCTTGTGCTTTGAAATTTGGAATGGGATAGTGACAAGGATTCACATTGCCCGATCCGCCAATTTGTTTCCTTTTCTACCTGGCTAGCCTACTTGGGCCGCCAAAGAGGTGTCAAGTTAGAAAGATTGGGAAGTCTAACAGACTGCAAGATTTAGCCTTTTTCTCCACCAAAATAGGCACTGACCAGGCTGCCGAGAGGGTCTGTGATATATATGACTGTCGAAGATCTGGATATCTAATTTTCAGTGCCACTGATTTCACCTCAATCGGAGTTTCCAAGCAGGAATTATGAATTTTTGAAAATGGGTCTTTAGTATTGTTGGTGGCAGTAATGCTGAAATCGACCCTTTTATTTATCAAAATCTACGCCGACTGGGTCACCAAAAGGGGCTGTGCTGTATATAACTGTTGAAGATTCAGATATCTAATTTCCAACGCCATAGATTTCACCTCAATCGGAGTTCTCAGACCGGAATTATGAATTTTTGAATATGGGTCTTTCAGCATTGCTGGTGGCAGAATTGCTGGAATTACCCTTTTATTTATTAAAATTCGCGTCGACTGGGCCACCGAAAGGATCTATGCTGTATATGACTATTGAAGATCTGAATATCTAGTTTCCAGCTCCGCAGATCTCATCACAATCGGAGTTTCCAGGCCGGAGTTATGAATTTTTGAAAACAGGCCTTTATAACAAATTTTATTTCGCAAAGAATTCAAAGAATTCTTAGTATTTTCGTGACCACTTTTGCGGCTTTTAATGTACCCCTTTTGAGAAGTCCTTGGCATGCATCTCAATGCTTCTTGAGTATCCATCATTAAATCGTACAAGTTGTGTGCGCTTTGCATTTGGAGTGTCCTTTTGACAAAATTATTCTTCGCTTCGTCCTTGTTCTTTGTTTCTCTTCTTTCATGGAATCATTGTAGCTTGTCAATTTAATTCTTCATACTTAGGTTCAATAGCAATTAGCAACTCTTTGCCATTATCTTCTTCTTCTCTTTTTGCAAAAAAAATTTGACAGAGTTTCCTCTGTATTTTGGGGCTTTAGCTTTTATACAAACATTCACACATTCATTCTTGCATTCATATATTCATTCATATGTTCATTCATATATAATCACAGCTTCTTGAATCCTTCATATCAGCAACCTTCATTGCTACAGCAGCAACAGCCTTCTTTCGTGGCAGCTCATGGGCATCAAGTAGCATTTTAGTAATTACAGGCAAAGAATCAACTTCAAGAAGAAGCGGCCATGGCGTCGGCCTTCGGCGTCGGCAGCAAGTCAATGACAACATAGCAACAGCAGATCTGGCGGCAACATCGGCAGCAACAGTTTCATCAGCATCCATTCTTCAACAAATCAGCATCCAAGGTCTTGGGACAGCAAATATCAGCATCCATGATCAGCATCCAAACGGCATCCATAGTCTTGGGACAGCAACTATCAGCTGGGACAGCAACCATCAGCTTCATCAGCATCCAAGGTCTTGGGATGGCAACTATCAGCATCCATGATCAGCATCCAAGCGGCATCTATGGTCTTGGGACAGCAACCATCAGTTGGGACAGCAACCATCAGCTTCATCAGCATCCAAGCAGCATCCATGGTCTTGGGACAGCAACCATCAGTTGGGACAGCAACCATCAGCTTCCATGTCTTCGTCTGCAACCAAGAATCAGCAACCATCTTCTGGAGGATCAGCAACCATCTTCTGGAGGATCAGCAATAATTCCAGCAACAGATTTCAGCAGCGCGGCGTGGTGGCAGGAGTATGCTGCAGCGGCGAGTTTGGGCGGCTGCAGATCTCAACGGACAGCAGCGCAGCTGCAGGCTTCAGGGGGCGAGGCTGCAGGCTGCAGGAGAGCTGGGGCGCAGCTGGAGGCTGCCTGGGCGCTGGGGCGCGGTTGGGGAAGAGCTGGGGCGCGGCTGCAGGCTGCAGGGGGTGCTGCGGCTACAGGTGACCGCGACGCTGCTCGGGCAAGGAGGCCAAGGCAAGGCCGCCTCGGGGCGTGAGGGCGCTGCAAAGGCGCTACGCCTGGGCAAGAGGCTGGCTATGCCGCCTCGGGGTGGACGCCAGGCGCGTGAGGAGGGCTGAGCCGGGCCGAAAGTACTGGCCGGGACCATCACCGGCCTGGCCGGTGCTTGGTGGCTCCCTGGCTAGATGGAGAAGAAGGAGAAGAGGGGGGAGGGGGGGCTGTAGATTTTAGGTTTTCTCCTTTTTTTTTATTTCTTTCTCCTCCCTTTTTATCCAGTTTATCTTAAAACCAAAACCTCTTTGATTTCAACTTATCCCATCTCCTTTGATTTTTTTTTTTTGTTTTGATTTTGATTTTAAAACCATCCTCCACCGGCCTGTTTGATTTGGGATTATCTCTTCCCCCCTTTTTTTTAATAATTAATTAATTAATTAACTAATTTAATTAATTTTCTTTTGCCTTGGGATTAGCATTCTCATGATGCCTCGGGATATGCGTTTCTTTTGGATTATCTTGAATTTGCCTCGGGATTTACATTTTTCCAAGTTGCCTCCGGATTTGTGTTTGGGTATCCCGGGATTTGCATTTTTTCTCAGAGGTCGCCTCGAGATTTGTTCTCAGGTGAGGTCACCTCAAGATTTGCATTTTATTTTATTATTTTATTTATTTTATTTATTCATCATTTTTTTAGGTACAAACAAACGGTACTTGCTGGACTGGGCGGGGTGCCTGAGGGCGAGCAGTCCGGCTACTCTGATCGCTCCTGATTGGTGGTCTTCTATTCTGCTGTCTTTCAACAGTGAGGGCGCGCTGGTATGCCTCCGAAACAGTCCATAATGAGTGTAGACTAAGAACATCTTGTATTGGTTGTCGCAGACCTCCCAGATATCGAGCCACCAGTTGCTCCTCCGTCTCGGATAAGTTGTTCCGCACGATCAATTGTAGAAGTCCTCTGTGTACTCATCTACCGATCTTGCGCCCTGTCACAACGTATGAATTCGTTGAAACAAGGTTTGGGTGTAGCCGAAGGGGAGGAAGTGCCCCTTCATCTTCTTCTTCATCTTATCCCAATCTACGATCTTTGGTTTGCTTTGCCGATCCCGTGAACGCCGAAACTGCTCCTACCACGCGGATGCTCGGCCCTTCAACTTGATAGCAACTAGCTTCACCTTCAGACGATCAGGGACCTCCTTGTACTTAAATATCCTCTCGACCTCGTTCAACCAGTCGATGAAGACTTCAACATGTAGGGTTCCAGTAAATTCGGGCAACTCCACCCGAAAGCCGAGATCTCCGTGACGCTCCTCTCGTGCACGGTGCTCTCTGGACTGCCCACGCCGGGAATAGGGGTTGACGAAAGTAGACTCGGAGTCGTGGTCTGAAACCTCACAATCCCCCAAATCTTGCGCCGCCAATCGTTGGGTCAACTCTGCTACTTGTCTCTGCATATCCACGTTCATCGCTTCCAAGGCGATTGGGTCTCGAGACGGACCTTCCTCTGCCGGAACGTGTCCACCACGACAACCACCACGGCCACCATGACCTCCAGCCATTGATGGCGAGGCCACAAGAAAAAGATGATCTCTGATACCAACTGACGCCGGGCAGGGTAGTGATTAACCTGCGAGCGGTGGTAAACAGGGGGGATTGATAGAAGAGCAAGAAAAAGGGAGGACAAACAGAGAAGAAAAGTCTCTGAAACTTTAAAAAGAAAATAACTCAATAATCAATGAATAAAATTCAACCCACAAGCCGGGTTTAAATAGCTAAAAAAAACTAACCTAGATAACCTAGAAATTCTATCTTCTTATTCAAATTTGCCCAAATCGGCAAATTTTGGTCCAATAGAAAAACTTATCTAATTCTAAAATAACTAAACAAAACAGATAACTCCTAAAAATCCGAGTTCAAATCGGATTCATATCCTATCCCAAATTGGCATACGAAGTATTGCCAAAAATGGAAAAAAAACACCGAGAAACGAAGATACGACGGGGAAAACAGTGGAATTTGAGGATGAAGGAAGGGTCCATCGAGCAAAGCTTATGGCCCCACGTGCGCATCGAGACGAGCTTTCCGAATTGGGGTTGAGCGCGCGAATCCGATATCGGTAGCCAAAGTTATGGCCAAAATACCGAAACGTGTCCAAAGTGCTCCCCAATTCCGGACTTGGCTCGATCACCTCCCGCCTTTACGTCGGTCCGCCAAGTCGTGGTATGCCAAAGCTCTCATGGTGCAATCAGACAGCTCGGCATCGTCTGACTCGGGCTCTCCTGCATCAAGGTATACATATATATCCAAGGCAGCAACATCTTGAATATATAAAGATCAATGACCTCATCGAGATCGGAAGCCAATACGTATCCAAGGAATAAACTCCACTCAAAAACGCGTACGAAAAACATGAAAGCAACAATCTCCTTGAGATATAAAACCGATACATATGAGGAAACCCATCTCGAATATGTATTGGGAACCTCTCGAGGAAATAAGAGTACAAAATCAAAGTAGGTAGGAGGAAGGAATACTCACAAACCTCCCGTGCGAGAGCCTACCTGGCTAGAGGCAAATTTCAAGCAAAGTAGGAGGAAGGAATACTCAAACCGAGTATCAACAGACTGAGCAGAGCAATATCAGAAAGCTCAAACAAGCATAAATAGAAAATCACACTCAAAGCAGATCATATCAGAACATACAAGCTCAGATAAATGCAATGAGCATAACATGTCAACCGACAGAGTAGGTATCAAAAGATGGACTCCAACATCCATCTAGCACAACAACAACAAGAATCAAGAGAATACTATGAGTTAGAAATACTCACAGCACCCGTGCGATATCCTACCTTATTCGCTTCCAGGACCTACCCAGGTCCGAGCCTTCCACTCAGGTCCTCGACCACCTCACCACGTCCTAAACATGGTAAATGTTTGTCACACAACATTTCATATCAAAAGGAATGCATTACATGCATTAAATCACCCTACTTGTGAATTTACCGAAATGTCGTCATTTAAATTCGTAACCGATGGATCCGGGCTCTTAGACACGTGCCCGCACCATTTTTATTAGTTTAAATATACCCCCGAACTATAGGGACGATCGGAATCGAATTCCCAGTCTTTTTGAAAATATTGAAGTTTTAGTTCACTCTTTATTCTACTGCTACAGTAACTGAGGAAATCCCGAAATTAAAACATTAAATTGAAGCTCGAAAACTTCTTCATTTCTCCCCAAACTTCCAGTACATTTAGTTTCCAATATTATCTTTCATTTCCCCCATAATTGGGCTCATTATCACCTCTACATAGCCCCTAAAAAAATGAAACAAAGTCCATGTTCTGCAGTGCTACAGTAATTCCTGCGTTTTTTCATTCCTTGGAGTTCAACTCTTTACAATGTTTTGCAATTGATCACACCTACTCTTAATCCAAGGAAGTTTGAAAACAATCCCAAAATACTCAACACCTTCCATCCTATTATTTGGTAATTAAAATGCTTTGAAGACATACTAATTCAATAGCAACAAAATTCATGTCATTACTCTAAGCATGCTTGCTAGCATCCTTATACTACAGCATGCTTATTTCCATCACCAGCATAGAAGAAGGCTCTAACATGCTCTCCTTAAAGGATTTAATAACTAATCACGGTGTGATTAAGCTACTAAATAAAACCGACGAATAAATAAAAATTCTGATTTATTTCGGGGCGGGTTTTATAGACTGTGAAGCCACAAATTTAGTCAGAAATGAAGCAGATAATTATAAAATGGAGGACATTGATAATATAGAAGTTTCTAGCATGGAAAATGATGAAGATGATGATGCTGATGATACTTGATTTTGATGATTTATTTGATGATGCTTTTATTTTATTTTTGTGTTTATTTAAATGAGTTTTTCTTATTTGAACATTTGAAACTAATTTTGATATACCACTTTTGCAGTGAACAGTTCTTTAATGAATGTTTATCCTTTTGCTTAAATCTAAACTTGATATGGTCAAATGCATTTTGCCTTCTATGATTATTTTGATTTATTTGTTGATTGATTTATATATGTCAAAATGAGTATATTTCGGGGTGTTTTGTCAATTTATGTATTATCTTATGAAAAGCTTATCATTTATCCATGATTATTTGCTGGAATTTTAGAGAATGGAAAGACGTAAAAGAGTGGCCAGCCGCAAAACCCCTTAATCACAAACCCAAATAGTTTCAAAGCCAAATAATGAAGATACTAGAGAGTCAAACCAACAACCATTTGTAGTCAAACCAACGTCAATTGAGGATAGTGAACAAATACAATACAAAGAAAGGAGCGTGGAAGAGCAAGAAGGTTACTTTCTCAATTATTTATCTAGGATTTTGCTAAATTTTTAATTACTTTTACATTTACCCATCACCAATTACTTTTTCATATATTTGAACTTCATGATTCTATTGACATCATAGAAATGGAAAAGAGTTAAAAAGCAAACAATAGGTGAGGAAATTGACAGCATTACCTCAGACAAAGAGAGGGCAAGAGATCATCCCTAATTCTAGATTGAGTTGGGGCTGAGTAGCCAACCTGGAAAGCATAAGTCAGTAAAACTGAAGGGAGGATAACAACACCAGTCTAAATTCTCAACCTTGAAAACCTTTATGCAACTATCGTGAATAGATAAAATTACAGCAATAAAATTCTAAATATAAAAATAGGAATTTAGTCAGTTTTAGGAATGAAGGAAAACCTGATTACAGGATGCCAAATAGAAACTACTCCAAAGCCAAGTCATTGGTATATCCTACTTGAATCATGGTGTTAGCTAAGCTGGTTAGGAATATATGTATGTAAATGCTTATCTGACCCCAATATATTGAACACCAACTAGTAGAATTCAAGGGTGAATCAGAGTTGTTTTAGTTTAAATTCTCTGTTACGCCCCGACCCAGATCCAGGGACCTTGGGCATGCGTACAGACCGGCCGTACCCAAGAAGAGACAAGCTCAACTCGAATACAAGGCCTAAATGTGAATCAGCAGATAACAACGATAACATAAATCAAACTCAAGTCCGAGTGAACATAGAGTCAAAAGGGTCCATAGGCCCTACACAAACCAGGTCCCTATACGGGTCCAATAAAATAACAGCACTCAAAATAAAAAGACAACTGAAGAAGACTCCCAGACCTCAAAACTCCCAACGATCTCTCCACAGCACCAGCCCCCCCTAAACCTCGGGATCTGTAAAAGAAAGAAAGAACAAATGCGTGAGCTTTCGAATGGAAAGCCCAGTAAGCACCCCTGCGGGGGTCACAAGAACATAGGAAAATATCATGTCATAACCCCAAGAAAACACAACCCTAGGAGTCTACCACAAACAAATCCAAAGGTACGACCCCTGATAACAGAAGCCCTCAAGCTCTGTGACGAGTTTCGAAGAAAACTCAAGGTTACTCCAGGTCAGCAAACCCAGCTATGCGTTGTAACCACGACCCTCTGGTCGTTCGACCCTCCGGTCGCAAGTCGGTAGTACCACCTCTCATACGTGTTAACACGGTCAGCGTATCATTCCCACTAACGGGTAAGACCACCAGAGAATCGCTTCTCTGGCACGACAGGCAGAAATGCCAGGGGGTCCTATCCCTGAACATTTCCCTATCGGAGCCCCCACGCTCCACTGAGTCCGGGCAGTAGACCATAACGAAAATCAGGGATACCAACATCCCGAAAACAACATACATGCTCTACAGGAATCTAAAATAGATAAGGATGCATGTATAACATCAATGAAGCATATCAAAGCATATTCAAGTCCAAAGAAACTCCGAAGAGTAGGTACTAGGCAAGTGTACTTACCTCTTACTGTAACTATAAGTCCTCCTAGTCTCCTCTTGAATGCCTTAGGACTCCCCGAGAGTATCTGACAATAGAATTTCTATTAGAGCCAAAACTCTCATAAAACCCTAGGTTTCTAGATGCACATGCATTTCTCTTGCTCCTGACAGCTTTGGCCCACTAAACGGGCCCTTACAATCATCTATTTGGTTACCAACCCATTTCCCTCGTTTCCACGTCCTTAGTTGTCTTTTAACCTATATCTAGTCAGTTTTAGTCAACTCTGGTCAACTAGTCAATCCTTATTCTTGTTTGTTGTGGTACAGACCCTAGTTGGTAATTTCTAGTCTTTTTATTTCAATTGAACCCGTACACCAAGCCCAATCTAGTTGGCCCTCATTCTGAACCACACCAATTAACTTTTCTTTAATTGGTTTCATTAAATCAATTATTACTCATTTTAGGTTCAAAACCTTAGTACTTTTAATTTAATTCAATTATAGACTTGTTTGATCCAATAGCCCACCACATGACCTAAATTTAATCATTTAGCTATTTAGGTATTATTTACTTAAATACCTAAATGTCAATAAATTATATTTGCCCCCCCCCCCCAAATCATGATTATCCATTTATTCCAAGCTATCAAATTGGCTAAGTTAGATGGGCTAGACTTGACCCAACCATTTTAGGCTAGCCATCTAGGTTTGACTTACTTGATTAAGTCTAATTCATCTTTATTTGAACCAAATAAATAATTTTACTAAAGTATTTGATTAATCATCTTAACCAAAACTAAGATATTAAATTTGCAAAACTAAATTATTTATTTACCAATCAATTATTCAGTACCAAGGTTGATATTTTGATTAATTCTTTTAATCAAAATCATAATTGGTTGTTATTAACCATTTACTAAATTGACTAATTTAGTTTATTATTATTATTATTATTATTATTATTATTATTATTATTATTATTATTATTATTATTATTATTAGTTTTATTTTTTTTTCATTATCTCTCTCACGTCTTCTCCTTCTTCTCTCACGGCCTGACGCCACCTTCGTCGGATCCTCACCGTCGCACGCATGGCGTTCCACCTCAGCTCGAGATTTCGTCGACGAAGTCCTCCGCCCACGACCACCCTCCTGCCGGGTGCTACTAGCCTCTCCTTTCCTCGTTGGAGATCCCAAACTCGCGGCCGTGCGCTCCTCGCCTCTGGCGAACTCACACAGGTATTATGGACGCACGCACACACCTCTACTCAATGCAGCGGGAGAGAAATAACGCTTACCTGAAGACCGTCGACGACGAACAGCACTGAGGGAAGCCATGGACAACCACTGTCTCCTTCGGCGAGCGCGGTTATTCTGGCGATGAGCAGCAGCGCAGCTCCCTCCTTTCTCGCCTTCTTCACTCCCCTTAAGACCAAGAAGGCGAACACAAGCCGGACTGACACCAACCGGCCGTGCTCTCCGCTTTCCTCAACCACCGGCGCCGGAGTTCTTTCTCAAGGGCTCTTCCTTTCCTGCGTCTAAACTCGAGGTTGAGGTCGCCTTTTTATAGACTCGGGGAGCCGAGAAGACGACTCCCTTCATCTCCTGCAACCGTTGGCGACGGCCGGCTTCCACGCGAGTAACGGCCAGGGAGAAGGCGGATGGTACGGTGGCGTTCGCGGCTGGGGTAGCGGAGGCTGTGCCTCGTGATCAGCACTCCACCGATGGTCGGTGGAGATTACTAATTAATAACCCACGGCTTTGATTAATTCCCGTACCTCGAGATGGATCCGCCACCAGATCAATAGCTGAGATCTAATCAGGGGGGACGGCCAGATCTGTGTCCCTTACCTCGCATCAGGCACATCCTTGGATAAATGACCGATGGCTCGCCACGTGGCTCAATAGATTACCCCCTTTTTTCCTCATGATCAGCACACCCGGATCTGCGCCGATCAGCGCGCCACGTGTCTTCACCGATGAGCAAATAACGCTCCGCGATTTACAACATCCCACGATCCGTCAATCCTAGCCATTCCACCTCTTCTATAAGGATTCTCATCTGGCAAATTAGCCAGAAGTCCCTGATTTCTATTAATTTACCTTTTAGTCCATCTTCTGAGAGAGAGGACAATTATCCTTTAGTCCTCAAAACTTTTAGAATTTTCATTAAGGTCCCTCAGACCCAACCTAACCCTAATTAGGGTGTTTTGTTTTTAATCCTTTAATTCCCATCTTCTCCTACTTAATTAAATTATTTAATTCCTTAGGGAAATTTCTTTAATAATCCAATTTAAAGGAATTTAAACTCATTTTATTTCCATAAATTCCTTGGATTTTACATTCTCTCTCTCCCTCATACATATAGTTGAAATACTTTCTTTTTATCTTTCAAGATAAATATAGCATTTTTTATTTGCTAAATGTTGTAACAGCTGCAAGTTCTCAATAGTAAAATCAACCTCTAATGCAGTTAGACACCTTGCCTTTGTATTTTCATTTTATAGATGTTCTAATATAACTTTAACTTTTGATCAAATACAACCTCACTTTCCTGTTTTCTTGTGCATCAAAAGTTCATTTTAGAGATTGAGCTGAAGGAAGTCACCCTATTGTTTTGAATGGTATGATAATTCGGCTATCAACTTAGATGCTTGCTGCAATATAACATATAGCCTTCACTCTAGAATGCTTGCTAACTTTCCAATTTCATGCCATATCGATAACTTCATATTGTTCACTGATATATTTAAACTTTGATTGGATCCCCTGCTGAAGAAGGCTACATTTTCCCAAATATTTTCTCTTCTTGTGTGTGTGTGTTTCCCAAATATAAAATATTGTAATTCATATGTCACGCCCCGACCTGGATTCCGGGACCCCGAGCACGTGAACAGACCGGCCGTAACCAAGTAAGGCGCACCTCACTTGCCTACAAGGCCTCAGTAAGTAACAGCAGATAACATGAATCAAGATAAATAACTCAAATAACTTAATTAAAGGAGTCTCAGCGGAAACAAAATAAAATAAGTGGGTCCAGATACCCTACAAAAAAAGTCCCTAAATGGGTCCTACAAATAGAAAGTCTCTCACACCAAGAAATAGAAAGAGATCCTCGGACCTCAGCAAAATACCCCGACCCTCGATCAGCTCTTGAGCTCAAATCTCCTACTCCTTAGGATCTGAAAAAGAAAGAACAAGTGCGTGAGCTTTCGAATGGAAAGCCCAGTAAGTACCCCTTGCGGGGTTCAAAAATCATGATATCAACAGAAATGATAAATCAAGTCAAAACAACGGGGTCACGCCCCTCATAACATTTCCTAGGAGTCTACCACAATCAAAACACAAAGGTACAACCCCTATCTACAGCTGCTCTCAAGCTCTGCAACGAGTTCCAAAGGAAAGCTCATCAAGACATCTCCCCCGGCCAGCATCATCAGCAACTTGCTAGATCTTGACCCTCCAGTCGTGCGGTCCTCAGATCGCATGTCGGTAGCTCCACCTCTCATACGTATCGATACGGCCAGCGAATCACCCCCACTGACGAGCAGGACAACCAGAGTATCATCCCTCTGGCATGGCAAGCCGAAACGCCAGGGTGTCCCGTCCTTGATCGTTTCTCAAGCGAAGCCCCCACGCTCCACTGAATCCAGGCGGAAGACCAAACAACAAAGCAGGGATACCAACATCCCGAAACAACCAAGCATGCTCAAAAGAATTCCGAGAAAATAAAGGAAGCATGTATGGTCTCAAAAAAGAAATAATATCAACAATATGATATAAGCAAAGCCAAAGAAACTCCGAAGAGTGGGTACGAGGCAAGTGTACTTACCTGTAATCACGAAGTTAGGAGTCCCAAGGAACCAACTCCCTGTGCCTCTACGTCAAACCTAATAGTGAATCCCGATATCAGTAATGACAACATAGTATGATTCTAGATGTGTATGCAAAATGCTCTAATATGGCCCAGCCCACCTTAATAGGCCTTTCCTGAATCCTGAGTCATTGTCCTTAAACATTTTCTCCTGACTGTTCATGCAGAACAAACCCAAGCAGCTTGGTGGTTAAGGCCCACCACAATCTTTGGAGAGATCTCTAGTTAAACTCTCTCCATTTACCATTTATTCCCTTATATTTCCTTTCTTAGCCTAATCTAACCAGAACTGTTTTATTCCATCAGAAGTGAAATGAGGCCATAGTGGTTAAGGCCCATCACGGTGTGTGAGAGGTCTAAATTTCAATTCTCCTCTCCCTCCATCTTTATTATTATTTTTTTGTTTATTTTTCTCTTTATAATCTGGTTAGGCTAGCCCAATTAAGCAAACTTGGTCCACCACTTTATCTTATTAAACCCAACCTTTTAGAAGTTGGTCCAATGATAAGCGTTCAAATGAGCATATTTACATACCATATATATACTTATTTTCATGTCAAATGTAATGATTTGTAGCCCGCCGGTACTTAAAATGTTTCATATTTTGTAAACAGGGCATAAATAGGCAACCCCGGCGAAAAGGAAGCATTTATCAACAAAATGAAGAACAAACGAAGATATTTTGAAGTAAACAGGGGGGTGAACGGCCTTGTGAACGGCCGTTCACACCTGGGCACAAAGGCAGGCACAAAGAGAGGGTGAACGGCCTTGTGAATGGCCATTCACCTGCCGGTCCAGAGCAAGGTGTGAGGTGAACCGGCTAATGAACCGCCAGTTCACCTGCCGGTTCAGAGCAGGCTGTGAGCTGAACGGACTGATGAACACGCCGTTCACGAGACCGTTCATCGTAACTTTTGCAGTTTCATGGGCCCAATCAAGGGCAATGTTGTAATTTTTTTAGTGGAGCCCTAATTCATGGGTATAAATAGTTAAGTATGAGAGTTTAGAGAGAGGTTGGCTTGGGAGAGAGGATAGAGGAGAGATTAGGGCTTGGGGGTCATCACCCCCAAATCTTGACAATAGAGAACCATTGGAGCTACAATCTTGGAGGTGATGGTGTTCTCTATTACCTTTGCATTGATTTGTAAGCTTTCCTTCTTTGGTTTAAGTTCCCCATTTATGGGGAACTAATCTATTGGTACTTGGGTATGTTGAACTTTTGGATTGAGCATTAATAGCATTGAATGTTTATGATGATTTGTTGGTACCTTCTTGAATGTCTAATGAATGTTATGTATTGATTGTAATTTCATCACTTGAAATTACTTGTGTGCAATACAAGGGTAGAGCTAGAAGCCTCCTTGTATTAGGAACTTGCTTCATTAGAGAGTTTCATGAGTATACCGAGGAATCGGGTACTAGAAGGGCGAACGACTCTTTCATACGAATTCACCCCCATGATTCTTCCAATATACATAAATTTCCTTGAGCCTCATATCAAGTCCTAGGAGACTAGTCATCCAACCACCTTGGAAGAGGGGTTGGGTGTAATTTAGGAATTACCCCTTGAGCTTCATATCAAGTCCTAGGAGACTAGTTATCCAATCACCTTGGAAGAGGGATTTGATATAATTTAGGGACTATTGGCACAAGAAGTACCAACTTTGATTCATAAACATCTTTGCTCATCTTTAGAATTGAAATCCAAAAGGGATACATACCCAAGTATCCTCTCTTGCCATTGGTTCACCCCAATCAACTCTCAATTTTCAGTTCTTATTCGCAATCCTTTGTAGCTCTTTAGTTTTGAAAACCAAAACTCCCCCCAAATTGCCATTTAGACTAGGTTATTGAAGCTTGGTTTACACTTAGCAATCTCTATTCCCTGTGGTTCGACATCCGACTTCCCATAGTCCACTTTATTACTTGATTGCGACCCGTATACTTGCAGAAAACACCGCATCAAGTTTTTGGCGCCGTTGCCGGGGAAAGAGATTGCGAAGCGCCGTCGGGACGATGTTGGGCCTTCCTTCCGACCACCGCGCTTTGCACATGAGCAGCATCAGCAGCGATACGCCCGCCTCGCGGAGTTACCACTTAGCCGCACTTTCCTCCTCGACTGGGACCCTCTCGAGCAGCTTCATATCGCCGACCGAGTCCGCAGCCTGCTTTCCGTTAATGGTTGGGACCGAGTCTTCGCCATTAACGAAGCGACATATCGCGAGCATACACTCGAGGTCCTGAGCTCCTTCGAGTTTGACCGCACGGCCACTGGCGAGCGCGCCAACACGGCCATATCATTCCAGCTCTATGGCGTGGCACACCGAATGAGCCCCGATCGATTTGCGATCTATATGGGAATCTATGATCAGGATTACCTTCGACTCCCTGGCACGCGGCTCCTCACCTCGTTCCCTGGCCACATCATCTCTCATTCTCGATATTGGCAGCAACTGGGAGGGGGCCCCAACAAGAAGGCCTCAAGCATGACTGATCCAGTACACCGTTATATCCATGCCTTAGTCAGCCGGACTATCGCTGGCCGCAGTGAAAGCACCGGAATGCCTCACCGTCTCAGATCGATTTCTCCTATATAGCATCTTCGAGCGCACTCCCATCCATCTCGGCTATGTACTTGCTGACTACATAGCCCACCAAGGGCAGAGTCACAATCACAAGCACATTATTGCTGGGCCCTATATTACTCGTTTGATCAGGGGGATGCTAGTGGAGCTCCGCACCGATGGCATCGAGCGCCTTCATCTGATGCAGCCGCTGGGGATAAACACCGTCCTCCAGATGAAGCTAGTCCAGCTTTCTGGAGGCCGCTACAGACTCGCAGGACAGCATTTAGCCAGCTCTGACAGCGAGGACGACGACTCCTACGACTCCTCCTCCGACACCCCGGCAGAGCCTCCCTCCCCGTCCACGCGCAGCCGTCTCACTCGCATTGAGGAGCGCCTCACCGAGGTCTATGATATGCAGACGACACTCCTCGAGGAGCACCACAACCTCGGCGACCAGTTAGCAGAACTCTTCGCGTACCTGCGTTCCCAGACTCCACCCACCTCGGGTCCTCCACCCCCATCTGACCCAGCATCTGACGCACCACCCTCTGTCGATGACTGAGACTGTTTAGTTTCCCCTTTTATGTTATGTTGTTCCTATGTTCGCTTTGTAGACTTCTTCACAAGGGTTCCACCCTGTGACTTGACTTTTATTTACTTTTATGCACTATTGACTATGTCGTCACCTTTCGAGCTATCCCTCCTCTCTCACTCTATTTTGCAGATACTCATGATGGAACACCTCGGAAAAAGCTTTCATATATAAACCAAATTGCAACACCATCTACCAAATATAACCGGGGAAGTTTCAGTTTGCCCTCCTCTTTGTTATTATTGCATATTACACATTTTTCAATTTAATTGTGTACATTGAGGACAATGTAAGATTTTAAGTGTGGGGATGGGTAGCTCCCTTCCATTGATAAATTCATTGCAAAACACTAAGTGTGGGGATAGGGAGCCAATTATCTGAAGCATGTTTGACATGGACCTATGATGGCACTATTTGGAAATGCAATGTTTCACTCTACTTCTTGTTCACTATTTTAGTACCCAAATTTTTTTTAGAATTCTCCTACGACACACCATGGACATCTAGAGATTATATTTATGAAATTCAAAAGCTCTAGTCATAATAGATAACCCACTACCATGTTTTGTTGACTTTAATAGCTAAGCATTACTCTCAATGGCTCCAAGAGGATTCGTGGCACTAGTTTAACTTCTGACCCTTCATAATTCAACTTAGTGGACAAGTTAGAGAAAAATAAAATAGTATGTACATAGTAGTTGAGTCATTAGAGCAATAAAGATGGTGCTCCGCTACTTGTTGTGATGAAGTAGCTCAGGGTCCTGGCCCCTAATCAGGGTGTTCCTTAATTCGAAAAATCACTTCTAAGTATGAGCACATCTAGGTAGAGTTGTAACCTTCTAAGTACCCGGGTGTTCTGGTGCCTAAACAGCATGTGCATCCTGAAGAAAAGAGGATCTACACTCTAATCGACTTGCAGGGAAAGTCGGATCTATTAGAGATGCCCTACCCGATATATATATATATATATATATATATATATATATATATATATATATATATATATATATATATAAAGGTATAGTTGAAGCCTCTCTAACTTGTCCACCGTTTTCTCAATAGAGGGGTAGTTGTCTTAAAACTTAGGGCCTCAAGGACTCTCTAGAGTCCATTGAGGGAATGCTTGTCTTGCTAAGACTCTAGAACATGGTATGTGGAGTGAAAACACTCATCTAGAGCCGCGATGACATTATACAAACTCTAGTTCCCGGTGTGAAAATAGGAGAATACACACACTTCGGTGGTGAACTTGAGGTATAGCAGATTCATTATTATTATTGCCGGAGGTTGAACACTTATCATCTCTTTTACTTGTACTTTCATTGTCTTGTTTGCTTGAGGACAAGCAAATGCTTAAGTGTGGGGATATTTGATAAGCGTTCAAATGAGCATATTTACATACCATATATATACTTATTTTCATGTCAAATGTAATGATTTGTAGCCCGCCGGTACTTAAAATGCTTCATATTTTGTAAACAGGGCATAAATAGGCCACCCCGATGAAAAGGAAGCATTTATCAACAAAATGAAGAACAAACGAAGATATTTTGAAGTAAACAGGGGGGTAAACGGCCTTGTGAACGGCCGTTCACACCTGGGCACAAAGGAAGGCACAAAGAGAGGGTGAACGGCCTTGTGAATGGCCATTCACCTGCCGGTCCAGAGCAAGCTGTGAGGTGTACCGGCTGATGAACCGCCAGTTCACCTGCCGGTTCAGAGCAGGCTATGAGCTGAACGGACTGATGAACAGGCCGTTTACGAGGCCGTTCATCGTAACTTTTGCAGTTTCATGGGCCCAATCAAGGGCAATGTTGTAATTTTTTTTAGTGGAGCCCTAATTCATGGGTATAAATAGTTAAGTATGAGAGTTTAGAGAGAAGGTTGGCTTGGCAGAGAGGAGAGAGGAGAGATTAGGGCTTGGGGGTCATCACCCCCAAATCTTGACAATAGAGAACCATTGGAGCTACAATCTTGGAGGTGATGGTGTTCTCTATTACCTTTGCATTGATTTGTAAGCTTTCCTTCTTTGGTTTAAGTTCCCCATTTATGGGGAACTAATCTATTGGTACTTGGGTATGTTGAACTTTTGGATTGAGCATTAATAACATTGAATGTTTATGATGATTTGTTGGTACCTTCTTGAATGTCTAATGAATGTTATGTATTGATTGTAATTTCATCACTAGAAATTACTTGTGTGCAATACAAGGGTAGAGCTAGCGCCTCCTTGTATTAGGAACTTGCTTCATTAGAGAGTTTCATGAGTATACCGAGGAATCGGGTACTAGAAGGGCGAACGACTCTTTCATACGAATTCACCCCCATGATTCTTCCAATATACATAAATTTCCTTGAGCCTCATATCAAGTCCTAGGAGACTAGTCATCCAACCACCTTGGAAGAGGGGTTGGGTGTAATTTAGGAATTACCCCTTGAGCTTCATATCAAGTCCTAGGAGACTAGTTATCCAATCACCTCGGAAGAGGGATTGGATATAGTTTAGGGACTATTGGCACAAGAAGTACCAACTTTGATTCATAAACATCTTTGCTCATCTTTAGAATTGAAATCCAAAAGGGATACATACCCAAGTATCCTCTCTTGCCATTGGTTCACCCCAATCAACTCTCAATTTTCAGTTCTTATTCACAATCCTTTGTAGCTCTTTAGTTTTGAAAACCAAAACTCCCCCCAAATTGCCATTTAGACTAGGTTATTGAAGCTTGGTTTACACTTAGCAATCTCTATTCCCTGTGGTTCGACATCCGACTTCCCATAGTCCAATTTATTACTTGATTGCGACCCGTATACTTGCGGAAGAAAATTGAGAGTTGATTGGGGTGAACCAATGGCAAGAGAGGATACTTGGGTATGTATCCCTTTTGGATTTAAATTCTAAAGATGAGCAAAGATGTTTATGAATTCAAGTTGGTACTTCTTGTGCAAATAGTCCCTAAATTATATCCAATCCCTCTTCCAAGGTGATTGGATAACTAGTCTCCTAGGACTTGATATGAAGCTGAAGGGGTAATTCCTAAATTACACCCAACCCCTCTTCCAAGGTGGTTGGATGACTAGTCTCCTAGGACTTGATATGAGGCTCATGGAAATTTATGTATATTAGAAGAATCATGGGGGTGAATTCGTATGAAAGAGTCGTTCGCCCTTCTAGTACCCGATTCCTCAGTATACTCATGAAACTCTCTAATGAAGCAAGTTCCTAATACAAGGAGGCGCTAGCTCTACCCTTGTATTGCACACAAGTAATTTCTAGTGATGAAATTACAATAAATACATAACATTCATTAGACATTCAAGAAGGTACCAACAAATCATCATAAACATTCAATGCTATTAATGCCCAATCCAAAAGTTCAACATACCCAAGTACCAATAGATTAGTTCCCCATAATTAGGGAACTTAAACCAAAGAAGGAAAGCTTACAAATCAATGCAAAGGTAATAGAGAACACCATCACCTCCAAGATTGTAGCTCCAATGGTTCTCTATTCTCAAGATTTGGGGGTGATGACCCCCAAGCCCTAATCTCTCCTCTATCCTCTCTCCCAAGCCAACCTCCTCTCTAAACTCTCATACTTAACTATTTATACCCATGAATTAGGGCTCCACTAAAAAAATTACAACATTGCCCTTGATTGGGCCCATGAAACTGCAAAAGTTACGATGAACGGCCTCGTGAACGGCCTGTTCATCACCGCTCAAATTCATAGCTCGCTCAACCGCAGTGAATCGGGCGTTCATCGTTTACCTCACTTTTGCTCGACGGCAGGTGAACGGCCATTCACAAGGCCGTTCACCCTCTCTTTGTGTCTGCCTTTGTGCCCAGGTGTGAATGGCCGTTCACAAGGCCGTTTACCCCCATGTTTACTTCAAAATATCTTCGTTTGTTCTTCATTTTGTTGATAAATGCTTCCTTTTCGTCGGGGTGGCCTATTTATGCCCTGTTTACAAAATATGAAGCATTTTAAGTACCGGCGGGCTACAAATCATTACATTTGACATGAAAATAAGTATATATATGGTATGTAAATATGCTCATTTGAACGCTTATCAAATATCCCCACACTTAAGCATTTGCTTGTCCTCAAGCAAACAAGACAATGAAAGTACAAGTAAAAGAGATGATAAGTGTTTAACCTCCGGCAATAATAATAATGAATCTGCTATACCTCAAGTTCACCACCGAAGTATGTGTATTCTCCTATTTTCACACCGGTAACTAGAGTTTGTATAATGTCATCGCTGCTCTAGATGAGTGTTTTCACTCCACATACCATGTTCTAGAGTCTTAGCAAGACAAGCATTCCCTCAATGGACTATAGAGAGTCCTTGGGGCCCTAAGTTTTAAGACAACTACCCCTCTATTGAGAAAACGGTGGACAAGTTAGAGAGGCTTCAACTATACCTTTATATATATATATATATATATATATATATATATCGGGTAGGGCATCTCTAATAGATCCGACTTTCCCGTGCTACAGATCAGTATAGAGTGTAGATCCTCTTTTCTTCAGGATGCACATGCTGTTTAGGCACCAGAACACCCGGGTACTTAGAAGGTTACAACTCTACCTAGATATGCTCATACTTAGAAGTGATTTTTCGAATTAAGGAACACCCTGATTAGGGGCCAGGACCCTGAGCTACTTCATCACAACAAGTAGCGGAGCACTGTCTTTATTGCTCTAATGACTCAACTACTATGTACATACTATTTTATTTTTCTCTAACTTGTCCACTAAGTTGAATTATGAAGGGTCAGAAGCTAAACTGGTGCCACGAATCCTCTTGGAGCCATTGAGAGTAATGCTTAGCAATTAAAGTCAACAAAACATGGTAGTGGGTTATCTATTATGACTAGAGCTTTTGAATTTCATGAATATAATCTCTAGATGTCCATGGTGTGTCGTAGGAGAATTCTAAAAAAAATTTGGGTACTAAAATGGTGAACAAGAAGTAGAGTGAAACATTGCATTTCCAAATAGTGCCATCATAGGTCCATGTCAAACATGCTTCAAATAATTAGCTCCCTATCCCCACACTTAGAGTTTTGCAATGAATTTATCAATGGGAGGGAGCTACCCATCCCCACACTTAAAATCGTACATTGTCCTCAATGTACACAATTAAATTGAAAAATGTGTAATATGCAATAATAACAAAGAGGAGGGCAAACTGAAACTTCCCCGGTTATATTTGGTAGATGGTGTTGCAATTTGGTTTATATGTGAAAGCTTTTTCCTCGGTGTTCCATCATGAGTATCTGCAAAATAGAGTGAGAGAGGAGGGATAGCTCGAAAGGAGGTGACATAGTGCAGGAGATAAACAAACGAAAAAGGAGTTCTGTTAACAATAAATTTCAATGATCCGTATGTAGTTGCTTGGGCGAAGGGTTCAAGACTGGCGCTACAGTTGCTTGGGCTCGTGTGGTTGTCGCCGTGTGAACGGTCAAGAGAGTGAATGCGTGGGTGAGCTCAGCAATTGTGTCTTCCTCATCATCATCTTCAATACATGGGCGTGGACTTTCCGCACGAGGTGGTGTGGACGGAGCTGCAACTTGGAAGTGTTGGTGAGGAAGAAGTAGTGGAACCCTGATGCGCACGTTGAGTTGGGACATGGTGTACTGAACAAAAGGTTGGTATTTCAGGTTTGCCTGCAAAAACTAGCCCTTTGAGAAAAATCATTTAGAATGTTTGCAGAACAGTATTGTAGTATTGCCAACCACCATTTGAACGGGCCAGTGGACGGCCGTTCAATAGCCAGTTCACAGACTGATATGGTTTAAACCAAGTTTGCTAGTTCCATAAAGCCCAGATTTTGAACAAACCATTAACGCATACCTAGCATGATGAGTCTAATGATGCTAATGCGGACAAGGGAATTTAATGTCAAAAGATCTCATGAGTTCTATCACTATAAAGCAAATAACACAAAGAAACAAGATTGAAAAGAAATTTTTGGCTTGGGTTGCCTCCCAAGAAGCGCTTGTTTAACGTCACGAGCTTGACGTACCTCACTCATACCTATGGAGGGTCATATGTGAAGAGGCATCCATCAGTATTTCCATAAAAACACTTACCAAACAGAATCTTTCCTAAATTATCATATATGGAGCAAGTTTGAGAAGTCATACCAGGGTCACCCTCATTTAATGGGTGAGTTGAGGGAGTAGGGGGTACCCTTTTTCTTCGTCTCCATACATAGCCACCGGCAATGAGTTTCAGCTCCTTCCACTTTGTCTTTCGTGACAACTTTGGAGGTTGAGTTGAGATAGTGCCAACATTCATGAGCTCTTCATGTTGTTCGTCGAGTTCCTCCAAACATTGAAATGCTTTGGGTCAAGATGTAAAAAGTCCTCCAAGCGGTCGGTTGTGATCTTGTCAACTTCATCGACACTATAAGAGGTGTCATCGTGGATCCATGGTGTGTCGCGATGGCTTCGTGTAGCTTGAACACCACTTCTTGGTCCCCTACTCAAGTGCCAATCTCCCATGAGCGTGGTCTTGCTTGAGCTGTATCTACAAACAGGCGACCACGTATAATCGGGACATCTACATTATCATCAACATCCGTGAGGACAAAATCACCGGGAATACAAATTGATTAATCAGATCAAGCACATCTTCAGCTAGCCCCTTTGGTCGTTTCACTGATCTATCGGCTAGTTGAGGTGTCATCCCCGTTGGTTTTGGGGCTGCAAGCCCTAATTGCATGTACAATTTGTAAGGCATTACATTTATACTTGCACCAGAGTCTGCTAATGCCTTTTTCACAACACCTTCACCAAGTGTACAAGGGACTACGAAGCTTCCTGGATCCTTTAGCTTCTTGGGCAGCTCATGTTGCAATATTGCAGAACATTGAGTATTCAATGTGACAGCACCTGCATCCTTTAGTTTCCTTTTGTTGGAAACTAGTTCCTTCATAAATTTAGCATACTTTGGCATTTGGGCAAGGACCTCCACCAACGGTAGGTTGATGTGCAGCTGTTTGATTGTGCTCATGAATTTTGTGAATTGAGCATCTTCCTTGTCCTTTCTAAGCCGCTCCGGATATGGAATTTGGGATTGATATGTGCTTTGGGGTGTTTAATCTACCCCTTTCTCTTTCTCTGTCGGCTTTCCAGTTGAGTTCTCTGAGGGTTCAACCTCTTCAACTTCTACTGTATTGTCAGCTGGAGGTGGTGCAATAGATGACTGCACTTCCTTGCCACTTCTCAAGGAGATGGCCTTACAATGCTCCCGGGGATTTGCCTTCGTGTTTCCCGGAAGGGTGCCTTGCGGCCTTTTTGAGATATCCCTTGCTAATTGCCCCACCTGGTTTTCCAATCCCTGAAACGCTACTTGAAGATTTCTGATTGAAGCATTAGTGTCTTGTACGAACATCAACATGGTTTCTTCGAAGATGGATTTCTTTTCTTGTGGTGGCCTTGGCATCGGCTGCAAACCGGGTGGATATTGTTCCGCTTGGGGGTTCCCATATGAAAGCGCCGGGTTGTTCCACATTGGGTTTGGTGGTCGATACTGATTGTTTGGCATTCTCTGTTGGTTTCCCATGTATTTGACTTGCTCCATAGGTGATGCCTCAGCACAAGATCTTTAGAATTGAAATCCAAAAGGGATACATACCCAAGTATCCTCTCTTGCCATTGATTCACCCCAATCAACTCTCAATTTTCAGTTCTTATACGCAATCCTTTGTAGCTCTTTAGTTTTGAAAACCAAAACTCCCCCCAAATTGCCATTTAGACTAGGTTATTGAAGCTTGGTTTACACTTAGCAATCTCTATTCCTTGTGGTTCGACATCCGACTTCCCATAGTCCACTTTATTACTTAATTGTAATTGCGTATACTTGCGGAGAAAACAATTCATCACGTTTTTGGCGTTCTGGGAATAGTTTTGCTAGTTAGACTAAGATTTTATTAATTTAGTCTCCTATGCTCTTGTTTTTCTTTCTACATTCTTTTATTTTGATTCTTTATATACACACTCCCATGATACTAATACCTTGCCATCTCATTGCGAGGTACAACATGGCCGGATCTCAAAGACATGATGTTGATAAAATTAGCCGTCTTAGGCGTTGGATTCAAACCAAGTTTTTCGAGCAAAACATCTACTTACTCAGAGCAAGCATGTTTGCTATATGTTCATATGGTGTACCATACAATGCGTGCAATGCATTCTTGCAACAAGAAAAATACCTCATGGACAGTCAACAAGGCTCCTGGGAATTAGACAACTTAAATATGTCAAGCTTTTATAGCGGTCCTAAAGCTCACAAGGGATGATGAGAATCAATTGGAATTACCTATATTTGAACCACCTTGTTATATGACCCTATGCAAACCTCACCATCATCCGAATGCACATTTGGACACGCTCGGCCAGCTGAAGGAAAAGACCCCATGGATTTTTACGGCAGGGAAGCACGAGCATTAACAATATTCTCGCTTATATTGGAAAGGGATATCGATTGGAGTGCGAGAGGAGGACACTTGTTCTTATAGATCAATTCTACATACCAAATACATTTTGGGGTAGAGGCTATACCTGAAGAGTTGGGTAATGATTCATTTAGGTTAAAGCCATCTATTGAAGATCCACCCTAAGTGGAACTAAAGGAGTTACCGAAACATCTTGAATATGCATTTCTAGCTGACAATTCCCAACTCCCAGTCATCATTGCTTGAATCTAACTTCATTCTGCGGAAGGAGAAGCATTGCAATCCTTATTTGGCACAAACAAGCGATTGCTTGGAAAATCTCTGATATAAAGGGCATCAACCCATCTTTTTATACTCATAAGATTTTGATGGAAGATAACTACAAACCCATCCGTTCAACCACAGCGAAGAGTGAACCGAATATGAAAGAAGTGGTTAGAGCGAGGGTTATCAAACTTCTAGGCTGGCATAATTTACCCTATTTCGGTCGATGCGTGAGTCCAAGATGTGGTACCAAAGAAGGGAGGTATGACAGTGGTAGCTAATGAGAAAAATGAAATGATACCGACAAGGACCATCACGGGGTGGCGAATGTGTATTGACTACCGAAAACTAAATGATGCCACCAGAAAGGAAGACACCCCTCTCCCATTTATTGATCAGATGCTCGAAAGGTTGGCTGGCCATTCTCATTATTGTTTCCTGGATGGGTTTTCAGGTTATCTCCAGATCCCTATTGCCCCCGAAGACCAAGAGAAGACTACTTTCACTTCCCCTTACGGCACCTTTGCTTATCGTCGGATGCCTTTTGGGTTATGCAATGCTCCCGCCACTTTTCAAAGGTGCATGTTGGCTATTTTCGATGATTTGTGGGAGACAATATGGAAGTATTTATGGATGATTTCTCCGTTTTTGGGGATTCCTTTGACCTCTGCTTGAGAAATTTGGAAAAGGTATTAGGGCGGTGTGAGGACACAAATTTGGTGCTCAGCTGGGAAAAATATCACTTCATGGTTCAAGAGGGCATTGTTTTAGGACACAAAATTTCAAGCAATGGCATTGAGGTGGACAAAGCCAAAGTGGACACAATCCAAAGACTACCTCTACCCACTTGATCCAAGGGGTTTAGAAATTTTCTTGGTCACGTTGTGAGGTTTCTACAGGAGGTTCATTCAAGATTTTTCCAAGATCTCAAAACCTTTGACTAAGTTGCTGGAGAAAGATACCCCATTTGATTTCAATAAGGAGTGTTTGGAGGCTTATACATATTTAAAAGAGAAGTTGATTCAAGCACCTATAATGACTACACCCTATTGGAACATCCCGTTTGAACTCATGTGTGATGCGAGCGACTTTGCTATTGGGGCAGTATTAGGGCAGAGGAAAGACAAACATTTCAGACCCATATACTATGCTAGTAAGAGTTTGACTGAAGCACAAGCCAACTACACCACTACTGAAAAGGAACTCCTCGCCATAGTTTTCACCTTCGATAAATTTCGCCCATATTTGGTACTCTCCAAGATTATAGTCTACACGGACCATTCGACATTACGCTACTTATTGACCAAGACGGATGCCAAGCCACGGCTTATTAGATTGATCCTGCTTTTACAAGAGTTCGATTTGGAAATCCGAGACAAACGTTGGGCAGAAAACTTGGCCGCCGACCATCTATCCCGACTGGAGAATCCACATAAGGGCTCATGCCATGAAGTTGTCATTAGAGAGGAATTTCCAGATGAGCAGTTGTACAACCTTCGGATAGTACCAGATCACTCCGTCACCACTCAAAAAAAAGAAGCGCCACCTTGGTTTGCCGACTTTATGAATTTTCTAGTAGCCAGAGTCGTCCCAAAATCTTACAACTACCAGCAAAAAAGGAAATTCTTCGCAGAACTGAAGCATTACATCTGGGATGATCCCTATTTATTCGGATATCACGTAGATCAAGTAGTCGAAGATGTATCCCACAACAAAGAGGGATGGAAGATCTTGATGGATTTGCCATTCGGGCCCGGGCGGTGGACATTACTGGCGTAAATAGAACAGCCGGAAGGTCCTGATTCACAGGTTTTGGCCCACCTTGTTTGAGGATGCCAAGGAGTTCTCCCCAATCTGCGGCAGCCAATAGCGCATCGGTAGCATATCCGGCCTTGATGAAATGCAACGCACCTCACCAGTATGTGAGATATTGGCGTTTGGGGATCGACTTCATGGGACCTTTCCGGCATCAGAGGAACAAATATGTCCTAGTGAAGCGTGGAATTACTTATCGAAGTGGGTAGAAGCCCAAGCTTTACCCGCCAACCAGCCTCAAATGTGATCAAATTCTTGAAGAAACTCTTCTCTCGGTTTGGCACCAAAGGGCGATAATTAGCGATCAAGGGACTCATTTTTGTAATGCCCAATTCTTGCGAAAATTCTAAAAGATATGGAGTCAGCACCATACCTCCACACCATATATCATCCTCGAACAAATTGGCCAAGTGGAGGTTTCCAGCAGGGAATTAAAAGAGAATCTGGAAAAAGCGATTGCAAAAGAATAGGAAGGATTGGGCTAAAAAGTTTAGCTGATGCATTGGGGGCCTATCAAACATACAAGACCCCGCTTGGAGCACGCCATATAGACCGGGTATACTGAAAAAAGCATGCCACACCATTGAACTTGAGCACAAAGCGTATTGGACAATCAAGTTCTTAAATTTTGACCCTACCATGGCGACAAGAAGGAAAGAAATGCAATTGAGCAGACTCAACGAATGTAAGTTCCTCGTGCTATGATAATTCCAAAATGTACAAGGAACGGATGAAGTATTATCATGATAAGCTCCTGAGGTAAACAAAACAATTTCAAGAAGGAGATAGGGTCCTACTGTTCAATTCTCGACTTAAACTATTTCCCGGTAAGCTGAGGTCAAGGTGGTCTAGCCCCTTCACCATCTCCAAAGTATACCCCCATGGGGCAGTTGAGATCTGCCAAGCGGGAGGAGACTCCTTCAAGGTAAATGGGCATCGGCTCAAAGCGGCTACGATACGAGTCTTTGGCGGGTGCGTCAAGTAACTATCCACAATCCTTCAAACCGCCTTGAGCGAGGGCACCTGAAGAAACGTCAAGCTAGTGACGTTAAACAAGCGCTCTTTGGGAGGCAGCCCAAAAATCCGGATTCCAACATTTAGTAGATTAGACATCGGTTCTTTTTAGTCGTCCTTATTACAACAATAAATCTCTAGTCATTACTCATAGGGTAGTCACAATCGCAGCGAGGAGAGCGTCCCGCGGCCGGGGAATTGACCTGCTCACACCCTCAATGAAGGGTGAACGGGGTAGTGAACGGCCATTCACATGGCCGTTCACACCCTATACTTGATGCTCTCATAAAAATGAACGGGAAGGTGAACGGCCCGTACACGGGGCCGTTCACACTTTCCCTTATATGATAAGCGATGCCCTAAATTCCCCATATCTTCTTTTTTTTACACGAACTGCCCTTCTCCGTCCTCCCTGTCGTCGACCACCCGTGTGCAACATCTCATCCGTTCACCTCACCCACGCTGGCACCCAATCCAGCGTACTCCAGCCTAACGCTACACCCATTCGCACAAACCGTCCGCAGGTAAGCTTGCTCATCTCCATTTTTACAGGCGCATTTTCTTGATTCCATCTCTCGCGCCCTTAGGGTCGATAATAGGCTCATACCCCTTGCCCCATCTATTAGTACACTCCCCTCTCGTCGGGACTTGTAAACCATCTATATCACGCCACTTTCATTTGGGCGTGGCGGATGATGCGTGTGAACGGGCGTCCATCGGCCGCTTCACTTCAGCGCCTCACTGGAACGGCCACGAGCGGCCGTTTCACCCCGTTCAAGTGAGGCGGTCGCGGTGAACGGCCAACGACGCGCTTGGCATCCCGTTCAACCCAAATCCTCAATAACCATTGGCGACCCCTTGTCCCACGCGGCGTCTGCAGGAAAGATTGGCGCGTCGGAACTTTGGGCCTTCCCTTAGCCACCGGCGCGCTTTGCACATGGCGGCATCAGCGGTGTCAGCCCGCGGAGTTACCACTTAGCCGCACTTTCCTCCTCGACTGGGACCCTCTCGGCGCCTTCATATCGACGCCGAAGTCCATGTACCGCTTTCTGTTAGTGGTTGGGACCGAGTCTTCGCCATTAACGAAGCAACATATCGCGAGCATACACTCGAGGTCCTGAGCTCCTTCGAGTTTGACCGCACGGCCACTGGCGGGCGCGCCAACACGGCCATATCATTCCAGCTCTATGGCGTGGCACATCGGATGAGCCCCGATCGATTCGCGATCTATATGGGAATCTATGATCAGGATTACCTTCGACTCCCTGGCACGCGGCTCCTCACCTCGTTCCCTGGCCACATCATCTCTCATTCTCGATATTGGCAGCAACTGGGAGGGGGCCCCAACAAGAAGGCCTCAAGCATGACTGATCCAGTACACCGTTATATCCATGCCTTAGTCAGCCGGACTATCGCTGGCCGCACTGACAGCACCGGAGTGGTCACCGTCTCAGACCGATTTCTCCTATATGGCATCTTCGAGCGCACTCCCATCCATCTCGGCTATGTGCTTGCTAACTACATAGCCCACCAAGGGCAGAGTCACAAGCACAAGCACATTATTGCTGGGCCCTATATTACTCGTTTGATCAGGGGGATGCCAGTGGAGCTCCGCACCGATGGCATCGAGCGCCTTCATCTGATGCAGCCGCTGGGGATGAACACCGTCCTCCAGATGAAGCTAGTCCAGCTTTTTGGAGGCCGCTTCTGCACTTCGCGGGGCGGATTTAGCCAGACTCGGCGGCGAGGACGATGACTCCTACGACTCCTCCTCCGACACCCCGGCAGAGCCCCCCTCCAAGTCCACGCGCAGCCGTCTCACTCGCAGTGAGGAGCGCCTCACCGAGGTCTATGATATGCAGACGACACTCCTCGAGGAGTACCACAACCTTGGCGACCAGTTAGCAGAACTCTTCGCTTACCTGCGTTCCCAGACTCCACCCAGCTCGGGTCCTCCACCCCCATCTGACCCAGCATCTGACGCACCACCCTCTGTCGATGACTAAGACTGTTTAGTTTCCCCTTTTATGTTATGTTGTTCCTATGTTCGCTTTGTAGACTTCTTCACAAGGGTTCCACCCTGTGACTTGACTTTTATTTACTTTTATGCACTATTGACTATGTCGTCACCTTTCGAGCTATCCCTCCTCTCTGACTCTATTTTGCAGATACTCATAATGGAACACCTCGGAAAAAGCTTTCACATATAAACCAAATTGCAACACCATCTACCAAATATAACCGGGGAAGTTTCAGTTTGCCCTCCTCTTTGTTATTATTGCATATTACACATTTTTCAATTTAATTGTGTACATTGAGGACAATGTACGATTTTAAGTGTGGGGATGGGTAGCTCCCTTCCATTGATAAATTCATTGCAAAACTCTAAGTGTGGGGATAGGGAGCTAATTATTTGAAGCATGTTTGACATGGACCTATGATGGCACTATTTGGAAATGCAATGTTTCACTCTACTTCTTGTTCACCATTTTAGTACCCAAATTTTTTTAGAATTCTCCTACGACACACCATGGACATCTAGAGATTATATTCATGAAATTCAAAAGCTCTAGTCATAATAGATAACCCACTACTATGTTTTGTTGACTTTAATTGCTAAGCATTATTCTCAATGGCTCCAAGAGGATTCGTGGGACCAGTTTAGCTTTTGACCCTTCATAATTCAACTTAGTGGACAAGTTAGAGAAAAATAAAATAGTATGTACATAGTAGTTAAGTCATTAGAGCAATAAAGACGGTGCTCCGCTACTTGTTGTGATGAAGTAGCTCAGGGTCCTGGCCCCTAATCAGGGTGTTCCTTAATTCGAAAAATCACTTCTAAGTATGAGCACATCTAGGTAGAGTTGTAACCCTCTAAGTACCCGGGTGTTCTGGTGCCTAAACAGCATGTGCATCCTGAAGAAAAGAGGATCTACACTCTACACTGATCTGTAGCACGGGAAAGTCGGATCTATTAGAGATGCCCTACCCGATATATATATATATAAAGAAAGGGTATAGTTGAAGCCTCTCTAACTTGTCCACCGTTTTCTCAATAGAGGGGTAGTTGTCTTAAAACTTAGGGCCTCAAGGACTCTCTAGAGTCCATTGAGGGAATGCTTGTCTTGCTAAGACTCTAGAACATGGTATGTGGAGTGAAAACACTCATCTAGAGCCGCGATGACATTATACAAACTCTAGTTCCCGTTGTGAAAATAGGAGAATACACACACTTCGGTGGTGAACTTGAGGTATAGCAGATTCATTATTATTATTGCCGGAGGTTGAACACTTATCATCTCTTTTACTTGTACTTTCATTGTCTTGTTTGCTTGAGGACAAGCAAATGCTTAAGTGTGGGGATATTTGATAAGCGTTCAAATGAGCATATTTACATACCATATATATACTTATTTTCATGTAAAATGTAATGATTTGTAGCCCGCCGGTACTTAAAATGCTTCATATTTTGTAAACAGGGCATAAATAGGCCACCCCGACGAAAAGGGAGCATTTATCAACAAAATGAAGAACAAACGAAGATATTTTGAAGTAAACAGGGGGGTGAACGGCCTTGTGAACGGCCGTTCACACCTGGGCACAAAGGCAAGCACAAAGAGAGGGTGAACGGCCTTGTGAATGGCCTTTCACCTTCCGGTCCAGAGCAAGCTTTGAGGTGAACCGGCTGATGAACTGCCAGTTCACCTGCCGGTTCAGAGCAGGCTATGAGCTGAACGGACTGATGAACAGGCCGTTCACGAGGCCGTTCATCGTAACTTTTGCAGTTTCATGGGCCCAATCAAGGGCAATGTTGTAATTTTTTTTAGTGGAGCCCTAATTCATGGGTATAAATAGTTAAGTATGAGAGTTTAGAGAGGAGGTTGGCTTGGGAGAGAGGAGAGAGGAGAGATTAGGGCTTGGGGGTCATCACCCCCAAATCTTGAGAATAGAGAACCATTGGAGCTACAATCTTGGAGGTGATGGTGTTCTCTATTACCTTTGCATTGATTTGTAAGCATTCCTTCTTTGGTTTAAGTTCACAATTTATGGGGAACTAATCTATTGGTACTTGGGTATGTTGAACTTTTGGATTGAGCATTAATAGCATTGAATATTTATGATGATTTGTTGGTACCTTCTTGAATGTCTAATGAATGTTATGTATTGATTGTAATTTCATTACTAGAAATTACTTGTATGCAATACAAGGGTAGAGCTAGCGCCTCTTTGTATTAGGAACTTGCTTCATTAGAGAGTTTCATGAGTATATCGAGGAATCTGGTACTAGAAGGGCGAACGACTCTTTCATACGAATTGACCCCCATGATTCTTCCAATATACATAAATTTCCTTGAGCCTCATATCAAGTCCTCGGAGACTAGTCATCCAACCACCTTGGAAGAGAGGTTGGGTGTAATTTAGGAATTACCCCTTGAGCTTCATATCAAGTCCTAGGAGACTAGTTATCCAATCACCTTGGAAGAGGGATTGGCTATAATTTAGGGACTATTGGCACAAGAAGTACCAACTTTGATTCATAAACATCTTTGTTCATCTTTAGAATTGAAATCCAAAAGGGATACATACCCAAGTATCCTCTCTTGCCATTGATTCACCCCAATCAACTCTCAATTTTCAGTTCTTATACGCAATCCTTTGTAGCTCTTTAGTTTTGAAAACCAAAACTCCCCCCAAATTGCCATTTAGACTAGGTTATTGAAGCTTGGTTTACACTTAGCAATCTCTATTCCCTGTGGTTCGACATCCGACTTCCCATAGTCCACTTTATTACTTGATTGCGACCCGTATACTTGAGGAAAACACCCCATCATCCAACCTAACCAAATGGTCACTTGAGCCCAAACCCAAAACCTAGCTACTTAAGTTATGACTAATTGATTATACCCAATCAATTAACTCAACTAACCCCTTTAATTAACTAACTTAACTAACTCACAATTGATTTTAATTAAGTTAAATTTATCTTCTTCTTCTCCCTCTGGACAGATGTTCCGTCGGCGGCTGGTAACGTCTAGTTCCTCAGTGATCACCGGCAACTCAGAGGTGGCCGGCGCGCCCGCCGCCGTTCTGAGCTTTTCTCAGAATTCTCGCAACCAGGCACCTATCTACATGTCTATACATGCAAAAATAAATCCCGTAATCCCTTCTAACAGAAGTCAGAAGCTTACTCCGCTGTGATCGAGTCTGGTAGTCTCAGAGCAGCTCTCCGGCAACTCCCGGTGGTTTGGAACGACTTTGGGAACTCAGCGTCGCGACTGTGCTTTCTAAGCGGCCTCCTTCGTGGCTCTTCGGCAAGGTTATTGGATCCCGACCGACCCTACAATTGTATACAGGTATTACAGAGGGTGTTGTTCCTCCTAATTTTGCTCAAGACCTGAACTACTCACCGGAAGGAACGGCGGTGCGCTGTCACCGATAATCGAGTTCTATCAACCCAGCCAAACTCCAGTGAGATAAGATAACAGGCGATCAGAACTCTCCCTCTACGCTATCGTGCTCCTTCTCGTGGCTCTACGTAGTCCCTCTATGCTCCCCAAAGGTTGCTGGCAAGGCGCTTTGACCCGTGAAAACTCCAGTTAGTGGTGGCGAACGAAGGAGAAAGATGTGGAAAAAGAGAGACGGCGTTTTAGGTTTCTCTCATGCGTGGTTTTATAAGGGGTCGTCGGTGCAACTGAAGGAGATCACAATCTCCTCGATTGAGAATCAGTGCATGATTTCGTCCACTTACCATAATAGACAGTTTCTAAACGCGGAGGAGCTAGGTCACGTCGAGGCGGAGCGCGTCGTTGCTGGCTGAGAAGAGAGGTAGCAATTTGCCTCGCGATCGCCACTGACTCTAACAGACGGCAGTGATGTGCGTTTGAACAGACGATCGCATCATTTGTTCGTGCGTGCCTTGGATCTAGCATACCCGAAGATGAGCTGCTGATAGCAGCCTTCTCCCATGCAGACACATCAACGTATGGATGGTCTGATGAAGCCTTGATGCCACGAGTTTAACCTTCCCCCGAGATGAATGTCCCAGATAAAATCTTTTGATGAGAGCGGATGAGAGGCCGAGATCAACCTCTCTGCCTCGAACTTACGCTCTCATATGAGATCATTTGATCCCAGCTGTCCATTTCCTCTTTATATACTCTCTCTCACGTGAGATTTTTCAAAAAACCCCTTGATCTTTTCCATGCTACAACTAGGTTCTCGACCTGTAAGAGAGTGCATTTCCCCTTTAAGTCCTCCAGACATCCAAAATTACTACTAGGTCCCTATCAGACCCAATAATTTCTAATTTAAGGATTTAACTAAATATTCCCTTTTCTTCAATCAAATCTAAGAAATTCCAAACTTGAATATTTCCTTTAATTAAATCAATCAATTAATTAAATAAACTAATGTTTATTTACTTATTCCTTCCATGTTCTCCAATCATGCTTACTTTATCAAAATGCCCTCGGTTTTAATAATTATACCCAACTAGGTTTTTTATAATTAAACCTTCCTTTTGAATAAATCATGTTTTGGGGAAATCATTTCATCTACCAAAATAATAAAAAATCCATTTATTCTAAATAAGAGAAATCTTGGATTTCACATCATAGATACCCCTTAAACCGAATAGCTTTAAAATAACCATTTTGTGTTTGCTTATATATATATATATATATATATATATATATATATATATATATATATATATATATATATATATATATATATATAGCTCTAATAGTTTAAGTGTATGCATATCTTTGAAGATGAAATTAAAATGGTATGGGCTGTGAGGTATTTATATGCAGGAAAAAAGAAATCAAATTTTTTTCATAGGAAAATGACTAAAGTTCCCTATGTCCTTTTGATACAGCGAAAGGACCAATTTGTAGACAAAGACAGTGATACACCATTATGCATGTAAAGTGTAAGTATTTAGATTAAATTTATCAATGAAAAATTTTAATATCAGAACAGTACAAGCATTAGGCCTGGTTTCCATTATGTATGTAAAGTGTAAGTATTTATATTAAATTTATCAAAGAAGAATTTTCATTTTCTACAACATTGTTCTTGTTTTCAGGAAGTAAAAGAACCACCAAATTTGTTGATGATAATGAATTTGTTTTCACTCTTGTTTTAGTATGTTTCCTAATTGTTTTAAATTTATGAACTCGTGGTTTATTAGGTACTTCAAAGAGGGCTAAAAAAAGTTAGGGGAATGACACGAATGACTGAAATATGGGAACTACCTGCCGGGTCTCGGGTATCTGTTATAGTGGATGACAGTGGTGTGCCAATTGGTGATTCAGGCTGCAAGTTATCACAATTTATAGGTACAATGGTGAAGATGTCTCACATGGCACCAATAAACTATTTGGATTGGCGACAGATGCCAAAAAAAGCGAAAGAAGACATGTTTGAAACTATCATGGTAGGGATCAAATATTAATTTGCAATAAAATATATATTATTTATCTATTTGATCTATGATTGGTTTTTACTTAAACAGTCAAAGTTTGAATTTCCCCCGAAAATCACCACGGAAACTGAGAAGTGGATCAAAGATGACATAAGTGCAAAATGGAGAAAATGGAAATCAGAAATCAAAGGCATGTTCTTTGATGAAAGCTTGTCTAAAGAACAAATGATAGAGAAGGCCAAAAAGGATGCTCGAGTGGACCCAGAGCAACTAAAACAACAGATAGATTATTGGGGTTCCCAGAAAGAAAAGGTAATATCCATTGAAAAATCGATTTGTTTACTAAAATTTTTAATTATACATGTTTTGAAGTGATTCTTTTACTAATTTTTTTGAATTATACATGTTATGAAGAAGTGATTCATATTTTTGTGTTACTTATAGGAACTAACAGAGAAAATTAAAGAAAATAAGGCTAAACAAAATGAGCCTCATTGCACGGGAATAAAAACATTTGCTAGATTGATTAAAGAAAAGGTATTGTCTATTTTGTTTTATACATAATTTTTTTAATCTTTTTATAATCATTGAATACTTTATTGTTTAATTGTTTGATAATGTGTTTTTAACAATGATAGAACAATGAATCTGATAGGGTGAAACTAAGTAGAGCAGAAGTTTATATCATGAGCAGAACAAAAAAAGATGGGAGTATCGTTAATGCAAATGCTGCTCAAGTGGTGGTAATCTTACACCTAATTGTACATATGAATATCCTTTGAAATTATTATCAAATTCCAACACCTTTTTATTTCATTTTAAATTTCAGAATGATATGAGAAGGTTCATGAATGAACCTACAAATTCAGAATCTACACAAGAAGGAAGCTCGTGGAAGAATGATATCTACTCACAGGTCAAGGGGCCATAGAAGAAAGGAAGATGTCACGCCCCGACCCGAATCCCGGGACCTCGAGCACGTGAACAGATCGGCCGTACCCAAGTGGAGACGAGCCCCACTCGAATACAAGGCCTAAGTAACCAAAAGCAGATAACATATAACTCAAATTTAGTAATCAGATAATATCAGAGTCACAACGAAAATAAAATCAATAAGGGTTTACACGCCCGACATATGGTCAAGGCCCTATAAGGGTCCTACAGTAATACAATCTCTCACTCAAGAAGAACCTGAGAACCTCAGACCACAACAAAGTCAGCCCAGCCCTCACAGCTCCCGAGTCCGAGTCACCTACTCCTCAGGACCTGAAAAAGGAAGCAGGAAGCAAGTGCATGAGCTTTCGAAAGGAAAGCCCAATAAGTACCCTGCTGGAATCTCAATGAAAATCGAACCAGCACAGATGATATATGATAAGTCAAAAATGAGCAAATCAAGAATCAACAAGCAACAACAAATGGGCTACGCCCCGCATAGTCAAAAGCCTAGGAGTCTACCACAAGTAAAATCAACAGTACGACCCCTAACAACAGAAGCCCTCAAGCTCTGTGTCGAGTTTCAATAAAACTCAAGAATCACTCCCGGCCAGTATGTCCAGCTACTTGCTGTGAGCACGACCTTCTGGTCGTTCGACCCTCCGGTCGCAAATTGGTAGAACTACCTCTCTTACGTGTTAACACGGTCAGCGTACCATGCCCACTGACGGGTAAGACCACCAGAGAATTGCCTCTCTGGCAAGGCAGACAGAAATGCCAGGGGGTCCTGTCCCTAAACACTTCCCTATCGGAGCCCCCACGCTCCACTGAGTCAGGGCAGTAGAACAAACTCAACCTACACACACCCACCCGACCAACACAAGTACCATATGTCTCTATGGTCAAGTGCCAGACAATAGGAGGCTATGCTCAATGAGTACGCATACTCTTCTGACGCATACCTGCCCTGCCTACACACAAGCACCACGAACCTCCACGGTATCGCCTCGGTCATAGGTTGGTATGCTCAGTGAGCATCAACGGAGAGATAGTGAAACCACGCACTCCTATCCGGACGGAGCACAGGCTCACGTGTTTCCACTGCCACGTGCCGATCAACGGATCCTCGTGATCAGTTAACACTACCTCTAGCACACCAATCACACACATTCCAGGGAAAGACATCAAAAGAATATGTATGTGCATGCATCCAAGAATATCAGGTACCAAACAAAAGACATGCTAACAAATAGCATACATCAAATCAAGAAACCCCAAACAATGGGTAGGAGCGAGGCAAAAGTAACTTACACAAGTATCAAAGATCAATCAATGATAACGGTACTAGGCAGAAATACTTACCTCTAACAAGAGCTGGAAACTTCCCTAGTTTCCTCCTGTCGTGTCTCAAAGCCTCCTCGTCGATATCTGGTAATAAAACCTCTATTAATGAAATAAATGCTAACAAATACTACATCTCTAGGTGCACACGCATTACTCTCTCTTTCGGTGCACTTAGGCCCAACTAAACGGGTCCAGGAGACCTTCTACTTGGTTACCGACCCTTAACTTTTCACTTGGTTAACTAGTCCATTGTTCAACTTGCCAATCTATTATTCGTGAGCCTAACATATAGCTCGTTCATGCTTGGTCACTTCGACAATTTGGGCCCACTCGTCAAGCCCACTAAGTTCTCTAGCCTTCTTATCAAACAACACCTATGCTAATCCTTAAATCGTCCCCATAAACCAGCAACCTCAAGTTACTCATGTCCATGCTTTCATGAACCTTCAAAGATAGGGTTAGATTGGTTTTACACTTCTCATGATCATGTATATAAATTCAATTCATGAAACCACCCATGGAGGTCAAACTCCAACCCTTGGACCAACTATTGACTCATTTAGTCTCCATCTATCCTTATAACCCATGCATCCATGCATATATGAATCCTCATATTTACCACCACACACAACTGAGATCACGTGAATTCAAAGAAACTCACCGAGTATAGATGTCTATGCATTAATCAAGACAAACTGATCGTCCAAACCAGATCTCCACCGTTCAGATTGGAGCAGGACAAGTCTTAACCGCTCCCAAAAATCAGCTCGATCAGACTAGGAATGATTATCCGATTGAAACAGATGATGAAACTGGTCGGTAAAGGAAACCAGCAGTGATAGGTTCTGTTTCACACCCAGAACCTTACTCTCCCGACCACCAAAAACAATCTTCACCGTTCAAAATGAAGAATGAAAAGTCAATAACAATCTCACCAAAAATCAGCACGATCCAACGGTGAAAAAGATCGGAATGGCAATGGGCATTGAGCATGCTCAACACACCTTTGAGCAAAAAATCCTAGTCTCTCAAGTTTTTCTCTCTTCTTCCTTCCTCTCACCTCTCTTCTTGATTCCCAATAGCCCATAAACTTTCTCAAACTTGCTATTGTTCTATGCCAAGCTTCAAGATTACATGCCTTATATAGGCCTCACAAGTGTAACCTCTACAACTCTTCACATTCTAGACCTCCCTCATAAACCCCAAAGACAACACCCAAATAATTCCAACCTTTCAACTTTATAACCCCCATGGCACCCTTCCCATTCTAAACCTCCCTCATAAACCCCAAGACAACACCCAAATAATTCCAACCTTTCATATTCCATCTCTCTTGTAAAAACACCATGGATAGAAAATAAATTATTTGAGTTTGACCAATTTGATCCAATCATCAATCTTGAGCCAGCTTAGTTAAACCACATTTGATTAATTAACCAAGTAGTTTACTAAATGAACTAAGCCAAACCCATTTTACTTGGTTAACCAGCTTAACTTCTTAGCCCAACTAAATTGGACTCAATCCAACTTGGCCACATCTAGTTAAGCAATTTCATTTGGTTAGCCTATTATCAAATTTTCATAACTAAGTTAACTTAATCAAACTTATTTGATTAATTAACCATTTAGCTCAATTAATGGGTTAAACTTAACCCACTTAACTTGATTAATCCACTTACACCACTTAACCCAAACCCAAAATCCAACTTAACCAGAGTTCATTTGATTAATTTTAACTAATTAATCAGATTAATGGGTTAGCCTAACCCATTTATATTATTTGATCCAACTTCAAGGTTCAACTTAATCAAGTTGATTAAATCAATTATCCAATAGACTAATCCTAGTCATCTAGTTAAATTAACTTAATCAAATTTGATTATCTTAAATTGGTCCAAGCCCTTGGTCCAATTTAATAAAGTAAATCAAACCTACATTCCTAGATTTGGGTTAGATCAATTGATTATTTGACTAATCTTAGTCTTCTTACTTAATTAATCTAATCACATCTTAATCAAATTGCTTAATTGATTATTTTAGATTGGATCCAAATCTATCTGACCCATTCCCTTTGTCTAACCCATTGAGCCCAAACCCTATTGGACCCATCTTTACTTAAATTCCAATTTAGGCCCCAATAACTTAGCCCAAATAATGGACCAAACCCAATTTACCTTACTTGGGTCTTTATCCAAATCCTTGGTCCAAATTACTCAAATCAATCAAATTTGGATCTAGTCAATTGGACTAATCTTAGTCACATAGTCTAATCAATTTATGAATTATGTTTAAATCAATTAGACTTGACCGAATAATCAGGCTCAACCAAATAAATTTTTGAATCCTAGCCCAACTCCTAGGATTTCTGATTAAACCCAACACTTGGGCTCAATCTATTCACCTAGTACCTGGTCAAACCCAAACACCTGACCCAACATCTTACTTGATTAAACCCAATGAACTTTCAATCAAACCAACTAATTAATTAAATGATTAATTTACCTATACTTAATATTAACTAATTAAGTTTTGCATTTTGTCACACTAATTCATTAACCACTAACCTGTGATTAATTGATTTAGTTAAATAATTAGCTTAATTATTTATTCACGTTAATAATGATATCAGTATTATTTATTATTATTATTATTATTTATTAATTTCCCTTTCTTCTGCTTTCGCTCCCCTCTCTCTCTCTCTCTCTCTCTCTCTCCCTCTCTCGGCCGTTCACCACCGGGAGCTTCACCCACGAGAGCCGCAACCTCCGGACTCCTCCTCCTGAAGGACACACCGGTCCACCGGCTCACGTCGAACTCCACTCGGGAGGGTGGCATGCTCACCACCTTTCTCTGGAGTCCCATCGTCCAGATCGGTTCCTCCTTCTTCTCCGGTGAACTCGAAGAGAGGTAGAATGCATGCACCCCAGATCAACGGTCGAGATCGACTCTATCTCAACGGTCCGATCCACCGTATATGCCTCGCATCTAGGACTCTCTCAGATGGGCGCACCGTAATCCGCCACGTGGCCCCCCCTGGATCATCTACGAATCCCTCGCGATCAGTCGCGATCAGGGTGAGCGTATCTCAACGCGCCACATGGCTTCAGTGATGCTCTTCTTTTGCTTCAAGATCAGCTCCACTCCATCAATCCTTTAATCACAACCATCCATTACCTCAATAAGGGTTTTCTCTGGGACAATTTCCCAGAGCCCTTAATCCTTATTAATTTACAAATAAGTCCTTTCTCTGAGAGAGAGGTCAATTCATCTTAGGTCCTCAATAATTTTTGAAATTACATTAAGGTCCTTCTGACCCTCCATTAACCCTAATAAGGGTTTTAATCCTTTTAACCCTTATTTTCCCTTCTTAATTCAATCACTAAATACGTAGGGAACCTTCCTTTTAGTTGACTAAATCAAGAAAAAAAATTTACTCCATAAAATCCTCGGATTTTACAGAAGAGTTCGTTGTTTGGGGAGTATGGTAACTTTGAGAGACATTGGTTCTTCATCCCACTTCACTAAAAATGCTGAAAAAGTTAGGAAAATGGAAGAAGAAATTAAGAATTTGAAATATCAGCTTGCTTCAGTTGTTGACATACTTCGCCAAATGAATCCAAATCAGGTTATCCAGAATCTTTTGAAGACTGCTTCTAGCACACAAGATGAAGAGGTACATGAATTATAAGATTATTACAGTTATAAAATTTATTAATATTTTTTTGCTTAATATTGAAATTGACATTCATTTATTTCTATGTTGGATATGATAGGCCCTTTATGTCGGTAGTTGTTGGAATGAATCTCCGCATGGGGTCCTACACTCTTCATCCTCTACCCATCATATGGAGGATGGATCGAATGGCAAGTAATATGTTTGATTGGTAAAAATTGGATACTATTAACATGATATGTTTTTTTAAGTTGACTAGTCATGCATTCCGGTATTTTGAACATCAATTGACATTTTATTTTTCTATATGTAAAGTTACTCAAAGTAAAAATATGTGCATGCAATTCATATATGTTATACTGCTTCAATTTGGAGTTATAAGATGAATTGAAGTGACATTTAATTGAAGGAATGACATTTACTATTGTTTTAGTTCTTGATGATGCATGCATATAGATATATTAAGCACAAATTGTGAGAAACTTTTGTTTCTGTGGTATGTATGCTTCATGGTTTGTTTGGATTGTCTGAGAATTGAAGATTATTTGTTGGTTTTGGTAATGCACTCAAATTCTAAATTTATAATGATGTATAGGTAAACAATCCCATTTGTTGGAATTGGTTATGCATTGGAACATATTCTGTAGATATTTCTAATTTTGGCGAGGAATATATATGTTGTTTTTTTAGCCCTTTTAAGTAGATTTAAGCTTTATTACAAGCATATTCTTACTGATTTTTTTGGCCAAGCAAATATTTGTGCATTTTTCTAACACGGTTGAAGGACCATTGTTGTTTAGGGCTTATTACTTGCATATATATTAAATGATATGTTTATTGTTGTGTTTGGAAAAACTCTTCAAATGAGCTTTTGGGAAGAACTTCTTGGAAAAAGTATAATTTAGAGCTTTAACTTGAAATGCTATTCTAGTTCAATTCTTAGCTTTTAGCATTCTTAAAGCTCTTTTCTTTGAGTAGCTAAAGGAATGACATTTACTATTGTTTTAGTTCTTGACGATGCATGTATATAGATATGGGAATTAATTTAGGTATAGCTAGCACTCAATTCTTGTACAATTCTTCATTAAAATGTGTTTTTTAATGCAAAATTTAAGTTCTTAAAAAAAATTTCTTGTCAGGGTTCGGCAGCAGTGGAGAGTTGTGATATCCATGCCTTTCCCTTCTTTTTCATTTTTTGTTTTTCTCTTGCAAACCTGAGAACTACTTCATGAGTTGTTTTTCAAGAATTTCTTGGAAAATGGTACTCTATGCAAAAGGTTGGTGATATAGTGTCATGGTGCTTATATTAGGTACTGTTGATTATATACTTTGATAAGATAATGTTGTATCCAACTACTCAATATATTTTATTTGATTTTGTTTTATTTTTTTGAATCATCTATTATAGAAAAATATTTGTGCATAGCATATTTTTATATATAGTCAATTGTTATAGGAAAATTTGTGAGCATAGCATATTTTATGCGTGAGTAGAAAGGAAAAATAATAATGTTTGTTTTTACTCACGAATAAAATCCGTGAATATATATATAAAATATGTTTTTTACTCATGCATAATATCCATGAGTAAAATTAAGGAGAAAATAATACATGTTTTACTCACACATAATATCCATGAGTAAAAAATAAAAAAAATAATAATAACCTCTACTTTTAATCACAGATAATATCAGAGTAAAAGTAAAAGAAATGTAATAATCATTACTTTTACTCACGCATATACAAGCATGTGTAAAACCTAAAAATCTATTCTCATGGAAATTTTCCGTCACAATATGGCTATACCCTCGCTCTTCTTTAGTCATGGCATTTTTAGCGCCGGTATAAGATTTTTTTCCGTGAGTAAAAATATTTTGATCTATACTCACGCTTATTGACACTTTTACTCACGCTTATGCTAGCATGAGTAAATGTAACATTTTTTATACTGAATACATCCCCCAAAACACAAAATGTCTTATCCCAAATACAATATGTATTATTCCTTTTGAATCTAATAATTAAAAATTATAGGATAATATTATTTTTTTTATGTTTTCTCAAGAACTATAAATATTACTAATGAAATGCAGAAAAATTAAAAAAAAAAGTGATATAAAAATATGGTAAGAAAGTAAGATTATTTAGAGAAGGAGAATCTTGGCACAACAATAAAGTTATCACCATGTGACCTGAAGGTCATGAATTCGAGTCGTGGAAACAACCTCTTGTAAAAAAAAAAGTGTAAGTGATAAGTGCACAAGTATAGGTATATTTCTATCACATTTTCATGCACTTATCCCATTGTTGAGCATCAATTCTTCTATTTTCATGCTCCTCTGGTTTTATTTTGTGATTGAGCAGGTAAAATAGGTTCCCGGAGCAAAAGGAGCGAGAAACGGGACAAACCACGACGAAACAAGCTTAAAAAGGTACTCATAGAGATGTGCACGGCCTCAATAGAGATCTCCACGGCCGTGCACCTCTTTGTCTTCAAAACGCGTGAAGATCGAGTCATGAGACTTGGCACGGGCGTGCATTAGATGCACAAGCCCATGCCAAATTAAATCAAAAATCTATATAAGCCACCGAGGACATAGATTTCGGGACTTTTGGAGACAGGTCTTCGGCGGGTGTTCCGAGCGATAGCTAGGGTTTCGGAGAAGATCGAAGGCGGAGTAGACACCGAGCAAGGGAATCCCTATATTTTCAAGTATGTCTTTCTCCGGTATCTCTGTTATGGTTTCCATTAGCATGAGAGGCTAAACCCCTTCGGTGGTGGCTCAGACACATTAACCTTAGGATTATTTGTTAATTGAATTCTTTTTGGAAATTAATAATAAAAATAATAATATTATTATTATTATTATTATTATTATTATATATATATATATATATCCTTGACTTTCAAATTTGATTTCATTTTCTTTTTGGAAGGTGCCAGAGCATGACCACCACTACAAAAAATGTTACATTTACTCACGCCAGCATAAACGTAATTAAAAGTGTCAATAAGCGTGAGTATAGATCAAAATATTTTTACTCACGGAAAAAAAATCTTATACCGACTCTAAAAATGCCATGAGTAAAGGGGGGCGACGGTATAGCCATATTGTGACGGAAAATTTCAGCACACGTTTGTATATGTGTGAGTAAAAGTAATGATTATTACATTTCTTTTACTTTACTCACAGATATTATCCGTGAGTAAAAGTAGTGATTATTATTACTTTTATTATTTTTTACTCATGGATATTATGTGTGAGTAAAACATGGATTATTTTCTCTTTATTTTTACTCATGGATATTATGCATGAGTAAAAAAGATATGATATATATATATATATATATATATATATATATATATATATATATATATATATACTCACGGATTTTATTCGTGAGTAAAAACAAACATTATTATTTTTCCTTTCTACTCACGCATAAAATATGCTATGCTCACAAATTTTCCTAAAACAATTGACTATATATAAAAATATTCTATGCACAAATATTTTTCTATAACAAATAATTCAAAAAAATAAAACAAAATCAAATAAAATATATTGAGTAGTTGGATACAACATTATCTTATCAAAGTATATCATCAATAGTACCTAATATAAGCACCATGGCACCATATCACCATATCACCAACCTTTTGCATAGAGTACCACTTTCCAAGAAATTCTTGAAAAACAAATCATGATGTAATTCTCAGGTTTGCAAGAGAAAAAACAAAGAATGAAAAAGAAGGGAAAAGCATAGATATCACAACTCTCCGTTGCTGCCGAACCCTGACAAGAAATTTTTTTTAAGAACTTAAATTTTGCATTAAAAAACACATTTTAATGAAGAAATGTATAAGAATTGAGTGCCAGCTATAACTGAATCAATTCCCATATTTATATACATGCATCATCAAGAACTAAAATAATAGTAAATGTCATTCCTTCAGTTACTCAAAGAAAAGAGCTTTAAGAACTCTAAAAGCTAAAAATTGAACTAGAATAGCATTTCAAGTTAAAGCTCTAAATTATACTTTTTCCAAGAAGTTCTTCCCAAAAGCTCATTTGAAGAGTTTTTCCAAACACAGCAACAAACATATCATTTAATATATATGCAAGTAATAATCCCTAAACAACAATGGTCCCTCAACCGTGTTAGAAAAAGGATTAATTACACTTTTCGTCCCTGAAAATGGTGTCATTGTTCACTTTTATCCTTGTATTTTAAAAATGTTCAATACAGTCCTTGTATATTGCATATTCTGTTCTATTTTAGTCCTTGACGCTGATGTGGCGGCCAAGTGGCATACTAATGAAATACAGTTTTTTATTTTATTTTTCTTTTTTTGCAGATGCTGACGTGGCAATGCCACGTCAACATTTTTTTTATTTTTAAAAAATGGAAATTTTCATTCAAATGCAAAATCCATTTTTTCAAAAAAAAAAACTGACGTGGCATGTTGACATGGCATGCCATGTCAACATTTTATATATATATATATAAAATGGATTTTTAAAAAAATACAAAAATTCATTTTTCTAAAAATAAAAAAAAACTGATGTGGCATGCTGACATGGCATGCCACGTCAGCATATATATATATATATATATATGTGTGTGTGTGTGTGTGTGTGTGTGTGTGTGTGTGTGTGTGTGTGTGATGGATTTAAAAAATGCAAAAAATCCATTTTTTTTAAAAAAAAAAAGCTGACATGGCATGCCACGTTAGCATTTTTTTATATATATATAAAATGGATTTAAAAAAAATACAAAAATCCAATTTTTTTCAAAAAAAAAACCGCGTGGCATGCTACGTCAACATTTTATATATATAAAAAATGGATTTAAAAAAAAATGCAAAAATCCATTTTAAAAAAATGCTGACATGGCATGCCATGTCAGCTAAACAAAAGTCTAAACCAAAAATTTTTTCTGACGTGGCACATAGTAATGCCACGTTATCATATACAGGCAGCTGTCATGACACATAGCAAAAATACATCCACCTGGAAAAAAAGAAAAATAAAAAAAAATATTGTATTTGATTTGTATGCCACCTGGCTGCCACATCAGCGTCAGGGACCAAAATAGAATAGAATGCGCAATACATAAGGACTGTATTGAACATTTTTAAAATACAAGGATAAAAGTGAACAATGACACCATTTTCAGGGACGAAAAGTGTAATTAATCCTTAGAAAAATGCACCAATAGTTGCTTAGCCTCAAGAATTAGTAAGAATATGCTTGTAATATAGCTTAAATGGTCAAAGACATCATTCCGAGAAAGCCAACATATATTGATGCAGGAGAGCCCGAGTCAGACGATGCCGAGCTGTCTGATTGCACCATGAGAGCTTTGGCATACCACGACTTGGCAGATCGACGTTAAGGCGGGAGGTGATGGAGCCAAGTCCGGAATTGGGGAGCATTTTGGACACGTTTCGGTATTTTGGCCATAACTTTGGCTACCGTTATCGGATTCGTGCGCTCAACCCCAATTCGGAAAGCTCGTCTCGACGCGCACGCGGGGGCATGGGCTTGATGATTAAATGGTTCATAGGTTGACAGGGGCATGGGCTTGATGATTGAATGGTTCATAGGTTGAGTTATAGAGTGGATTGCTCTGTCAACCTATGCCCAAAAGAAGACCCAAATACAGTTCTCAGAACAACAGCAAGCCATATACTCTCTCACACAGTCTATTACTATTTACTGTCCACTTGCACCATCAATCTACATAAAATCATAACAGTTCTTATAAGCTATGCCCAAGGAAACCCACAAACCCGATTAACTAAATTCCATCAAGGCTCTTTGATCTATAGCAGCATGAACCCATGATCCACTATCCCATAGTCACATGAAATGACATAATTCACAGTAAACTCACACAACCATATAAACATGAATCTATACTACATTAATAAGCTTTTATCCTCTCTGATCTCATCTCAAAACTAATATGAACTATTAAGTTCCTGACAAGATTAAAACCACAAACCCATACATAGACCTTCTCTTTACTTCTCATGCATGGATTCTTTTATCTACTCTTTCATTCTTGCAATCTCGACACCAAAAGAATATTAACTTCTCAAGCACTCAACTTATGAACGCATGTGTAGAACAATACAATCTCTAACATGATCAAAAGCTATTCTCTGCCACTCACTATGAGCCAAAAACTTCAACAGAAACCCACTAAACAGCAGCCTTAATCTCCTGTCAACCTCAAGCACAGTCCTACATCAACAATCCACCAGATCTCTTCTCATATTTCATCTATTAAAAGTATGCCCACAGAGATGGTAGCAAGGCTTATTGACAGTCAAGAAACCTATGAAACCCCAAAAAGAAACCCACAAGCTCATGCAATCATATAAAACTCAACCCCAAAGAACTTCACCCAAGATTCTGTTCCAAAACTCAGCCTGAACATTCTCCGTACTCAACCAAAACTTATACATGCTTTCTTGATAATCTTAGCATGCAAATGTTTAAAACAGGTCCAGAGGGACTCACCCGATTGGTTGCTTGCTCCTGGTGTCTTCGAAGCACCTTTCCGGCGTCACCAGCCTCCGGGACAACGCCCTTCCTTGCTCCGATGTCCCCCCAGTGCTTCTCCGTTCTCCTCTGTAGGGCGGCGTTAGGGTTTCTAGGGTTGTGTTTTTTTTTATAGGTGCTCGCGAACGGATAAGGAACGTGGTCCTTCCAGTTTGGGTCGTTGCGGGATTAACGGGGTGGCAGCTGGCGATGCAAACGCGGTGGCGCACGTGAAGATCCTCGTCGTTTCACGCGTTTAACTCTGAGGTTTGTTCAGTATCGTTACATGGGCTCGTGTGACCCCTTTTTAATTTTTGCAAACTGCACTCCAACAAAGTCATGGAAATTCCCTCTCTCTAATCCAATCTCTTTATACATATTAATCCTTTACTATAGAATATTTTATCTTTGAATTCAAAACTATCAAATCAGTCATTAATGCTTCTGTTTCTATATTTCACCAGAACCTTGTGTATATTTATATTTATATTTACAAATTCATACAATATAATCTATTCATCAAATCTTATCATCAGCCAACGACCTATATTATATGTTTATATACATTTATAATATATTCTTATATATATATGGTATCCCTTGTCCTCTTCATACCCACCAGGCACGTGACTTCATTCCTGGTATTTTGCATAATGGTCCCAATTTTTCTTTATTTCACTAACGATCAGAGTAGCAAGACCGCTCGCCCTCAAGCACCCCGCCCAGTCCAGCAAGTACCGTCAGGTAGTTCTAACTCTGGAGTTCATTGTTATAGATGTGGTGAGCATGTGCATAAATCACCCGAGTGTCAGAAACCTGCTAGTCAAAAGGGCAAGAACCTGATGATTGAAGAGATCGAGGCTGAGGAGGCTGAGGAACCAGTTTATAATGATTATGGCGATGATGATGAGGCTGGTGACGTGCTGATAGGGGATGGCCATGAGACCCTCATTGTTCGCAAGAGTCTGCTGGCACCCAAGGATGAATCAAGGGACGACTGGCTGAGAAACAACATCTTCCACACCACCTGCATAGTGGCCGACAAGGTTTGCAAGGTGATCATCGAAAGTGGTAGTTGTGAGAACGTGGTGTTTGAAGACGCTGTCCAGAAGTTGCAGTTGAAGACAGAGCGACATTTGAAGCCCTACAATCTATTATGGCTGAGCAAAGGCAACGAGGTAAAAGTAGATCGGCGATGTCTCATGTCTTTCTCCATTGGGCAGAGGTACTTTGACAATGCATGGTGCGACATCGTGTCAATGGATGCATGTCACCTACTACTGGGGCGACCGTGGCAGTATGATCGGAGCGTGGTCCATGATGGAAGGAAGAATACTTATTCCCTCAGCATCAAGGGAAAAAAGATCGTGTTGGCACCCCGCCGAGAAGAAAAGCATCCTGCTCTGGTAACCAATACTAACCTACTTTCTATGTCCAGATTTTTAAGCGGGATCAAGCAGGGCGATGTAGTCTATGCATTGCTATCTTGCATGCATAGTGCCACAGGCATGGATCCAGATCTGCCAATAGAAGTGCAGCAGTTGCTCTTAGAGTTTGCGGACTTGATGCCAGAGGAACTTCCCCCAGGACTCCCACCTATGAGGGACATCCAACACCAGATAGATCTTATCCCAGGATCGAGCTTGCTGAACCGACCCGCATACCACCTCAGTCCCAAGGAGGCTGAAGAATTGCAGCGGCAAGTGGAGGAGTTATTAAGGAATGGCTACATCCGAGAGAGCATGAGTCCCTACGCAGTTCCAGCCCTATTGGTGCCAAAGAAAGATGGCTCGTGGCGCATGTATATAGACAGCCGAGCAATCAATAAAATCACCATCAAATACTGCTACCCCATCCCCCGCCTGGATGACATGTTGGATTAGCTATCTGGCTCGAAGGTCTTCTCAAAAATCGATCTGAAGAGCGGATACCACCAGATCAGAATACGGCCTGGAGATGAGTGGAAGACGGCGTTCAAGACACAGCATGGACTGTACGAGTGGATAGTGATGCCTTTTGGGTTGTCCAATGCCCCCAGCACATTCATGCGATTCATGCGCCAGGTTTTGTGACCATTTATGGGCAAGTTTGTGGTGGTCTATTTCGATGACATCCTCATCTATAGTCCGAATTGGTCCTCGCACTTTGACCACCTTCGCGCTGTCTTTGATTTGCTGAGAACGGAGCGCCTGTTCGTCAGCCGAAAGAAGTGTTCCTTCTTCACCACTTCTGTGACCTTCCTTGGTTTTGTTGTTTCTACTGACTGTGTTTATGCAGATCAATCAAAGATCGATGCAATCTTGGAGTGGCCCAGACCGAGGACCTTGCATGATGTTCGAAGCTTCCATGGGTTCGCCTCATTCTATAGAAGATTCATCCAGAACTTTAGCACGTTGATTGCCCCCATCACTGAGTGTCTCAAGGGGCGTGATTTCAAGTGGACGGATGAGGCCGAAACTAGCTTCCACCTGGTCAAACAGAAGATGACTGAAGCACCAGTTCTCGCACTTCCCGACTTCGACAAAGTGTTCGAGGTCAATTGTGATGCATCTGGAGTTGGCGTTGGAGGTGTTTTGAGCCAGTCAGGACGACCGGTAGCTTTCTTTAGCGAGAAGCTGTCGTGGTCGAAGAAGAACTACTCCACTTATGACCTGGAGTTTTATGCCATAGTTCAGTCGCTGAAGCATTGGCGCCACTACCTCATACAGAAGGAGTTCATCCTGTTCACCGATCATGAAGCCCTGAAGTACATCAATGGCCAACACAAACTGAGCAGGCGGCACGCTAAGTGGGTGGCGTACTTGCAAGAGTTCACCTTTACTCTGAAGCATCAAGCAGGAAGCCTCAACCGTGTAGCAGATGCTTTGAGCCGCCGCAGTTCTCTTCTCACCACAATGAGCGCCAAAGTTGCAGGGTTTGAAGCTTTCACGGATATGTATGCAGATGATCCTTCCTTCGGGCGGATCCTTCAGGAGGTAACCGATGGACATCGTCACGATTTTATTTTGCATAACGGTTACCTGTTTCGTGGCCTACAGCTGTGCATCCCCGACTGTTCATTGCGACAGAAGATCATGAACGAACTCCATAATGAGGGTCACTTTGGTCGTGATAAGACCTACGCCCTCATAGTTGCAGACTTTTATTGGCCGAAGTTGTCTAGCGACGTTGCTCACTTTGTGGAGCGCTGCTTTGTGTGTCAGCGGGCCAAAGGAGTTCTCACCAACGCAGGCCTGTACACTCCCTTGCCAGTCCCTGAAGCCCCTTGGCTTGACGTCAGTATGGATTTTGTTTTGGGCCTCCCTCGTACCCAGCGGGCCTCAGACTCTATCATAGTGGTGGTTGACAGATTTTCCAAGATGGCCCATTTTGTAGCTTGTCGAAAGACTATGGATGCTACCCGCATTGCACATCTTTACTTTCGAGAGGTTGTTCGCTTGCATAGTGTCCCCCGCTCCATCACATCTGATAGTGACACCAAGTTCGTTAGCCTCTTCTGGAGAAGCTTATGGGGAAAATTGGGGCCTTGATTGGACTTTAGCAAAGACATACTACCCCCGCATGCATGGCCGATCAAGTGGTATACCGGAGTTTGGGCAACCTATTGAGGAGTTTGGCTGGAACTAAACCGAAGCAGTGGGATCTGGCACTACCTCAAGCCGAATTCGCCTACAATAGATCAAAGAATCGGACTACCGGCTTGAGCCCATTCGAGGTTGTTTATGGGCGGAACCCATCAGGAGTACTTGATCTCACCCCCGTCCTATGAATTGGTCGTGTTCACCCCCGAGCTGATGAGATGGCGGAGCACCTTCGGGTTATTCATGAGCAGGTCAAGTCAGCTATTCAGGAGAGTAATACCAAGTACAAGATGAATGCAGACAAACGGCGGCGTCAGGTGCTGTTCGATGAGGGTGACTTAGTGTGGGCTGTCCTCACTCGAGATCTCTTCCCTGTGGGTGAGTATAACAAGCTGAAGGAAAGAAAGATCAGACCCTGTGAAGTGCTGCAGAAGATCAATGACAATGCATACCGGTTGCGCCTTCCCAGTTATTTGAAGACCTCTGACAACTTCAATGTGAAGCATCTGAGCCCTTGTTTTGTGGAGTCGACTGATCCTATTACGAACTCGAGGGCGAGTTCTTTCCAACCGGGGGAGGCTGATGCAGGAGAGCCCGAGTCAGACGATGCTGAGCTGTCTGATTGTACCATGAGAGCTTTGGCATACCACGACTTGGCGGACCGACGTAAAGGCGGGAGGTGATCGAGCCAAGTCCGGAATTGGGGAGCACTTTGGACACGTTTCGGTATTTTGGCCATAACTTTGGCTACCGATATCGGATTGGCGCGCTCAACCCCAATTCGGAAAGCTCGTCTCGACGCGCACGCGGGGTCCATCCAGCTTTGCTTGATGGACCCTTCCTTCAACCTCAAATTCGACTGTTTTCCCCATCGTCTCTTGGTTTCTCGGTGTTTTTTTTCATTTTTGGCAATACTTTGTATGCCAATTTAGGATAGGATATGAATCCGATTTGAACTCGGATTTTTAGGAGTTATCTGTTTTGTTTAGTTATTTTAGAATTAGATAAGTTTTTCTATTAGACCAAAATTTGCCGATTTGGGCAAATTTGGATAAGAAGATAGAATTTCTAGGTTATCTAGGTTAGTTTTTTTTAGCTATTTAAACCCGGCTTGTGGGTTGAATTTTATTCATTGATTATTGAGTTATTTTATTTTTAAAGTTTCAGAGACTTTTCTTCTCTGTTTGTCCTCCCTTTTTCTTGCTCTTCTATCAATCGCCCCTGTTTACCACCGCCCGCAGGTTAATCACTACCCTGCCCGGCGTCATAGATTCACACAATTCACACAAGGACTTGCAATTTTTCCATCTCGTTGTCTATTTGCAAAGGAAAAGTCTAAAAAACTTATAACACCATGCACATATTTTGCATTTGCTCTTGATGGAAGGTTTATCCAAGACTTATCCATTTGCAAATCGTCACTACATAGAACGTACAAAGATGAATACATAAACAAAATTAATATGATTTGAGTCACAAAAATCAAAAGAAAAGGAAAAGCAATAACAAGAAGAACAGGAAGAAGAAAAAAATCTTCTTACCACAATACAAGTGGATGGAAATCTAGAGAAGCTTTCAAAAGAGCCATTCCTGGTTTTCCTCTTAACCAATAGTGAAAACCTGAAATAAGGTCATATAGTTGAAGACGTTTGGAAGAGACAGTTGAAACTAAAGTAAATAAATAATAATAATATAAATAAATAAATGCACCCAAAAATAAACACTTATAACCCCAAGCCTAAATAGTAAACAGTTCACCGAAAATCAGAACAAGGTACAAATCATAAGAAACTAAAAATTGAGCTCACAGTGCTACATTGTTTGCCAACAAACTTTGCAGATGTTTTTTACTATTAGTCCAGAATCAGTAATTATTTTAGGATTACATCTAAATCAGAATTTTATTTTCTTCATCAATTTCTCTCTAGCTACCTTCTTGTTTTTTAATCAATTATCTCTTAAAACATATACAAATCTTCTTTTAACTTTTTAAAATTTTCATTCTACTTTATTTTATTACGAAAAATATACTCCTGACTGATGTTTGTTTGCACTGAAAGAAACAATATAGATGAATCGTAGTTTACATATTGATAAACAATATAGTTTAGATGCATAACATCCACAACATCTATATTTTATAAGCCACTAACTAATAAATACCAGAAAAGCATACAAATCATTGGAGAAATAGCAGAAAGGACATATGATATTTACTGTAATGCAGATTACAAAACGTATAACAGATAAATGTCAAGACAATGAAGATACACAAACCAAATAATTGCTTTGATAGGCACTCATCCATAATGTAGTGCTTGTATCCAAAGACCATTCCTCCCAGATTACTAATTAACCATACCATTAGTACATAAAAGCAATGGAAAAAATATAAGCAAATAAATAAAATTAGGACAACACAACAGAAAACAAGAAGATCAATACCATGATTGTGTAACTATTGGTAGCAATTAATAAGTAAATGCAGTAACTATAATAACAAAGGTCTTGTATCAATTAAATACTTGAATTTATTAAAAGATGCACATCTCATAATAAAACTAGAATTTGGCAAGGACAATGCAAGATAAACAAATCATAATAAGAATTCAATCAAGCAAATGGAGTAATCTCACTGCCAAAAATTCCATCCAAACAGAAAACAAACAAAATAAACTTAAAAAAGAAGAACAAACCATTCTAAGCCATCAAAATTCCAATTCATGAAAATTAAAAATATAAAGAAACAGGGTTTGTGAGTAAGAGGGAGGCTGAAGGAGGGGGCATGGCTGAAGAAATCACCGGGCATTGTTTTCCAGTATCGTCGTGATCTGAGAGAGGTCTCAGTCAGATGAGAAATTGAGAGAAGAGAATGAGGACGGCATTGATGAACGAGAAATGGGAGAGAGATCAAGAGAAGAGTGACATGCCTTAGTAGTTGGTGCCATTGGAGAGCGAGGGACTCCTTTCTCGGTGTGATCTTCAATCCATTTTGAGAGAAATGAAGAAGAACATAAGAGCCTTCTAATCTCGTTTCAATCTCGTCCACCTTCTTGTTTAGGGTTTTTTTTTGGTGTTTTATATTTTCCCCCTGATAAATAATAAAATTATATTGTTAATCTTTAATCTCAACAAAATTGAAAGTTTTTTATAACTAATATTTTATTTTATAATTTTTTTAAAAAAAATAAAAATTTACTCATATAGTTATTATTAAAAATGATAACTATATTTAAAATATATGAGTTTTTCTTAGTGAAAAAATTTTGAAGGAAATGAAATAGATTTTTCCTTTATTTTAAGTATATTAAAAATATATTAATTGTGACTATAAATTACTTCAAGACTCACAAATAAATCTAAACATGACTAATATATAATCTTTACTCACGGACAAAAAAATAAATCCATGACTAAAAAAACCTCTATAGCCACATATAAAATAACCGTGACTATATATTACTTTAATATTCATGCATGAATCTAAGCGTGATTATAATATATATAACCTAAAGTCACGGAAAAAAAAATCTGTGACAAAAAACCCTCTATAGTCACATATAAAATAACCGTGACTATAAATTACTTTAATACTCACACATGAATCTTAGTGTGACTATAATACATAACCTATAGTCACGGTTAAAAAAAATCTGTGACTAAAAAAGCCTCTATAGTCACATATAAAATAACCGTGATTATAGATTACTTTAATACTCACGTATAAATCTATGTGTGATTATAATATGTAACCTATAGTCACGGTTAAAAAAAATCCGTGACTTAAAAGGCCTCTATATTCACATATAAAATAACCGTGACTATAGATTACTTTAAAACTCACGCATAAATCTAAGCGTGACCATAATATGTAACCTATAGTCATGGTTAAAAAAAAAAATCTGTGACTAAAAAAACCTCTATAGTCACATATAAAATAACAGTGACTATAGATTACTTTAATACTCAAGCATGAATCTAAGTGTGACTATATATAAAGTTTTAGTCACGCTTAAATTTCTGTGAGTAAAATTTCTGTGAGTAAATGTAACATTTCTTGTAGTGCCAGAAGCCCGGTTCCATATCTAGTGATAGTACCCTACCCAGATTTTGAGCACCTCCTTCATCGTCAAATTCGAGAAATCCTTCTCAAAAAAAGACGGCAACAACAGAATCTAGTGCGGAAGTCAATCAACCAGAACTGATGGCAGCCCCAACCCGATCCATATCGGATTTCGTGAGGCCGAACTTGGACGGCATCGGCTCAAGCATCGTCTCCCACCAGTCAAAGGGCAAGAATTAAAGCCCCACGTCATCTAGATGGTTAAACAATCGTGTCAGTTCGACGGCTTCCAAGATGAGGACCCATATGCACACTTGTCAAGTTTCCTCAAGATTAACGACACAATCTCAATAAATGGAGTATCCTTAGACACCATACACCTCAAGCTATTTACTTTCTCAGTCAGAGGCAAGGCAAAATTGTGGCTGACTTCCCTACCTCATGGTTTGATCACAACGTGGACACAATTGGCCGAGAAATTTCTAATGAAATATTTTCCACCAGACAAAATAACGAAGCTACGGAGTGATATCTCTTCCTTCAGGTAATTAGAGATGGAAACATTATGTCACGCCTCGACCCGAATTCCGGGACTTCGGGCACGTGCACAGACCAGCCGTACACAAGTAAAGATGAGCCTCACTCGGATACAAGGCCTACATGAATCATAAAGCATGCAATAAAATAAATCCAAATATTCATAAATAATCAAACTCAGAGTTCTACAGCGGAATATAAAATCAGTGTTCAAAATACCCTATAACAATCTATACAGAATCAGGCCCTATAGGGTCCTACAAACACATACAATCTCACACACAAAGAAAACCTGAGGTCCTCGAACCTCGGTATGCTAGTCCCAAACCCTCACGAAGCTCCTGAAACCAACCCAGCTAATCCCTCAATCCTGAAAGAGAGGAAAAAGAAAGTGGAGTGAGCTTTCGAAAGGAAAGCTCAGTAAGTACCCTGCAGAGAACACAAAGAATCCATTCCATATAACAATAGATAGTCAAGAATGACATATCAAAAAAGTCAGCACAACAAGCTAATCATATGAGGCCCCTAAACTCAACCAATCACACCTCCACGATCAGCACAAGTACCGCGTACCTCGATGGTTAAGTGCCGGACGACAGGTGGCTATGCTTAGCGAGCCCGCTCACTCCACTGACGCATACCGACCCAACCTAAACACAAGTACCACGAGTCTCACAGTAATGTCTCGGTCCACGGTGGCATGCTCAGTGAGGATCCAACAACAAACTTGTACAAACAACCAATCAACAGATATGGAAGCAACAAACCAAGTATATGCAGGGAATCAACAACAGAGATCCAAGGCATCGTAACAACCCAAGCACAAAACCAACAAAGAACATACCAAACCAGGTAACAACAAGGTCAAAGAAACCCATCACTGGGTGGGAGCTAGGCAAAGGCACTTACAAAGAACATGGCAACAGCAAATTCCAACAAACACTTCATAGAGTGGGTACTAGACAGAAGTAACTTACCTCAACAGGAAATCTAATTGCCTGATTTGTGTCCACCCCGACGAAGCTCAACACTCCACATCGATATCAAATAAGGCAACTATATCTCAGAATCATCATCAGGTTTATTATTACTATTATTAGCACAATTGCAGAATTCTGCCCATTCTGCGCAATCATAATAAACTACTCATAACTTCTAATCCGGGAACCCGATTTGGCCGGTCTAAGATTCGTTAGAAAGGGCTTTCCCATATATTTATAACAGTGTGCTGCATGTCCCGATGGGGAACTACAAACGACCCAGCTGTCCCTTGAATGGGGCAGCCAGACTGCAGCCATTGACCAACTCCTAACTTGACTAACCTAACCCAGTTCCCAACTGACTGAGTCTAACCAAACCAGACCCAAGTCAATTAACTTGTTTCAATCCATTTAACATTACTTGATCAAGCCAAACCCAACTCACATAACTAATTTGACTAAACTCGGTTTGATTTAAAACAAACCCAATTCAACTTAACCACTTAACTAACTTAACTTAGTTTGCTTTAACATAGATCTAACCCAACCTACTAACTCAATTAACCCAATTAATCATAATCCGGTTTGAGTTTAAAATATGCTCAACCCAAACAACTTAATCACCTATGACGATCCTATTAATTTATATGTCCACACACAATGCAGAATTTCTGCCAGTTTTGCGCTGTCGGAAAAGATTATCCATATCTTCCAATCTAGATATCTGATTACATTAATTTAGGATTCATCGGAAAGCTCTTTTCATAGCCTTTCCAATGATATATTATACACTATGATCAGGGAAATTCATAATACCTAAAATACCCCTGAATCAACAGCCTGGACTGGCAAAATTCACAGATTTTCCTACTCTCAAATACTTGGTCATAAATTTTATTCTACTGATCGGATTTCAATGAAATTAGATTTGTTAGAATATTCTTGAAGAAGATTAGAATCTGAAACAAAAGTTTAAAGATCATAAATCAAAGAAAATCTGGTCGAATTTTGCTAAAATTACAGGTCGCAGGTTTTCTGCAGGGTTTCGGTAAATTTGTTGTATCTTTTAATCCGTAAATTGGATCGGATTAAAGCAAAGTTCAATGGATTCCTAAGAACAGGAAATTTATTTGAATACGATCGGGTGACAGAAAGGATTCTAAACTTATCAATGTTTTCTGGTTTGATTCTACGTGTCAATGAGATCATACAATTATTATGAACTTCTAATCTCAAGATATATATATATATAAAACTAAACCTTCAATATTTTGCATCCCAAAACCTATAAATCTATATCTAAAATAAAATAAATCATCTAATATGATTAGAGACTAACTTGAATCATACCAAAGATCTAATCTTTAGCGGAGATTGTTTGTAGATCGAAAAGAGACCTCTTCTTGTCTTCCTCACAGCAGTGGCCGTCGACGGTGAGAAATAAAAATCTAGAAGCGGCTAGGGTTTTCTCCTCTATTTATAGAATTATAGTAATGTCAAATTTACATAAAATCCCTTGAAGTATTACTAAATTATTATGCTAGTTTTTAGTGGTTATTTAGTAAAGAGTCCCTAGACTCTTCTGAAATTCCATACTAGTATGCAGGGCTTCCACGTGAATTCAGTAAAGAACCCTCCTATTTCTCCCAATTCGCATATAAGTCCTCCTGTGTGTGAGGGAACCAATTTCCACTTAAATCCAGCTTTTCCTTGAAATTACTAAAAGGTCCCCAATTATCCCTGATTAGGGCATTAACCATTTAAATCCCCCTTTTCTCATAAACTCGAATAAATTTCAAGTGCGGGGGACTTCTCTAATTATCTAATTACTTAAAAAAAAATTAGAGAACGTTTATCCCAACAAAATTTTAACTAGATCCAACCTTGGGGACTTTCTTTTATTAACCAAAGACTTTAGTAAAATAATTAGAAAAAGGGTTAAAGCCATTTTTGGTCCCTGAAAACGGGACCAATGTTCATTTCCATCCCAAAATTCAAAATTTGTTCAATATGGTCCCTATGCATTGCATATTTTGACATTTTGGGTCCCTATATATTCCGTATTTTGGCATTTTTTGCCCTATTGCTGACGGGGCGGTCATGTGGAATACCAATGAAATGCATATAATCTTTTTATTATTATGTTTAGGTCGTTATTTTGCTAATGTGGAGTGATAAGTGGCAGTATATGCTGATGTGGACCGTATTGAACAAATTTTAAATTTTTGGGATGGAAATAAACATTGGCCTTGTTTTCAGGGACCAAAAATGGCTTTAACCCTTAGAAAAATAATAACCTAAAATCTTTGGATTTTACACATTATATAACACATGAGAGAGATACAAAGAGATGCTTAGAAGATGTTCGTTGCATGGGTTAGAAGATTGGATGCAAGTCCAAACCTTTTACGATAGACTGAATGTAACTACAAAGCAGATGTTGGATGCAGCTGCTAATGGTTCATTGTGGAGTAAAGACCCCGACTCAGCCAAGGAGCTAATAGATGAGATGGCCACAAACGGATATCAATGGAGTTCTGAGAGGACCAAAACAACCAAGGTGGTCTGGGTCCAGAATGTAGATGCGATAATAACTCTAGCAGCCACGGTAGAGGCACTCAGCAAGAAAATAGATAACATTAGTGTCCAACAACAAATACCAGTGATGATGTGCAATGGATGTGGGAGTGAGACAGAAGAAGGGAAAGCTGAATAAGTGGAAGAAGTTGATTTTATGGGAAGATCACAAAACAATCCATACAGCTTCACCTACAACCCTGGGTGGAAGAACCACCCCAACTTCTCCTACGGCATCTCAAGGCAACCAAGGACAAACACACCTCAAGGAAGTCAACCCCCACCTCAAGGGCATCAACCACCAGCACAGGAAAACAAGGGGGCGAGCCCGGAGAGCCTGATCGCACAATATATTCAAAAAAACGAAGCACGCGCGGTTAGACATGAGAAGATAATGAGAAACCATCTGCATCTTTACAAAATCTCGAACATCAAGTTGCCCAAATAGCTAAATCATTGACGAAAAGACCAGCAGGTGCCCTCCTAAGCAATACAAAGGTCAACCCGAAGGAGTCTATGATCAAGGCCATCACCCTCAGGAGTGGAACAAAGCTAGCACCACCACAGGTCAAGGAATTAGGATAGACACCCAATACCCCCCCTTTCCCTGAGGAGGACAAGTCAGAAATCGATGATAAGGAAGCCATAGGCAAGACAAAAGGAGCACCTACAGTGCATGAATCTAAACCAAAGATTCCTTACCCAGTCAAATTGAAGTAGGACCAACAAGATGAGCAGTTCGAAAAAATTTTGGACGTCTTTATGGCACTACACATCAACGCGCAGTTCGTAGAAGCATTTGCACAAATGCTGCGATATGTAAAATTTTTAAAGGAACTATTCACCAACAAAAGGAAGCTAGAAGAAGTGTCAATGGCAACTATGAATGAAGAGTGTTCAACAATTCACACCAACAAACTCCAAGGAAAAGGACCCAGGAGGTTACATAATCCCCTGCACAATCAGAGGATTAGTGGACGAATAGGCCTTAGTTGACATTGGAGGGAGCATCAATCTCATGCCATACAAGACACTCCAAAAGCTGGGAATCGGAAAGCTAAAACCAACAAAGGTAACACTTCAGATGGCAGATCGATCAATCCGTCACCCTCGAGGGGTAGTTGAGGATGTAGTGGTAAATGGTTTATAAGTTTATCTTTCCCATGGACTTCTATATCTTGGATTTGGACGATCAAGTAGAGGCGCCACTCATCCTTGGAAGACCTTTCTTGAAAACTGCACAACCACTTTTCGATATCAAAGATGGTTGAATGACCCAGAGGGTGGGGGAAGAAGAAGTAGTCTTCAAACTTAAGGATGTCATGCGGCATCCCATGGAACTAGACGACACTTGTTATTGCATCGATCATATTGATGACTGTGTGTCTGAATTTGTGTAGGATGAACTACTGAAAGACCAACTAGAGGACCTATTCAAGGACACACCACCTTAGGAAGATCCTGTTGAGGAACCGAAAGCAGTGGGACAAGCAAAGTCGATGACTCAAGCAGAAAAAAAGAGAGCATGGTGGCAAAAATTTAGGTAGAGGGGAAGATATTATGCTCCCCTCCTGCACTTCAACAACCGGGCCCACTCAAAATAAATTCCTGTGAGTATGAATTTATCGCTTTGTTAAGTATTCAAATTGCAGGACATATCCTCCCGGCAGGCAAGCTAAGAGGTTCCATCTTTTCGAGCCTCACTGAACTTAATAGGTATGTCAAGCTAGTGACGTTAAACAAGTACTCCTTGGGAAGCAACCCTAGTTAGGTTAGTTTTCTAGTTATCATCTTAGGCGTTAGTAGAGGTACAACTATGGTAAATTATCCAACTTGATGATATGCTTAATAATTTTAAGATTCCTATGTATCTAACAAATAAATCTTTGACTCTGGAATCATTAGTCGCTAACACACAGGTGGAGGGATAAAAATAAAGAAGAAATAATGAGGCGAGACAGAGAGATGCACGTGTCTATGCACGCCTGTGGACAAGACCGTGCACCCGGCCCTTTTGAATTACGCACGACCATGCAGAGGTCTTGTATGGGCGTGCAACGCTGAGCGGTGAACATCATGACGAACAGAGAGATGCATGGCCATGCGCACGGCTGTGCATCCAACTGTGCATCAAACAAGAAACCAAAGACACAAATAGCTGAATTGCGTATGGCCGTGCAAGTCATTTGCAAGGGCGTGCATCGCAGGGCGGTGAAACAAAGAAGGGCACGGGCATCCCCACGACCGTACGGAATAGAAAAATGGATTTTAAAACCCTATTTTGTATGCGTTGTCTCACAAATCACCTCCTCCGTCCTCGAGCCTCTCCCTCTTCAGACCACATCGTCGGTGTGCATCTTCTCCTTCATCAAAGCCACCCATCTCCAATAAACCTGCATCTATTCTTCATCATACCACGAAAGAAAGCCTCCAAGGAGCAGCCCAGAATGAAGAAACAATGAGGAGAAGGGAGCTCCCAACCCCCTCCCTTCACCACTTGCCCCTCTCCCCGGAGTTGACGTTCACGAGGCCGATGTTCACTGGCAGGTATTTCCGCCTTCGGCAGTTGAGCTTTAGCGAGGCCTGATACATCAATTGTGGCATTCTGGAGATGGTAGGCCTTGCTACTGATGTGCAAGGATATCTCGAGGTGAGGGGTTGGCGACAACTCGTCGATATTCAAGAGACAACATATTGAGAGGTTACTCTGGAGGTACTATCAACATTTCATATCGCCAGAGGGCTCTTCTCCTGGCACTGACTGGACCAACTCGAGTTCTGATTGGGTGGCGTGATGTTTCAGATGAGCTACACCGATTTCGCCATCTACTTAGGACTATACAATCAAGAGTACACGACGATGCCAGCATACCAGGTATTGCAGATCCATCAGCCAGCAGGTGAGATATAAGAGTTTATCTGGAGGGGGCTCAACACGGACCCATATTATGACCCACGGCGGTCGAAGGCATCCACTCTCCGCTCCCTCGCCCTCAAGTACATTTACATGATCCTGAGCCACTCCATCATCGGGCGAGGACTGAGTACAAGGGTCGTTAGCACCAAAGACTTCCTGTATCTTCAGAGCATGATGGACAACTTCCCCTTACACCTAGGATGGGTTGTGGCCGAGCTCCACATACATTAGGCATCCAACAGCAAGATCAGAGCCATCTTTGCTGGGCTGTATATTACGAGATTGGCTAGAGGTATGGATCTCATATTAGACACTGGGATCAGGCCGATGACGATGGTAAGGAGCTCTATCCCCATTACCTTGGACACCATGAGATTGATGGGTATACTACAGGCCACATAGATATCACAGGGCATCAGATATACGTCCGCAGCCCCCAATGAGCCCACGGCACCCATGGAGCGGCCCAAGCTACAAGACCTTAGAGCCGCAGCTGGACCTAGTGCATCATCTCCATCAGCACCAGTATTGACCCAGTCAGACAGGGACGCTCTCCTCCTCTGGCTTGTGCACACGACCCAGTTGTCATTAGAGCAATAGGGCATCGAGCATCCACCCCCACCACTATCATTAGCACCACTGACCACCCAAAAGAGATACGGGGATGGCATCTCGAGACAATGCTGCTAGAGAAGACGCAGATCGAGAGGATACTGGAGATGACTTCGACAACACCGAGGAGGAGGACGATTTCGGCATCTGAGCATCATCTTCATCTTTACCTTTTTATTTACCACTTTTGTATTTTCCTTTTTCTTTGAGTCAGTCTGTTCATAAAAGGTTTCATTTTTTTATGCTGTGGAGCCTTATTTTTTGTGCCTTCAGGATGAGTTGAAATTCACAATTGGCAGGAAACACAATGAAAGGAATATACACATCACGATCTACACTAAGTTAAGTTCAATTTCTCTCTTCCATTTTGCTTTCACATAACATATTCTTTTTAGTGCTTATATTGTGTGCATTGGGGACAATGCACAATTTCAGTGTGGGGGAGGGATTAACTATTAGAACTTTATATCGTTTATGATAAATGCTAATTTAGGATGATCTATGAGTAAATTAATGAGAGTCCTCTTTTGTGTCTAGGTGAGCATTAGTGTTGGGGGGCTAATTTTTTCAAAAGTATACCATATAATTTTGCCTTTACTAGACACCTCAGAAAATTTTGAGCACAAACCCTAACTGTACTGTCTCCTGTCTGCTTAGGTTTTGATTCTGCCTAGTTTGTGACTACTAGTTTATACTATTTATTATTAAAAAAAAGTATCTATTTTTAATAAATTTGAAAAGTCAGATCCCTTCTGGATGCCCTACAGGCCGAAAAATCGGATTCATTAGGAATGTCCTACCAGAAAAATGGTAAAAAGAGCTATCGCCTTTGAAGCGTGAAAGCCGCTCTTGAGTAATCGGATCTCGGGCATCACAAATGTCCACTTGATGACCTACCGGGGGAAATGTCTACCTTATTGGATGTATGCAGTTATTACCCAATTAGAAGAGTCAAAAAGAGTTCACTTTAGAGAATAAGGTCTATAACCAGTGGAGTCGTGCTTGAATCAGTAAGGGGCACCATGGAAAGGGGTCACATACACACATGTGGAGGGTTTGAGTACAAGGCAAAAACCTATTTTCTATAAAAACTATTTATAGCACTTAACATTGTGTTTTTCGGGGCGCCGGATGGACACCCAACCATTTTGAGAATGGAGATTTTATACTTATATATTTTCTTTATATGTTTCCTTTGCTTAAGGACAAACAAAAGTTCAAGTGTGGGGGTAGGATTAGTGCACAATTATGCATATATTTCTATTACATTTGCATGCACTTATCCCGTTATTTAGTATCAATTCTTCGATTTTCTTGCTCCTCTGGGTTTGTTTTGTGATTAAGCAGGTAAAATAGGTACCCAGAGCAAAAGGAGGGAGAAACGGGACAAACCACGATGAAACAAGCTAAAAAAGACACTCACAGAGATGTGCACGACCTCAGTAGAGATGTGCACGGCCGTGCACACGCCCGTACACCTCTCTGTCTTCAAAAAGAGTGAAGATCAAACCATGAGAGTTGACATGGGCGTGCGTTAGATACACAAGCCCGTGCTAAATTAAATCAAAAATCTATATAAGCTACCGAGGACACAGATTCTGGGGCTTTTGGAGAGGTCTTCGGCGGGTGTTTCGAGTGACGGCTTGGGTTTCGGAGAAGATCGAATGCGGAGTAGACACCGAGCAAGGGAATCCCTATATTTTCAATTATGTCTTTCTCTTGTATCTCTGTTATGGTTTCCATTATCATGAGAGGCTAAACCCCTTTGGTGGTACCTCTGCCACATGAATCTTAGGATTATTTGTTAATTGAATTCTTTTATCTATTGGCTTTCCTTTATTGATGATTCTTGTGATTCTGTGCTTGATTTATGTGATTGTATTTTACATGAGCCATAGTCATATACCTTGTTATATTTTGGCGAGGCATATACATTGATAAGTGTTCATTTGAGCCTGATTTATATCATATTCCTATATGCTTGGCATGTAATTTTGAAGACTTTTTGCCCACCGATACTTAAAATGTGTTCATTCTGATAAACAGGGCAGAATACCAGGACCCCGGAAGAAAGAAAGCATTTCGAGAGAAACCGGGACCTCAGAGCACCCCGAAGGGCCCATACGGGCATTTATATGGGCTGACATATGGCCGTATACTGGTACCTGAAGGGAATACGGGCCAGTATACGGCCCGTATGATAGACCGTATGGAGGTAGTTGGCCCGTATACAGGCTTATGTACGCCCATATACGGGCTCGTACATCGTAAAGTTCAGCGATTCTTCAGACCTAAAAGGGGGGCAAATTGGCAAATCTCACCCCTAAAACCCTATTTTAAAACTTTTCAAAATTTATTCCTAATCCCAAGTGGGGATAACTCCCAACCAAACACAACCTAGAGGTATAAAAGCCGACTAATGAGGGTTTAGAAAGGGGGGAAGCAGCTTGGGGAGAGAGTCTAATCTTGGGGAAAGCTTGGAGGTTTTCATCTTGAAGCTATTGGAGCAAGAAGAGGGCAAATCATTGGAAGAGGATCAAGGAAGCCATCAACGGTGCATTCATTAATGTTATTCATTATGATTTCCTTGTTTGTCTTCATCTTTGTTTTGGATTGTTACCCCCCTTTCATGGAAGGCTAATCATGTAGATGCTTGGATGATTGATGAACCCTTGGACATATTTTAATTAATATTATCTCTCTATCTTTGATTGTTTGGTTGAATCTCATTGAGTCTATTAGATGTTTTAATGTAAGTTAATCCCTCTACATTGCGAGAGTACAGAGGGATTTTCATAGTCTATATGGGGGAAAAAGCGAATGCCTCCCCGTGTGTAGACCATCTCCAATAGAGGGGATTGTGAGTATACCGGGAACCTGGGTACTAAGGAGAGCGAGTCCTTTAGATGTATTATTCCCATAATCCCTCCAAGAATTAGGTTCCCTAGAACATCATCGGTAAGGGCACTAGGTTTAGTAACTCGCCTCGAGAGATGGAGTGAAAGCACCATAGGAACCCTTGGCCAAAGATCAGCCAAAAGTCGAGATAGAGAGTAGCATTCATCTTTTAGAAGTCCAAGGGGGATTTAATTATCCGAGCATTCCTCTTTTATGATTGTTAATCTTAGGAGCAACTCGATTCCCTTGTTTGTGTTTTCAATTGATTAGTTTAGAATTAGTGTAATCAACCACCTTTGGATAGACTAGATAGTAGACGAATAGTGGGTACTAGTACTTCCATCTCCCTGAGGATCGATAACCCGACTTTCAAGTCCACTCTATTACTTATTACGACCCGTACACTTGCGGTTGCATCGCATCATACATGCTTAGGATTTTGATTTGCTTGTCTCTTTATGCATAAATCCATATCTCTCTCAGTTAGATTATAACTAGGAATAGGTAATGAGTTTGATCTGCATACCTAGAGATCGGAGGCGGCATCTAGATGGTTCAATTGTCAAACCCCTAAGAATTAATCAATGGATAGCCAATAATTAGAATTCAATTATTAACAAAGGAATCCTAGGAGGATTGTGATATGAGATGTCACATTTCATCTCTAATTACCCACAACTACCAATTGTTCGTGTTAGTTCTTTGTTTATGACACATAACGAGATTTCTAACTACCATCATTACCTTTCGACTAGATAGCAAAGGGTAGTTAGTACTAAGATTCCAGTCCTTATGGATTCAATAACCCTACCTTTGGGTACTTTACTACTTGATCAACTCCGTACACTTGCGGGATAATTGTCTGGTACCTTGTGCGTGCATCAGTAAGACTGTGTACAATTGACCCAAGTGGTAAGGCCCTTCTCGGCACATATGGGAGCTTTATAGCATCAGGCTACCCCTTTTTTTTTAAAAAAAAATAAGATTATTTAGAGAAGCAACTCTCATAGTGAAATTTAAACTCCTAGTATTGTTGTCCTAAACAAGATCAAAATTTACTGTATTTAACCCTGTTTAGAACATGATATAAATGCAAGTAACAAAATGGTGGTATAATTTGAATTTAAAATTTAAAATTTTGTTGTTTTACTCCCATCATATTCACCACTAAATAAACAAAAATTTGCTTGAGACCATTTACCTAGTTAGTGTATAAAATGTTGATTTTCAACTCTGATAAGATTTTATTAAATTTATTAATAATTTTTCTTCATATTAGCATTAATTTCGTACTAATTCATGCATTTTATGTAAATATTTACTAAGGTAACTCCCAACTAAAATCAATTTAGACCAGTGGATTTTGAACATGGGAAATTTATACAGAAGCAAGCATCACCTAATTCCAACTTTTATAGGGGGAAAACGTTAATATTTTTTTGGTCTTCTCTTTAGCGGGTTCGGATCTTGTTGGTAACCGACCCGTTAGAGAACTAAGACGGGTCCGAGAGACTAGGATCCTGTACGGTCAGTATTCAATCCCTTCTCACATAAAAACGTTGTACAACTCTCTCATGGGGGAGTATAAGGAGCGAGGCCTCTCTCCTTTCCAATGGCTGCCCTTCTTCGCAGGAGCCTATCATCCTCTTCAGCTCGCCATGGTTAGTTTCAAGGACTCATCTTGATGCTGTCTCAAGCTGTTTATGTTTTGGGAATTTATAGCTGCTTTCGTGATTGATTTCTTCTATTTTAGTTTATGAGATGATGGTGATAATGATGCGGTGTTCCATCAAAATCTTGCATGTTTATGGGCTGTGTTTTTCTATGAAAATCATGTCTTCCTGTTGAACTTTCTTCTTGTTTTTGATTTTGTTATTGTTGTGAAAGATGTGTGTATGTGTGTGTGTTTTTTCTTTTTTACTTTCAATGGCTATTTTCTGGAAGTGATTTGTTTTATGCTAATTTAAATAGAAATGTGGCATTTATGGCTTCCAATTTAATGGTTTATCATGTTGTATGTGACTCATTGGATCATCAGTCAATGTTTCTGTGTTAATCTGGTGCTTGTTTACTATTGGTTTTATTTATTGATTTTTATACTGAAAATAGGGATCTTCTTGCAGTTTTTTCTCACCTTGATCTTTCTATAAGAATTTATTCTTGCTATTTGAGAATTTGAAAGTCCTAGCCATGGATGTGCACTGGTTACATGTCTTACCCTTTTTGGGTAATTTTACAATAAAAAGCACCTCCCAAGAAAATAATATTGCAAGTTGCCACATTTGAAGATCATCTTCAAAATGGTCCTATGAAGGATCCTCTTTTGAATATTAGTTTCCCTTTTCCCATTTTTGATTTTATTATGAAGGTAGATGCTTTCTTATGGCACACATATATTCAGTTAATTCAATATTCTCTTTTCAGATACTGCAGTTCTCCCTATTCTCTTGAAACTAAGTATTTCCCTGCCATATTGCTGGCATGACTCAAGGTGTTCGAGCAGTGACAGCAGCAGTGCAAACTTTGACCTTACTGACTTGACGTAAGAATGATGGTTTAGTTTGTTCATAGAGCAATTTCATGCTGTTTGTTTTTGTTTCCAGTTTTTGGATTCCACACTGGCATAAAAAATATGCATGACTTTTTAGATGTTTACACCTAAACATGTTTCACTTTCCTGATTTGGTTCTGCATTTTAGCTTGTAGCTAATAACTTTGAGTATGATTAGGTTGTCCACTGTTCAGAAGTGGTTTACTTTTTTTTTTTCCAATGCTTGTGTTCAAGATCATTTTTCTTTTTGGACAGAAAGGTATAAGTTAATATAGAGGCTGTGATTAATTCTTCCCTAGAGATTTTACTTTCTAGCAGATAAACATTGTCAGTATTTCATTCTTCTTGATGGCTCAGCAGCTCCCTTATTATTCAATTCTGTCTCATGTTCATTTTAAATCTCATTTTACCCTCTAATTATATGACATAAAGGTAATTTTACCACCTTTAATTGCAGTCGTCCCCATATGTGGTACCCAAATGCTCGGAGAAAGAGGCGAAATGTGTTCTTGCATGTTGGCCCCACTAACAGTGGAAAAACACACAATGCTCTAAAGCAATTAGAATCAAGCTCCTCAGGTGCTCCATGGTTATATTTTTATGCTTTTCGGATTTTCTAATATAACTTTACATTGCCTATTGTTGCCGTTTGTAATTTAAAACATTAGTTATTTTCATTTTGAAGTTACAACACATGTTTGTCTTGTTATTGTTTTCTTGAAGGGATATACTGTGGTCCTTTACGACTCCTAGCATGGGAGGTATCCCGAAGATTAAACAAGCTAAATGTTCCTTGTAACTTGATTACTGGGCAAGAACGAGAAGAAATTGCCGGTGCAAAGCATAGCTCAATTACTGTTGAAATGGCTGATTTGACAACTAATTACCAATGTGCTATAATTGACGAAATTCAGGTACAAAGGGTTCATTTCATACCCTCATTCCAAATTGAAATCCTAAATCAAGTACCTGAATCATTTATAGAATAAAAAATTTGCTTTATATTGAAAAATCAAAGGTCTCTAAACTCTAAAGTCTAAAGCAAATGAAGGAGAATATTGTCCTTAGAAATTATTAAAAAAATTCTAAATTTTGTACTTTCGTCATCCAGCCATTCACAATCTTCTCCATTGCATGTTTTTTAAATTCAGCTCTCCAAGCAAGGTCCTGTAATATTTAAACTAGCTTGTTTCTAAATGTGCATGGTTCTTCTTTAGTCAAATGTAGATGGTCCTTGAAAAAGTTAATAGATTTATCAACCTTTTAGTACCATATAACTTTTCCATTCCCTGAGGACAGATTCAAGCATCCATTATATATGAGCATTCGATAGTAGCTAAGTGGATGAAGGATGATTAATTAACCAATATTTGATGGTTAGTTTGCCAACAATATTTATTTTATTGTGTTTGCTTGGTTTTCATGTATTTGGTAATGTTGTTGAAGTACCTATCTCTAACACGCCAATTTCACTTTCATGAAAAACCCTTAACTAGGTGGTTATATGACTTGATGGCTATGTTTATGGTTTTAAATTTGCTCATTTGCTCCTAGTTAGTATAAATGTTGTTAGCAATGTATTTGCTTTCAGCACCAAATGTTATTTTGAATTTGATAAATCCAAACATTATTCAAAATCGTATTTCACCCTATGCTAAAACCAAATATGACTGAAATTTTCAATGGTTTAGTGAAATTCTATTAAAATCTATTCACATTCTGTATCGCTAGTTATAGCTGAATCAATATTTCTTTTATTTTTTAAAGTCACACAGTTATAGTTTGTGAATGAATGTGTAAATTTTTAACTGAAATCTGTTATTTTTTCTTTAATTCCAATCATTAAAATTAAACTTTGATTGATGTATGATTTGTTCGACATAAATTAATTGTATTTAGAAACTTTCATGTTTAAATTATTTGCTCGATATTTGAATTTTTGTTGGAGTATTGGCCAATCTTTGCTAGAGTTGATTGGATTTATAATATGTTGTTTAGAATCTAATATGTATCATCTGGAACCTAGATACCAAATTTTTATCTGATTTGATTCTGATGCATGGTTGAATATAAATGTGTTTGCCATGACTTATTACTGTGACCAATTATCGGTTTAAATAACTAATCACACACATGATGACACTATCCACGGATACTAATAGAAAACTTTGACAAGATTCAGAACATCAATTGGTTTTACATGAACTAGATGAATGTGCATGCTAACTTAGTTAACTTGCATTTTTTTCTTTTCATTTTTCTGTATAAATTCTTCTGCTTTCTAGTGAGACAAACTCATCCTTTCTATATCAGCATACATGGGTTTCTTTGGTACGAAATAATTGGTTCATTGCTCCGGCCCAGAATACTATTAATCTGGTATGGGCTACATGTGCCCCAACCTAAATAAATAGTATGTTACGGATATATTTGGTAAGACAGATGTCAGTGACCTAGGGACCACCTGTCACACACAGGACCGTGTGTTCTCAGCCACGTAGCATCTTTGGCCACGTGGCAATATCACCAAATAACCTTGCACAATTCCGTTCGGCAATAACGTGAGGAATAAATCCTGCGAATAAGTCCGTGAATTATAATTATAATACCTCTTATACAAGGCGTGGGGTGGAAGGAGAGAAGTAAAATATCTAACGCCTCTACAAGTAGTTATCCACTTACTACGGTGGGCGGATATTTACCCTACTTGCCTACAGAGCACCTACACGCCAGGCATATTTTCCTACCGCCTCGAGAAGATATTCACCTAGCCCACCGCCTTACCCCACCGGCAAGATATTTACTTAAACCGCCTCACTTGCTATAAAAGGAGAGGAAGGACAATAAGGAAAGTGGACGAAAAATACTCACTACACATTACACAAAGCATTTCCTAGAACTTCTTACCACGATTTACGACTTAAGCATCGGAGTTAAATCCGCGAAAGGCCCAATTCCGATTATTTCTCCTCCTCTTCACAGTGTCTATCGCTGGATAATTCGGACGGAATTCTTTGAGTGCCCTCAGCGTCTCCTTGTTCAAGCGTAGTAAGCGTCCCACACCAACTATAAATATTAACCGTTTGTCAAATCGAGACCGCATCAGGATCCACGTGAGCCAAAGAGTGAGGTGGATCAGTTTTTGGCATCAACATAGTAGTTTGCCATATATGCCAAAACCTAATCAGTAGTTGTACTTATAACCCAATAAATATTTACTTTGATGCCCTTGCTATTTATTTTCAGTAGCATCCATTCCTTTGTTATATTTAGAGTAATTTACTCTGATTAAAATATGACAGGATTGTGTTTGGACTTGGAGTTTGTTTATGATTACTTTTTAAAAACTTTCTTACACATCATTTCTGCTTTTATATACTCTTTCTTGTGATAATCCTTTTTCTCTTATGAAAAACTACACTAAATATTCTACATATACTGTTAAAGATGGCTACTTTAAATTTCTAATGTTTTCTGTTTCCTCTAGATGGTAGGATGTAGAACGAGAGGATTTTCTTTTACTCGTGCATTGTTAGGGATTTCTTCAGATGAGCTTCATGTTTGTGGAGACCCTGCAGCCGTCCCTCTTATTCAGAGAATACTTGAAATAACAGGCGATGTGGTCAAGGTTTATTTCGCTAATACTTTGTCTTAAGTTGCTATATCTGAATGAACATACTTTTCACTACTGGTTTGATATCAATATATCATAATTCTTCAATGTTTTGTTACTTTAAACAATATTCCTCACAAAGAGGATACCCCTCAAGAGAATGATTTCTAGTTCTTATTGAATCTGATTACCATGTAGCTTCATCAATCTCGAAGGCAAAGACCATCCAATGATTGTTTTAACTTTTAGGTAGTATGGAACCCGACCTTAGTGTTCATTGCATACTGACTATTTGAAGCAATCTTGGACAAGGAGTTGCTTAGTTCTAAAATCTTTCTACATTTGATGCAAGCTAAAAAATAAAATATTTACCTTCAAGCCTGCACAACAACAGTGCAACTATTTAATTCTTGCCCCCTTACATAGGCCATGGATAAAAGAGCTACAGTTGTGCTTACTGACATGCTGTCTTCATTTTCTTAATCTCTAGACATATTCTGTTGTCATATTTTCCCTTTGAATTCCTTCATCTGTCTCATCTAACTTTGTATGTGTTCCATTTTACTCATTTTTGCCCCTCTTTTATAATACCACTGCCAACAATAGATCCACCAAATACCACCTTTGCCTACTTAGCTTCTTATATTTTGTGTACATAGGATAAACATAATTATTGATGCTTTGGTTTTGAAGTTCACTTATCTTGAGGAATGATTCATTCATCTGACATGAAATCATGTTCCTCTATTTAACTCAGGTACAATACTATGAGAGACTTTCCCCCCTTGTTCCATTGAAGGTTCCTTTGCGATCCTTCTCCAACATACAAACAGGAGACTGCATTGTGACCTTCTCACGGAATCAGATATACCAGATAAAGGTTAGTCTTGTATTTTGGATCATCTAAAATAACCATATCTGAGAAATAGTAGAAATAGGTCATTCGATACATATTTTCGTGGTCTTGTTAATGAAGTGAGATACTATCATGCCCATGTCATGAGTCTATTTATTCCTTTTCCATCTATATGATGACTGGATAGCATTATTAGTGTGCTTTAAGGAGTTTGATGCTATGACAATCCAACGATGATTCATCTTATACTTAGTGAGTTTGATGCAAAAATATTTCGTCAGTCTCTGAGATAAGTTACAATGATCTCGTTTTCGTCATGGACCTCACCTTATACTTCTCGACAGCCTAGCACACTTAATAGAAGATATATAAAGTAAATAATATTTATTTACTACTTGGGTCATGCATGTTTGTGGTTCTTTATATTCATCTGTAGTGAATAGGAATGAACCATGATAGATGTTCCTCTTCCTAGTAAGCTTGACTGTAATGCTCTCTTAATTCTGTTATACACTTAGAACCATGCCAATCAATGATTTCTTTCTTAACTTTCTTTGATTCTACAGAAACAGATAGAAAATGAAAGACAACATCTTTGTTCTGTAGTTTATGGTTCCTTACCTCCAGAGACTCGAACAAAGCAGGCAAGTTGTTTTTTTTTCCTACAAGTTAATGCATTTTTTTTAATTTTTTTCTTTTCATACCTAGGACTGAATATGGTAATAATGATTGTTTTATTCTTGCCACTTCATAAGATTTTGTTTCAAATGGTGTGGCCTATTCTGTGGCTGAATGTTCATTGGATCTACTTCTTTAAGCTTGCAGGCTACAATGTTCAATGATGAAATGAATGAATTTGATGTTCTAGTAGCTAGTGATGCTATTGGAATGGGTCTCAATCTCAACATTTCTAGGATCATCTTCTCGACACTAAAAAAGTTTGATGGCATCTGTACTCGAGAACTTACTGTGTCAGAAATTAAACAGATTGCAGGTATTTATTTGAGTTCCATACTAAGCATTATTTACTACTTAGAAAATCAGGATATATATGACTGTCCTGATCTTTTGGGAAATATATTTAAAAGTCCGGTCAAAACATAATCAGGTATAAAAGTTATCTAAATAATAATTTGGCAAATGACCCTTTCGCAGCCCAGTTGGCAGGCCATGTCACCAGTTTTTAATTACTTTTGAGCAGACCCAACATTTTGTCACTCATTTAGCCATTGCAGAGCCTTTTTTGTATGTGAACATGATAAATTCATAATGAAATCTTCCTTAAGGGGCTCTTCAAAGTTCAAAGTTTAGCCTGCAGAGTATGTATGTAACAGGAAACCACAGACCGGCTTTCATTATAATCCATTTATATAATTTATGTTTCCATGCCTTATTTTTTCACATAATAAAAAACTTAAATCCCTTTTTTGGATTTGGTAATAATGTTTTTGCACTACTAATTGGTATCGGCTTTTATTTTCCTCAGTCTGATTAGCATTGGAATTCACGATGAGTTTATCAGTTTTGTTATAGCAACATGTTTACCCCTTGACCTTATTGGAGTAATTTAACAGTTATAACTATCTTCGTTAAATGTCTTATGAACTCGAAATAGTTGGTAAAGGTCATGGCTGTTGACATGACTTAGTTTGCTTCCAGGAAGGGCTGGAAGATTTGGGTCCAAATTTCCTGTTGGTGAGGTAACCTGTATAGATGGAGAAGATTTGCCTTTGCTTCATTCATCTCTGCGATCTCCATCTCCTGTGTTGGAGGTGATTGCTTCTTATGCCTACAAATTTTATTTGCCACAGAATCCACAAGGCATATCCCTAAATAGGTGCTCTTACATGATTTTTTTCTTTCTGTTGCATGTTTGATTTAGTTGCCTATATATTGGTACCTCAATTTTCTTTGCATATATTAGAAGATTTTACAACAAGAATAGAGGTAGGTATCGGGCCAGCATGGCATGCACAGTGAAGAGACCTCCCCCATCATGGGGTGTGGCCCAACTACTGCTGGATTGCGTCGTGCCAGGCCCAAAGGTGGGCTGGGTATCCATTTATGCAGAAGTGGGCCTGGCAGGCCTATGAAACATTAATTGTGGCCATGAATATCAGATGCTAACATTATTGACATTCTACACCTCTACTTATGTTGAAAGTTTAAGGAACTGTATCGTCAAATATTTGATTTTCCCAATCAAGTGTATTCTTAACTTTCATGGAGTTCAAATGAACTTTTCATTTGAACTTTTATCTCCTAGAAATAAATCTTTGATATATGCTCAAGGTTTGAAAGTATCTACCACGGAAATGAAATAATGGCATGATAAAAAAGGACATTGATCTCATGAAGTATGCATAACTTCCAAGCTTAAAATACTTAAATAGAATGATCAATTGTCAAGTGTGAAGCAAGAAAAAGATTGTAAAAAACATGAAGATAAATATATCTGGCAACTTTCAAATACTCCACCACCAATGAATCTATGAATTGGTTGAGCAACAGAATGACATCCATCACCCGTTTAATCTTTTATTGAGCAACAATTAACTAGTTATGGATATCTGGAAAGGCCTTTTATTGGTATGATATAAATCAGTCTGCTATTTGAGATGGTAAGAGAACTGTTCCTGCCAATCTCCTGGAGCATTAGACCTATGTTATGGCTGAGCCATTAATTGCATGTGCCATGTGCTTACTTCGCTCTATATAAGTAAAAGTAACCTAATTATGGATATTTACAAGAAGCACTGATGGTTTATTATGAATTAATATGCTTTACTTTATGAGAGAACTACTCTAAGGATTTTTTTTTTCAAAAAAAAAAAAACCAATGGCGAGCATAATCAAAGAACATACATTGTCGTGTGTTTTTAATCTATCTTACAATTTCATGATATATCTTTAGCATTGTCACATTGTCCTTTTGAGATGTCATGAAATGTTTCTATGCTGTTTATTTTCTCAAGTTTCTATATATTTTATGGATGGGTGCAGCGAGCTGGGTTATTTCCAACGTTTGATCTGCTATCCCTATACTCAAGATTGCAGTCGACAACTTATTTCCACCCTATACTGGTACAATAATTAAATAATCGTACAATTGTTAAATGGTTATGTTCATGCATACTGAATTAGTAGTAGTATACTAGTTTGTACATTTCATTTCAAATTTATGTTGTATCCTGTGGGATTTCAACTGAATGCAGTTCTCATGTTGGATTGGCTAAACCTCCTTATCTGTGTAACCGCTGAAACAATAGTTAATATCTGATAGTTTTATGCTTTACTATTCCATCAGTAAAAGAAATTCATTTTACACCAATCTAGCAGTTTGAGTTACATGATCTCTTCTTTGATGAGGGCATGCTTCTGATTTCTTGTTCTCCTTTCCCCTGATTGGATATTCTTCTTTAGTTCATGATGATGTTTGATTTCTTAAATCTCAAATCACTTGTATTGATTCTTCAAATATTTCAAATGAATATTTTAGACATCTTTATACACTCGTAAGTTTTAACTATCTCATCTTCTATTGCAGGAAAAATTTTTAGAGAAGGCCAAACTATCTCCAGATTATTTTATTGCTGACTGTGAAGGTATGCTGGTATGTCCATGAGTCCATTTTAATTTCCCCACTGTACTTAATGAATAGCAATAACTTCCAATTCACACTAAAGTTAATTCTATACAGTTGGTTCAATAATAGAAGATAAAATTGATTAAATTATATATATGTGATTACAAAGAGGTCTCAAGCTTTGTTAACTAGTTTGAAATGAGATAATAATGAAAAGAATCAGGGTACAGCTTGTGAAATTTTTCTGTGTGCTTAATTTGGAAGTGGATTTGGCTCTAAGGATGGGAGAGAATGGTGGAACGTGATTGGTCAAGGCAAATCCAAATACTGTATTTAAGCTGATATTTGCAGTCCTCTCAGACTGCAGAATTGCTTCTCGTGACAAAGGTGGAAGCACCAAAGAAATACATACCACATCTTATTTAAAAGCTTGTGCTATGGCAGCATCCGTGCCTCTTGGTGGCTGTTCTTGCTCTTAAAATTTCAGTTTAACTTGCAGTTTTTGATGCCTAACCGCACCATTTTATTTCCAACAGAAAGTTGCAGCTGTAGTTGACAAATTGCCTCTCACATTGCATGATAAATACCTTTTCTGTATAAGGTGATTTTTTTAAAAAATTTGTTCTAATGGCATGGCCAAATACCAATGGTTTTCTTTTCACTGGATGAGTGAAAATTATTAGTCTCTTCAGTGATTAAGCATATTTGTTGTGTTTTGCAGTCCAGTGGACATGAATGATGATATTTCAGCCCAGGGTTTAATCCAGGTGAGAACTGATCTTTTTCATTAGCCTTTTGATATGTTCTAGGGTTAACAAACAAACAAACAAAATTCGCAGTTTGCAGAAAATTATGCAAAGAAGGGTTCTGTTCGACTCCGAGAGATGTTTACACCTGGATCACTTGCGGTGCCAAAATCACAAAATGCACTTATGGAACTCGAATCTATTCATAAGGTAATAGGTTTTGCCTCTCTTGACAAAACCTTTGTGCCTTCCAAGTTTTGTAGCGAATGAATACAATTAAGGCTCTTAGCAGATAAACTCAAGGCATCAGATCCTTAAAAACTGCATAAATCCCTCAAAGTGCTACCTCTTGAGTTCCTTATTGAATTTTAAATGTTCATTGTGGATGGTTTGCCCGCTATGCTTGCACATGCTTTGCTGATATGGTGGATGATTTTAAATTATTAGCTTCAAAATTAAAGTAGTTTTTTATTCATTATGAAAATTATAAAAGTCAGTATGCTCACTGATTTGATAGTTTTCTTTAGAGAAATCAATGCTTCTGATGTGGATGCTAATCAAGTTCTTAATAAGTCTAATAGTTCATTTTTTAATGTTTTAAACTAGGTCTTGGATCTATATGTTTGGTTAAGCTTTCGATTGGAAGATTCTTTTCCGGACCGCGAACTGGCTTCATCTCAGAAGGAGATATGCAGCTTGTAAGTTTACTAAGATCTCTCATAGTTGTACTTCTGCTTCTAGAACCATTACTTAGCCTCACTGAACTTTTTGGTTAGATTGATTGAAGAATTTTTGGGGAGAGTTGGATGGCAAAACCTGGGTAAAGTAAGCTCCAAGCGCAGGTCCCTAAATCTCCCCAAAAGCCATAAGCGCCCTTAAGGTTGAGGTCCTATATCAGGAATCTATAAATATTGGTGAGTTTATTTTCCCATAGTCCAATCAGTTTGCTTTCTGCCTCAATTTGGAAATGCTCTTAGGTGTTTTATTCTTGTGGAATTTTGCAAACAAATCTTCTCCAAGAATTTAGCCATATACTATAGGATCATTTCCACAATGCTCTAACTTCATTTTTCCCCCCTGTTTATGCATGAAAAATTGTGATTGACAATCTTGTACTATTTTTCATGGTCAAGCACCACATCTACCAAACATTGATTTAGTAATTGTGAATAAACTTTCTTGCAGGTTGTCACATATACTACTTGTTCATGATGAGTTAGGATAATCAATGAGGATGAGCAAACATTCATGGAGTTTGATGATGAAGACTGTTTCTTCCACAGGCAATATCTACGGATCCTGAAGCAAACCTTGTCTCTGGGTCATCTTCACTACTACATTTCAGGGCAATCAGACATGAAAGTTAGCTGCTATTTACAGCATGGATTAATTGGAACCTTTGGAAAGTATTGTAAATGTAATTCAGGCACCTAACTATTTATTATTTTAATTTTTCAAACGCTCACCTATGTTCTCTCCTCTCGCTGGCACACAAAACACACACAATTGGCTTAACCAGTTCAATTAACTTGTTAATTGGACCTGACACATCCAATCATTTGATGTTTTTATTATATTATAAATAGGATTAATTATAATTTATTTAACTCACTAATTTGTGCAATAGTTTAACAATATTACTTGTTAATCTATCCTGGTGTGCCAAGGGTAAACTCAGCATATGGAATGATCATTTCCAAATGGAGCAGTGATCCCATGGTCTCAGTTCCATGGGATCATCCATGAAACCGAGACGTGGAGCCTTTATAACCATCAATCTACTCAACTTTAATGTTATATTAAAATATGTAAAAGGGCTTTTTTGACATTTCATCCCCTAAAAATCTTGAGAATCTCTCAATCCTGGTCAGTATCTCGATCTTCCCCTCTTCTCTCTCACGACGCAGTGCAGAGAGAGTTCCCCATGGTTTGGGTCTTTGACAGGTAGATGCATCTTAATAACAGGAAGCAACTCTAGTGGAGGTCGCCCAAGATCGTCAGTGCTCCCGGCGGTTCGAAGTCGAATGTCGCCATCTCCCATGTCAACCCCCAGTGGAGTCCGCCCGAGTTTGTCAGTGCTCCTGGCTGTCTGTAGTCAAATGTCGCCATCTCCCATATCAACCCCCAGTGGAACCCGCCCGAGTTCGTCGGTGCTCTCGGCGGTCCGCAATCAAATGTCGCCATCCCCAATGTCAACCCCGGCGGCCGGGCGACGTTTATGGGGAAGGTAGAGGATGACGATTTCAGGAATGATCTGGTGCTAAGAATGAATCTGGAGAGATTTCAGACCCGCTCTGTGGAGGTTGATGGGCCTTTCGTCAATTAGAATGATGAATCTTACTTAGGTTCATTTAAGTTTTTATCAATCAATGTATTAGTTTTGATCATTAGTCCCTAATGTAATTATTGTTCTTAATAGTATTTCTCCATTTCCCTAAAGTTTCTAGTGACCACAACCATCTATTTCTTCTTATGATGATAAGCTTTTGATTCATGATGTTCATTAATTTATATCTTAATTAATGATGATAAGTTGCCTATGTGTGTGCATTAATCATTACTTTAAGTGTCTGATTCATGATGTTTATTATTTTATATCTTAATTAATTTCATCTTTTTTTTCATCTTTGTGCTTGTAAGCCACTTAATCATTACTGTATATAGATTCTTTGTTTGGTATTTCACCTTTGATTCTCTTCAAAAGTTAATAGTTTTGATCATTCTTCAAGGAAATGCCATCTTCAAGGAAGGTAGGGGATGACGATTTCGGGAACGATATGGTGCTGAGAATGAACCTGGATAGAGTTCAGAGCTTTGGAGATCGAAAAAAGGAAAATGCTTGAGGAAGAGGTGCTATATTGTTGATAGATTTATAAGGGTGCATTTGCTTGATATTAGTAGATAAAATTTATTCTTTTACAAAATTGCATGACATCCTATTATTCCATCTCCTAGTATGTAACAAATTATACACCTGATTACATGTAGTTATAGAGATACTATAATACTTTTTTATTTTAATCTTGTTATTCCATCTCCTAGTATATTTTTCAAGTTAAAAGAGAAACTTTTTTTTTTAAATATTTGCAGATAAATGAGATACGAATTTCAGATCCAGAAGTATGGGAAGTGGACGAGCATATATATAATACAAACAAATTTGAGTTAGAGAAAAAAAATGCACATGAGCCTTTGGTTGAAGATGAAGTCCAAGAACAAAACGAAGGTCAAGGAGAAGATAACCATAAAAATGTTAGTGAAGCCATTGTTCATCAAGAATAAATTTCTCTTAAGCCACATGTTGGTATGATTTTTGATTCCGTGGATGAGGCTTATGAGTTCTATAATCGTTATGCATACAAAAGGGTTTCAGTGTGAGAAAAGCAGCAACAAGAAAATCAGAAAAAGATGGAAGTGTTATTGGGCGACGCTTGTACTACTCTAAAGAAGGTTATAGAGCGGACAAATTTAAGAAGAATGAAGCTAACAAAAAAAAAAAAAAAACATCGGGGTGAAACACTTGGTTGTAAAGCTAGACTTTTAGTAAACAAAAGGCGAGGATGGATCTTGGGTTGTCTCTATGTTTATTGAAGAACATAATCATATATTAGCAACTCCAAGGAAATGTCATCATTTACCATCACATAGGAAAATTGGTGAAAGGCTTAGAGGTATGATTCATAAAATGCAACAGTCAGGCATTAGAACTAATCTTATGATGAATTATCTTTCACTCGAGTCTCAAGGGAGTCGAAATATTGGATTCATCGAACTAGATGAAAGAAATTATGTGCGCGCTAGAAGAAAAAATAGAATTTTTTGTGGGAGATTCACAAAGATTGTTGGATTACTTGAATGAAATGCAAAAAAAAAAAAAAAAAAAAACCCTCACTTTTCTTATGCTATCCAACTTGACTTCGATGGCAAATTAACAAGTATATTTTGGAGTGATGCAAGGTGTAGAATAGATTATAGCTACTTTGGAGATGTAGTATGCTTTGATCCAACATATGGAACAAATAAATATGGAATGTCGTTTGTTCCAATTATAGAGGTTAATCACCATCTACAAACTACATTATTCTGATGTGCATTGATTTTGGATGAAACAGAATATTCTTTTGTTTGGGTACTTGAAAATTGGATGCAAGCAATGAAGGGATGTCATCCCAAAGTAATTCTAACTGATCGTGATTCAGCTATCACTGGTGCAATTGCACAAAGTCTTACCAAGGACCACTCATCGATTTTGCTTTTGGCACATTTTTCAAAATGCTAAAAGGTATTTAAGTGGTCTATTCAAAGGGGATCCAAGTTTGGACAAAATTTATCTTATTGTGTAAGGAGTCCCAAAAGCATTGAAGATTTTGAAAAAAAAAAAATGGATTGAGTTGCTTGCTAAATATGATTTGAAAGAAAATGCTTGGATGTTGACAATGTATTGAAAGCGGCATCAGTGGGTTCCTGCATCGCGTGACTTCTATTGTGCAGATATGTTTACCACACAACGAAGTGAAAGTATAAACAAATTTTTTAAGGGATTTTTGAATAGGAAAATGTTGTGTTGGATTTTCTTCAAGGTGTTGATAAGGCACTAATCAGACGTCGAGAGAAAGAAATTGAAGCTAATTTTAAAATGAATAATGTGTGGCCATCTTTAATGCTTCATATGCCTATTGAAGAAGAGATGAGTAAATTGTACACACTGGCTATGTTTGCAAAATTTCAAGAAGAATTGCTTGCTAGTCTTCGTTACAAGTGAGAAAAAATTGAAGAGAATGAAGGCATAGCTTCATATAAATTTTGGGTGCCAGAAAGAGAATTCAGACTTGTTAAGCTTTATTTTGGATCAAGATTTCTTGTGAATTGTACAGGTTTATTGTGTTGCCACATATTGAAGGTATTCGTTGTAGCTAATGTGGATATGATTCCAAGAGAATACAAGTTAAAACATTGGACAAGGGATGCAAAATGTGGAGAAGTTCTTGATGAAAAAGGTCAAAAAATAGAAGAAGACTGTCATTCTCATTTAACACTTAGATTTAGCACTCTCGCACATGAAGCATCAAAAGTTGAAACCTAAGGATCTTGCTCTATAGAAGTTTATAAAGTAGCTTTGCACTAGTTGAGAAAGGCAAGAGAAGAGGTTGAAAAGACTATTAAAATGCAACACATTGAAGTTCCAAATAGCAACAATGATGAGTGCTTATCACAACGAACAATTATGTCAACTGAAGTAACAATCCATGACCCTTTACTAGCAAAATGTAAAGGAAGTGGTGGAAGAAAGATAGCATTTTGGGAGAAAAATCAAAAGAAGAGGAAGCCCAAATCTACAATTAGAAATAATTCCAAAAATAGTGTAGCTCATGCAAGCAAAGGTACTCAATGATCTAAAAATTGTTGATATGTTTGTAAAATACTTTACAATAATTTTGTCTTTTATTTTTACAGACTTATTGGTTGGACCTCCACTTTTTGTACAAGATGACAATCCTAAATCAAATGTCTCCATGAATTAGGTTAGTCTTGGTGTATATCATTAATGTGTACAATACTAATTTTATAATATATGCAATAAAGATCATCATTTTTTTTGGAAAATATTTTAGGGCTATCTATCTTCCGTAAGCCAGGGAAATATTGGAGTTAGTCTTACTTTTATTGGGAACCAAGATGGCTAGGATTATCTTACATTGTAATTGTGGAGACATTTTCCAGAAAACCGTGGATAATTTCAACATTAAGTCTTTTTTGATCAGTTTGGTGTTATTTACTTATTAATGACTGATTTTAGTTTTAATGCAAGTGTCACACCCCGAACCTGGGTCGCGGGCCTCGGCGCACGCGACAGACGTCGCGTACTTATAGGGTCGCCCCCATAAGCACGCAAGGCTCAAAAATATAAGCAGATAATTAATACATAGTTAAAATAATATAAATCAGCGAAAAATATAGATACAATGTTTATACAAAACCCTAGCAAGTCCTGAATGATACAACTCTCGTTTAGAAAGGAATAGAGGCCCGTAAACCTCAGCTAAAAATATTCCCGACACTTCTGGGTTGTCTCGCGCAAGCTCCCTCCTGAGTTCCACTCCTAGCTACTCGTTGTCACCTGGGAAAAAGAGAGCAACCAAGTGCATGAGCCAAAGAAAAGGCCCAGTAGGATCGCTAGTAAAGCGATAAATATGGTGAAAGGCATAAACAAGGAATAGAAAGCAATCAAGTGCAAAAGCAAATGCCACACAATCACAAGTCAACGACACAACTCAGGTGTGTGAAATAAATTCACAGATGTACTGTCTCCGGCATATACGATACTGCGGTATCATCCATACCGTCTTTGGCCTACGCCGGATAGTACTATAGCAAACATGTATACACGGTCAGAAAATACTGCTCACTGACTGAGCCTGTATGTGAGCAACGTCTGCTCTGCCCGATGTATCGTGCCTATCAAGAAGAGACTTCCAGTACCGAATACCTAACAACATGTATTCCTATATATATATATCCAAGGGAACAACATCTAGAATATATAAGAAAATAAAGATCTCCTCGAGATCGGAAGCCATCACATGTATAAGGAGTAAACTCAACTCAACATGTAAGAAGAAACATCGCAAGAAATATAAGTATGAGAATCATATATGAGGTAGGAGAAAGGAATACTCACAACCCCGTCTAGGACTTACTCGGGTCCGAGCCTTCCACTCAGGTCCTCGACCAGCTCACCACGTCCGACACATGGTAAATGTTCATCACATAACATTTCATAACAAAAGGAATGCATTACATGCATTAAATCACCTTACTTGTGAATTTACCAAAATGTCGCCTTTTAAATTCATAACCGACGAATCCAGGCTCTAAGACACCTGCCCGAACTATTCGCATAGTTTAAACGTACCCTCGAACTATCGGGACGATCGGAATTGAATTCTGAGTCTTTCCGAGAATATTAGAATTATTAGTTACTCTTCGTCGATAGCTACAGTATTGTCAAAAGCTTGAATCGAAACCTCAATTTGGAGCTCAAACTCTTCACCATTTAATCCCAAACTTCTAGTATGTCATAATGACAATATTATCTTTTATTTCCATCAGTATTGGGCTTATTATCGTCTCTTACATGCCCTTTTTTGAATGAAATAAAATCCATGTTCTGCAAATGCTACAATAATTCCTGCACTCTACATAAGCTTCTAATCAAGCTCTAATCCCTATTATCCTTTGGCATATGTGTTTCTAATACACTCATTCATTGAAATATAAATCTGTAGTTCTATAAAAAATCAGCCTAACAAATATTAAGTCAAGCGTCTAATCCTTACATGATTAATCCAACTATCCATTTGAATGAAAATTTAATCTCATACATGCAACCCTTCATATATGCTATAGCTGCAGCCATACACCTCCCAAATTAATAAAACCAATCCACAATACTCACTAAATCCTTAGTTAACTTCAACATAATACGAGATGTACTCATCTCCATCCTTAGCATAAATTAGGGCTTCTAACATGCTTCCTTTCAATGCTTAAACGCTATCAAGTTCATGGAGAGCTAAGTATGTATTTTCAAAGAAATTTGGCAGCATCTCCTCTATTTATCGGGTCCCGAAAATGTACAATCATGCAACTAAATCTATCCATTACACATGGATTTCATAGTTCATACAATACTTATACATGACATTCAATTTACATGTTTCTTTACAATACATGCATACAATCATTCCATCAAATCAACTTTAAACTCATATAACACACTCAAACCATTTCACTTATGAGACTAATCTTAGTCCAACATGACATCCATAACATCCATTTCAACCCACAAATCTCTTCATGGCATTTTAACAAACACCTTGTAGGCATTCCAATATCTAAATAACAAGATAGTTTTACTTCTTAAGCTTCCAATTTTAATCATACAACTCATGCAAAGATGCATCATTAGACTTCATACAATGAGTCATACATCCATAACATTCTATTAAGCCAAAACCAAACATGAACATATACTAATTCTCATAACTAAATCTCTTTCACAACCCTAGCATCCATCTATAATTCCAGAATCTCATTCATCAAGTTTAGGAATCTTATTATCACGAGGGATGAAGGAGATCGACGAGTGGGGCTCTGGTGTCGACGACGCGTGGCCGCACACGCAGCAAGGCGAGCCGAGGGGCCGGGCGCCACAGTGCTAGGCGCTGCAGGTGGTCGGGCGCGCAAGTAGGGCGCAGACGGCACGCAGGATAGTGTGGGGCGCGTGGCGGGATTGTCGTGGTTGGGGCGCTGCTAGCCAGACGGCGTCTGGGCTGCGTGGCGCGTGGGCCCGGGCTGGGATCGCTGGCCGCGCTGGTCGGGCATAAGCAGTATCTGGGCTGGCCGGCATCGCAGTTGGGGCCTTGAGCTTGTCGGCGAGGTAGCTGGCTGGTGAGCTAGGGTAAAGAGAGGGAGAAGAAAGGGGGAAAGAGATGAAGGTGTTGATGGTGACTTAGGGCTTCAATTGATTATTTTCAATTGAACCCTAAGTCCATCATACTTACTCATATAATGTTAACTTTAAGCCTTAATTAAATGTACTATAGCATCACATGCCATAGTTGATATAATGGGTTAACCATTTACAATTTTGCCCTAAGTCCTCATCATATATATATATATATATATATATATATATATTATAATGTCTTTTAAGCAATTAAACTAATACTTTCTCCCTTGTCACATGGTTACTATTGCATCAAGGGACTTTGAATTTAATTTATACCGAGGTCCACCATGATAATTCATTGTCCTCATGCCCCGACTTAGATTCGTGAATCTCGGACTTTAATCAATTCCTTTAGTTACCGGCTCACTATGGCATCACGGGGTTGTCTTAGTCCCCGCCCAGATCCACTTTTCCCGGGACTCTAACTTTTGTCTGTTTTCCCTCAATAATTAATTTGGATTAATTAACACTTAATAAATCTAGATTAATTAATACTTAATAATTTTCCACTTTAGCCCTCCTTAATTTCTTAATTGCACATTTTCCCTCTCTCATTTGTAAATAAACCATTGGTTTATTTCTTAATCTCATCTAATGACAAATGTTAATATTAATTATCTAAAAAGTTTAAATTTCCACTGTTCTCGGTAAGGGTGGTCTTTACAGCAAGTGTGTCAACAACTAGAATGAGACTTTGGTTGTCGTGTAATGCAATGAGACTTTGGTTGTTATGAATGAGATCTTTGCAGTTTTGTTTCTATTTGTTTTTTTGTTTTTTTTTAATGGAGTGCTATGTGTTTGTGTGTTTTGTGTGCATATATATATGTGTGTTTTATGCTTATTCAATATATTTGATTTTTAACATCCATATGAAATTCTGTCAAAGGCTTTGTTTAGAAAATCTATTCTGATTTATCAGTGCTAAATTTGAAAACATGAACTAATATTTTTGTTGCAATGTGTGGAAGCATACATGCATTATTAATATGGACACTTGAGAGCCATTTGAAGTATATCCCTCAGTTAACTACTTTGTTCCAAGGTCTTCATAATTACTCTTGATAAAGCTTTTGAATATATTGTTGATATTTCTTATTTTGATGACACTACTTGTGGATCATTAATTCTTTTTCTTGTTGTATAGAACCTGGATTCTTTGCAAATACTATAAGGAATGATGTTATCGGTGTGTTTATTTGTCATGTAATTGCTTGATACTTGCTTCAAGAGCACATCAAAGCATCAGGTACCATTAGGAATTGCTTTTTGAATACAAAATAACAATGAGTAATACAACCACAACCAAGTAGTGCTGATTGAATACAAAATAAGTAGTCAAGCTTTTTTGAGTCATATAAATTGCCTCAATATACTAATATTCAAATGATCGAAATTTATGACATGAGAAGTAGGCTAGTAGTGCAAGAGAAGTGAAACACATCAACACTCAGGTATGATGTTTCTTCCTTAGAAACTGCAAGTAGGAAAACAATAATTGAAGTCCAAAGTTAGAGTAACTGTCATAGTTGGCATTTCCTTGAAAACAATAATCAACTCTCTCCAGGTTTATTCTCAGCACCATATCGTTCCCGAAATTTTCATCCCCTATCTTCCTTGAAGATGGCATTTCCTTGAATAAGGACCAAAACTATTAACTTTTGAAGAGAATCAAAGGTGAAATACCAAACAGAGAATCTACATACAATAATGATTAAGTGGCTTACAAGCACAAAGATGAAAAAAAAAAGATGAAATTAATTAAGATATAAAATAATGAACATCACGAATCAGACACTTAAACGGAAATTAAAAGCACAAGGGTACAAGCACACACATAGGCAACACATAATTATCAAAGGCTCATCATCATAAGAAGAAATAGGATGACTGTGGTCACTAGAAACTTTAGGGAAATGGAGAAATACTATTAAGAACAACAATTACATTAGAGACTAATGATCAAAACTAATACATTGATTGATAAAAACTTAAATGAACCCAAGTAAGATTCATCATTCTAATCAACAAAAGGCCCACCAATCTCCACAGAGCGGGTCTGAAATCTCTACAGATTCATTCTCAACACCAGATCATTCCCGAAATCATCATCCCCTACCTTCCCCATGAATGCCGCCCGGCCGCTAGGGTTGACATTGTGGATGGCGACATTTAACGGCGAACCGCCGGGAGTACCGATGAACTCGAGCGTGCTCCACTGGTGTTGACGTGGGAGATGGCGACATTTGACGGCGGAAAACTGGGAGTATTGACGAACTCGGGAGGACTCCACTGGGGGTTGACATGGGAGATGACGACATTTGACGGTGGACCACCGAGAGCACTGATGATCTCGAGCGGGCTCCACTGGAGCTGCTTCCCATTATCCCGATGCATCTGCTTGTCGAAGACTTGGACTATGGGGAAGAACTCTCTCTCCATGGCGTCGCGAGAGAGAAGAGGGGAAGATCGAGATCCTGATCAAGATTGAGAGATTCTCAAGATTTTAGGGGGATGAATTGTCTAAAAAGCCCTTTTACATATTTTAATATAACATTAAAGTTGAGTAGATGGATGGTTATAAAGGCTCCCCATCTGGGTTCCATGGATGATCCCATGGAACCAAGACTATGGGATCACTACTCTTCCAAATGGCGAAAGAGATAAAACAAAGCCTACTTTCTTTTGTTTAAAAAAAAATAGTGAATAAACCACTTTCATCATATAAGGAGTAGGTATATAACTAAGGAAGCTGACCACTAATTAGAACGGTACCTTGGATGGTATGTGCTACTAACCAACGGATAGATCAATGCTTTGGAATACATAATGTGGGAGTTCAATATTCAATAGGAGTATTCTGCTCTAGCAAAGTGCCTTCGAAGTCATCAGCTGGTGACTCTGTATCTTCTCCTGGGTGAATGTCAAGCTATGTTTCATGACTATATCCATTGCTACTAGCTTTGGTCCCTTGGACATGTATATTTCATCAAAGTAGGTGAGTATTAGAAAGCTTTGTCATGAAAATATTGTTGGTTTCTTTCACTTCATATGCTTAAGTTGGTTGCCAGAATTGCCATGATCCATCCTGGACTGATGCTGATATGAATCATCCCATATCATTGGTGGCGCCTGAATCACCGCAGGAGGACTATGTGTGGGTTGATGCAACCGCACTCATGATAGGCGTGACTCTACTACCTTACTATTATCTCATGCATAGTATGTGGTTATTAGACGTGGGATACCATAACAGAGCTGAGTACTGGAGTTTGTTAGATATGGGGATCATTATGAGGTAGACTTATCTATAGTTGTGTGAGCTGTGGGGACCACCACAAGGTAGTGTTATCTGTTAGTTGTGTTAGTGGTGGGGACCACTACGAAGTACATCTGGGTTCTTATATGTTAGGGTTTATTGTAATGGAATCAATACATAAAAATACATAAGGTTTCCTTTCTCTTCTTCTCCGATTGTTCCCCCTCACTTCCTTCTAGGAGCCCGTACTCTCTTGAAGTAGTACATCTGATACGCACAAGCCAAAAAGAGCATATCAGATGCCATTCTCCAGTTTTTTTTTTTTTGGTAGTGTATGATCCCCCATAGATCTCGAATCATGGAGGGTGTATCCCCCAGCGCGAACAGACCACAAATGTGCTCCCAGATGTTCCTAGTGTAGGCACATTATATTAGTAGGTGTGAAACTGTTTCTTGCGCGTGCTTGATCTTGTAGGAAATATAGGTTCCTTTCCCCCTTCCATCCTCATTATTCCAAGTTGTTCAATGTCAAGATCTTATTTTCCCATGCTAACCATGCAAAAAGCTTGACCTTATAAGGACAAAGTTGCTTCTAGAAGCTTCTCCCCAGTATGCATCTTAGACCTTGTCATTTATGAAAGTGTACAGAGATTTAGCCTGAACTTCTTGTCAGGTTGTAGCATCCAGTGCCTCCTATTTTCCACAGGCTCCCTTGGGATTTTGGCCAAAAGTATGAGCAGGGATAGTAGAACTGTAGACCCCTCTCATGTAAGCGGTCCTATCTGAAGCAGGGTATCCCCCTGTTGGAGTCTGCCTTGGGCTTGTGTGACACTGATGTAATGTGTACGCTGTAATCCTTAGAGGGCCAGATATAAAGTGGTTGGGGATTGCCCATGTAACTATTTATCTCTCCAGAAGTCAATGGATTTACCATTTCCCATAGGTACTGCAATGTTCGCCAATATTGGATCCTTTATATGATTTAGGCCTTTGAGGCACCAGATGGTGGTTTCATATGTGGGTTAATGAAACTGTTTTTGGAGTATGCATGCTTGATTATTTTATGGCATACTACTGCCTCTGTAGTAACCAAAATTAATTTCTACAATAATAAGGGCTTAAGTATAAATAAATAAATAAATAAAATAAATATATAAATAAACAATAGATAAATACTTTAAGTTTTAAACCTGGTTTATCCACTCTTAGTATATCTAGAGGGACTAGAAGATCTTGAGATTATAGGAACTAGAATGAAAATGTGAAGAGATTGTTTGTAATTACCTATTAGGTCAAGGACCTAATTAAGAGATCATAATGTGATTGAACCAATATGGTCTAATCCATCATGCCATCCGACTTGGGTTAACCTTGTCGCAATTGATATGAGATAAAAGAGAGATAATTATAAAATATTTACGATTGATTTCTATCTCAAATAGGGATTGAAATTTGATTTTGATTCAACGTTTGAGTTTGAATTAGATCAATATTTATCTCATAGAGATAATTATAAAATGTTTATGATTGATCTCTGTAATATAGATTAGAGTGAGACTAGGGCACTCTCATCTATATAAGGAGAGACATAATGAGAAAATTGATATTAAAAAAAATGAGTGATCTATTATGAGGGTTTTGCCACATTAGTTTTGGGAATATAAGAAAGTGAAGTATTTTGGTTTGGGCATTACGGGGCTAAAGTCAATTCCTTCTGCCTTCCAGTAGTTTTATATAAAAACCATGATTTATATGTACAATGACCTATATTATGTATATGAACTTGGATCAAACCCGTATATTTGACAAAACCTTCGATTGGACACATGCTACACGACTTACATGTTTGTTAGACTTTGAACGCTTTTTAATGTTATTTCTTGGACACCAATGTTATTTGTTTTATTTGGTTTTTGAATGTTTTATTGAAAGAACAATCAAGCTATATGATTTTATGCCTTGCCAATGGGGATAATCATTGGTATATCGACACCCTTCCAATGGGGGTAATCATTGGAATATTGTGAACTTAGATTGATTGTTATTTTTAAAAATTGGTGTCCAAATTTGAAATTTTGATCAATTGAATGCTTTTTCAGCATGTGAACCCAAATGTTATTATTTGAAAAGTATGCCCTTTTTTGAGGTTGATTGAAAACAATTTCAAAGTTTTTTGAATTTGATTTACATTTTAAACATCATGATATGTATTTTTCTGCATTGGGATATTAAACACTTTTTTGATCAAGTTAGATAGGTGGTTGGTTCTTACTGGGCTAGTTTGCTCACCTCCTCTCTATTTTCAGGTTCAGATCAGGTTGATTAAATTTCAAGGAAGCTGTGAATTTGGATGGCCTAGTAGATTCCTTGAATTTATAGTTACTTGATTATTGAGAGTTTTGATGATTATTAATATGATAGGGATGTAAGAAATATTATGTGGTTATCTGAGGAATAAATAATACTTATTTTTTGATGCCAAAAATTGGTCCGCCTCACGCTTTGGTTGTTGTTGCCTCGTGATCTGGTCTCAGCTTTTGACCAACGGTTAAAATTTATAGTTAATGTGGATGCTTACTTCAGGTTTGAGTGGAGGCGATCGGGATTGTCACCATTTGGCGTTCGGATATTTGAACAAATCTGTAAAAGGAGAAGGAAGTGATCGGAATTGGGCCTTTCTGCCCGGATTTAGCTCCGATGGTTAAGTCAGAAATCTTGTGAGAAGGAAGTCTGAGACCTAGGTTAGTTGATTGTTCAAGTCTTCTTCTTTTTATAATTTTTTTTGGATCCTGTTCTTATTGTCATTGTTCTTCTTTTATAGAAAATGTGAAGGCGGCTTAAGAAAAATATCTGGAAAGGCGGTTGAGGGAATATCTCTTGAGGCGGTGAGAAAATATCTGCCTATTATGTAGGTAAGTAGAAAATATTTGCCCACTGTAGAGGCAAGCGGATAAGATCTTCCTACTGTAGAGGCGTTAGATATTTTCTTCCTTAGGCCGTGAGATGAGACAGGTTTCGGATAAGAAGGTTGCTATAATTCCGATCAGATTTGTTGGTAGGGTTGAAACCTCGCTTCTAATTACCGATCGGAATTGTGCTAGAAACAGTAACATAATGTTTAATATTAGGTGGTACTGCCACGTGGCCAGAAGGATGTGGCCCCGCATGTTATACGTGGCCATTTGGGTAGGTGACACGTGTTTACCAAATATTTCCGTAACACTAGTCCCCCCCAAAGTGTACTTGTTCGAAATATCTGAGTGAAGAGTGAGCTAATCGCACTTTTCGCTTGGTTCAAGAACAAGTATCTTCCTTAGTTGGCACGTCTATGTGGGTGTAGATACTTGTCTCTAAGATGATAAGACGCATGTGCTTTTAATAGGCGACTGAAACTTGTTGTGTTATCTTTTCGTTGTTTTGAATCGAGGTAGATTTTTCTCCGGAATTTTCGCCTATAGTGTCAATAGGTTTTTCTATTTAAGGAGCTTGTATGGATAGTGTTCTTTATCTATTCTGTTCTTATCGTTGTACAATGTCTTTTCCTCAGCGTTTATCTTTTTTCAAGTTTTTCACTTTTACTCAATCTTCTCGTCATTTGCGAATTCCAGTTTCTTTTTATGAACATCTAGAGGGTTTGAGGACTGGAGTTGTTCATTTGGTAAGTCCGAACGGCTGTGTATGGCAGTCTCTTCTGGCTGTTGACAAGAATACAGGTGAGATCTGTTTTGAGGAAGGGTGGGAAATCTTTCATGTTGATCACGATGTTAAGGCGGGGGATCTTCTAGTTATTACTTATGCAGGGGGCATGCGCTTCGAAGTTGAAATATTCAGAAACGATTCCTGCCGCAAAGAAGTGGACCCCAATCTTCACCCACGTGCTTTGCCGGGGTTTCCTAGCGATGTCGAGGACAGCGACGGTTGTGGAAGTCCGTGCATCTCTTCAGAATCTTATCCGAGCGAGTCATCGGACGGATCTATCGACTAGGAGAATTTTGACTGGTACTAGCGTTTGTTACGGTTCAGGTCTAATGTAACTGTTTTTGTCATAAATATTATGAATAAATTAAGCATCGTTTTGTTCATAAAGTCCTTAATTTCTTCAAGAAATAGTCGCTGGTGATCCTATGTTGGGATGTGTGTTTTGTCTTTTATGGTATTGGCTTTATTTTTAACAGCGCCTATTATTCCCTAGGGAGACACGTGGTTCTCACACTGTTTCGCATTAAAGGGCGAAGGTGTCGCGACGTGCGCGGCGTGCGCTTTGTCAACATCATGATGGGCGCGGCTTCCCATGTGTGTCAGGCGGCGTTTGGTATGCTGACGTTTAGGGTGGGATTTTGAATCGTTTAAGGAGAAATAATGATGGTTATCTGAACGGTCCGGATTTGGAGACTTTTGGTTCAACGGTCAGATCGGGATATAGTGTTAGGATCTAACGGCCAGGGATTTATCTTTCTTTCCTATAACCAGGCGGAGAAGGTTTATTTTGAGATAGCGTTTTCTTTTAAGACTTCTTCTTCTCCCATGAAGCTCTGCTCCTAAAGTTTACGTGATTCTTTCACCCCTTTTTCTTCTAAGGTAATGGCTAGTGATTCTAGTGCATCTTCTTCCGCTAGTTCTTCTCATGAAACTTCTCATGAAACTGTTACTTCCCAACCACTATTGATTCCTTCTTCGTCCGAACCACTAGTCTCTGTCGCTATTCCAGGCGAGTCTAGGGATGTTCCAGTCCACGGTTTGCGGGTTCATCCTGCTTCTAGAGCGATGGGTAGGGGGTCTGATACCTTCATAAGCCTCCTAAAGCAGAAGGATGTTGATAGCTTGGTAGAGAAATATGAAATAGATCTTTCTTTGTTTGAGGTTAGGGCTCCATGTTTTAGGGAGAGAGCAAGTTCCCCTAGGGAGGGGGAGATAGCCATCTACCAAGATGCGGTGTTAGGTAGTCTTAGGATTCCTTTTTCAGTTTTGCCAAGGCTATCTTAGAAGAATATCGTTTGTGTCCTTCACAATTAACTCCAAATTCTTGGAGATTGCTCAATGGCTTTGTTATTGTGTTTAATAACTATGGGGTAAATCCGACTGTCCGTTGGTTTCGTATGTTATTCAGTCTATGTTTAGAGTCTAATGCCGATTGGTACTACTTCTCGACTCGTCCCAGGAAAAAGTTTCTAGGTAAAGTCCCTACTTCCATTAAACGATGGAAGAGTAAGTTCTTCTTTGTCAAAAGTAAATCCGAGTGGGATGTCCGAACCAAGTAGGAGGTTCCCAGAACGGATATTGCCTGTGAGGAGATGACAAAAGAAGAAGAAGTTCTTTTGAAATCAATGACGGGGATTTCTAGAGTTTACATGGATACTTTCTTGACCCAGGAAAATCTCCTCAAATGTCATTTAATAGTAGCTACTGGTAGGGTTTCTTTATGTACCCAACTTAGTTTAGTTTTGAGTCGCGATGTCTAACAGGCTTCGGAATTTATCCTTGCAGGAAATCCGATGGAGGATGAGGATTTGGATCTTGCTAGGGGCATCTTGGCCTCTTTCGAAGGTGAAGTTCATCCGCCCTTGCCTCGTGGGCGAAAGAAGAAAGAAGTAACTTCCATCAAAGGTGCTGATACCTCCAAGGAGGAAAAGAAGAAAAGGAAGAGGAAAGATGTTGATTCATCAAAGAAGAGGGTTAAAAGCGACCCCGCTGCAGGGTCCTCCCAGGAGAGGAGGATGAAGAGGAAGAATTTCGAGGACGCGTCGGGTCCAGGAATTACGGGAGAATAGGCGAATTCGCCTCAGCAAGAGGTTCTCCCGGTTTTAGCGCCAATTCCAGAGGGCCCTTTCTCTAGTCGGCCAGAGGATATTCTCCTTAGGGAGGTGAGCGTATACTTCTTCTTAAAGTTATCTATTGTTCCACTAAGAATTTTTGACTTAGGTTTATTTTATAGGTGGAGGCAGGAGAAGCGATTCTCCTAGACAAACTAAGGGAGGTAGATTTAGTTCTGAAAGGAGCGGCACCTCAAAGAAAGGAAGTGCCTTCAGAGGATATCCCTTTTCGGGATGCTGCATCTGTGAAGAACGTTTTGATGGCCATGAGGCCTGAACCATTCTCTACCAAGCTTCGAGAGGCTGGAATGGAAGAGGCTACTCAACAACTTTTTCGTTCAGCTATGATGGTAAGAGCTATACTTGTACTTCTTTTATTTCTTGTTCCGTTCAGTATTATCGCTTACAATTCATTTTTATTGTAGACCGCTCAATGGGCGGATCGAGTCAGCAATCTTTGTCAAGGAAGACTTGACAAAGATGGAGGTGAGTAGGGCAGAGATTGCCCAACTAAACTCTAGGGTGGCAACCTTAGAGGAAAAAGAAAAGAATCATCTTGCCATTATTCGTGCCCATGAGCAAGATAAGGCCGAGCAGCTTCAACAGTTGGCCGCTATGGAGAAAGAGAAGAATGATCTTGCGGCCAAACTTGTTAATTCCGAGGGCTCTCTTCGTACTGCTGGGGAGAACATCAAGAAACTACAAGATGAATCCAGTAGTTTAAAAGAGGAACTTAAATCCGCTCAAGCTGAGCGAGCTGAAGCCCGATGGGAGCTAAGGTTGAAGATTGCCGAGCTTACTGCCGTCCAGACTGAGCTGGAGGAAGTTAAGGGGGAGCGTGACATGCTAAAGGAAGACCTAGCTTCCAGGCAAAAGGTTCCTAAATCCGACTCGCAAGAAATGAAAGATTTAAAAGAACGAGCGGATAACTTGGAGAGGGAGGTCACTCGGCTTAGGGCGCGAGCGAAAGAGGGGGCCACAAGCATATACTCATTAATACAGCAAGTGGGTCATCATGTTCCTCCTGCGGAAGTTCTGGCGATGGGGCTTGCTGAAGTCTTAAAGAAGTTTACGGAACTGAAGGAGCAACAGATTATAAAGACTCCAGAGGCCCCTGCTCCAGTCTCATATGAACCTCCAACTCAGACTTCCCAAGAAGCAGCTAAACGCCAGGAGGGCCCTAGCTCTTAGGAATTTTTTTATGAAATGTTTTTGTGAAGATTTTAAGCACTTTGTTGAATGTAACTTCCACTTATATGAATGAAATACACACCTTTATTTGGTGAAGATTTATTTTCGAGTCATGGTTACTTTTAACCATTTGAGAAATCCTTCGCCAAATCCTTCTTCTTTTTTCATTTGGCTTGTGTGAGTTCTTCGCTTCTTAGTCCAATCGTGGGACTTTGCTTTGCTAGATAAGATCCTTGTCTTTGTGAATGAGATTGTTGCCTCATATTTCGATCGGGATTTTTGCCCCATACTCTGGATAAGAATTGTCTCTTATCCTTGTAGGATTATTTGTTTTTGCCTCATCTTATAAGGATAAGAGATTTTTTGTCTCATCTTTTAGGGATGGGATTTTCACCTCATCTTCATTTGGGAATTTCTGAACAGAAATTTAAGTTTTATTTCATGAAACATTTAGGAGACTGCTACAGAGTTCACTGATAGTAGCGTCGCAGGTGTTTAGCATAAAACGGACGCTTGAGTGTTTTTCCTTCCATATTTACCAGATAATAAGTGCCCGCTCGGATAATTTTCTGTATGACGTAAGGGCCTTCCTAGTTAGGAGTTAGCTTCCCCGTTCGGCTTTTGTTTCCCTGGAATTCATTTTCTCTTAAGACCAGATCACCGATTTGGAAGAAGACTCTTTTTACCCTTGTGTTGTAGAATCTTTTTACTCTTTGGCGATAGATTTCCGCTTTTGTTTCTGCAGCTTCTCTTCGCTCTTCAAGTAGATCAAGCTCTGCTCGGAGATTCTTCTCATTTTCTTCTGATGAGAAAGTTTGTTGTGTCCGTAAGGTAGGCATTCCTATTTCTGCAGGGATGACCGCTTCTGCCCCATAAGTAAGAGAGAATGGCGTTTCCCCTGTGGGGGTTCTTGTAGTAGTTCGGTAAGCCTAGATAGCGCTCGGAATTTCTTCAACCCAATTAGTTCCATTTTTGGATACCCGGGTTTTAAGAGCTTGGAGTAAGGTGCGATTCGTCACTTCTACTTGGCCGTTGGCTTGAGGATACGTTACAGAGATAAGTCTGGATTCAATTTCGAGCTCGGAACAAAAACTTTTGAAAGCCTTGTTATCAAACTGTCGCCCATTATTAGAAATGAAGGCGACCGGAATTCCGAATCGCCAGCTAACCGTTCGCCATAAGAATCCTTGACAAGCCTTCTCCGTGATCCTAGCCAAGGGCTCAACTTCTACCCATTTAGTGAAATAATCGATAGCAACTATCAAAAATTTCATTTGCCGAGTCGAAGTAGGAAATGACCCCAGAAGATCAACTCCCCAAATTGCAAATGGTCGAGGACTGATAATTGGCGTAAGCAGTGTTGGCGGTCATCTTTGGATCTTGGAATGCCGTTGGCAGGCATCACACTTTCGGGCGAACGCCACCGCATCTTGAGTTAATGTTGGCCAATAATAGCCTTGTCACAGGCCTTTGTAACTCGAGGCCTTGCCTCCTATATGATCTCCTCCGATGCCTTCGTGAATCTCTTGAAGGATGTAGTTGGCTTCTGTGGGACGTAAGCATCGCAAAAAAGGTTGTGTATAAGACTGCTTGTATAGATGTTTGCCAATCATAGTGTACTGAGCGACTTTATAAGAAATCCGTCTGGCTTCTGTCTTGTCGGATGGTGCAGGTCCACCTTGCAGGTAGTTTCTGATGGGATCAATCCAGCATGACTTTTCTTCTGCATTTTGTACCTCTCCTACCAGCCCCTCAATAGTTTTTACTGGAAGGTACTGTAGGTTGAAAGAGGGTTCTGTATCCTCATTAGGTGTGGTGGCTCTCTTAGATAAAGCGTCAGCCTCTTCATTCTGTGCTCGACAGATTTTTTCAATCCGGAAATGAGTGAAGCATGGAACTATTCTCTTCACTACTGCCTGGTACTTGACCATGTTTTCCTCCTTTGTTTCAAAACTGCCCAGTGTATGGCCAACGACTAGCTGTGAGTCAGAATATACATGTAGATGCTGAATTCCGAGCCCCCTGGCAAAATGTAATCCTGCGATGAGGGCTTCATATTCGGCTTCGTTGTTAGTCGCTCAGAATTGGAACTTGAGAACTGTTGAAATTTTCCACTTAGAGGGAGAGTAAAGGACGGAGCCTGCCCCTGATTTTTCTTCTGTTGCTGATCCGTCGACATATAGAGACCACGGAGTAATAGAGCTTTCTTCTGGATCTCGTGACGGGATTACATCTTCACTTATGGGAATGGTTAACTCCGCGATGAAATTTGTTAATACTTGGGCTTTGATCGTTGTCCGCTGCTTGTAAGTGAGATCAAACTCACCCAATTCTATTACACACTTGGCTAGGCGTTCGGAATTTTCAGGTTTGTGAAGAACTTGTTTAGGGGCTGGTCAGTCAATACAGTAATTTTGTGAGCTTGAAAATAAGGCCTCAATCTCCGTGTGGATGTGATAAGGGCGAAAGCTAGCTTTTCAAGTGGCAGATACCTTGACTCAGCGTCGTTAAGGATCTTGCTTGTATAATAAACAGGCTTCTGAATTCCCTTATCTTCTCTTAACAGGACTGCACTGACCGTTAGGGGAGCAGCGGCTAAATAAATATAGAGCTCTTCTCCTACTTGCGGCTTGGCTAACAACTGAGGCGATCGGAGATAATCTTTAAGTCCCTGGAAAGCTGTTTCACACTCTTCTGTCCACTCCATTTTTGGTGCTTTACGCAAAGTTTGGAAGAGTAGGAGATTTTTCTCTCCGGTTTTAGAGATAAATCTTCCGAGAGCTGCTAGGCGTCCATTAAGCCGTTGTACTTCTTGAAGGCTTTTGGGTGATTCCATGTCAAGAATGGCTTTGATCTTTTCTGGATTTGCTTCTATTTCTCTTTGAGTCAATATAAATCCTAGAAATTTTCCTGATCGGACACCAAAGGCACACTTGTTCGGATTTAGGCGCATATTGTAAGTCCGAAGCGACTGAAAGGCCTCTTGTAAATCCAATAGATGCTCGTCGGTTTTTCGACTCTTTACCAAAATGTCATCCACATAGGCTTCGACATTTCTGCCAATCTACTTTTTGAATACTGTACTTATGAGCCTTTGAAAAGTGGCTCCGGCATTCTTTAGACCAAATGGCATCACCTTATAGCAGTAAGTTCCCTTGCTAGTAATAAAGGACGTTTTTTCTTCATCGTCTTTGGCCATTGGGATTTGATTGTAGCCGGAGAAGGCATCCAAGAAACTTAGCATCTCATGCCCTGCCGTGGAGTCAACTAACTCATCAATTGAAGGTAGAGGAAACGAATCTTTCGGACAAGCTTTATTTAGATCCGTAAAATCCACGCACATTCTCCAATTTCCGGACAGCTTTTTGACCAGAACCACATTAGCCAACCAGTCTGGATAGTTTACCTCTCGGATAAATCCTGCCTTCAAAAGGGTTGATACTTCTTCTTCCGCAGTTTTCTGCCTTTCTGGGGTGGAATTCCTCCTTTTCTGTTTGACAAGTTTGAACGTCTGATCTATGCTAAGGCGGTGTTCAATGACATCACGTTTTACACCTGGCATGTTCTCTGAGGACCAGGCGAAGAGATCAGAATTTGTCCGTAGTATTACCATGAGGTTTTCTTGTTGTGCTGTTGTCAAATCCGCACCAATCCGTACAATACGCTCCAATCTGGTTGAGTCCAAAGGAACTATAAGCAATTCTTCAACTGGGTCGGAGTTCCTTATCTTCTTGCTCCGCTATTCTGCTAACCAACATGGCCTCTGAAGCTCTCGTTTTGCCTTTATTTTGAGTTGTTCCTTTGAGAGTTGAGGCATAACATTGTCGCGCCAAGGGTTGATCCCCTCTTACTTCTCCACTGCCACTCTCGGTCGGAAATTTGAAGAGAAGATGATAAGTAGAAATTATTGCTTTTAAGGCGTTGAGGGTTAGGCTACCAAGAATCACGTTGTAACTTGATGCACAGCGCACAACCAGAAAATTTGTTGTCACTGTTGATGATCTTGGCGAATTTCCTACCGTAACTGGTAATGTGATCATTCCTTCCGGTTGTATCACTCCTCCGGAAAATTCCATCAAGGATGATTTTACGGTGAGTAAGTTGTCCGCATCGTACCTCATTCTTTCAAAGGCACTCCAGAAGAGAATATCCACTGAACTTCCGCTGTCTACCAGGACTCTTTTCATTTGGAAACTGGAGACCATGATGGCAATGACTAAGGCGTCGTCATGAGGGTGGCGAACCCTGCTGACATCATTATCGTAAAAAATGATGGGAGTCATGAAGCGACGCATAATATTCCAGTACCATCGCCAGTATCGTCTCTCTTGTTCTTCGTTCCTATCACGTATAACACGAACCACGTAGGTGATTTATCCATGTCTTTCTTCCAATTCCAATACAAGCTCAGTGCGTACTTCTAACCATTTGACCTTTGATGTACCTCTCCTCAGATATTGCTCATGATAAACCACACAGGGTGAGATTGTAGGATCGAAATTACCCGTCTAGCATCGTGTCTGTGAAAAGACACCAGGCGATACATCCAATCACAAATGAGTATTTATTTATTTATTTTTGATATTGTGGGTTCTTCAATTCCTAATAAAGGCAAGCCTCCATTATTAATTATCCGAGACAGAGTCTTGGGAACCTCCGATTAAGGACAAAAGTACAACTAAAGGCAATGAATAAACATAATTCATTTATTTGGAAATTATTATTATTATTATTATTATTATTATTATTATTATTATTATATTATTATTTATTTATTTATTTATATATGTGATGTCGCCTTTCGCCTTAGGACATATACCTCTCAATTTTAGGATTTATGCTGCTTTGGTTGCCTCAAGATTTATGCCACCTTAGTATTTATGTTTTTATCGACCGCCCTGAGATAAATATTTCATCACCACCTCGAGAGTCGTATCACTTCATTAGCTGCCTCGAAATGCGTATTCCATTAGCACATTGAGATTTGTTGCTTTAGGATTTGGATTTTTATCAGACGCCTCAAGGTAAGTGTTTCACTGTCGCCTTAAGACTCGTACCCGTTCAAGATTTGTATTGCTTTGAGATTTGGATTTCTTCGCATCGAGATGCATACCACTTTGGACTTTTTATTAGCCACCTCGAGGTGAGTGTTTCATCACACATCGAGATGGACGTCGCTTTAAGATTTGAATCTTATATTTGCTGCTTCGAGATACGTGTTACTTGGACTTTATCAGCTACCTCGAAATGAGTGTTTCACTTTCACCTCGAGATACGTGCCATACTTCCATGACAATCATCTTCATAAATAGGATAAACCACGGCCTATATTAGCCGAAAGATCCATCACTATATGATAATATTAATTTAATATCTTATAATTAATAAAATATTATAAAATATTATTTAATAAAAAAATAGAATAATAATATAAATGTTCTTCATATTTGGGGCTCAAATAATAAATTAAAACTATATATATACATAGCATGCAATATTATTGGATAAAAGTAAACTAATTTTAAAAAAATCTATTAGAGAATAACATACGTATGTATCGTGGGATTAGCTCGCAAAAAAAAAAAAGAAAAAAAAAGTGTGATCATATCCCTCAAATACAAACACTAGTTTTTTAAAACCAGATTTTCAAAATACAAAATTTTATAATATGGATTTTCAATTAGATCAAATATTTGCATGTGTTAAATTTTAAAAACTAAATATTTTATAATCTGATGTATCAAGGATTACATCTAATCAAACACTACTATGATTCTCAAAGTTCCACATTTGAAGGTAGATAGATCCCCACTTGCCTCAAGATATGTTCTCAAGAGTTAACCGTGCTCAGGTACTAGAGGATGTATATTAGTTTTTATTTTACATTTACAATCTCAAATATATAAATATATTTATACATAATATTTAAAATCATATATTTAAGTTTTTCAATAATTTATTATTATAAATGGTGAACAAATAAAAAAAAGTCCGACTTTTAATGTATGTATATATATATAGCGCCTCGAGATCAGCAAGAATGCCAAGAGTCGATTCTATTATCAAGTCGTAAAACACTTGGCTTCTTCTCCAACTTCTGATGCCCGAGAGAGAGAGAGAGAGAGAGGGAGGGTAAAGGGTTCCGTGGTTGTTGTGTTGATCTGTGAGTTTTTGCATGAATTTCATCATTTTTCTTATGATTTTATCTTTGATCTCTGTGTTCTTGATACCTGAGAAATGTTAAATGTTCTCTGATCTCTGCTCTGCTAATTCTTGAGATTGAGGTTTGATGTAAATTTAGCTTGATGTGATTCTCCATGTGGTTTAGTTCTAATTTCAGTTTTAGATGAACAAATTCCATTGCTTTGCGAGTTTAGGGTTGAGATTGTCTTCATATGTTCATGGTGTTGTGAAATATTAAATATTCTATTGATCTAGCTCATGCTGCTGATTTTTCTTCTTCATAGTAGTATAATTATTCTGGATATTAGTCAGCTGTTCTGAATTGAAGGTTTTGTTGTAGGATTTGAAGTATATTATCGTCGGGATATAAGATGAAGAGAGCAGCTCCATGGGAAGCAACATTGGATATATCTTCTGACGATTCTTTGGGCTCTGATTCTGAAGATAGCGGGCCTGAGAAGTCAGGGACTGCGGCCAAAATTAGTGTCTCTCAGTCATCCAAAGATCTTACATCAGAAGGTACATTGGAAGGTGCCCTTCACCTCCGACATTATTTTTATATTGCAAATGTTTCACATCAAAAGCTTAAGGTGTTGTTTGATAGTGGTGTCAAACTGGAATTTAGAAGGTTGTGTCTATTTAGTTTGGTACCTACAACCAAACCGAAGAACATGAGATATGGATAAAATCAGAAATAATTCTAGATGGTTAGTGACTGATATAACCATTAAACCTGTTTCTCTTCTTTAATTGGGTTGAGAAAAATGACGCATTTAAATTTTGTCTATAACTTTCGTTTTAGTCCATACTGTAAACTTGGATGGTAATTATTTAAAATAGACATTAAGTTTGGAGGTGAGTATTATGATAGTTGTCACCTAAATCACAAAAACAAGCTAGAGCTTTAAAATGTCATCACATCATTCCTTGTTCCATCAGTTTTTTTCTTGAAAAGGAGTTGATGGAATTAACATTAATGAATGTTAAGCATCACGTCATTTTCCAAATTTAAGCATAAGTTTTGAATATAAAAGGTCAAGTTTTTCCCTCCAAAATAGTTTAAAACTCAATGCTCTTATTCCTATATATTCTAGCCACGACCAAACTTAGTCCAAATAAATTAAACTAGGCAAGAGAACCATTTTAAGGCTCTAAGATTGCCTCAATATTTGTGTGGGCATTGTCTAAACTATTTATAATAATATTGAGTTACTTGTAATATTCTATTCGATAATATCAACAGAGTGAATGCATTTAGCTATTAATTTACTGAATCATTTTGAAATATGTACATACCCTCTTTAAGAATTACCAGAAGCACATTCCTGCCCAAGATCTTGTATCGAAGCCTTAAAAAATCTGAACAACTAAAATGCTTTCGTTATCACATTGACTTCATTATTTAGATTGGATTTGTTAGTAGGGTTCAAACATTAGCTCAAATTTAACACAATTCTTTATATATGTAAACTTCATTACTTGTCTCTCTAAACTGTACATAGATGAGTGGATTAGCAGAAGAGATGAAACTACTGAAGTTGATGTTTTTGTGGAGCACATTCTAGACTTGATTAGAGGGAGAACTAAATTACATATGGCTGCCAATGTGCTGTCATTTTCATGCTAGTTGCCTTGATTAGCATTATGCTTTCATGATGCGTGCTTTATAAGTATTTTCTTGTATGCTATATTTGCTTCCTTCCTTGGCCTGATTGGCTGATTTTGGCCCATTCTCCACCAAGCCAGAATGAATTAGATGGTTATTTTTATTTTTTTAGCTTTACTATAATGGGGAGAACACCGATTCTTCATATTCCTATCACATATGAGTTTATGTTTGGCCTGTGTCTTTTCCCAAGTTAGATGATAAGGTCATGACGCTGATTGCATTAGCTCTAGAACTTTCACTTCTTGGCCAGCTTGGGGATCACTTGCTTTAACTCCATACTCACTTATCTCTATGTGGCTTAGTCAAATCAAGATGGATTTGGTGGCTTATGATCTTTTGGAAGCAAGTTAGGTAATGTCATATCTGTTTTTATTGAGTGGTAATTATAGCTGGCAAATGAATGGGTCAGCTTGGTAGCTGCTCGAAGTTTGTTTAGGTTTGAGCTTGTGTCTGTCTCAATTGTTTATTAAATGAGCTGAGTTTGGGCTGAATTTTATATCTTGAAAATAACTCCAAGCTGGGCTCCATAGCTTGAAAGTTGAAACTGCTTGTTTTGATGTGCATGGTAATATTAATGTTATAAACAATCAGTATTACCTCTCCATCACAAATCAAAAGTTATTATGTTGGTTTGGGTTTTAGGGCTGGTTTGGATTGACTTTTCAAAAATGTATGCTTTTTTAGATAGGATTTTGTAAGTGCTTCTCTGGTAAGTGTTTTTGTAAGTAAGTTATGGCTTTCTGTTTGGATGAGTTACTACAAAATAAGGGCATTTTTGTCCGAGAAGAAAAAAGTCAGGTGGTGGTGTTTTTGAGCTCCAGAAATGTTTCTCCTAGTATCTAACAAGTTCTGGAAAAAACTGTAAACTTCTGCTTTTTTCAGAAGCCAAAACAAATATCGAAAAGATGACCGGTAAGTACTTGATCTATAAAATAATGCTTCTGCCAAAAAAAAAGTCAATCTAAATGGGCGCTTAGTATTTCTTGGAGGAGGCTAAATGGCTTGAATTCCCTGCCCAAGCCGAAGTGAGTATGTTTTTTTTTTATGTTTTTTTTTTTGTCAACTATCTTAAGCTCCCAGCCATTCTAAGCCCTGCTCCCGCTTGCTCATATCTGAACGATTTGTGCTGAGTTCAAGGGAGGCTTGACTCGTTTACAGCTCTAAATGTGATTGTTTGGAACCTTAGATGGCATGAAATGAGATGCTATTGAGTTATATAGCACGTGGGTCTGTTGATATAATATTGTATGTAAGATGTTGAATACTCTGGTATGCTGCAGGTGCACTAATCAAAAGGGCTAAGATGTATCAGGAGTATATGAAGAGCATCCCAATTCCTTCTTACGGGGATTCTGTCATTCCATTTACATCATGGCAGGGATTAGGCAGATCAGTGAAGCAGTTATATGGGCAGCCATTGCACTATCTCCCTAATAGCCTCCTCAAAAAATGGGACCAGTCAAGGTTTGCATGTGATGATGTGTATCAGCCGTTGGATACCATCATCCATCCTGTGAAAGCTGAGGCGCTTATCTGGGTCACTGAAGAATTACACAGGCTGACCACCTCTCACCACTATTTAGCGAGTCTTTGGGCCTCCGATCTCATGTACCATGCCCACATTGACCCAATTTTCGCTTGAACCAAAGCACCCGACCTTTTTTTTTATTCCTCTTCAAGCTTTTTGACTTCTTTTTGTTCTTGTGTACCTTTGGGTCTATAAGTTATAATAATGAAAAGATTTTGTGATGGATGACTACCGTTTTGCAATTGAGAAAACTGAATAACATTTTTCTTGCATTTTCTTGTTTTTGACATGAATTTAGCTCTGGGAACAGCTGCTGGTGTGAGGAAGAAGAGACAAGGTGCTATAGATTATGAAGCTTTAAGCAAGCATGGATACAAAGGTGGGCCGTCAATTTTAAAGGTCCCAGATCAAAAGGTGGAGGACAAGGAGCAAGACTGGTCCTGGTCAACCGGCAGGAACGGCAGGACCGGCAGGCAGAGCGATGAAGATAAGAGTACCTTGGAGGAGTCATTTGAAGAGAGAGAACGGACTCGAACTGCAGCAAGTCAAGGTGAGAACCTCCTAAATGTCACGTCAAACTTGCAGGCTAACCAAAGGGAGAAGAAGAACCAGTCTTTCTCACAGAAGGAGAAGAGGAAGAGGGATCTTGGCCAGGCAAGCAGGGGGAAGAACTATGTGGAAGAAGAGAAGAGGCTACTGAGAGGAAGTGGTATATACTCAGGTTTCGACAAATGATTAATGCTAGCAGTTGATGTTGTTGTCTGTGGTTTGCTTGTTGAAATTTGATATGGGATTTTATTAACATCTTTTGATCATCGAATTATATGAATTGCATGCTTGGTTTTGTTGGTATGCATTCCCTCAGTTTAGTTATTGATCATTGATTAGATTTTGTACATGTGGATGTTCAATGGATAAGATTCAACCTTCTCATTGCTCTTGAGGATGAGATTTCTCCAACCTTGTGTTGGATGACGATCCTGTTTTGAAGATCAAGTTTTATTCTTTTGGTGAAAATGCTTCCAGATTTCGAACTCTTTATTTGTCTTCTTTGATGTAGCACGATGAATCTATGAGTTGTTGTTATTATAATTATTATTATTATAATAATTATTATTTATTGAAGATTTTATCCGAGGATAAATTTATCGTGTAGGATGAGGATGAGATTGACATATGTTGTAAACCAAGCAATATTCTTTGTATATTCAATAGAAGGTTACAATTTAATGAAATTATCTCCATTAGCTACCCCAAGCCATCCTTGGCAATTATAAAATATTTTATTGTGCAAAATCACCTCTATAAAATTGTGAAATTGAACGCAGGTACTCATTTTTAATTAGTGGTCCAATGAAAACATTCTTACAAATTGTTGGTACTTAATTACATGTATATATACTCGTATTATTATGGAAGTTATATTTTAGTTTGGTTATGGTTACATCATAACTAACAAACGAATTTGTCAAGAAAAATTTAATCAATAAGATTAAACCCAAATCTTGCTATGCAGATGATAGATAAATGCTTCGATGAGACAACTTAGAAGGAGACACCAGTCCACAAGAGAAAGATGATGACTTAAGAGGAGTCAATTGAGGTTAAAAGCTAATTAAACAAGCCTACATGTGATGTTTATGGTTGTAGAGCACGCACACAAAAAAGCGGCAATAACATGACATTATGATGCAGTGGACTGCGGAACAAAGAGATTACAAGTGTAAACCATGGACTTAGGGTGCGATTAAATCAATTAGTGACATGGCAATTACGTAGCATGATGACTTGACGAAGACATGGCAATATGAAAGAGAAGCAATTACCCGCCTGACATCGTGTCTATGAAGAAGACACCAGACGGCACATCGAAGCACAAATATCATATTTTATTTTGTAGGTTCTTCCATTCCTAATAGAGGTAAGCCCCTATTATTAATTACTCCAGACAGAGTCTTGGGAACCTCCAATTAAGGGCAAAAGTACAAGTAAAGACAACGAATAACACAATATGAAAATGATTTTTATTTATCATGACTTTCAATACATATGAATATCATCATAAGATACTCATACGTATTATTTATTTATTTATTTATTTATTTATTTATTTATTTATTTATTTATTTGATTATTTAGGAATGCCGCCTTCCGCCTCGCCATCCCCTTTGAATTCATGTCGTAGTACCACCGCCTCAAGATACACGTCATGGTCGCCAATAGCCCATAAGTTTACAGCAGTCTTGCCCTGTCTTGTAACTGAAATTTGTACCAACTGGTCCATTAATATGGGCCGCACCATATATGGTTAGAAATCCCTGGATGTCTAGTTTCCGATGTCGCAAATTTCATCTCGATCGGAGTTTTCTAGCAAAAGTTATCAGCGCTTGAATAGAAGGCGATCGAGCTGATCAAACTGCAGGAATTGCCCTCTTTTTTCCTCAAAATCTGTACCAACTGGGCCACTGATAGGAACTGTACCATACATGGTTGAAATCTCTGGAAGTCTAGTTTCCAATGACGCAAATTTCACTCTAATCAGAGTTTCCTATCAAAAGTTATCGACTTTTGAGTGGAGAGTAGTCAAGCTGGCAGGTTTGCAGGAATTGGCTTTCCTTTCCATCAAAATCTGTACCGACTGGGCTACCGAAGGGAGATGTACCATACATGGTTGGAAAGCTCTGGATGTCTAATTTTCAATGCCGCAAAGTTCACCTCAATCGAAATTTTTCGGGAAAAGTTATCAATATTTAAATGGAGAGTGGTCAACACATTTAGTAAATCAACCAACTCTTGAGCTTTGTTACCAGACTTTCTCTTTAGCTCAGTCTCATACCATTCAATCTTAGCATGGGCTTCTCGTAGGAAGATTCACACTCTGCTGCAATTACTTCTTTATTATGTGTCGCAGATGCCTATGCAGTCGAAATGGCTTCAGGTCTCTCAAGTTTGTCCATTTAGTTCCATTTGATTTAGTAAGACATGTGCCTGGCTTATTTTTTTCATATTCTTTATGCTCTTGGAAAATATTTCCAGTTATGAAGCAAATGACTTCTCCTTCGAGGTGATATCTTTTTGCAACAAAGACAATTTTTCTTCCAAGAACTCCATCTTCTTATGAAAATCAAGGGCTCTTCTTAAATGACTCACTCAATTCAATCTTAAGACACGAATTGAGATGAGCACTCTTTAAAAAAACCTTTGATTCTTCTTGAGATTCTGCCAATTTCTTCTATGTTTCTTGAAACTTCTCTTCTCTTCTGATTCCAGCTTTTTGAAAATCCATTTTAGTTCGCCAACTTGATAATTGATCTTTGAGATCAGCAATATGTACTCTAGGATCTCCCAGTTCCAATCTTGCATCTTCCAGATAGTTAGGAGTAGCACTAATTTTCCCCAAGAGTAATGTTCAACTTTACCTCCAACTGATCCTTTTAGAACATCAATTCTTTCATCTTTTGATGAACATGCAACATTCAGCTCCTCTATACTGAACTTGGCTTCTTCCAATTCAATATGGGTATCACCATTTATTAGCTTTAATTATCCCAAATTCTTGTTCATATATTATCCTTGAAGCACTTTTGTGTCAACAGAATTTCGGCCTTGCAATTTAATCTCTCTATCTACAGACATACTTTGAACTTGATCTTTTTGTAGTGGTCGTATCTGTACTGCCAGGAGTAACAAACTCCAACTCACATAAGATCTGTATCAGAATCACCATCATATCGTGAGTTTCTTACACGACTTAGAGCGATATGGAGCTGCTTATTTATTTCTAAGAGTAAAGTTGAGTCAACTCTTGGATTTTATTTTTTTTTATTTTTTTTATTTTTTAATAACTCCACATGGCTATGATCAAGCTCTAAAAGTAATTCAGTAATGTTATTTCTCGAATGTTGCTGTTTAGTCTACATTTTTCTTCAATTAGACTCATCTTTCTTTTTGGTCTCATCTGTGAGTTCAGAACAGTTTCTTTCTAATTCCTGTACTTTAATTCTTAAAGTCTCGATTTCTTTTGCCGTGTCGGTGTGATCTGCACTTGGAAACCCATTCCGTCTCAAGATCTGCCATTTGAATCACTAGCTGAATCATTAGCTTGAGTTTGTTCCATTCTTTGCTTTTTCTACTATTTCCTCCACTCTTGAAGAATAGCAATGAGTTTGATTCTTGTGTCTTCTTTAGCTGAAGACTCAAGTTGGTATTTGATTCCTTTAGGAACTTCAATTCATCTTCAAGTTCTTCATCAAACAGCAGCAGCTTTCCAGGTCTTTGATGATTAGCGATATAACCACAGCAGCATAGCTTTTTTTGCAGCAAAACATTAGCGTTACTTTCTCCTTCTGCAGCAAGAATCTAATGGCGACTCCGGGCTGATTTCTGGTCCAATCTCCATTCTATTTTGCAATAATACATTAGCGTTGCTTTCTTCTTTGTTGTCATGTTGCTACTTCTTTTTGCAACAAAGTGTACTCCTGCTCAATCCCATACCAAGGTACTTCAGCAGCAACATCAGGATGGTTGAATATCTTGGCAGAATGAAGATCTTGAAGAGTGCTAAGCCCTTGTTCCTCCTAATTTCTGCAGCAGGTCTTCTAATTTCTATCCATGACAATAGCCTCATCCATTTTCTTCAACATGTTGTTCTTCGGCAGCAACTTCTTCTTCATGGCAACCCCCCCTTTGAACAGCAGCAACATGACAACTCTTTGATTCTGCAGTGGCGTAGCGGCAATGTAGTGGCATGAACGCAGGAGTACAGCAGTGTCGGCAGCAGTCTAACAACTTCAAACAGCGGCAGCTAGCGTCAATGGCATCAGTTCAGTGGCGGCACAGTGCAACACATCGACTCCAAACGCAACAGCGACTCCAAACGCAGCAACATCTTTCAACAACATTAGCAATGTAGCAACAGCGGCAAAGGGCAGCAACACATTAGTTTTCGCAGCCTTATGGTGGCAGGTCTTCTTCATCAGATTGTAGCAGCCCCAGCAACAACACAACAAAAGCAGCTTCAATATTTCCAGCAACGCGGTAACAACTCTTTGATTAGATTGCAACGACCTTGTGCTTCTTTTTGTGTGCAGCAGCCTTGTTTGTTAATTTCTGCAGTACATCCATGTCTTCATCAACATTATCATCATCATCTAGCATCTTGATTATTGGGCTCTTGGATTGCTGGACTGTAGAGTTCGCTCCTTCTTTTGGCAACAAGGCAATAGCTTCACAACGGCAAAGAATAGCCTTTCCAAAGGTAGTGGCGTAGCCTCCAAAGCGGACGAATTTACAACACAAAGGGCATCAAAGAAAGGCAGCGGCATATAGGTTCTTTTGTAGCAACACACGAATCGGGGCAAAGAAGAACTTGTGGCTTCTGCAAAGAACAAAGAGGCGTACCCAAATTTGCACAACAAGTAGTATTTTTAGCAGCAGCCTCAATGGTGGCAAAGAAGCAACCCGTGGCTTGCGGCAACAAATTCGGCACAATAACGCAGCTTTAGTCTCCAGTAGCCATTAAGTTTGGAGGGGAGGTAGGTAGGCGGTCCGGGCAAAGGTGTATGCAGCTGCCAGGTGGCCGGTGTCTTGTGCGCGCGCACGCCTGTAGAGCTCTTGGGCCTCGCACTGGCGGAGGAGTGCAGCGCTGCGACCGGGCGGAGGTGGCGTAGAGGCGTGGCTTCAACAAGGAGAGGCGACGGTGAGGCGGCGGGGGAGACGGCGAGGCGGTGAAAGGGAAAGCTCTCTCTCTCTCTCTTTTTTTTTTTTAGATTTGAATGTCAAAAGGGAAATGTATACCTCTCCTTTCTCTTTCTTTCCTCTATAACCTTCCTCTTCTTTTCTTCTTCCTGGTCTCTTTAAAAAACTCTCTCTTTCGTGAAATCCCACTAATCTCACAAATCGCGTGGAGATCCAACAGAATTTGACCATGATAAGATCAACGTCATTTGAATTTTAATCTTATCTGGTTATATATATACATTTATTATTATTATTATTATTATTATTATTATTATTATTATTATTATTATTATTATTATTATTTAATTAAAATATCATTTTTTGCCTCGGGATGTGTGTTTTTTCAACCATCTCGAGATTTGCATTCTTTAAGATGCCTCGAGATCTGCTCTCGGGTGGGATTGCCACGAGATCCGTTCTCAAACGATCTTTGGATTTAAGATTGCCTCGAGATATGTATTCCCGGGCTATCTTGACTTTGAGATTGCCTCAAGATATGTGTTCTCGGGCTATCTTTGGATTTAAGATTGCCTCGAGATATGTGTTCTCGAGCTATCTTGAGATTTGAGATTGCCTCGAGATATGTATTCTCGGGCCATCTTAGAGTTTGAGTTTGCCTCGAGATATGTTCTCAGGGGCAATTTTGGAATTTGAGTTTGCCTTGAAATATGCTCTCAGTGGCAATTTTGGAATTTGAGTCCTAAGTCAATTAAGATAAGGACGTATTTAAATTTTAATTCTAAATATATCAAGATCAAGATATATTTGAATTCTATTATTTGAATTAGGATTTGGGTTCTATTGGGACATGTATTATATATTTTGTATATAAACAAATGCCCCTTCTTACTTTTCTCACGAAACCTTCTTTTGTGAGATTGAGTGAGAGAAGTAAGAATCCCCAAATCTCCTTGTTTTTGTCATGGCTAATATCCCTCAACCTTTTTGGGACACCAATCAGAGTTGTCAGGAGGTTCCCCAAGGTCAGGTTTTCATCCGCAGAGATCCCGTTTTTGGTCCCGGGTCGGAGTCTATGATCAGATATGAAGGAGAGGAGCACTCAGAGTGGGTGAAGCGTCCTTCTGCTGGTATAGCTGCAGCTCGGTTGACTACGAATCGTTGGCATCCAGGTAACACGATTAATGCAATTTATTTTAAGCCTGAGGGGGATATTAGAGATTTGAATATGTTTCAAACTCTTGGTCATAAGATTTTTAACCATCAACAGGGGTGGAGGGCTAGAGATCCTATTAGAAGTGAATTAGTTGATTTCCCACGTTACGCTAGTTGGGCCAAATATATCATTAGCAATTATTCTGAAAAATTATCCCGAGTAGAGTTAGTTGGCGGGATCGTGGCCTTAGTTGGTCTCTATGATCTTGATTTAAACTTTTACAAAGCTTTGGTAGAGTTGTGGTGTCCAGAGACCAACACTTTCCACTTTTTGCATGGAGAAGTGGGAATCTCGTTATGGGAAATCCAAAGACTTGGGGGGCTTCCAATTAATGGTGATATGTATGATGAGGTCGTCTCTCATAATGATATACTCCGCGATAGGAGAAGTTCAGAATTTTTTGTATTGAGGAGTCTTTTCGAAGTCTTCCAATGACTCGCAAAAAGGAACGCTAATAAATATGTATTTTTTGAGGATTGGGTGGACTTTTTTAGGAAGTCAGGATTTGATTCCCAGTATAGCTCGACTTCTGATCCTCCTCCGAAGGTCGCTAGTAACACGAATTTGGCCGCCTTTATAGCCCTCTGGATCTGCTACTTTATTATGCCGAGCCACCCCAAGGTGATTGGAGTTTTTATAATGGCATGTAACCTCGCGCATGGGAGAAAGATAGCTTTTGCTCCAGCAGTTCTAGGGCGTTTATACCTAGGGTTGAATGATATGGTGCATAATCGGAAAGGGCCTGGATATTCTACTACAATCTTTCCGTCTCACTTTTTGTATGCTTGGGCCGGTTGTCATTTTCATTGTGTGTCTCTTCGGAGGAAAATCGAGGCTGGTACACACACCATCCTCGGGCTTTCGGCGGTACCAAAGAAGTTATATTATATGAATGCCTCTGCCTCTCTTTTTACTCCTTAGAGGCTAGGAAGTTCCTTAGGTTTGATACTAATTTTATATGGCGTCCCTTTTCATATCCTTTTCATAATGGTGAGACAGTGCGAGACACTAGACATCTTGCGGGACCTGACGTATTGGATCTTCACACCATGGAGTATGTGATAGGTCTCCGCTGTGGTATTCTTCCCCTCCGATGTGATAGAGAGTTTTATCCGGAGTCCTACAATCCCCACCGTTTTGGACGCCAGTTTGGTTATGACCAACATTGTCCGGCATATATTGATGTTCCAAGAAGAGCTTCCTCTCTTAGGGTGCTTGCAAGTTATTGGCACCACTTTTCCCACCAAAAGACTTCAAGCTCGTTCTATATTCCTGAACAAGATCGGAGCGGGGAGCTCATATTACTGTACGCACAGAAGTGGTTCAGAAATGTTCAGGCTTTCTTTCATCAAGATGTCAACTTATTAATCCAGCAGGACTTTGGTGATAAGAGGGATATCATGAGTAGAGAGCAAGGTCAGCCTTCAAAAAAGCCCCGATTCATCAATGAAAGTATTTTCATTGGCCATAAACGGAATCGCTCTCGTGCGGATTCTCCTGTTTCAGTAAAGCGGCGAAGTATTTTTTTTTTTGAAAATTCAGAATAAATATAAGGACTTTTCTGAAAATTCGGATTTTTTTTTATTTTTTTTTAACTCAAAGTCATTTGTCAACAAGCATACAGATTCATGACACTTCACTGCAAAATGTCAGAGTTGCTCACAATTCTCCGATTGGTATGAAGGTTTTTTTTTTCTTTTTTTTTGAGGTTTGCCCTTTTCAATTTCAACAGCTTCAAGAATTGGTGATGCTCCTCCAACAGATTTAGGGATGCCTCTAGACCCTTATATTGGTAAGAAAAATATTTATTTAATTGATACTCATGCATCTTTAACCTTCCTCTTCTCTTTTTTTTTGATTTTTTTTAATTTTATTTTTTATCTTTCTTTTTTTTTTCAATTTCTTGATAGGAGATATACCAATTGCCTTGGAAAACGAAGTGCCACCTAACTTGCCCGTGATTCAAGAAGGGTTTGATTTTGATTTTGATTTTGATTGATTTTTTATATATATATATTTTTTTACAAAATTTTCATTTGAGATATAGTTGCTCAAGGGGATAAGAGTACTTCATCTTTTGGGCAAATTCCTTCTGCAAACTTTATAAGAGATGCCCCCACTTCAATGGAGAATTTGGGGAATGATGACGCCAATGCTGATGTAAATGTGGATGTTACATCTTTACTAAGGCCAAATGAAGTTTTTTTTTTTTTGAGGTGTGGCTGCTAACACGATTCTTTTATTTGCTAGCTGCTCAAGATCCAACGGAGGGAGTAGAGAGTGGTGGCTCAAATGCTGATGCCGGAGTTGCAACATCACCAAAGTAAGACCAAGGTGGATTTTTTTTTTTTTTTTGAGAGAAATATGAATGTTGACAACTTTTTCTTAAAATTTAGTTGCCCGAAGAAATGATAAGTCTCCATCTTTGAGACAAACTCCTTCAAAAGAAATTGTCTGGGATATTCCTGTCTCTATGGAAAGATTGGAAGGTGGTGGCGTTGATGCCGATGTCGGACCAAAGCAAGACCAAGGTGGTTTTTTTTTAAGTTTTATTTGCATATCCTCTTTATAGGTCCGAGGAGCATACCAAATGTGGTGTTAGCTTGGCGAGACGAAATAATGAGCAATATCAAGTCCCTCAACTACCACAACTATCAAAGCATTATCAACAAAGTGAAGGAGTCAAGTTCACTTTTTGAAGCTCTCGGCATTGATTTGACTAGTTATGAGCCTTTCTTAGAAAAAATAGTTAACTTATGCTAAAGAAGCTTCAGAGGATCCTAGCATCCAAGTTCATATCCGCAATAAACAAGCCAAGGCACGTATGCATGAGAAAACTTTAGCACTTGAACGTCTCAACAAACGCAGGGTGGACTGGGCTAACGACATAAATATGGATAAAGAGGAGTATCAGAGGCTTGCTGAGAGGCATCATCAACTACAGACCGAGCTTCGTGAGATTTCGGGTGCGATGAAGACTTTGGGTGAAAAGATAGCAACTTCAACGAACTTCTTCGAAGCTTCTGAGCACACACAAGCGAATCTTCAAATTGAGTTGGATGAGGCCAAGGCACAACTTGCTGAGGATCAAGGAGATCAGTTGGATGCCCATCTCATTGATGTTTTCACGAGATGGCTCGATGAGTTGGAGGAAGCAAAAGACTCATTGTTGAAATTTATTGGGCATTAAAAGGAGCTCCCTCCCCTTTTTTTTGTTTGATTTCCTAGTTTATTTATGCTTTGGTAGTTGACTTTGAGACATTTGTTATGAACACTAGATTTGAATAAATTTTAGTTCTTTCCTTCCTTTCTCCTCCTTTTTTTTTATTTTTTTTTTGATTTTTTTTTGATTTTTTTTAGGGGAAAAATAAGGGGTCAATGTGTTTGCCTCAAGAAGCACATTTAATTGTGCATGACCGATCTACCCCCAACTAGGAGCCGGACGTTCCATCGTAGACAAACACATGCCTCTTTATTTCATTGAATGAATTTGATACAAAAGTACAAAAAAATTAATGTTTTGCCTCAGGAAGTACATTTAATTGTACATGACTAGTCTACCCCTATAAGGGACCAGACGTTCCGTCATAGGCAAACATTTTCACATGAAGCATAATATTTTTTCAGAAAACAACCGTTGATGGGTGGCATTGGTCTTTCTCCATTGGCATCAATGAGTTGGTAGCGCCTCCTTCGTAGACGATCTCCACGACGTATGGACCTTCCCAATTTGCTTTAAACTTGCCCCCGACTCGTTTATTGGTGATGATCGGTCTTCTTAGGACAAGAACTATTTCTCCTTTGGTAAAAGTCCTAAACCGAGCCAATTTTTCTTAGGCCTGAGACATCTTGGCCTTGTAGACTTCGAGATTCTGTTGTGCTCCTATCCTTTTCGCGAAGCCGAATATTATCTTCATTTGAAATTTCATTTTGCACTGCCATTCTCAATGAGGGTATTTGGATTTCGAGGGGTAGGACCGCTTCAGTTCCAAATACTAGAGAGTATGGTGTACATTGTGTTGGAGTCCTATAGGTGGTGCGATAAGCCCATAGCATCTCCGCGAGTCTTTCATGCCAGTCCTTTTTATTTTTGGACACAGCTTTCTTCAATAGCTTTGAGAGGGTCTTATTGAAGGCTTCTGCAAACCCATTTACTCTAGCATTATAGATGAAGGTATATCTCCAGTCTATTTTGTGGTGCTGCGCAAATCTCCCAACTTTGAAGCTTCTGAAAGCAGGGCCATTATTTGAAATAATTCGCCTTGGGGTCCCAAATCTGTATAAGATGTTCTCCCTGACTATTTGATGATATTTTCAGTCTTCACTTCTCTCAGTTGAATCGCTTCTGCCCACCTGAAGAAGTAATCTGTTGCAGCCAATATGAATCGGTGCCCCAAAGATAATGGAGGTTCAATGGGACCGACTACATCTGTTCCCCATATCTCAAAGGGCCATGAAGGGACTGTGGGGTGTAGAGGATTTGTATGTTGGTGGATGAAATCACCATGTATTTGACATAGATGGCATCTTCTAGCATAATCGATGCAATCTCTGACCATGGTTGGCCTAATATCCCAAGCGCTTGATCTTAAGTCGCATCTTGGGTCCGGACTGGTGTGCACCACATATTCTGGAATGTACATCATGCATAACTTCTTGAATTTCTTCATATGAAAGGCATCGCAGGAGTAGTTGATCGTACGACCTGTGATACAATATATCATTTATGAGGGTGAATCTTAGGGCTCTTCGTTTTATCTGAAGACCTTCCGATTTGTCCTCTTGGAGTTTATCATATTTCAAATATTCTATGAATGGTTATCTCCAATCTTCCTCTGGCATTTCGAGGGTGAAGACTTCCGCTTTGCCCGCAGCACTTTCCTCTGCAACATCATCAAGTATCGTACTTAAATAGCTTTCTGTGGAGTATATGTTATATCAAATTCCATCAGAATCAACGCCCACTTTGCGAGTCTTCTCGTAAGCAATGGCCTCGTCATAAGATATTTGAGTCGATCAATTTTTGATATGAGTATGACTTTATGTGCTAGCAAGTAGTGTCTCAGCTTCTTGACAGCGAACACTAGAGCTAGACAATGCTTTTCAGTCAAAAATGTCAGGACCTATGCCCTTTAGGACCTATGCCAATACACACCTTCATCACATATATATAACTCTTTAACCATGATCACTGCTTCTCTCTTCTGGCACTCCTCCTCATCCTCTGTAACCCCACTCCATTCACCTCAGCAAACAACAATGCTCTCTACGACCTATGCCCAACTGCGGATAAGAAGACAACAAGGTCCTCTTGGTCATTTCCACTCACCCTCACAACCCAGAAACCCCAAACTAGAGACGCATGCAGCACCTGGCAACCTTCAACCGCTCCCCAACATGTTTTTCAGAACTCTCTCCACCAATGTCTTCTTTTGGTTCCAAGAACAGAGAATGGAGATTGCAGAGGTCGCCTAATTCTCTTGGCATGCCACCAAACTTTTGCATATTCCCACTCAATTCTAGATACTCCAGAGATGTTGAGTTCCCAACGAAGGAACTTTAATAGAAGGAGAGACAGAAGGAGAGACAAGAGACCTTTGCATACTTCACTAGCCTAGCTTGTTCATCGTCCACCACCACCACCACCACCACCACCACCATGCACCACAAGTAGGATGGCAAATTATTTTTATAGAAAATTTATTTTTTCCACTTCTTTTTTTACTTTCTTTGTTTTCTTAGATGAGTTTTAATTAGTTGTGTGAATTTGATTTGCATGTAGTTCCTTGTAGTCTTTGAGTTTTCTTTTCCAATACATGGATACCTGGCTACCTTGTTCTCCACCCTCAACAGCCAAAACCCAGATGTCGTGAGCCTCACCGACGTTCTCTATTCCTCCGTGGAAAACCTGATGCCCAGAATGCTTAGCCTAAGGACCTCCAACAACACCGCAACAACCCTGTCCTTCTTTGGTTTCTTTAGATCATAATATGATAAAAATCAAGTGAATGTAGGTGAAGGTGTAACTGTTGGGATGGAGGTGAGAGGGGAGGCTCCTGAGGTGGCGGTGAAGGAAGAGAGAGTGGTGGGCGACGAGAGAGTGGAGGAGGGAGTAGAAGAACAAGGGGTCATTGAAGGGACACCGGAGGAGGAAGGCGGGATGGAGAGGAGGGAGGAGAGAGGAGTGTTTTTTTAATAATATTTTAATATGTTGATGCAAAAATTAGGAAAGAACCCTAATTCCACTCAACATTTGAATTTGTTTTGAGATTGGGACTTAGAACAGTGAGAAAATTGAGGAGAAATCAAGCAAGCAAAGAGAGAAACACCAATTTAACGTGAAACCCCCTCAAATCGGGGGAAAAACCATGAGTTCTATCGGTGAGAGGTAAATCCACTATTCATCCTTCGTTACAATGGAGAAGAAGAAGAATTTGGAGAGAAGCTTGGGAGCTAATCCATGGAGATGAAGGAAGAGAGGAGCTGGGCCTTCAAAGTGGGAGGGCTTCGCCATTGGGAAAATAGCCTTTTTTAGATGGGGATCTCATCCTCTATTTATAGGTTGGAGGAAGCTTGTAGCCCAAGTTTCCTTCAACTTGAGGCCCAAGTCTTCTTTGTCTTGCTGCCCAAGTTTGCCAGCTCATGTCCAGTTGCCAATTCTTCTAGAAGCTTCTTGAATTTCTCCTTTAAGTGTAACTGAGTAGTGTACTGTAGAGTTCCGAATCCGAGGAGGTCTAAGAGTTTGCAGCTCCTCGGCCATAAGAGAAGTCTTCAGCTCCTCGGCCTTAAGAGAGGTCTTCAGCTCCTCGGTCATAAGAAAGGTCTCCAGCTCCTCGGCCTTAAGAGAGGTCTTCAGCTCCTCGGCCACAGCTCCTCAGCCATAGCTCCTCGGCCACAGCTCCTCGGCCACAGCTCCTCGGCTACAGCTCCTCAGCCATAGCTCCTCAGCCACAACTCCTCAGCCATAGCTCCTCTTCTTCTGGGAGACTCCTCTTCTTTTAAGAGGCTCCTCTTCCTTTGAGAGACTTGAATCCAAGAAGAAAATAGTCTATGATCCTTCCATGTGGTTGTTCGGATGATCGCCACGTGTCTTCCCACTTTTACCCCAGAGGTCTTCAGCTCCTCGGCCACAGCTCCTCAGCCATAGCTCCTCGGCCACAGCTCCTCAGCCATAGCTCCTCAGCCACAACTCCTCAGCCATAGCTCCTCTTCTTCTGGGAGACTCCTCTTCTTTTAAGAGGCTCCTCTTCCTTTGAGAGACTTGAATCCAAGAAGAAAATAGTCTATGATCCTTCCATGTGGTTGTTCGGATGATCGCCACGTGTCTTCCCACTTTTACCCCTATCATTCAGTCCCTGCCCAAGTATGCTGCGTTGAGTCCGAGTGATGAACGAGTATTTCTCGGTCATTGGTCGACTCAAGTAGCTAAGCATATGGTTAATTCTGGAGGGTACTATGGTTTACTTGATTGGTTTCACAGAGGTGGTCGGGTTCTCTTGAAAGAGGGGAACTTGTTCGGATCGGCATGATGGAGGTTGGTCGCCCTTGGATTTTCTGTTCGGCTTCGGTCTTGGACTTACTGTTCGGTTTTGGCTCTGGAGAGCTATTCGGCCATGGCTCTGGAAAGCTGTTCAGCAATGACTTGGAAAGCTATTCGGCACGGCTTGGGAATGTTGTTCGGCCATGACTCTACAAAGCTGTTCGGCCATGGTTCGGGAAAGCAGTTCGGCCATGACTCTGCAAAGCTGTTCGGCCATGGCTCGGAAAGCAGTTCAGCCATGACTCTGTAAAGCTGTTCGACCATGGCTCGGAAAGCAGTATGGCCATGGCTCTGAAATTCTGTTTTGCTATGGACTTGGAATCGTTGTTCGGTCATGGCCTTTAGACCTTGGGGGAAGCTCGTGTTAGATATTTTCTATTATGTGGCCTTAATTAACCACTTTGGTTAAAATGTCCCAATGTATTTGGTTTTATATAAAGTTGGACTCACATATAACAGATAAACCCAATCTATTAAAGTGAACAAATTCCAGTTACTTATGGACAAAGCAACAGAGTTTAAATTAGATTTGGATTGAGAATCTTGATGGATAGAGACCCTTATCCTAATCATTATATAAAGAGCTCTGGTCCCTCTCTCTACCATATCCTAATATCCTAATCTCCAATATCCAGAGGCAACTCCTCATTATGGATCTACAGCAGCCGGGAACATCCATCAGTTCCCGTGCTGATTAAGGATAAGAAAGGTGAGGGAGAGAAGATCAGAAGAGACTACAGCTAATGGTACAACGTACCTAACACCAATTAAGTAAATTATAGTTTTACAATTTACAATTCATAAGAACAAGATCCTGTCTATATGCATATTAGGTATATTGCATATATAAAATCTAACATCTGGTATCAGAGCTTTAGGTTTATTGTTCTATGGATTGTAATTAGCAAGATAAAGATTAAAGATTATAAAACTCATAGGTTAAGTTTTCTTTAACGATTTTTTCTACTTTAGAATTAAGTAATCCAAATAATTGATTTATTTTCTGATATTAAATAATCCGACATTAAAGAATTTTCGGAGTAAAGGAATTAGTTTCTTAGATATTAAATAATCCGAAATTAAAGAATTTTTGGAATAAAAGAAATTTAGAAAATAATAATAATTATTATTTATATATATTAAATAATTCAAAAATTATAGAATTAATGTAAAATAAATTTAGAAAATATATCTTTATTTTTCTGAAATTAAGAATCCGAAATTAAAGAATTTTCGGAATAAAATAATTTCAGAAAATAATTATTTTATATTAAATAATCCGAAAATTAAAGATTTTATGTAAAATAAATTCAAAATATAAATTTTTTTTTGCTGAAATTAAGAACCCGAAATTAAAGAATTTTTGGAATAAAATAAATTTAGAAAATAATTATCATGATTTTTCATATTAAGTAATCCGAAAATTAAAGATTTATGTAAAATAAAAATCCAAATAATATTTTTTTTATTTTTTTTTGACATTAAAAGAATATGAAATTAAAGAGTTTTCATAATTAAATAAAGTCAGAAAATATTTTATTATTATTTTGGATAAATTAGTATGGAATTATGGTCTAATGATTTTCCAAATATAGAGATTTTCCAGAATTTAACTAATATTTTTTGTTGAATTTTAGAAGTTTATTGTGATATTTACTATTATATCAAAATTAAATTTAACAGATCCATGAAAGTTCTATGGATATTTAAAGTTGAAAGTTTATCCAAAAGATTTAAGACTATTTTGGAATTGAAATTATTAAAATTTTAATTTCAAATCAAATTATATAGTTTTAATTCGATACTTATTTTGGTTCATACTTGTGTTTCTTGGGCTACTTTGTTTTGGTTTGTATTATTGCATATCAAATTTGATCAAAAACTATATTATTGAAGTTTTACCCAATCACTGAATGAATCATATATATGAATATAAGCACATTAGAGCACGAGTGTTTATATTAAAGTGGACCAAAATTTTATCAATTGATTTGACCTTAATTTAGCTTGAATTTAGGAGAACTCAATTTGGTCAATGTTAGAATTATTAATTCATTTAAGTAGTTGAATTAAATGACCAAATCAAGTTCATACAAGTATTCAAGCTTATTAAGTCAAAATTAAAGAGATAAAATTATAGGGACTTGAAAGCAAATTGTTTAAGTAGTATTTTTCTATTTTGAGATAGAAAATTGAATAGTGAATGACTACTTGAAAATTTACGTAATGTCAAGGATCTATTTTAAGGAAGTTTTTTGTAATGTTTATTTTGGTCCGATATAAGGTTAATTTTTCAATTTTGATATAATTTGAATCTTCTGATTCATGATACGGGAAAGATTATTAAAATCCATTAATGATATTACTTGATCTTGCATAAAAGTCAAATTTTACTTACAATAATGGTAAATAATAGCAATTTTATATTAATTTCATGTTTGGATTATGAAATTATTATGGATTTATAAATTATTAAAGCAAGTTCATCCATTATTTACAAATTCGGCATGTGATGTGTTGTCCCAAAGGATCACTAAGCATGTTAGGAGATGAGATGATGGAATTTGGAGTTAATAGCCTTTTTTCCCTATTTAAGTGAAGTTGCATTAAAGGATGTTAATCAATGGTCGCCCAAAGGAGGCTATTGATTGATATCAACAATTATAGATGTCTTACATGTATTAATACAAGAATTTTCTTTTGCCCAAAGGTATGAAAATTCTTAGTAAAGTATATTTATTGATATATAAGACATAATGAGAATTTTCTCTTGCCCAAAGGTGTGAATATTCTCAATAAAGTGCAGTTATCAATATAAAGGATGTTAGTACAATAATCTTCTCTTGCCCAAAGGTGTGATGATTATCGGATTCTCTATTACTTCATGCTGATAATGCTAAAGGAGAACTAATGTATGTCTTGGTTCTATGCTAAATCTAAGATTATTATGTGTCATATTCTATACCTACAAATTTATATTTGTCTAATTTGGTAGGTGCCAAAGTACCCCATTCATGATAATTATATAATTTGCATTAAAGATATCTTTTATAGTAAAGATTTTTGACACAATACAAGTAGCAAGAACAGACACTTAGTTAATGAATGGACTATTCACATGTCATTGTCTCGTCCAAAGGAGGGATTAGTGATGATGCACTGAGTCATTCATTTAAAGTTTCCTATAATCATAAAGTTATGCATCAATTTCATTTCTTGTGAGCATTAAAGTATGTATTTGTTTAAACCCTATTTGATATGTTCCATTACAGTGATTAGTAGTAATTTGATCAACATGAGCAGTGCAAACGTTAAGTTATCTTTTAGTAATCTTGGTTCTCCAATATAAATTTGACCTATGTATTGCGTGTACCACTGTCATGTCTAATTGCAATTATTGGTTTAAAGTGCAAAGACAATAAAAGATCAGTGGGAGTGGTCAAAATTAAACATCTTTTATTGCATCACTATATTCAAAGTTTTCTCATAACATGTTTGTAAATATTTGATTTACATTATGATATATTTATCTCAAACAATAGGATTTCTTTTGAGAATTATGGAATACCATAAAAATTGAAGTTTAACCAAAGATAAGGATCTATGTGTGGTTCATCTATCTTTTGCTAATAGATCCATTAGTTGATTGTTCAAATCATATTAATGTTAAAAGATCTATTCAAAAGTTGTCATTGATAAATGGCCAAAGTATGGGTATTTAGAGTTTCCTTGGATGAATGGGTATATTAATTCATTCATGTAATTTTTTTTTTCTTTTTTTTTCTCTCTTAAAGATTAAAGGATATGCATATTTAGCTCCTTGTTAATGGCATGATCTCTATGATAGTTATTGAGATCAATATCATATAATAATAGGACAATTCAATTTTGAAAATAATATGCATTAAATTCCTCATTAATGACATAACATCTATAATAGTAGTTGAGACTTGTATTATGAAATAGAGAAAGAATTCAATTGAGGGGGAGATAAAGATTTGATGGGTTCTTTCTCATTTGAAATAACATATATCAATTGAATTAATGTTAGAATTGATTATTATCGGCCTATATAATGTTTCATGGTATATTTGAATAGGCATTAAAGTCATTATGTTGGTGAGAATTGCATATTACCATGAATCGAGAATTCTAATATTGTTATGGATAATGTGGTATAATCATGGTCATACTCAATTACGAAATACATTTATCAAAGTTAATAAAACTAATGGGACTAGAATCAGAAGAGTGATGGTTCATAAAATTTATGAGAGATTTTTATATTTATGATTTCATCAAAGCATCAATCATATAAGGATTAAACTCTATGATATGTCAAATTATTGAAGCAATAAAAGGTTTATAAGTAATCTAATCTTACCTTAAAGTTAAAGTTATTTTGGTTTGAGTAATTGGACAATAAAAGTTAATGAATAGTTTGTTTTAGAAAAATAATAGTGGTTTTATTAAAGTTATCTAAGAGGCTTATATATTTAAATTTAAAAGTTAGCCTCAAGATAATTTTAGTTATTTAAACCAATTAAAGAGATTAGTTTGTTAAATCTATTACAGAAAATAATAGTGGTTTTATTAAAGTTATCTAAGAGGCTTATATATTTGAATTTAACAGTTTGCCTCATGATAATTTTAGTTATTAAAACCAATTAAAGATATTAGTTTGTTTTATAGTGGTTTTATTAAAGCTATCTAAGAGGTTTATATATTTGAATTTAAAAGTTAGCCTCATGATAATTTTAGTTATTAAAACCAATTAAAGAGATTAGTTTGATTTATGAGTTGAATCTATTATAGAAAAATAATAGTGGTTTTCTTAAAGTTATCTTAGAGGCTTATATATTTGAATTTAAAAGTTAGCCTCATTATGATTTTTGTTAATTAAACCGGTTAAAGAGATTCACTCATATATAACATCATATTCCGCTGTGTTACATATATATATTTTGGTAATTAAAGTCTTAACCAAATAAAAGTGGAAAAGTTTATGAGAATTAGAGAATATTTAAATTTTAACATGCTTTTAATTTCTTCAGTATAATTGTTTTTTGAATCTGAGGATTAGTGGGAGCTGTTAAATTTAAAGTTTTTTGTGTAAGTTTAGTGATGATTAAAGTAGATTGGTGGAGACCAAGAATGCTTGTGTATTGTTACTTGTGATTAATAGTGTAACTCATCGATATTCTTACTGGTTTGATATCACAAGTTATTAAGAAAGTTAAATTTTATACTGCTCATATAAAATATATGTTGATCATAAAATACTTATTTATATAAATTAAGCATGCTTTAAGGTGAGAGATAAACTCTCTAATTATGTAATCATACTACTATTGAAGTTATGTGGGTTGATAATGGTGCTCACTTTTACTGACCAACTATTTATATATGGTTAGTTATGATGCATATCAAAGAAATCTCAATGCATATAGTCATATGAAAGGTTTAATATGACCAAATTATGATGATTTTGTTTGCATGAGATAAGTTTGATTATGGGATTAATATTTTCAGTCTGCTGTGATTTATTTAAGAGTATTTGTCAATGAAATAAAGACATAAAAGTTATATCTGGTTATCGAAAATTTAAGAATTGGAATCGTTATGTATCTTTTGATTATATCACTATATTGTGATAGTTTTGGATCCCATGAAAAGTTGGCAATGATAGTTGGAACATGATTGATAAATTTATTTTGCCAATGAGATAATCAAAATTATAAGATACTAGTATGAGATCTCCTTATAGTCGATTCCATATCTTCTGTTTCAATATATATGTGTATATACATTAAAGTGAAAATTACAGTTTTAAACAGAAGAGTCATTAAATTGACATTATAGTGGGACAATTTATATAGGCATTATGGATTTTGTAGCCTATAGCTTATCATTAAAGGCTGGGTTAAGTAGAGGCTATTGATGTAGTGATACACATGGAAGGGAGTATGTCAATTAAGGATGTATAACCGCCATGATCCCCATTAGTGGTTTTCTATTTGATCAAAGTATTAAAGTGTAACTTTGGAATATGATTGATTGGGATATGTTTTTCAAAGCGCGCGCATTTTAGTTTTTTCTTTTAAAGTTGTGAGTTCAAAATTTTTTTTTAAAGAAAAAGTTTGTTTTTTGAAAAGTTTGTTTTCTTATTAAAACGTGGGACAATTCAAGTGGTAAATATAGGCCAAGTGGGAGAATGTTAGATATTTTTTTATATAAAGTTGGACTCACATATAACGGATAAACCCAATACATTGGGACACTTTAACCAAAGTGATTAATTAAGGCCACATAATAGAAAATATCTAACAGCTCGGCCTCAGCATAGAAAGGCTCGACCTCGGCATAAAAGAGCTCAACATGAGGGTTTTATAGAAAAAAATATAGGCTCTCTTGGAGCATCTCAATAAATTAAATTTTTGAGAGGAACTCTCTTGGAGATAATCTCTCTTGGAGCCTCAATGGAGTTGAACTCTATTGGAGATTATCTCTCTTGGGGCCTCTATGGGGTTGAACTCTATTGAAGATTATCTCTCTTGGAGCCCCCATGGAGTTGAACCCTCTTGGAGATGATCTCTCTTGGAGCCCCCATGGAGTTGAACCCTCTTGGAAATGATCTCTCTTGGGGCCTCTATGGAGTTGAACTCTTCTTGGAGATGATCTCTCTTGGAGTTTCCATGGAGTTGAACCCTTTTGGAGATGATCTCTCTTAGAGTCTCCATGGAATTGAACCCTCTTGGAGATGATCTCTCTTGGGGCCTCCATGGAGTTGGTTGACCTTGGAGCCTTATATGAATGGAAGAGAGAGTAAAAAAGAGAAAGAACATACCTTCATTGGAGCTCTTCTCTAGAGAGAGAAAGCTATGAATCTTGGAGAAAATGAGCTTCATTGGAGCTCTTCCCTAGAGAGAGAAAGCCATGAATCTTGGAGAAGATGAGCTTTATTGGGATGAGATGAGCCTCATGTCCCCTCTTATGCTTGGATCTTCTCATGGCGACATAACTTCTTGTTCGTGTCCCCACAGACGGCGCCAAAATGTTGATGCAAAAATTAGGAAAGAACCCTAATTCCACTCAACACTTGAATTTGTTTTGAGATTGGGACTTAGAACAGTGAGAAAATTGAGGAGAAATCAAGCAAGCAAAGAGAGAAACACCAATTTAACGTGGAAAAACCACGAGCTCTATCGGTGAGAGGTAAATCCACTATTCATCCTTCGTTACAATGGAGAAGAAGAAGAATTTGGAGAGAAGCTTGGGAGCTAATCCATGAAGATGAAGGAGGAGAGGAGCTGGGCCTTCAAAGTGGGAGGGCTTCGCCGTTGGGAAAATAGCCTTTTTTAGATGGGGATCTCATCCTCTATTTATAGGTTGGAGGAAGCTTGTGGCCCAAGTTTCCTTCAACTTGAGGCCCAAGTCTTTTTTGTCTTGCTGCCCAAGTTTGCCAGCTCATGTCCAGCTGCCAATTCTTCTAGAAGCTTCTTGAATTTCTCCTTTAAGTGTAACTGAGTAGTGTACTGTAGAGTTCCGAATCCGAGGAGGTCTAAGAGTTTGCAGCTCCTCGGCCATAAGAGAAGTCTTCAGCTCCTCGGCCTTAAGAGAGGTCTTCAGCTCCTCGGTCATAAGAAACGTCTCCAGCTCCTCAGCCTTAAGAGAGGTCTTCAGCTCCTCGGCCATAGCTCCTCAGCCACCGCTCCTTAGCCACAGCTCCTCAGCCATAGCTCCTCGGCTACAGCTCCTCAGCCATAGCTCCTCAGCCACAGCTCCTCAGTCATAGCTCCTCTTCTTCTAGGAGACTCCTCTTCTTTTGAGAGGCTCCTCTTCCTTTGAGAGACTTGGATCCAAGAAGAAAATAGTCTATGATCCTTCCATGTGGTTGTCCGGATGATCGCCACTTGTCTTCCTACTTTTACCCCTATCATAATATATAGTAATGCCATGTCAGCATCTCTGACGGAAAAACAGACGTCCGTCTCTGTGATGGATTTAATTTTCACAATCGAAAAAATAGAGGGACCAAAAAGTATAGTTTTATATTAGAGAGACCAAAAGGGTCGGTTGAGTATAATAAACGGGCTAAATTGGGTATTTGACCCAACATATTATATTATTATGTTCACCACGTGAAGAGGAATAAGATATGAATATAAAGGAAAAACATTATTAGAGATACACACACAATTCCAATTTTATTTGTTATATACGAGTAATAAACAATATTTCAGGACATATATCAGAAAAATATTTTTAAAGTTATTAATTTTTAATAAAACCTAATAAGTTAATTTTAAATTTAGAAATATATTTGAATCCAGCTGGACAATAGTGCTCATTTCATGGAGTAGTGTTTTACTATAGTAATGATCCCATTCACATGCTTGTGTTGGGGCCACAAATGGCAATTCTGTAATTTACTCAAATCATGCATGCCTTCTTTTTAACAGGCTCCCTTAATTAGTTAATTTCATAAAAAACAATAAATATATAACACATCCCCACACCACCAAACCCAATTAAACAAACCCAAGAAAAACATATTGGGACAATAAAATGACCGGAGGGGTATTATTGTAAAATCTGTAACAAAATTCCAACACATTGACCAAACTTCCAAAACCAGCAAGGACATGACTGCAGACAGAGAGAAAAAAAGGTTGCCATGTTGCCAAATGCAATGGCCACTTACTCTCCACCAAAACAGAAAAACAAAAAAGAAAAAACAATGAGCTTTTACATATAAATCCCTACAGAACCTTGAAATTATTTTATTTGTATCATTGCAAAAATATAACTCTCAGTTTAACTCCATTTATTCATTTGAATTACGTTTGTTAAGATATTAAAATTGAATTGATTGAATTAATAAATTATTATTTAAAGTACGGCCAATTATTATTTTAGTTATTGTATATATATATATATATATTTTTTTTTTTTTGTATCAATGTATTTTGCATTGGAAAGTCATCAAGTTAATCATAAAATTCAATTATTCATTTGAATTAAGTTTCTCAGTCCAAGGTTTAAGATAGGAAGGTATTTTGGTTTTAGAGGGGTGTACAAGTAATTTTAAGTTTGACAGGAGTATATGTGCAAAATAAGGAGAAGAAAAAAAAACATTAATGCAGACGGAGAAGTCAAGGACAGGTAATTTGTTTCCCTCAAATGATTAATTAATATTTATTATTTGCATTTGTTTTCTCTTCTTTGCGAAATATAAAAAATCATGAGATGAGATGGATCTACACCTACCTACCGGCATTTTTGTGATCTAAATGTCCTTCCTTTTTCTAACTTTCATGTGTGTAGCAGCAGCCTTTGCTCCTCTTCCTGCACTCCAGTACAAAAATAAGAGAAAAAAGAATGAAAAATAATGCCATTCAATGGAACATGTTTAGTTAGAGAGAGAATGAGGGACATGTTGAGAGAGAGAGAGAGAGGGTTTTTTCTTTTGTATGAACATTGAAGGGTGGCGCAAAGGCTGTGGTGGTCTCTGAGAACATCTGCTTGTCAGAGCCCACTACTCTCTCACTTCCTCTCCTTCTTTCTCTTGGTATTCTCCTCTTCTTCTGTACCAAATTGTTCTCCTTTTTTTTTTATCTGCTTAAAATTTAGATTTTGTGATCTTGTTTGCAGCCAAGTTGATGCCTTTGAGATTTTTGGGCTGTGTTCTAACAAGAAGAATTTTTTTTCCCCTCTTTTTCCAAGCATGCATTGATCACTGTTGTGTTGTAGATCACCAAGTTGGGTTTTTTCTCTACGCATTTGTGGAAAGCCAGCATCTTGTGCTCTTGTGAGTGATCAAGTTCAGTTCTTTGTGGTTCTTTTGATCCATCCCCTTCAATGTATCACTTTTCTTAGTCAAAGTCTTTCTTCCCCAAAGAGGTGTTTTTCTTGCCATGATTATTGGATTAAGCTCAGTTCTGAACCAGTGAGTTCTTGTGTTGCTTTTGATGGTGCATTCGGTTCTCTTGGAGTTTTGGCATTGTAGATTTGGTCTTTTCCATTTTTTGGATTGTCAGTCAATTTTGCCAGTTACTGACTTCTGATTATTGTGATCTATGACCTGCTTGCTTTTGTTTTCAGATTCGGTTTGGCATGTTGATGATGATAATAAAGCCCCTATGCTGTGAATGTTTGGAGCTTAAGAAGTTCCATTGAGTCTTTTTATTTGTTTACCATAATTGCTTGCAGTTTTACCAGTGAGTTCTCCATTCTTTAGCAAGCTTTCATCATGTTTTAGATGATTGATTCAATGCTTTTCCTGATCCCCTTTGGTTTTTCATTCCTTTGATGGTAGATCTTGGAGTTCTTTATTCTGCTTTTTTGAAAGGGAAGGGGAATGTTACCTTCTTGTTTAAGCTGAGGTGAGAAAATTCTTTGATCGGGCACTTTTCATTTGATCAGGATCTACTTCTGTCTTGTAAAACTGAATAAATTGATTCCATAAATTGCGGTAATATTCCAGGAGATTTGAAAATTCAGAAAAGCAGGTAATGTAGAGCCTTGGATCTATTCATTCAGGATAGGAGTTTAAAGATTTGCTTGGTTTGCTTGCCTGCTTGGGATCATGGCTACCTTGTTGCATGGTGAATCAAGGAGAATGTATTCATGGTGGTGGGACAGCCATATCAGCCCAAAGAATTCCAAATGGCTCCAGGAAAACCTCACTGGTTTGTTCTCTTTGTCTTTACAGAATATACTCATTGTGCCTTTTTAATCTGATTAAGCTTGCATTGACCTGTGATTCTGTTCTTTGAATCAGCATTTAATAATCAGCTAGTTTCTGTTGCTTTCTTTGCTTCTATGTTTTGGAGGTTTTGTACTCCATCAAATCATGCATAGGTTTCTTTGATATTCATATGAACTTACAAACTATGCAGAAACTGTCATGTATTCCTCATTTCCTACACTCTACTTCCATGATTCCGCCTGTAAATTGGTATGCCTTTTTACATATAGCGAACAGAAAAAAAATTTATCTGGCATTTGAAAACTTCCATGCTAATCTGTAATGGTCCCTTAAGATATTCAATTTATGACAAGTTAATGGGTTCTGTCATTGACAGCTTCACATCAATTTGTTACTGTAATTAAGTGATTAATCTACTCTTTGGAAGTCATATGAAGCCTCTCTGGCATCAATATGACTAAAAACTTAAGTAATAATGATTTTGAATTGCCGACAAGCTGCTAATCACTAAATTGTCCACACAGCTTTTATATACTGATCTATTGCCCGATCCAGTGTAAAATTATCCACACAGCTTTTATATACTGATTTATTGCCTGCAACCTAAACGTTGACAATTTGAAAATATACAAAAAGCATGAAGTGGTCCCATCTTGTTGGTTAAACGCATGAAGAGCATCTTCTTTGAAGCAACATATTTCTGATGTTAGGGCTGGGAAGACTATTGGTTTTTGTGTCAATAAAATGCTACTCTGCATGCAATATCTAGTCATTCTAAAACTCATTAAAATTTGTAACGGGTGACTGTTCTGTGCTTCCTTTGGAAAGTAAAGGTATTTGCACAAACATTGTTAGCATTGCTATCAATGTATTTTGATGCATTTCATTTTAGCTTGGTTCTCATAGTGTACGTAACATACGTCCTGCAATAATTGAGTTATACTATTTCCTCTAAATTAAAAAGACGAATGCTTCTCAAATCAATGTCACCTGATTAATTTAGTTATCAATAATCTCATACTAGGCTTAGATAGGAGGTGCCTGTGGTTTTGTTTGCGTTTGTTTTTTTTTTGCATTATATGGATTTGTAGCTTGACTAGTATAATTTCAGAGATTATTAGCAATCCAGTAACTGAACACTAAACGCTAGGAGATTTCAGAGCATTTCTGTATTTTAGTCACATTAAATGAAAATGTGCTGAGTTCTATGATTTAGCCTCACAAATCATAATAAAAAGTCCAAGTCGGCAAATCAAATTAGCAAAGGATAAAGCTTTAAAGGAAAGGCTTTGCAATTCGCTTGTTGTGATGAGCATTCACACTCCATTTGCCAGTGGTTTCATTTGGTATTTTTCATTTCTTGGTTTGCTTCTTTATCGTATAGCGTCAGTTAATTATTATTCGGTATAAACAATGGTACAGGCCTTGAGCAGTGCATGCTATGTTTCAAACTCTATAACTAATCTTTGGTTAAATGTGGATGAGGGATTTTACAAGTATTGCACTAAGAGTTTGAGCATGTTTGAACAGACATGGATGTCAAGGTTAAGTCAATGATCAAGCTCCTAGAAGAAGATGCAGATTCATTTGCGAGGAGAGCCGAGATGTACTATAAGAAACGGCCTGAACTTATGAAATTAGTGGAGGAGTTTTATCGTGCTTACCGTGCTTTAGCAGAAAGATATGATCATGCAACTGGGGAACTTCGACAGGCACACCGAACAATGGCTGAAGCATTTCCTAACCAAATACCATTAGTATTGACTGACGAGTCTCCATCAAATTCTTCTTCTGGAGTGGAGCCTCACACTCCTGAAATGCCTCCACCCATCCGTGCACTATTTGACCCTGATGACTTGCAGAAGGATGCTTTAGGTGTATCATCCCATTTCCATACAATCAACAGGAATGGTTCATATTCGGATGAAAATGATTCGATAATGAGCAAAAAGGGTCTGAAACAGTTGAATGAATTGTTTGAGACTGGAGAAGGAGCAGTCCGGCCGAAGCTTTCTGAAGGGAGGGTAAGAAAGGGTCTTATTTTTCATGAAGAAGCAATAAAAGGTTCTGAAGTTAGAAGGCATAATGGACCAAATGATGTTCAAAATAATGATTTGGTGGAAAAAGAAGCTGAAATAAAATGTCTGAGAGAAAAAGTTTCACAGTTATCAACAGAGATCCATGATCTTGAAATCCGGCTTACATCAAAATCTGAACATGCTGGTAAAGCTGAAACTGAAATTCTATCACTTAAAGAGATGCTCTCTACTCTAAAATGTGAAAAGGATGATGCTCTTGTCCAAAACCAGGTGTCTCTGGAGAGGGTATCTTCTCTGGAGGCTGAAATTGCTCATCTGCAAGGTGAATTAAAGAAATTGAATGATGCTATTGCTATTGAAGAATCAAAGTTAAGTAATGCAGAGCAGCAATGTGTTCTCTTAGAGCAAGAATATCAATCTTTACAGTTGGACTCTGATAGACTTCAGCAGAAAACAAAACTGCAAGAATCAGAACTCATTGAAAAACAAGAAGAGGTTGAGAACCTTAACAACTCTTTAAAAGACAGGCAGCAGCAATGCTTGCAGGCTGAAACAGCTCTTCAGGTACTGGAGAAACTACACACTGAATCTCAACAGGAGGTGAAACTTTTGGCTCATGAGGTTCTATCAAACAATGAAAGGTTGAATGGCATGGAACAAAGTATATTGGATTTACAGGAAGAAGTAAAGCATCTTAAAGTGGAGAATTGCAACCTGCATGAACAAAATCGTTCTTCTGCAATGCTGATGAAAAATCTTCAAGATGAAATAATTTCCTTGAAGGAAACAAAGGAGATTCTTGAAGATGAAGTGCGGCTTCATTTAGAAGAAAAGAAGGTTATTCAGAAAGAGTTTGAAAGTCTAAAGGAAGAAAGGAAAGATATAGAAGAAAGACACCAAGGTCTAGCAGAGCAACTGAAGATGGTCAATACAAATGCTGAGTCCCTTCAGACATCGGTAAAGGAGTTGAAGGATGAAAATGCAGTGTTGAAAGAGGTTTGCAAGAAACATGAGGATGAACAAGTTCAGAATCTTGAAAACTTGAAAAGTTTGGAGAAGGTGATCGAGAAGAATGCTGTGTTGGAAGTTTCTCTCTCAGATGCACAAGTTGAGTTAGAAGGGTCAAGGGAGAAGATCAAATCTTTACAAAGTTCCTGTGAATCGCTTCATGACCAGAATGCATTGCATATTTCGGAAAAAGCTTTGCTGGCCAGTCAGGTAGATAACATTTCCCAGAATATAGAGAAGCTTTCAGAGAAAAATACTGTCTTGGAGAACTCCCTGTCTGATTTGAATGCTGAGCTTGAAAGTCTGAGGGGAAAGTTGAAAGACTCGGAAGAATCCTGCCAGGCTCTCTCTGATCAGCAATCCATTATTCTCAATGAAAGGAACAGTCTTGTATCTCAGGTGAATGTTCCAATCTTCCATGTCCTCGCCAAAATATAGTAGCAACTATGTTGATCTTGTTTCGCACATTAACCTTTTTGTATTCATCTCAGGTTGAAAGCCTTAACCTTTCTCTGGACAATATGGAGAGGAAGTATGCTGAACTAGAAGGGCAGAATTTGATTCTAGAGGAGCAGAGAGTATCAACACTTGATCAACTCAGGGAATTTCATGACTGCTTAAATCTAGAAAAGCAACAGTATGAAAAGCTGTTCCAGTCAAGCGAGAACCGACAGGCTACTCTAGAGAACTGGATTCATGTACTGCAAGAAGAAGCTCGTCTAAGGGAGGATGAATTTGTAGTGGAACAGGAAAGAACTATAAATGCTGAAATTGAGAGTTTCATCTTGCATAGATGTTTATCTGATATGAAAGAAAGTAACACGATTATTTCTGTAAAATGTCAGAAGCATCTAGAGGCATCAATACATTTGGAGAAATTAATATCACAACTTGAGCAGGAAGATCTATTACAGAGGGAAAAGATCAAGTTGTTATCAATGGACAATGAGAAGCTTAGAGAAGGGATTCAGCTGGTGCTGAAGGCACTTAACATCAACATGGAACTTGGGACTTCTAATGGGATCAAAGATGACGAGCTCATAAAGATCACTTTGGCTGAAATAAGAAATTTGTTGGATTTCATTTCTGATGTACAAGATGAAAGGCAACATTTGCTTCTTCAGGAGTTAGTTATTGCCACTCTTCTACAACAGTCAGGACTGGAGTTGGCAGACCTGAGATCACAAAAAGATCTCCTTGAGCAGGAAGTTGCAACCAGAACCAATGAGTTGTCTCATTTGCAAGGGAAGGCACATCAGCTTCTCAAGCTGAAGGAAGAGTTGATGCAAGATGTGGAGGCTGGCAACAAGATAGTAGAAGCACTGAAAGACAAATTAGCAAAAAATTCTTCAGAGCTATCCGATCTTGAAGATGCATACTTGCAATCACAAGGTGAGATTTGCAAGCTGAAGGAAGAAAATCAGTCATTGCTGAAGAGAATCCATTTGTTGGAGGAGAAGAAAGCCTTACTGGAGGTGGATATTAATCTAATCCTTGCCGAAGCAATACAACATGATTTCTTACATGTGATTTTCAGTGGTATTAGTGCTGAAAAAGTGTCAGGATTAAAGTTATCTTTGGATGAGCTAGACTATCTTCGTGCAGTAAATAGTGAACTTGAAAAGAATATTGTAATACTGAATGAAAAGTTCGGTTTGCTAGAATTAGAAAATTTGAACCTCAAGGAGCAAGTTAGCTGTTTAGAAGACTATCAGAGGCAGATGATGAGTCTAGAGAGTGAGTTGACAGCAGCCAAAAATATTTGTGAGCAATTAAACGGTCGAATTAAAACTGGAGAGACTTTGTTAATGGCCAAAAATGTTGAACTCTCTGAAGCTAATCAGAAACTGCAAGAGGTCTACAAGACTTCACAAAGCAAAATACATGAGCTGGTCGAAGAAAATCAGACCTTGTCAGAGAAACTTCACAACATAGCAGTGAAGAAAGATAATGTTGAAGAAGAAAACGGCATTCTGGTTCAAGAGTTTATGGCAATGGAGTGTCTTTATATGATATTCAAGGGTCTTAGTGCTGATGGAGCATTGGAACTGAAGATGTTTAGTGATGATCTTAACTTTCTTCATGGTGTCAATGATGATCTTAACCAGAGAATCAGAGTGTCGGATGAAAAATTAGGAGCATTAGAAGTTGAAAACATGTACCTCATGGAGTCAGTTGTGTGTCTGGAAGAGTGTAAAAGCCGGATAAAAATTCTAGAAAGTGATCTGAAAACAGCACAAGATGTTCGCGAACAACTAGACCATCAAATTGAGTTGGGGAAAGATTTACTGCTTCAGAAAGAAATGGGTCTCTTGGAAGCAAATCAAAAGACACAAGAGGTTCATCAGTCAGCACAAAGGGAGATGTTGACATTGATTGAAGAGAAACAGTGCTTGTCAAAGAACTTAAATGAATTGATGATGAAAATGGATGCTGTTGAAAAGGAAAATACTGTTTTTCTCGGAGAGGCTTTGGCTCTTGAATGCCTCTGCTTGATTTCAATGAATCAAAATGTCGAGAAAGCTGCAGAGTTGAAGTTGCTCTGTAATGATCTGAATCACCTTCATGGGATAAATCAAAGTCTTGACCAAGAGGTAAAAATACTGAATGGCAAAATTGGCTTGTTGGAAGAAGAAAATTTGCAACTTAAGGAATCTAAACTCTGCCTGGAGGACTGCCGAAGCCAGTTGCAAGATGCTGCCCAGAGGTCAAAAACAGAGATTCACAAACTTGTTGAAGAAAATCAATCAATGTCTCTGAAATTTTATGAGTTGATGGGGAGAAAAGAAGCCGTGGAAGAGGAGAATGGATTGATCCTTGCAGAGGCTATGACCTTTGAGTTTCTGCAATTGATATTTCTGAGTCTCAGTTCTGATCAAGCATCTGAGTTGGAATCCTTGAGCAACAACTTAAAATGTCTTAATGCAGTTAAGGAAGAACTTGATGAGGAGATAGGAATGCTGAATGAAAGAATAACATCTTTAGAAGTAGAAAATATGTGCCTAAGGGAGTCAGTTATCCATCTTGAAGAGTGCAGGAATCGGGTAATCTGTCTGGAGGATGAATTGAGAACAGCAAGTATTATCACTGAACAATTGAGCCTACAAATTGAAGCTGGGAGTAATTCGTTGATCCAGAAAGACATGGAACTCTCAGAAGCAAATCAGATGGTTCTTTTGATTAATGACCGGAATGCAGAATTTTATCGAAACCTTCAAAATCTCAAGGTGGACATTGATACAGCTAAGCTGGTCAGAGAAGAGCTAGAGAAGAAAGTTTCAGCCCTATTAGAAGGCAATGCCATTAGGGAGAAGGAGATCACACATATTCGGGAAACTAATGAGTTGCTGGAAGGTGAACTTGATAAATTGCATACAGAGTCTGAAATTCTTAGAAGCAGAGAAAAGTGTCTAACTTCTGAACTGCAGCAGAGAATCGATGAAGTTGGGTCTTGTGAGCAGGAGATTGTATCTTTAGTAAGTGACATACAAATCTCCACGATTAATGCAGCAATCCTAGAAGAAAAACTAGTAGAGATGCTGCTACTGTGTGAGAGTCTTGAGATTGATACCATGGTGCTCACCGAGATGCTTGGCAAGGAAATTGATACAACATATGCATACATGAATGTCTTGAAGAAAGAACTAGAAGACCTCAAGGGAGAAAATACAGGACTGAAAGGAAGCTTGAATTCTTATACATCCCTTGCTATATGTTTGTCAGATACTATTGTCTCTCTAAAAGAACACACCTTTTCCCTTAAAAAACTCTGTGAAGAGAACTATGGTGAAAATGAGGTAATCTCTCCATATTTACTTCTAACAATGAGATCTTATTGGCTGCTTTTTCTGTTCACTGGCTGTGTTCTGCCTGTGAAAGTTGATGGATTTGTTTCAATTCCCACTGCTACCATTATATGCAACATTACTATCTTGATTATTGTGGATGTGTTTTCGGATAATTCTATGATGAGTAATATGTTTAATGTTTCGATTTACTGATGCCTTGTTTGATGCTTTATTTCCATCAATGTCCAGGAAAACTCGTTGAAATGTCATGAGATAGAGGAGAATGGTCAAGAACTGAGTGAAGATTATCGATCTCCTGAGCCCGCAGCAGTGTTGAGGTTGCAGGAGTCCCTTGTTACTGTTGAAGCACTTCAAAAGGTGGTCAAGATTCTCATAGAGAAGAATAGGTCGTCCAATTCCATTGCTAACATGGCAGCTGATATGCGTAAGGGTCACAGAAATTTAAACCAGAACATGGATGAAGTTCCTGGAATGAATCTTAAGTTTCATGAGGATAATGCTGAAGTCTCGAAGGCAAAGTGTGGGCAGATGATGAAAGACATTCAGCTAGACAAGGTTTCAAGTTCTTTGCTCTACGGCAACAATATAAGTTCATATGGACCGATCAGGATTGGCAGTGGAGAAACCGATGAACAGATGCTTGAATTGTGGGAAACTGCAGAAAGGGACTGTAACAACCAGATGAGGAAGGAGTCCTCAGCTACAACTGAACTAGACATTGAGTATCATGAGATAGAAGCAGTGGAGGAGAAGAGTGAGTACCCGTCTTCCGAACTAATGGCGGAGAAAGAGTTGAGCATTGACAAACTGGAGTTGCCAAGACAAGATACAGAATCCTATGAAGGGTGGAAATCTCAGGTTATTGAGAAGCTTGTTGGTGATACTCAAAGGCTTGCCTCTCTCCAAACAAGTTTGCAAGAACTGAAGAAGAAGATGGAGAGTTCCGAAAAGAGCAAACATTCCACAAGCTTCAAGTATGACACAATCAAAGCACAGTTGAAAGAGGCCGATGAAGCTGTAATGCAGTTAGTTGATAATACTGGTAAATTGATGAAGAAGGCTGAGGGCTACTCTGATGACAAGGAAAGGGAAAAAGAAGAGACAAGGGGTAGAAGAAGAAGGCAACTTGCAGAGCGAGCTCAAAGAGGTTCGGAAAAGATTGGCGGGCTGGAACTGGAGTTGCAGAAGATCCAATACATAATGCTGAAACTTAATGAAGAAAATGAGAGCAGAATCAGAGCTCTAGAAAGGAAGTCAAGTGTTGTTCTGAGAGACTATCTTTATGGAAGAAGAGAAGGAACCACCAAGCATAAGAAGAGGCTGTGTGGGTGTATGAGACCTAAAACAAGTGGTGATTGAAACATTGATTGAGAGATCTTTGATATTGGAGTTAAAAAAGTTGCTAACTTCATATGTTGAGAGACCTGGATGATAGTTTTTACTTAGCAAAATTTTCAGTTTTACTAGATACCATGTATATGTGTCTTTGTTAAGCTACTATAAATGTTCCTCTGTATGAACTAGTTTCTTCATATCATGAGAACAAAGATATATATGCACCAATGGAATAGTAGCAAGATAGATCATTTTTCTCTTCAATATTAATTATTTCTAGCAAGCAAAGAAAGCTTTAAGAGAGTGACGACAGCAAATGTGAAGTCTTTTCTTTATGGATAATTTAGGATCCACTCAGTATCTCTTAAATTACACCCGATTTCACACAAATAATACCAAATACCAAAGTGAGTGTATGCATATACTCAAGGATATAAGTAGTAGAAAATGATATTTAGGTATTAATTTGAACCCAAGGCACTATCAAAGTTTTTTGTGCTTTGGATGCACAGCATACTGCATGAACAAGAGATATCCGTGAATGAGATACAATCATATAAAAGACAAAATATCATCACCTTCACGAGAGGAACCTGAAATACTCCTGAATTATTTTATTCACCAAAGAATATCTTCAAATTTCCCCACATCATGCAGTAGTGCCATTTTAATATTGCTATTAGCTCCAGAAAGAAACAAAACAGTTTTTGAACATCCAATGCTGGACTTGCACGATGACAGGAGTGTTTAGAAACATAGATGGTATAACCAAACATTATCTATTATAGTGTGCTTAATGAGTAGAGTTTTAGGGTAAGATGCTTCCCGTGAAGCCTATCAGCAGGGAACCAAACATGCCTCTCATCTTGTATTGAGCTCAATAGTCCTCGCCTGGAGAAATGACTTCTTTACAGGTAGGTTTGAACTGTGGTAACTTCACATCACACAAAGTGGGGTATGGCTGAGACAACAATTAGGAAAAAGTGATGCCTGATAACATCAAGAACTTGAAATACCCTTAACAGCAAATTCAAGTTACCAACTCTTGATCAATGTTATATATTCCTTCAGCAGTAAAGAAATATTGCAAACCAACAAAAGGAAAAAGGAAGATGTAATTAATATAGTACATACCTGAACAATATCATCAACATATAAATTTTTAAGGGCCATAAAAAAAATTCTCTCTGATGCAATCTAAATTCCTTCTTTAAAAGGCCAAGGTTGAAAATTGCAATGTTTTTTCAACCAAACAGCTCTGATGGTAAATGAAAGGAATTGTTGGGGTTACAATATATAGGCTTTAGCAGAAACTTCTTGAGTCTAGTGTACATATGTATGAAAACCCCCAGGAGAAAAAGAGAAACTTCTAAAAAAATTTGGATACAATTCATTCCTTTAATAAGAAAATATTCTAAGAGAAATATTCTAAAAGAGATCTAGATACAAATCATTCTTTTAATACGCCCCTGCAAATTCATACGAGTTGAAGAGCTTTTAGTTTGGAAGAGAGAGTTTATTGCCATCATGGAAGAGTTTATTATTTTTTGCTTATATTTATATTCACAGTTATTGTTTATTTATCTGAGATGACATTTATAAGGCACCCAAAAGCCGAGATCTTCGTGACGCTCCTCTCGTGCACGGTGCTCTCTGGACTGTCTACGCCGGGAATAGGGTTTAACGAAGGTGGACTAGGAGTTGTGGTCTGAAACCTCACCATCCCCCAAATCTCGCGACGCCAATTAACCGTTGGGTCAACTCCGCTACTTGTCTCTGTAGATCCCGGTTCATCGCTTCCAAGGCGATTGGGTCTCGAGACGGACCTTCCTCTGCCGGAACATGTCCACCACGACGACCACCACGGCCACCACGACCTCCAGCCATTGATGTAGAGGTCATAGAAAGAAGATGATCTCTGATACTAACTGACACCGGGCAGAGTAGTGATTAACTTACGGGCGATGGTAACTAGGGGGATTGACAAAAGAACAAGAAAGGGGGAGACAAACAGAGAAGAAAATCTCTGAAACTTCAAAGGAAAACTATTATTCAATAATCAATGAATAAAACTCAACCCACAAGCCGGGTTTAAATAGCTAAAAATAACTAACATAGATAACCTAGAAATTCTATCTTCTTATTCAAATTTGCCCAAATCGGAAAATTTTGGTTCAATTGAAAAACTTATCTAATTCTAAAATAACTAAACATATCAGATAACTCCTAAAAATCCGAGTTCAAATCGGATTCATATCCTATCTTAAATTGACATATGAAATATTACAAAAAATAGCAAAAACACCGAAAAACAAAAAAACGATGGGAAAAACAGTGGAATTTGAGGATTAAGGAAAGGTCCATCGAGCAAAGCTGGATGGTCCCCACGTGCATGTCCAGCCGAGCTTTCCGAATTGGGGTTGAGCACGCGAATCCGATATCGGTAGCCAAAGTTATGGCCAAAATACCGAAACGTGTCCAAGACCGACCCAATCTTGGAATTAACTAGACCACCTCTCGTCTTTACGTTGACCCGCCAACCTGGTAACATCTGATTCGAGCTTCCTGCATCAAAATCCCCACATAACACCACCAGAGTTCCTGAACGTGCAGAGGCTTAGCTTAGAGGGGTGCTACTCTTACTAAAGCTCCAAGAATCCTAATCTTGCTGGATAGGGACTGCAGCAGGTGGGGGAAACCAAAGAGGTTTGCTATTTCCTTTATAGATCTCCCAAACCTCAAGGCTACTGTTTATGTGGGATAAACAAGGGTTTTATATGGTGATTGTCTGTCTGTAATCTTAATGAGCTGAAGAATTTCTGATGTAGAAATTCACAAATGAGAAGGTGAGGGTTTGCAGGAATCAGGGAAAGCTAGATTGAGGAAGTGGGAGTGATCCCCTTTCATGAGCTGGCAATCAAGGTCGAAAAAGGATGGTCAAAGATTGCAAAGGATGGTCTCCTCCCTTTACAAGTATGGCAACACCAGCTTTTCAATTCAAAAAGTTGGGTTAACCTTCGTACCTTGTGAGCTGAAGGGTAATGGGTAGGCTAGGGTGCATTAGCTAATATGGGTGGGTGGCTATGAATAACTCCACTCTTTCATACTTAGTTACATCCCCGGTTAATTCTAAGATACCTTGGGGTTGTAGCCCAAGGCAAGTAGCCTTGGGGTGCAACCCCATACAATTAGGGTGCAAAGTAGGGTTTTGGGCTTATAATTTGTGGGTGCAAAGTAGGGCAAGGCTACTTGCCTTGAGAGGTATCATGGAGGGCACCTACATCCCCAATGAATCTCTAATGAGATAATCCCTTGTGATTTCATATCACTAAAGAGACACGAATATATCTCTAGGCATGTTCTTTGTGTATTTAAATGTGTTAATGGGTGAAGTTAGGGGTTTAGCCGAATACTTATACTCCAAGACCCAATTAAGTTAGAAGATTGAGCCTAATGGGATTTAGGGTATCAATACAGTGTTTTGGGGCTAGGGTTTGTAAGCTAGTGAGAGAGCTTTGCATACATAATTTACAATCAAGAGAAGGCTTGAGTCCTACTCTAATTATGATTAAATATAGGATTAATTTTGAGATAGATTTTTAAATCCTATTAGAGAAAGGATTGCTTTAGAGATAGATGTTTGAGTTATATTCATATCAAAATAGGAGTTGCCTCTAGATAGCTATAAATAAGGCTCTAGTCTATTGGGGAGATAACCTTGAATCCTACAACATACATTGATTATACTGGATTGATCCTTGCACCGCCACCCGTGGAAGTTGGCAATTTGCCAAACAAAGTAAATTTTTTTTGTCACTTTCCCCTTTCTTGAGATTATTTGTTTTACTTTGATTGCTTTATTGCGTATTGGGGATTGGTAGATTAGAGATTGATTAATTGCATATTTTCGGAGAATTGCTTTTTGTTGCTTATCTGTTTTTCTGCAATCTTTCTTGTTGAACCAAATCTATGAAGAAAGTTGAGTTTTTTTTGCACATCAAGTGGTATCCGAGTTCCAGGGTAAGACCTAGGGATTCTTTGTAGTGCAAGAGCGGTAATTTGTTGTTTGATTCAGAAGATGTCAGAGTCCTCTGGTTCTAAATCTTAAAAGAAGGTCATCTCTAATACCAAGTTTGAGATAGAGAAATAAGACGAAACCAATAACTTTGGTATGTGGCAGAGCGAAGTCATGGACATCTTGTTGCAAAAGAAGCTCGATGTCATAATAGAGGAAAAGCTTGAGGATATCTCTGAGAAGGAGTGGGTGAAGATGAATTGACAAGCACGCAGTTCTATTAGGCTTTGTTTAGCCAAGGATGAGAAGTATTTTGTGATTCATGAGACTGTGACCAAGGACTTGTGGAGGAAGCTTGAAGACAAATATATGACTAAGATCATAGAGAACTATCTCTTTTTGACTAACGACATACTCATTTATATTCACCTACTAGGAAGGCTCTAGCATGCTGAAGGTGGGCAAGTACAAGCACTAAGCCTCCGAAAGCAAGCGTACATGTTCAAAGTAATAAAGACCAATGAGTAATGGTATCAATTTCCTGAAAAATGGTCTAACTAATTACTAACTTACTAATTCACTTTGTCCATTTAGGCAAACGATTAAGTTAGGTTTTGATTTGATTTAAATCCTAAGAAAAGCAGTAAAGTTAATGAAGGGCATATGGATTTATCTTATATGGTGATCCAAGGTTGTATATCTCTTTTGACTCAATAAAGGTTTTCTCCTATGTTTTGTAGGGGTGGCTATATCTTGGACAAGGTTTATTCAATGGTAAGATAGGGAACTTAAAGTGTAGAGGCACAAATGCTAATTCCATATCTCTAGGGAATACGCCTACGGTTTCTTCCATATATCCCTATGGGTTGAGTGAGATATTACTGATCTCTAGATTATACCCTGACAATGGATCATATGGGCATATCCATAAGCTGTAAAACTCTGGTCTATCACATCGGACATCCACCCTACTATACAACTACTGTCTAGATATAAATATCCCTATGAAATATGGCTAAAGATATGTCATCGCCTCCTGGCATATGATTAATGAAGATACAAGTAATAGGCACATCCAATGGCAAGCACACTTACAAAACATAGGATAAAATAGATATTCAAGTCAAAAGATCTATACAACCCTAGAAATATGGTTCTAGCCATGCATCATGAACATAAGATGCAAAGTATTGCCAGTTTTAGTACAAACATCCATGATTCGGTACAAAGTAGAGATAAAAAAAGATAGAACAATAAAAGACAGTCTTATCCCTTTATATTGAGCTTCTCCCCATTGAAAATAGCCTTTACCCTCCAGATCGTTGCCTTAAACCTCCAGCCCCCCCAAAAATGAGAGATGAAAACCCTAGAAAAACAATCCCATATATATAGACTCCTGCCCAATGTTGCGACATTTTGGGAACCTGGGAATTCTGAGAGCTCTCTGATAATTTTCGTCGTGACCTCACTTATGACGTCGCGACATCCGGTATGGCGTTGCGACATTCTTCTATCTAGGTTTCCTTGTGTGGTGATTCTGTTGTTGATCCGTATCGAGTCTTTTCTCCATACACTCTATCACTTGATGCAAATAAAATTTGCCTGATTTAGAGCCTATAATCATGAAATTAATACACAAGTGCATAAATAAATTATGGCAAACCAAGATGGGCATTCAGTCGAAAGAATAGAAAATCATATAAAATAACTCAAAATATCTCATTTTTGTCCTAACACATATAGCTCATGCCCTATAAAATAGCTCCCTTCGAAGAGCTAACACATGCGAAGTCATTTGGATGCATATAAAAGTCATCAATTGGGCCCAAATGGCCAGCCCACCACCAAGAAAAGGGTGGGTTGGTGGCCTTTTATAGGCCCGCTTGGAAGGGCCTACGGGCCAACCCACGACGGCGGGCAGCGGGTTGGGCGGGAGGCGGGCTTTGGGCGGGCCGGCACACTTATAAAATATTAAAAAAAATTAACTAAAAATAATAATACACTAATTCTAAAAATCTAAAAGACTAAAAGTAAATCCCTAATTCCCAATAACCTAAAAGTTATTTGAAGTTAGGAAATTAGGAATTGTGTTATTTGTGTATTTGGAACATTGGACATTTATGATTCTTGTTGGATTTAATCATTTAAAGTAAATAAATGTGCATGATTTAGCCAATTATATTTGGCTTTGGAATGAGTGAAACTGGAGAAGTAAAGAAAAATTTATCAATAATTTTTTTTCAATAGCTCATCCATTTGAAAATTTGAATTCATCAAACAAATCTAATTTTTTTTTAAAAAAAAAAATTGGCGGGCTGGCCCACCCAACCCATATCCCATGGCGGGTCGGGTTGGGCTGGAATTTTGCCAGCCCGCCAAATGGCGGGTTTTGGCGGGCCGCGGGCCGGCCCGCCCTGCCGGCCCGTTATGGCAGGTCTCGATGCATATGACAAGATACTTGAAAATCTAAGGACTCTTGATGTGGAGATTGCAGAAGAAGACAAAGCCCTCTATTTGTTGAAATCATTGTCGGATCAGTATGATTGTTTTTTCATTACTCTTTTGAATGGTAAGAAGACCATTACTTATGAGGAGGTAGAGAATGCCATGTCCAACAATTCTGTTCGGAAACAAGACATACATGATACTCGAGGTAGCTCATCCTCAGATGCTTTGAAAATTAGGGGAAGACCTGAAAATAAGAAATCTAGAAACAAGGGCAAGTCCATATCTAAATCAAGAGGTGCATCATCCAATTATAAAAAAACAAAAGACTAATGTTCTGACTCCAAGAACAAAGGTCATTGGAAGAATGATTTTCTCGCATTGAAAGGAAAAGGCAAGAAACCACGGAAGGCCACAACACCATAGTTCGCTAGTGATGATTCAGACTTCAGTGCTTTTACTAGTGCAACTTTTGTTTGCCAAATAGATGAATGTATTTTGGACTCTGGGTGTATGTTTCATATGTGTCCACATAGATAGTGGTTTACAACACTCGAGCACCATTTGATGGGTTGGTATATATGGGCAACAACAACTTTTATAGGACCGAAGGGATAAGTACTATCCAGTTGAGGTTGCATGATGGTGCAGTGAAGAACTTAAAAGATGTTAGGTTTATTCCTGAAATGAAGACTAATCTCATCTCGTTGGGTGCTTTGGAGGCTTCAGGGTACATCACTACCCTGAAAGATGGTGGATTGAGGGTTCCTTTGGCAAACTTGGTGATGATGAAAGGTATGAGGATGAAGAACCTATAGTTCTTGCAGGGCTTCATAGTCACAGACAGGGCTTCGACAAATACCAGTGATGAGGACACCACCAGACTTTGCCATATGAGGCTGGGATATCCAGGTGTCAGGAGTTTACAGGGTATGTTTAGCCGAGGTTTCTTCATATGGGTCAAAACCCTCAAGATGGAATTCTGCTAGCATTGCATATGAAAGTAAATGCTTGTGAAATTTGTAGGGAGTTCGTAACATATTGGCGACATACTCAATTATATTCAAACAGATGTTTAGGGCCCAATACTAAATCCTTCGCTAGGAGGAAAGAGATACTTTGTGACCTTTGTAGATGAGTTCTCCAAAAGGTCTTTGGTGTTTTCTATGCACTACAAAAAAAGGAAGTGCTGGAGGTATTCATGGACTAGAAGAAGATGATTGAAAACCAAACCAACAAGAAGATCATGTTCTTGATATCTGACAATGGCGGTCAGTACACATCAGATGCTTTCAAGAAATTTCACCAACTCGAGGGCATAGTACCACACCTTACAATACGAGAGACACCTTAGCCGAATGGCATTGTAGAACTCCTAAACCACGTGCCACTGGAGAAGGTGTGGTGTATGTTGTCCAACGCTAGCTTGGGTAAGGAATTTTGGGCACTGGTAGTTTGTTATGCAGTGCATCTTTTGAACAAGTTATCTTTGTCGGCTCTGATTGGGAAATGCCCATTAGAGGTTTTTTTCTAGCAAGCCCATCTCTAACTTTTGACTTAATTTACATATTCGGATGTATGACATACTACCATTTGAAAGATCATAAATTGGATCCAAGAGCAAAGAAGAGCTTGTTCTTAGGATTCAACAAAGATGTTAAAGGATACAAGATCTGGAGGCTAGAAGATAGGAAGGTGATAGTTAGTAGAGTTGTTACTTTTGATGAGTCTGCTATGGTCAAACAGAATCAAAATAAAGTTGATATGGACACAAAAAAGGAAGCTCCATAACTGGTCGAGATTGAGGGTGGTTAAGTCTTAGGTGGAGACTTCTCCTATTACACCAGATGGTTCTAACAACTCGAATGCAGACTCAGTTTCGTAGGAGGTGGAGTCTCCTCCTTTTGAAGCATCTATAGCAGTGAACAAGCCAAGGAGAGAAATCATAAAGGCAACATATTACACATACATGGTGGCTTATGCACTTCTAGTAGCAGATGATGACATCCTGGTGAATTTCAGAGAAGCAACCAAAAGCTTTGAAAGTGCATATTGGCAAGTGGTTAAGGATGATAAGATATAGTCTTTGCTTAGAAGAACTAGACATTGAACCTAGTGAAGTTTCACAAGGGGAAGAAAGCAATTGGTTGCAAATGGGTATACACAAAGAAAGAAGATTCTCATTCCAAATACGGTTTGTACTACAAGGCGAGGTTGGTAGCCAAAGAATATGCATAGAAGGAGGGCATTGATTATAATTATATCTTTTCTCTTGTTGTGAAGCACTCCTCCATCCGTATTTTGCTCTCCATGGTAGCACAGTTTGACTTGGAGCTACCTTAAATGGATGTAAAAACCGCTTTCTTGAATGGTGACCTGGAAGAGAAGATCTTTATGTCACAACTGGATGGGTTCAAATTGGAAGGGAAGGAGGATCTAGTGTGTGGACTCAAGAAGTCCCTATATGGCCTGGAACAGTCTCCAAGACAGTGGAATAAACAATTTGACTAGTTTATACAGAAGCACCAGTATAGAAGAAGCCACTTTGATATATCACTATGTGTAATTTTGGCAACTCAAGGATGGATCCTTTATCTATTTTCACTTATACATGGATGATATCCTCGTTGTGACCAAGAACAAAATGGAGTTTAGGAAGTTGAAGCTCCAATTGAATGAAGAATTTGATATCACGGACCTTGGAGAAGCAAAGAAGATACTTGGCATGGAAATATAGTAAGAAAGATTGAAGGTTACAATTGGCTTATCCCAGAAAGCCTATTTGTAGAAAGTATTACAGTGCTTTGGCATGGATGGAAATATCAAGGCCATGAGTACACCATTGGCACCCTACTTCAAGCCCAATGCAGCTTTGTCTCTAAGCACAGATGAGGAGGAGTATATGTCTCTTGTGTCGTACCAGAGTGCACTCAGGAGCTTGATTTAAGCTATTGTTTGTACCTGAGCTAATCATTCTCAATCCATCAGTATTGTTAGTCACTACATGTATGCATCGGGAAAACAACATTATCAAGTTATGAGATGGATCCTAAGATACATATATGGCACAGTGGATATGGGTTTGTAGTTCACTAAGGATGTTAGTCGAGGACTACACTTGGTTGGAAATGTGGATTCGAACTATGCATGAGACTTGGACAAGAGAAGGTCAACAACTCGTTATTTGTTTATATTTGCAAGAGAACTGATGTGTTGGAGGTCTATCTTTCAGGCTACAGTAACAATATTTACTAGGGAAAAAACCACTAATCGTCCCTATATTTTATCACTTTGTTTAATTCCATTCTTATAATTTAAAAATGTTCAATATGGCCCCTGTACTTTCCGTATTTTATTCAATACAGTCCTATTGTTGTTGCAATGGAATCGCTGGAGAAGAACTCCCCACTGATCTTATTACTACTTATATTTATGTGTTGCTTAAGCTGGAGAAGTTCCTAGGCTCCAAATTGTACTGACCTACTCTCAATCCGAGACGCACTCACCGACCCTTTGATAAGCGTTCAATTGTTCATATTGTTATATCACTTCCTTATATACTATGCATGTAATTTTGAGTAATTTTAGCCCATAAGTACCTAATTAGTGTTAATTCTTATTTACAGGGCATTGGAGAGCTTTGAGAGCAAAATGGAAGTAACGCGGCACAAATTGAGCCTAAACTCCAAGTTATTGAAGCTGTGTAGGGCAGCGTGCGCCCGCACTCACCCGCACCAAGCAAGAAACGACCTATATGTGCCCGCATACACCCGCATGAGCATTGTGAGTACACACCTCCAGATTCTTACAGAGAGCTGTGCGACCGACTGTGAGCTCGCATCACAGAGCGCACAGACCTAGAGATAGAGCGTGCGAGCTGCCGTGCACCCGCACATCCGCCTGCATGACTCGTGCTTCAGACGCGACCTAACCCATTTTTATGGCTAACTTGAATCTAGATTTAGCTGATTTGGACACCATTTATGTAACCTGACTTGGACCTTATAAATAGTGGATTTTAGGGTTTGAGAGGGGGGCTTGGAACTTGGAACTCGTTACCTCTCTTGGAGGCTCCCACCCTTCCTCCATCATGGAGATTCGGGATTTATTGAAGATCTTGGAGCAAGAAGGTGGCGGCAAGCATCGAAGGGGCATCTCCAAACACCCTGCAAACGATCCTCACCAATGGTGGAGGGAAGGGTGTTTCATATTATGTCTCATTTCTTTCTCTTGAAACTTGTGTTGGATTTGTGTTCCCCTTTGATAGGGAACTAACTTGCTAGATACTTGGGCATGATGAACCTCCGGATTTATGTTTAACTTTGCTTGTATGAATTTCTATATTTGAATGAGTGTTTCAATATTTTGAGAACCTATTGGATGTAATGTATGGTATTAATGTTTTATGTTGCAACAGCTCTAAGTGTCAGTCTAGATCTATATATAGTGGTGTAGATAATTAACACTCCTTTTATATACAAATAGATCTACTTCAATAGGTGGGGGCTATGAATACGCAGAGAGATAGGGTATTTAGGCGAGAGACTACTTTAGATTTATTATTCCCACAACTCTTCCAAGATGTGTGTTCCCAAGAATAATAATGAAATGATGAAATTAGGTTAGTAACTCACCTCGACGGAGGGTATGAAAGCATTGTAGGAATTCTTGGTCCATAAACTAACGTTCATTAATTAGAAATCCATACTTGCCCCAATTTATGAACATCCGGAGGTAATTCATTGCTCGAGTATCTCCCCTTTATGATTGATTGCCATTACTACTCTCATCAAGTTGGTTTCAAGCTACTTTCAATTTAGAAATAGATTAGGATTTCAACAACCTTTGAATAGGCTAGGTAGCAAACAATTAGATAGAATTAGTGGCGTAGGCCTCTGTGGGTTCAACATCCGAATTTCAAAGTCCACTTTCCTACTTGGTATGATACATGCACGTGCGGTATAAGCATAAGCATTAGGCTCATATCATGTTTTTGGCGCCGTTGCCGGGGACCTTTAGGTTGTTAGTCTTTGTTCTAGGTTTTTAAATTTCCCTTTTAATTTTCTTTCATTCACTTTATTTTGTTTACTTTGATTGTTCGTACCACTAATTCTTGTTCTTTCTTGTTTGTACAAAGAATTGGTGCATGACTTGAGCCAATCCAGCTGGTTTTGTGGAAGGAGATAGCGAGATCGAGCGCACTCTATATCAACGAATTAGAGAAGCACCGAGCTCACCACAAGAGATAACTCCAGGACCTTCTTCAGAGTCCGAGGATGTCTTTTCTACGTAAGTAAATATTGAATCAAGAGAACCCCAAATCATGGCAGAAAGGAGAAGAACATTATCCGACTATGAAAGATCGGAGTACACAGGGGAAGAATTCTATGTCCACCCACCTCAGGTTGCGAACAATTTCGAGATCAAGGCGAGCACTGTTCAAATTATTCAAAATCAGGCCCAATTCGATAGGCGCCCTAAAAAGGACCCTCACGCACATCTGGCGTGCTTTATTCAAATCTGCAACATGTTTAAGATTAATGGAGTCTCTTACAATGCCATCCGCTTGAGATTATTCCCATTTAGCTTGAGAGAAGTAGTATACTATTGGCTCAGCTCACATCCCACAAGTAGTATAAGAACTTGGAGGGATATGTTGGATAAATTCCTAGGTAGATACTTCCCTCCGTGCAAAGCAGCACAAATCAGATAAGAAATCTCTGTGTTCAAGCAAGATGAGAATGAGTCGTCGTTCTGAGCCTATAAAAGATTCCAGGACTTATTCAAACGATGTCCACACTATCGTATGGAGCCATGGGCTAAACTCCACACCCTGTATAATGGGTTGAAAAATTACACCAGGCAGCTGGTAAATGCAGCAGCTGGCGGTTCCTTAAGCAACAAATACGATGAGGATGCCGAGCACTTGATTGAAGATATAGCCAACACTGAGTAATCATGGTCGTCAAAAGGGAGAACCTTTTAGTATTAGAGCTGGCCAAGTTTACTAGGACCCTATTCTTGCAGCACGAGTACCTAAACTCTCAAAGAAGTTTGACCAGCTTACATCAGGAAGATCGCCAAGCTCAGTTTGCAGCTATCTCGTGTGGTACCTGTGGAGGTGGGCATGATTCATCGCAATGCCCCATTGCGAGCATTGAAGTAGCCCCTATGGAGGAAATTCAATACATGGGTAACCCAAGACCCCAAGGTACCCAATTTAGATCCTATATGCCTAATTGAAATCATTCGGGGTTATCCTACGGCAATCTCCAAGGATTATCCACCCCTCCGGGATTCAATTCCTTACCTCTAGAACCTCAACCGTCCAAACACACCACAGAGGATGTTTTAGCTAGGTTCATGGTGACCACAAATGCAAGATTTGAAGCAATCAATACCACGTTGCAAAATGTCCAAGCAAGCATTCAAGGTCTAGCAACAATTGGCTAGAAATTCATCAAAAAGACCTTAAAGGAGCCTACCTAGTAACACAAAGGAAAATCCTCGCGAGCAACTAAAGGCCATCACTCTTCGAAGTGGTAAAGAGGTGGAGCTATTGGTTAAAAAATTTGGAAGGGTAGACACTCAGGTGGAAACTTGTGAACCATCAGAAGTTAAGGAGATCGTTGTCGAAGAAAACCAAGAAAAAGATAAGGAAATGGAACTTCCGCCAACTCCTGAGTATCAACCCAAAATTCCTTACCCTGACAGATTGAAGAAAGTAAAGGATGATGTCCATTTCAAGAAATTCTTGGAAACAATCATGCAGTTACATGTGAGTCTACCTCTAGTTGATGTACTTTCTCAAATGCCTAAATATGCCAAGTATATGAAAGAGCTATTAACTAATAAGAGGAAGTTAGAAGAACCCGCAGCAGTAACTTTGAATTCTCAATGCTCGGCAGTATTATAACCCAACCTATGAAGGAAGTTAAAGGATCCTGGTAGTATAGTAATCCCTTGCATCATTGGGGATGGTTTGGAGGAGAGTGCTTTAGCAAATTCAGACGCTAGCATTAACGTCATGCCGGTTGGGAGACCCCGAGGCTACAAGGATGACCATTCAACTCGCCGATCGCTCTATTAAGAGACCACGAGGAATGGCGGTGAACATATTAGTAAAGGTAGACAAGCTTATATTCCTCGCTGATTTTGTGCTATTGGATATTGACAATGATGTTGAAGTACCCAACATCCTAGGAAGACCATTTTTTTCTACTCCAAAATCCTTACAAGATCACGCTGAAGGCAAAATGTCGTTAAGAGTGGGTGATAGTATAGTTGAGTTAAAGCTTCCTACAACAATGTGTCATATAGTTGACCATGATGACACATCTTATTATATTGATGATCCAGAACTGATCTTCGATAGCTGTATTCAAGAAGTATTAGCAATCGATCCACTCGAGGAGTACATAGGAAAACTGGATGACGAGAAAGAAAAATCTGTGGAAGGAAATCCTGATTTTGTAAGTAAAGGCAACCAAGGGCAAGCAAGGAAGAAGGACAAGGGATTGAAGAAAATATTTCTTCAGCTGCTATTTTGGAAGCAAAAGGACAAGGAGAAGAGCAATGAGGAAACAATCTTCCACGCTAAGGCAGAGCATTCAACAAATGCCCAATACGGTGAATCCCCCATTTACTCTAGCTTAGGGTTCTCATTGTTTGGAAATTGCTTCAAAGTGGAAGCTCGAGAGGGGATTCATGCGTTTGACCCTCCATGAACAAAGAACATGAATGTCAAACTAGCGACATTAAACAAGCGCTTCTTGGGAGGCAACCCAAGTCTCTAAAATTCTTTTCTTAGGATTTTTATAGTTTCAGCCTAGGGATAGTTAGTTTTCATCTTGAAATAAGTGATCCAATCCCTTACTCCCTCAAGAACCTAGAGAGACCTGAATCTCGTGTCAACAGGGTAAGCTTCGGAGCTCAGAAGAATCGGTAAGGATATCGAGAGGAGTTAGGATGGGGTGCAGAGGAAATTCACTAATTCTACTACATAGGGAAGTCATGCGGATAACTGTGCGGGGGTATCAGCCCATAAAACACTCCGTGCGGGCACCTCAACAAGCAAAAATTTTTGTGCGGCCTAGCGTGTCCCCACACAACTGCCCGCACATCGAACGAATAGACACAGACTGCGGGCGCAACCTTTCACCTTCTCCCTTTATATATTGCCGCAGCCGCACCCCTCTGAACCGTACTTCCTGTAGCTGTGAAGAATATTCTTCCCCTTTTACCTCTTCCTTTCCCTCTCAATCCTGCTAGATTCATCAACAATTCAAGGCGAATCCAAGGTAAACACCTCTCTCGAATTCAATTACCCATTTCCAGGTTTCTAGGTCTTTTCTAGTGATTCCTCCCATTTATGATTTGTTTTGAGCATTCCCATGTGTAGATGGTCATTAATGTGTCGAGAATGAGTTTTCCCCTAGTCTATTGAGCAAATGGTGCCATGTGCAGTTCCATTGCCACAACCCTAAGCGCAATAAATCTGCACGACTCATGTGGGCTGGCGTGCGCCCGCACGAGGCTGCACGTTGGCCTGGAATTCCTTTTTTGCAACCAGGAAATTTTTCATGCAATTAACCCCTATTCTCTTCAATTAGTTGCAGACATGGCGCGAAAAAAGCAAGTATCAAGGAAGGGTGTCAAGAGGAAGAGGAGCGAGAACCCATCCTTCTTGGGCCCCCGATTCCATCAGGATCGCTATCACGAGCAATACAACATCTTATACTTAAAGGGGTTCGGTGCTACCCACTACATCGACTGGAGCGTGCTCCATGAGCTTGAGATTGAGCAAACGGTCTGAAGCATGATTTCCTTTGGAGGATGGGATCGAGCCTTTGCCATTTCAGAGCACGTGTACAGAGACATAGTACTCGAGGTCTTATGTGGTTTTGAGGTTGATCGGAGTCACTTCACAGCTGGGACCCCAAATGCCATTAGATTTCAGGTCCACGGTGTTATGAGGCAGCTTAGCATTACAGACTTCTCCATCCATCTGGGCCTATACGATCGAGCATTCACAGAGACAGACGAGTACCGAGAGTTAGCCGTCGACTTCCTCGTACACACGCCCTTCCGTGCTTATTGGAGACAGGTCTCCAGAGCATCGACAGCATACCCGAAGAAGGTGTCATGCCTATTCCAAATAGTTGGGTATTCTAGTGCCTGGCCAGCATGTGAATCCCTCAGAAAGGGGGAGCTACACTCTATGTTAATCTTGCTCCCTCGGAAAGTCGAATCCATTAGGGATGCCCTACCAGGATTGATATGAAAAGAAAAAGAGAAAAGCAAAAACTTGAAAAGAAAAGAACCAAAAGAAAGTTTTTTTTAAGGGCTAGTTGTTTTGTACTTAGGGCCTCAAGGAACCTCTAGAGTCCACTGAGGGTATACTTGCCACTCTAAGACTCGGGAATATGGTAAGTGGAGTGAAAATCTCATCTAGGGCTATACTAAATTGTGTCATGGAATAGACCTAAGTACAAGGTGTTGAAATAGGAAAATACAAATGCTAATGGTGAATGCTTTGAGTAGAATAAAATGCAAATACTTTATAGCCTGAGGTTGAGCGCTTCTCATGTCTTGAAATTTTATTTCTTTGTTCACTTGAGGACAAGCAAATGCTTAAGTGGGGATTTTGTGATAAGCGTTCAATTGATCTATCACTTCCTTATACACTATGCATGTAATTCCGACTAATTTTAGCCCATTAGTACCTAATTAGTGTTAATTCTTACTTAAAGGGCACTAGAGAGCTTCGAGAGAAAAATGGAAGTAACGTGGCACAAATCAAGGCTAAACTCCATGTTATTGAAGCTGTGCGGGCCAGCGTGCGCCCGCATGCACCCGCACAAAGTAGGAAACGGTCTATATACGCTCGCATACACCCGCGTGAGCATTCTGAGCACACATCTCCAGATTCTTACAGAGATCTGTGCAACCGACCGTGCGCCCGCATCACAGAACGCACAGAGCTGGAGATAGAGTGTATGGTTAGCCGTGCACCTACACAACTCACGCTTCAAACACAACCTAACCCATTTTTATGGCTGACTTGAATCCAGATTTAGCTGATTTGGACACCATTTATGTTACCTGACCTGGACCCTATAAACAAGGGATTTTAGGGTTTGAGAGGGGGGCTTGGAACTTGGAACTCATCACCTCTTTTGGAGGCTCCCACCCTTCCTCCATCTTGGATATTAGGGCTTCATTGAAGATCTTGGAGCAAGAAGGTGACGGCAAGCATCGAAGGGGCATCTCCACATACCCGCCAACGGTCCTCTAATGGTGGAGGGAAGGGTGTTTTATATTATGTCTCATTTCTTTCTCTTGAATCTTGTGTTGGATTTGTTTTCCCCTTTGATGGGGAACTATAACTTGCTAGATACTTGGGTATAATGAACCTCTGAATTTATGTTTAACTTTGTTTGTATGCATTTCTATATTTGAATGAGTGTTTCAATATTTTAAGAACCTATTGGATGTAATGTATGGTATTGATGGTTTACGTTGTGACAGCTCTAAATGTCAATCTAGATCTTTAGGGTTGTAGACAATTAATGCTCCCTCTATATACATATAGATATACTTCAATAGGTTGGGGTTGTTAATACGCTGAGAGATTGGGTGTTTAGACGAGAGACTCCTTTAGATTTATTATTCTCACAACTCTTCCAAGATATGTGTTCCCTAGAATGTTAATGCATTGATGAAATTAGATTAGTAACTCGCCTCGACGGAGGGTGTGAAAGTATTGTAGGAATTTTTGGTCCATAAACTAACGTTCATTAATCAGAAATCCATACTTGCCCCAATTTATGAACATCCGGAGGGGATTCATTGCTCGAGTATCTCCCTATTATTATTGATTGCCATTACTACTCTCATCAAGTTGGTTTCAAGCTACTTTCAATTTAGAAATTAGATTAGGATTTCAACAACCTTTGAATAGGCTAGGTTGCAAACAATTAGATAGAATTAGTGGCATAGGTCTCTGTGGGTTCGACATCCAACTTTCAAAGTCCACGTTACTACTTGGTACGACCCGTGCACTTGCGGTATAAACATAAGCATTAGGCTCACATCATTTACTACAGTTTAACAAAGCATAATGACTCTCGTTTCTACTTTGTGAGGAAAATTCTTGAAGAATGCCATATTTCTGTTATCAAGATTTGCACTTCAAACAATCTAGCTGATATGTTGACAATATTGCTCTTAGACTTGATTCAGTGTTTGAAACTTTGAAGAAGCTCTTAGAAGGCAGTGGTACATGTCAACAGACGAATTCACACTTGTAGCTCAAGATGATTGTTTGTATGCGGTTTTACAACTGAGAATTGTTGCCAAGATGGAGAATTGTCGAAAGTTGTCTCAAATTTGTAGCTGAAGATCGAGTCAAATCGGGTCTAACAGGATTTGGGGTATAAATACTATGTTTTGGGGCTAGAGTTTTTTAGCCTTTGAGAGAGCTTTGTATCCATGATTTACTATTAGGAGAAGGCTTGAGTCTTACTCTAATTATGATTAGAGATAAGATTGATTGAGAAATAGATGTTTAAATCCTATTAGAGATAAGATTGATTTAGAGATAGATGTTTGAGTCCTATTCATAACAAAATAGGAGTTGTCATTAGACATCTATTAATAAGGCTCTAATCTATTGGGGAGGCAATCTTGAATCCTGTATTGAACATTGATTTTAGTGGATTGACCCTTGCACTGCAACTCGTGGACGTAGTAATTTGCCAAACCACATAAATCTGTTTGTCTCTCTCTGTTTTCCCGTGATTGTTTGTTTTACTTTGATTGCTCTATTGCATATTGGTGATTGGTAGATTAGAGATTGGTTAATTGCATATTTCCAAGGAATTGCTTGTTCATGTTCATCTGTTTTTCCTTAATCTGAACCAAATCTAAGAGGAAAGTTGAGGGTTATTTGCATTACAGGATTTATCATTGAAGAAGCGCTAGCAGAGAGAATGAACAAAAGATGGCAATGCTGTAGATTTTTAGCTGAAGCAGGTTACTAAACAAAGTAGCAAGTGTGAGGGGATGAAGAAGCTTGTTTGCCAATTCATTTCTTTTTATAGCGACAAGATTGGGCATGAGTTCTCCCTCCAAAAAGATTAGGGACAAATTAATCTTACGTTATTCAAAAAAGATTCATTGTTGACTGATGGAAGAGACCAGTGGGGATGAGTTGCGAAATGGAGAGATTGACCAAAAATAAAAAAATGTCAAAATGTCTGAGCAATCAGAAGAAATTATGTTGGATCCTTAAAAATAATTTTCCCACAAAAAATCCCAACAAATAAAGCTGTGTGAATCTCAATTTGCGGGTAGCTCATGATGTCAATCGGGTCGTACTGCAGGCACTATTCATGCCTGTGTTGGAACGAATAGTGCTGGGGGTTGTCCTGGCATGGGGTACGACCCAGATTGGCTGGTCTTGTGTTGTGCAGCGGGCTAACTCATTTTATTTTTAGTTTTTCGAAAACATTCAAAAAATAAAAAAATTGCACAAAAATCAAGAAAAATAATAAAAATTTGCCAAAAAAGAAAAACTTATAAAAGATTCATAAAAACTTATAATTTCAAAAACATATATTGGAAAACTAAATAAGTTATGTATTATGACAGAGGTGAAAGTGGGAAGACAGGAGGCGCCCATCTAGCCATCCAAATGAAGAAGCATCCAGGAAACATCTAGGAAACTTCTGCTCTGATTTACGTATGATCCTATCAAGATCAATATGGTTTCTACTCGGATCCGAACCCAACTTAGCTTGGACCAGAGACAATTACAAATTAGAAGTCTCCTTCGGAAATCCTGATCAGGTCGCTACTTTCCGTCCGGATTCACTGGGGTATTTTCCATCCGGCTCAACAAAACAACTCCCGTTCGGACCACCGTAAAGAATCACCTATTCGGAGACTCTACTAGGAATCCTGCTCGGATAATTCTATTCAGAAATGCTACTTGAAAATTCTATTCAGAAATACTACTTGAAAATTCTACCCAAGAATCCTAGTACTAAGCTCAGTCATGCAGAATGGGAAGGCTGCGGGGGCCCATCTAAAAGCCTCTAAAAGGAATGACGGCTGGAAAATTTGGGCACCAAGCTCCTCCAAGAGCTGAGCTGGAAGACTTGGGCGTTAAGCTTCTCCTAGGGCTAAGCTGGCAGACTTGGGTGCCAAGCTTCTCCTAGGGCTGAGTTGGCAAACTTGGCGATCAAGCTTCTCCAAGCCAAACGTTTATAAAAGAGGAGGAGCGGCTCTATAAAAGAAAAAAGATAGAAGACGGTGAAGCACTGCCCCTCTAGTAACCCATCTTCCTCCTTCCTCACTCTATACTCTTTCTAGAATACTCTATCCTCCATGTAATTTCTATGAGTTCATAGTGTGCTTCACTCTCAAGAGAGAGACCCATGGTTTTTCCCTGATCTCGAGGGTTTTCCACGTTAAATCTTGTGTCTCCTTTCACTTTGGTCTAATTTCTCTTTAATTTTCAGGGTAAAAATCTCAAGAGGTTACCAAACTATGCTCATATTTCACTTTGAGTACCAAATTTCAATTTGTATCTTTTTTATTACCCTACTTCTATTTTATTTCAGCGGGAGGGTACCCGAGGGATTCCGATTGGGATTAGCTGACGTGGTCGCTGGATAAGCCACATGAAGGGTATTGAAATCCTAATTTACAGAAATCTTAACTAATTGAACAACATTTGGGGAAAAAAACAACATTTGAACTTGATTTCGATAAAGTCAAAGGGAACAACATTTGAAATCAAGGTTCAAATGTTGTTCAATTAGTTAGGATTTTTGTAAATTAGGATTTCAATGCTCTCCACTTGGCTAATCCGACAGCCACGCCAGATAATTACCGTCGGTTTCCCTCGAGTACCTTTCCTTTAAAATCAAATAAAAGCATGGTGACCAAAAAGATACAAATTGAAGTTTGTTATCCAAAGTGAAATATGGGTATAGTTCGGTGACCTCTCAAGATTTTTACCCTTAATTTTCTGCTGGTTTCGGGTCCACATTTAAACAAATTCTATCGTTAAAGTGAGATTGGGTTTGATCTCGAAGCAAAACCTTTCTTAGCGTCAACATATTTGATTTTTCATTTTTGAACCATTTTGAGGTTTTTTAAATTTTTAATAGATAGAAAATAATTTTTATGTAATGGCGATGGTGTATTATGAGTTTTTCAAAATCGTAGTTAGATCATTATTTTACTAATTTAGTTTTTCATAAATGTTATATATATATATATATCATGTATGTATGCATTTAGAAATAATTAATTACTTTAAAAAGAGTGCATGTTAAATATTCAAATTTTAAAAGATAAATTAAAATTATTATAATTGGTAGGTGGATCATTATTTTAGTAAATTTATATTTTAATGAATCTTGTATAGAAATAATTATTTAGTTTAAGAAGGATGCTTATTAAAAATTCAAATTTAAAATAAAATAAAATAAAATCAAAAGTTTTATAAACTTGTGCCGGCCCGCGTGCTTGGGCCGGCACAACACGCCGCGCTGTGTGCTGTGTCTGTCCACAGGTCGGGTGAATGTGGCCTAGCACGAGCCCGCAAGCACGGCCTAGCTAGGTAAACACAATCCAGAACGCTAACACTACTCCGTTGACACCTTCCTCTATGGGTAGCCATTCCTTCTTATTCCCACTATAGTGGAGAATCAGAACGAGCCGTCAGGTGCAGTATGAACTATGTCGATTTTGCAATTATTTGAACAGGGTATCTAACACGAGATCTGGTGGAAAGGAACTTGCCACCCATAGCTCTGTTTTCTATTATCTCAGTTGTGGTGTCCTTTTCCTTACTCACGTGCCTAGCTTATCCTTTCCTTTATTGGAGATGACGTGACGTGCCCTATCAATATTTTAGCTTTAAATAGAAAAATATGTACTAATTGCATGTTCGATAACTTCATTTTATTTCAAGACTCACTAATTAGCTATATATACAGTGCTCGATCGTCTTTTGCACTCTCCATCAAGATCCGACTTAGTGCTCTCCCTCTCTCTCTCTCTCTCTCTTTCCATCTGTATATCTTGTGATTTTGAGCTTGTGCTAATAATAATGGGTAGTACTGCTACCTATTTCCATGTTACTTCACTTGCTTGCAGTGCTCTGATCTCTTCAGTTTCAAGGCTTGCACTACCAATTGATCAAAAATGTAAGAAGAACGTCCATAATCGAAAGTACTCATCCAATTACTTCAGAGCTGATCAACACTTGGAGTACTCTTCTTCATCAACTCCACGTAGATCTGCAAATTTCAAACCAAGCATATGGCCTGATGATTATATTCAATCCTTAAATACTGATGATCACATGGTACGTAAGCTTCATGAACATCGATCCTCATCATCGATCTCTCATCATATATATTATTATGCTAAGATTCATTCTGTTGTTTAGTTTTACATGATATATATATATATTACCAGAAACTTCTACATTTAATTTGTCCAAAACACATATATTAAATGTTCTCATTTTCTTGTGTGAATCAAAACTGAAAAATTTTCTTATTTTCTTCATCACTTTGACACTTTCTATGGTACGTATTTCTTTACTATATATGGTTGAAATGAAAAAGTGGGGAAGAAGAGATGAATAATTAAGCTAGAGTGGGAGGAGAGAGAAAAGCTGACCGGTAGGAAATGGGGGAATAAAAAGTATATATGAATTTTACTGGCTACATACACAATTATTTTTAAGGCTTTTAAATTAATATTTAAAAACCTTAAAAAATATGGATTTAAGTAATTCTATCACCTTGATTATGTTAAGATGGATTTGTAAGTACTTAGTTACTCTTATAAAAATTTAATATGAATTTTTATTCCAAATCTTAATAATTAGTCTTAATAACAAATAAAAACCAGATAATAAATTGAAAATTGAAAATTTTTAATATGAAAACCTTAATATCTATTTATTTATATTCTTTTAAAAAATTAAGTTGGTAGAATCGGTTATAAATTCTTTTGTTAGTTTTGAACTTGAAATTATTAATTTTTAATATGAAAAAAAGTTAGACGGGACTGATTATAAAAATGGAAAAAAAAAACTAAATTCATGAAGTCTGTTTGTAGTTTTGAACCTTCATAAATTAAAAAACTTGTATTTAGAATGTCAGCTTCATACATTTTTTTGTAAGAAAAGAATGGTGAAGTCGTCCTGGAAAACACCAAGCCAACTCAAAAACACTAGCTATTTTTAAATTACTTTCAACTAAAATGTATGTTGCAAATTATTTTATTTTTGGGGTATTTTAAAGGTAAAAAGTCATTTTTTGTCCTTGTATTATAGTATATTATTCATTTTGGTCTTTGTACTATGAAAATGTTCAATACAGTCCTTATATTATATGAGCTTGAGCAATTACGGTTTCTAAGGCTAACGTAGCAGCCAACTAGCATACGGCTCCAATACAGACATTTTTATTATGACGTGGCAACTTACATGGCATGTTGACGTGGCATGATACCTGAACTTTCAATATATTTATCGTTTAATGCTGACATGGCATGCCGGCTCAGATGACACGCCAGCATGCTGAAGTGGCATGCCACGTGGAAAAAAAATCTAAAAAAATCTAAAAAAAATTATGGCCACTTAGTATTACATTTTTTGACAAGATTTTGTACCGTAATCACAACAATCAACCAGGAAAATTGCTAGAAAATGAATCTGCACAAACAAAATATATGTTGTTTTATATCTCCATATCTTTTTCTGATTTTTTTTAGATTTTTAATATTTTTCGCTATGTGGCATACCACATCAGCGGATACGTCAGCATTAGTTGATTAACATGGTAGTAGTTTGGTTTTTGTGCCATGTTAGCTGCCACGTCATAATAAAATATATCTGTATTCAGCCTGTATGCCAAGTGGCTACCAAGTCAGCCTGTATGCCAAGTGGCTACCAAGTCAGCCCTAGGGACTGTAATTGCCAAAACTTTCAAAGTACAAGGACCGTATTGAACATTTTCATTGTACAGGGACCAATATGAACATTACACCATAGTACAGGGACCAAAAATGCATTTTTGCCTATTTTAAAAGATTATTCTATTTATAGATAACGTATGAAAAATATTTAATAACAAATACTTGATTCAAGGTTATGGCTTAACGGTGACAGGTGGTGAGCGGCGGAGTTCTTGACGAAGTACTAATCGACAACTAATCAGAGGGGAAAGGAGGGATGGTTCGTGTTGGAAACGCAAGACCTCACCGGAGAGGGTGGTAACCGTGACAAGGCCAAGAAGACCCCCTCCGAACCAAAAGAATAATAGGGAAACTTGGACAGTCCCTAGCGGGAGAATCTCACATACGTTGAGGTCTTCAAGGGAGAGGGGGCAAGAATTTCATCATCTCGAACCTCACGATGCCATTTTGACCTTTGAAGGAGAACTCAAATAAGGGAGAATGGACCAAGGTCCAGTTCAAGCGTTGCCATCACTAGCAAAGCGAGCTAGGAGCCTCCACGAAGGCTGGAGCATCGATCGTAGCTTCAAGATGATCACCCCCCACAATTCAAACACCGACAGGACTAGTCCAAGTTTGTGGACAATGTCTAAGGCCGGTACACAAAGTTATTGGATGCCCACGATGATTTGTCACCGCTATAGTGAGGCTAGTCATCGGGCCAACGAATGCGAGCGTGATACAGCTCGAGAGCACAAGGAAAGCTTACGCAAATGACCACCAGCTCCAACAACTGAACAACAGCTAATCGCGAGAGCTCCTATGACCAAATAGTGCATGTGGCTAATCAAAGCTTGGATCTCTTCATGGAGGAGCTCCACTTTTGTTCTGCAGCATCATGGTGGTTGGAGCTTCACCTCGTGGCCTACCTTGCCGTTGAGAGGGAGAAGGGCGTAGGAATGAGAGTCTACCAAGGAAAGTGATGGGGACGGTGCGTTGGTCTCGTTCGCCCCCGTCAGTACTCCACAGAAGAAGGGGGAGAGGAGCGTGGGGCTAGGCTTCAGCAAGGGAAAAGAAAGAAAAGAGGGAGATAATTTCTCTCAAGAAATGGCCAACCTTGCTTTACATTCATAACCTTTTAATTTTTTTTGGTCTAATACCCAATTTAGTCACTCTATTATACCGAACCGACATAATAGAGTGACTAAATTGGGCAGTAGACCAAAAAAAAAATTAAAAGGTTATGAATGTAAAGCAAGGTTGGCCATTTCTTGAGAAGCCTAGCCCCACGCTCCTCTCCCCCTTCTTCCGTGGAGCACCGACGGGGTCTAATACCCAATTTTTTGGTCTTATGAAGTAGTTGTTTTACATTCATAACTTTAATGTTTATTTAATTGTTAATCACCCCAATTTATTCCTTGGAAATTACCCAATAATTATTCAGAAATCGGGGCTTTACAGCTCACTATAATAATGGTGTGACAGGTAGCTTTCTTGGCATGAGTGCACCCTCAGTCGAACTTGCTCCTCGTCAAGATAGGCCAGCAAACCACAAGGAGCCAAATTTCGCAATGGGGACCCAACACAAGTGCTAAGTTAATGCACTCGTGAACTCACTGACAAGGCACAAGTTGACCAATCGAGGAGCTACGTGTGGAGGTGGTGAGACCTAAAGCAATTCAACTACAGTGGGGCTCGGGGGCGGGTGGGCTTTGGGAGACTCGAATGGCCAGAGCGAGCCTACTCTTATTGCTAGCCGACCTCATGCAAATCTGACCTAGAATTTCAACCCATTTCATGTAACAGTGGAAGAAAATAATGGAAATGAATACCCATTAAACAATTCAGCTATATTACCTCTAATGGTCAAGCTCATGACCATCACATAGAAGTCATTAAGCAAAATAAAGATGAAATCACTATAAAATTAACCAAGCCCAATGATCAAAGAGATGATAATCATCAACAAATTATTCAAATAGGTGAAGGCCTTAGCATCGACAGAATTAAGAAAAACCTAAGTCTTATCTGGGGCTTATGGAACTTTGTGACCAATAAACCATGGGAATTCCTAGACGAGGAAGAGGGTCAACTCGAATAGGGAAAAGACAAAGACATAAATGACCCTATCACTGGCCCTAACCAAAAATACGTTGGAAACACCGGCAGGTCAATGGGAAGGTCAAGAAAGATAAAACTTGATGCTACAAACACCAACCAAAACAAATCTACCACGAAAGATATCACTGGAAACAAAAGAATAATGGACAAAATCGACCCTGAAGATATGTCCTCAACTTTATCCATTGTTTCGCTAACTTTATCTGAATAGCCGACAAAGACATTATATTAGTAACACTAATGGTGGGAGTGGACCTGGGACACTCAGGGGATGACATGGGCACATACTTAGCATACACGTGTCACCTAGAAACTGAGAGAATCAATAGTGTGATAGGTGGTATCAACTAAGTAGCCACGACCACCGCATAGCTATAATATGAAGTTAGGTGGTTGGGAAAGAGGAAAAAAAGATTCCTCATCAGGGAGTATCTTATGACATAAGAAGTGGACATCTTTTGTTTACATGAAAAAAAACTTGTTGTTATCGACAATAGCATCTAGAGATCAATTGGAGGGAACACATACAGTGAGAGTCTAGTGCTACCAGACAACAACACTCGTGGGGGATGCTGTATTGGATGGAACTCCAGCAAATTCAAGGAAATCAGTAGATACATAGATATTTATCCAATCTCAGTCATTCTTGAGGACATAACAAGAAATTACATATGGATGCTAACAAATGTTTGTGGATCATGTGATAGGAGCCAGAAAAATAGCTTATGTAATAAAATAATATCCATTAGATCAAGATGGGATGGCTTGAGGATAATCGGAGGAGACTTCAATGCCACTAGGGAAAGAAGGGAACAAAATAGGGGACAATATAATGATACAAAGTTATAGGGCTTTGACCACACAATTTGAACACTATAACTTTTGACCCACCATATTAAGGCTGTCAATTCACATGGACAAATGGGCGATCTACTCCGACCATGGAAGGACCAGATTGATTGTTGCTCTCAATAGAATGGATAAGATACTTCCCAAGGATTTGGCAATATACACTCCCACGTATTCGATCAGATCATACCCCTATATGTCTTGAATGCGGGTCCTATGATAAAATCAGAAGCCCATTTAAATTCAATAGAGAATGGGGTCATAAGGAGGGCTTCTGGGAAAGGATGAGAAAATGGTGGATGGGAACAACCTATGAGAGGAATGGTGCCTTCCTCATTGTAAAAAACCTCACACTAATCAAAGCATGTTGAGGAAATGTAGCAAGGAGACTTACAAAAAACCTATTAAACAAAAAGAGGACCTTCATGCTAAATTAGAAGCCTTTGACATTATACAAGATGAGAGGGACCTTCAAGGGAATGAATGAAAAGATTACCTCACCGTACAACACATATACGATGATATAATAAGAGTGGAAGAGGCACACTGGCGATAGTGCTCAAGAATCACCTGGCTGAGGGAAAGAGAAAATAACACAAAATTCTTCCATGTGGTTGCTAACAAACGAAGATGTTGTAACTAGATATATGCCATCGAACACTAGAGTCACACAGTGGCAAGGGAGACTAAAATCAATAAAGTCTTCTCTAAACATTTCACAAAGCTTTTAGGCATAGCCCCTAACTTTAGATATATCATAAACTGGAGTGATTTGTTCTCCCATAAGGAACATCAAGACCTCCGCCACTTAGAGGGTCCATTAATCGTGGAGGTAACCTGCAGTCCAGAAACTTATCTTGGACAAGGCACCAAGGCCTGATGGCTTCCCTTTGACCATCTTTAAAAAAGAATGAGAGTTCGTCAAGGACAATCTTATACTTTTTCAAGACTTCTATAGTGGATAAGTGCAAATAGAAAGGATAAACTGGGCACACATCACCCTCATTCAAAAAAATGAGTCACTTAAGGAGGTAAAAGACTACAGGTCAATCAACCTTATAAAATATTCATGAAAATAATGACAAAGTTCTTGAAAATAGGCTTCAAACGATCATTGTTGAGCTGATTGATGAATCTGAAATGACCTTCATCAAAGGATGATCTATAGAATATAACATCATAGTTGCTGAAGAAATAATATACAAAATGGAGACACATAACTATGGGGCTGCTATGTTGAAGATAGACTTCGAGAAGGCCTTTGATACAATAGATTGGAACTTCTTGAGAGATGTTATTAGAGCAAGGGGATTTGGTCCTAGATGGGTCTCATTGATAAAGGTCATCTTACTTTCATCCAAATCAAAACTGCTAATTAACCGGAAACCCACAGGATATATTAGACATAAGAGGGGCCAGAGACAAGGAGACTTACTATCTCTCCTTCTATTTGTCATAGAAGTTGATATGTTCAACTCCATGATAACCAAACCAACTAGGGAAAACATTTATGAGGGCATTCCGTATGGAGAATAGGAGGATGATGAAATCACTTTCCTCCAATATGCGGATGACTTTCTTATCTTTTGCTCAGGGGACATAAGCCACCATAGAACCCTGAAGCTCATCTTTACCTCTACGAAGGACTTTCAGGACTCCTTATAAACTACTTCAAGAGCTCCATCATCCCATTCAAGATGGGAGAGATGAAAATCAAGGTCATGGGTACTACTATCAACTGGCATGTAGCGAAGCTGTCAATCAACTACCTGGGTGTCCCTCTATAAAAAATGAAGCCTAAAAAATAGGAGTGGACCCAACTCATTGACAAAATTAAAACAAAAAAGATTAGCACATTGAAGGGTTGACTGCTCTCTATGGCTGGAAAAAATCACCGTCATAAACTCAGTCATTTCAGCCATCCCAAACTACAGCTACCAATATACAAACGGCCATAGTGGGAAGCTAAGCGTATTGGCAGCCTACGAATGTACCTCCTTTGGCAAGGGGTGGATCTAAATGGCAAAGCATATCAATTGGTAAGTTGGCAACGATTATGCCAGCCCAAGGAGTGGGGTTGGTGGGCATCATAGACCTCAAATGCTTTATTGTGATGATGATTAGGAAATGGTGGCAGAGACTTACCACTAGACAAGTCAACATATGTCAGAAAATCATGCAAAACAACTACTTCATAAGTACATATATTAAACCGGCCTCTACGAGAGCATCGTATTTCTAGAAGAGACTATTAGCCCAGTAGAAGATCCTAGAAATAGGTATTAAGGTTAATGTAGGAAAGGACAACACCACTAACCTTTGGCATGACAAACGGGTCTAGGGCCAAGCACAAAGCAACCTCTTCCCTTCACTCCAAGAGTCTATTAAAGATCATTACCTATCACTTATGAAGGTGAGGTGCAACCATCTACATGTCATACCATTACTAAAATTGGGACCACTAACCAAGGAGGGGACAAGGGAACTAGGAGAACTACTGGGGCTCTAGACTCCACACAAGAAGAAAGAGAAGACATCATGACCTAGAACCTAAGGACTAATGGGAAATTCTTAGTTAAATCACTATATACATTCATTGTGGATGGCGACATATGAGGATAATTCCCCAATAGCCTTTGTGGACTCCCCTGCCCAAAAAAGATAAAGTTATTCACAAGGTTGGCAATGGTTTCACTTTGAAAAATAATTAATTATTATTTAATTAAAAAAATAAAAGAATCATCATCCCTTAGAGAGGGATGAGAGCGTCCCTGTAATTTTAAGGGATGTCATCATCCCTTGGAGAGACGACAAGGCCATCCCCGTCCATCTCCATCCAGCTCACCAAACACTAGGATAGAGATGGATGCCATCCCTTTCCATCCCTCTCCATCCCACTTACCAAACAACCCTGTCATGGTTTTGAAATCGTAGTTCTTTATCAACTACCTCTAATTGATGAAAGAAGAAACACCATAAGAAAATGAAAACTTCAAAACTATGGGTGCTTTGTTGGAAACAATCTAATAAGATAGGTGAGTAGTACTAGTAAATTAAAGGGTTAAAGCCATTTTTGGTCCCTAGAAAGAGGTCCAATGTTCATTTTCATCCTAAATTTCAAAAGTTGTTCAATGAGTCCTGATTTTTGAGTATTCTCATCACATTTGGTCCCCATTAATCGATGTGGCTCGACATGTTTATCTGAATAAAATACATGATATTTATTTGTTTTCTTTATTTTACAGGTGGTCGTATTTTGATGACGTGGCGGGTCAGCTGGATTGTTGACGTGGCTGCCATGTAGCAAAATTTTTAATTATTTTTAATTTTTTAATTTTCTAATTTTTAATTTTTTAATTTTTAATTTTTTAATTTTAATTTTAATTTTAATTTTATTTATTTATTTATTTATTTATTTATTATTTTATCTTTTTTTATTTTATATTTTTTATTTATTCAAAAAATAAAAAATAAAAAATAAAAGATACAAAATTAAAAATAAATAAATAATAAAAAAATAAAATAAAAATATTTTTTTAAAAAAATTGCCACCTAGCATGCCACGGCAGCAGTCCAGTTGGCCCGCCACGTCATCAAAATACGGCCACCTCTAAAATAAAAATAAATAAATAAATAGCATGTATTTCATTCGTATGTTACGTCAGCGCTACATCAATGTGAGGGACCAAATGTGACAGAATACTGAAAATACAGAGATTGTATTGAACAACTTTTGAAATTTAGGATGGAAATGAGCGATGAACCTCTTAATTTCTAGGGACCAAAAATGGCTTTATATCCACTTTTTTAGCTCTTGGTATATGATTTCATGTGGATGAGAATAGATCTTTATATTTTATGGTCTATTCTAATTTTTTTCAAAGCATTTTTTACTTAGGAGGAGAAAATTGCATCAAGGATTGAAAAGTTGAAGGATGATACAAGCCATTTGTTTCATGAGAAGAAAGAAATTGTCGATCAATTAAAGTTCATTGACACTCTACGACAGCTTGGAGTCGCATATCACTTTCATAGAGAGATCAAGGATGCCATAAAACATATATATAGTTTGATGAACACAGACAAAATGTTGAAGGATGACATATTTGCCACCTCACTATTCTTTAGGCTTGCACGAGAGTATGGTTTTGAGATTTCTGAAGGTAAGTTATGTAATATTTCATAATATACATTCATTTTACAACGGTTGCATTGCAGTTTTTTTTTCCTTTTGAAAAATAAAATAAATAAAATCTTAATAATTAGTTTGTTATTTTCTTCATATCATTTCCATATCATTAAAATAATTATCTCAATTAAACTGAAGCAATGGTTTAGTTTTCTTAAATTTTCACTTTAACCTACTTAATATTCTATATTTTTAACATGGTATCAATGGTTAATGTTTATGACATTGCTTTATTTCTCTTCCCTCTCATCACTAGTAGACCTATTAATTTGTGATTTATTAAATATGCATTTTTATTCAGGCTAGAAAGTATGGAATTGATTTTAACTTTGATATATCTTCTCTTGAACAGAGGTTTTTGATGGCTTCAAAGATAAGGATGGTAACTTCAATATGAGCCTTTGCAATGACATAAGAGGAATGCTTAGCTTGTATGAGGCCTCCTATCTTGTGATTGAAGGGGAGGATACATTGGAGGAAGCTAGGGTTTTCACAACAAAACACCTTAAAGCCATCACCAATAATGACATAGATCCAATACTTAAGGAGCATGTAAAACATGCATTGGAGATGCCACTACATTGGAGGATCCCAAGGTTGCACAACTACTATTTCATTGGCATGTATGAGAAGGAAGATAACATGAACTCTAATTTGCTTGAGTTTGCAAAGTTGGAATACAACATGGTCCAAAGTATACATAAAAGAGAACTCAAACAATGTTCAAGGTTAGAACTGGACTTTGGAGTGAACTATATATGTTAAAGCTACAAGGAACACTGAGTTTAATATATAGAAGTCACAAGAGAGAGAACTACTCTATTTTATTATGTATGATAATACTTAAATATAGAGGACTATTTTATTTACAATATACAGAGATACAAGGTTATATATGAGAGATATCAATGTATGACAAATATAAATGTAATTCACTTGTTAACAATACTTCCTTCAAATGATATCAATTCAATCTATAAACTTAAAAGGAAATGAGAAGCTAGGGAATCCTGGACATTTATATTCTTGTTTAATTAATCAATGTGAAACTATTAATTATTGCAGGTGGTGGACTAAGCTTGGTCTTCTTAATTATGAAGATATAAGCTTCTCCAGAGATCGATTGGTTGAAAATTACTTATTTGCTATGGGATGGGAATCTAGAGCAAAATTCTCTTTTTTTCGTGAGATACTTACCAAAGTTAATTGTCTGGTTACAGTCATAGATGATATTTATGATGTTTATGGTACACTCAATGAGCTTGAGCAATTTACTGCTGCTGTTGATAGGTGATCAATAAGCACTTGTTTCACTGACTCACAAAGAAAAACTCACTAATAATGTCATATAGTTTTTTGGTCTTGCAGATGGGATGCTAATGCCCTAGACAACCTCCCAAAGTACATGAAGATATGTTTTCTAGCACTCTTCAACACCACAAATGATACTGCATACAAGGTCCTCAAAATGAAGGATGTGAACTGCATTCCATACCTAAAGAAAGCAGTACTTTCTCAACTTATATATCATCAACACAACTTGCTTTTTTTCATTTTAATCTTCATTATTTCTTTTAGATACATTACTATATTATCTTGCACATGTATAAGACAGTATATCATGATCTTATACATGCTTTGTCCTTTGTAACTTGAATATATTACATATTCACTATTATTAATAGTATCTGACTTTCTTCATAACCATCCAGTGGGCAGAATTATGCAGAGCATATTTTGTGGAGGCAAAATGGGCCCACAGTAACTACCAACCAACAATCAAAGAATATTTGGAGAATGGATGGATTTCCATTTGTGCTCCTCCAGCAGTCATTCATTCATTTGTTTGCATAACTGAATTTATATCAGAGGAAGCTTTGGAATGCCTTGAAAATTATCCAACTGTAATGCGCCAAGCATTTCTAATTTTTCGTCTCTGTGATGATCTTGGAACTTCAACGGTAGGTCATCAAACTCTTGCTTTATATAGATTCTACACAGTATTATAATTATTAGTGTTAGTCACTTACTAGGACTTTCTTATAAGTCAGTTGTTATTTTTAATACATCAATAAATTTTGTAAATTTATTTTAATTTTTTATCATTAATTAACCTCAGATAATAAATTCGCATAAGAAAATACCATAACATATGTCGACAAATAATACCTTAGGTAATAAAGAGGTACATTGAATATTAATAAATAGAAAAAAGAACACTATTAAACACAACTAAAAATAAATGAACTCAAGCATGAATTTTGAAATAAAAGTCAAAAAGAAAACATTCAAAATTTACAAGAACATGATAGGTGCGTATCATCTAAAATTATCATTTGGTTTAAACCAATCAATATTTTCATCTCTTATAAGATTATAAATTACACCAAACAAAATATTAAGTATTTCAAGACTCTTGAAGTACGATCAATTTCCTATTCAAGATTTTTATTTTTATTTTTATGACAACTAATTATTACTATTAAACTAACATGGTTTATCATCTACCTGAATAATTTATGTTTTAGGAAGAGATGAACAGAGGCGATGTTATGAAATCCATCCAATGCTATATGCATGAGAAAGCTGTATCAGAAGTAATTGCTCGGGACTACATAAGAGGTACAATAAGAGAAGCATGGAAGAAGTTGAATACAAGTCTCCTTACAACGAGTTCTCCATTTGAGGAATCCTTCATTAATTTGGCCCTAAGCATTGCTCGTATGGCACACTGCATCTATGAACATGGTGATGGATATGGTGAACAAAATCATGAAACAAAAGATGGAGTTATATCTCTCTTGATTGAACCCGTTTCCCTTGATAAAATTGAACTTTAATCTTGCATACTTTACGTTTTTAAAACAAATTGTAATCTTGATGCAATGATGCCTACTATGCTTGTGCATGCTATTTCATTAATCTTTGAGTAGTTAATGTATGCCCCTGATTATATATATGCAAGAGAGGATATAAAGAACAAGCATATATCTTGAGTTTCTAAACCAATTTTCCATGTCATGTTATGACCACTTTTTGAGATGATAAATATAGGTAATCATTATGTGTTAGCACGTTAGTACATTATATCATAAGTGTCATCTTTACTGATTCCTACATATTATGCTCTTCAAAGTAGTCTTCTCCCCTTGAGATTCAAATATTAGAAATAATGGTGAAATGACCACCCAACTGAAACAATCAACACCTAGAGGAAGACCAAGGAAGCCCAAGGAAGCCCATGGGACTAGCATCAGAAAATGAACAACCGCCAAACATGCCACTAGAGCAATCTCACCTGTCAGGCTCCAAAAGGAGAGTGCACCGAATAGACCCAGAAGGTATGACCTCTATTATCTATACTGTTTCCCTTATTTTATCTAAATGGTTTGATAGGGAATTAAAATCGGTTCCTTTCTTATAGGAATGGACTTAGGACACTCAAAGAGCAACACCTCCTATACTTAGCACACATGAGTCTGATGTAATCAGAAAGAACTACGAGGAAAAAGGGAAGCAACTAGGCTACCCCTATACCCCGGATAGACCCAAAGGGGAAAAAATTCATAATGAAAATCATATCCTAGAATGTGAGATGGTTGGGAAAATGGGAAAAATGTTTTCTAGTACATGACTAGCTTCATCTACATAAGATTGACATGTCTTGTCTACAAGAGAAAAAACTCACTTCTATAGATAATAGAATTTGGAGATCCAGTTGAGGAGGCCATTATGATGGAAGATTAGTACTGTTAGCAATTAACACAAAAGGCCAATGTTGCTTCTGGCGGAAAAGCACACATTTCAAGCTAATAAATAGCTATCTAGAGATTTTATAAATAACTTCTATCTTAGAGGACCTTCCCAACTCCAAGCAATAGATTTACACAATGGTTATGGACCCTGCAAAGAACTCTTAAAGGACTCTTCTAGGATAAAATAAAAAGGATAAAAAAATAAGTGGTAGGGCCCATGGATACTAGAGGAGACTTACATGTGACGAGGAAGCACAAAGAGAGAAAGATGGGGCCCAATAATGTCCATGAAAAGGAGGCCTTCAATGGGTTAATACACAACCTACAATTGTATGATGTGCCACTCTTAGGAAGAAACTTCACATGGACCAATGGGTGCTTAAGGCCGACACTCACACACTTAGATAGATTCCTCATTTCATTATATTGGGAGGCCTCTTTCTCCATAATCTCGCAAATAGCTCCCCCAAGAATCCACTCATATCATGCACCAATATGCCTGGATTGTGGTTCCCATGACCTTAGACAATACCCTTTCCATTTTATAGAGACTAGGCAAAGCTGAAAGGTTTATGGGACAATATCAAATCAGGGTGGCAAAGGAATGACTAAACATGAAGCATGGATTTTACTCTAACAAAGAAGCTAACACTTATATGAGAGAGACTCAGCAAATAACACAAGAAAACATTGGAAATGATAATAAAAAGAAAAAGGAGCTGCTAGATTGAAGAAGAAAAACATATAAAAGGAAGCTCAACAACTTTCATGGAAGAAGGAAGAGATCATTTCCTAACAATGAGAAAATGAAAATATTATCAGAGAAGAAGAATCACATCAGAAGCAATGCTCAAGGATAACTTGCTTAAAAGAAGGAGATTGTAATACCAAATCCTTCCATATAGTGACAAACCAATGCAAGAACATGAATAGGATCAACCATATCTAGGACCGAGGAGAACCCTACAAAACCCTGATGATATATAAAGAGTGATTTTGGCATGCTATACTAAGCTCTTTGGATCCAAGAGGGATGTATGATACAAAATAGATTGGAATACGATGTTCGATCAAAAAGGAGAGAATATGCCTATTACACCTGGATAATTTCTTTACTATAGATGAAATCCTCAGGCCATTCAGGAGCTAAGCCCAAACACACCAAGACCAGACAGGTTTTTTATGTCCATTTACCCATAATGGTGGAAGATTCTCACGGGATATGTGTATCAAATTTTCAAAGATTGTACCATGAGTAGGCAAACCTCGAAAGAATCAATTGAACCCACATCCTACTCATCCCAAAAACTGCTTCACCAGATACTATCAATGACTATAGGCCAATAAGCCTTCTAAACTGATCTATGAAAATGATCACCAAGGTCTTAGCCATACGACTACAAGCCATTATCTGAAGACAAGGTGATGAAAGTTAAATATCATTCATAAAAGGTAGATGCATACAGGATAAAATTGTGGCAACGACTAAACTAATCTTTTGCATTGGATGGAGTAGAGTAAATGAGGCTTTTGTCAAAGTTGACTTTGAAAAGGCTTTTGATTATATCGACTTGGACTTCCTCCTTGAAGTATTGGAAGTACAAGGATTCAGACCAAATTAGGTTAGTTGGGTTCGAAAAAATCTTACACACCTCCAAGGCCGGTGACCTTCTATCCTTGCTCTTTTTCATGTTGGCAACGTATGTCTTAAGCACTATGCTTACTAGAGCATCAAAAGCAAACATCAGAGGAATTTGTTGTGCCAACGACCTATTAGTCTTTGAATTAGGGGAGGCGTCTCATTTCAAGATACTAAAGCTTATTTTCTACATCTATGAGGGATTCTAAATTCTCCGGATCGTCTAGAAAAAGAGTGTCATCATTCAAATAAGATCAGATGGTCAAAATCAGAATGTCATATATGAAATTATAAACTGAAAAACTGGGATCCCTGCCCATAAACTACTTGGGTATGCTAATATCATGTGCATGCGCGGGGGGAGGGGGTGGGGGGGTGCAGAGCACATAGTACTATTGAACTCAAGACTCTTTGCCATACCATACCCAACTACTTGATGCCCATATATTAACTACTAGAGTGGGTAACGAGTAGCATTGATAACCATCATCTTAACTTACTGTAGAAGGGACTTGAACTAAACTCATACAAACTTGTGAAATGGAATTGGATAAGTTGGCCAAAGGAGCATGGTAGATTGGGAATAATCAATTGGAAGAGCTTCAATGCTAAACTTCTTGGATAATGGCCTTGGAGAAGACTTATGGGGGTAGCCGGAATATGACAAAGGATACTAAACATGGCATACTTTTAGAACTCCTACTTTGATCCTTTTCGTAAACCACCACCATGTTTTTATACTTCAAGAAGGGCATCTTGGAGCAATGAGATGCAACATTGGAAAGGATTTCCTCAAGAGTAGGGGTAGGATCAATAATAAAAACTGTTGGTTTGATGACTAGATTGAAGGGCAATCACCATGGAACCTATTCCTCACTTCAAAGCCTTATGTAGAATGTTAGCTCCCAAAAGAGGGCTATATTCATGTGCATTTATGCTTAGAATTGAACCGGTTTATGCGCTTTAAAGTTATAGTTTTGATATTTTTGTTTAATTGTACGAATCGTATTCTCAGTCTCTTATTTTATTACATTAGTGTAATTTAGACGCAAATGGATGTTTTATTACACTAATGTGAGCTCATGTTAATCTTGATAGGTTCGAAGCATCTGGGATCAAAAAGACGGAAGATATGAAGTTTAAGGATGAAATCCACCAATTTTAGAGAAAACAGAGACTGGGCATTAATGAGTACACAGAGTGCACCATATCTCTCCCGTAAGTTATGGGGTCGATTAAGTAGAAAAGTACCCTATGGTAGTGTAGTCGAATTCACAGGGACTAGAATCCTAGTACTAACTATCGTTTGCTATTTTAGGGTAGTCGATCAAGTAGTAAAGTACCCTAAGTTGGAAGTCTAGTGAGATAACTAATTAACCTAAAAAGTAAACTAGCACAAACAATTGGTAGATTGGGAGAGATCAAAGATGAGATATGGCACCTCGGATCGCAATCCCCTAGGAATCCTTTAATCGACTAACTTCTTAATATTGGTTATCTGATGATCTATCCTTGGAGAGCATGACATATGCACCCGATCTCCTCTTGGTATGTATAGCATACCCTATTACCTATATGCCTAAATCTAACTTGATAAGATCTTCTCTTTCTAACTTGGTAGATATGCAATTTGGGCCTTCGTACATGCAGACTACAAGTATAGGCATGATGATACCTAAATCTAACCTACAGAGACGCATTATCCTAATCAAGCAAGATATATGATCAGGGCTACCGCTCTGCAAACCATAACCATAGGCATAATAGACAATCCACAAGAACAATAAATATGAAGACGGAACCAATAATAAATAAAAGAAGTCAATAATAAATTCATCCTATGGTTCATGTGTCTGAGGCACCACAAGGGGTATTAGCCTCTCATGCTAATGGAAATAACAATAGTAATCAAGAAGAGAGACATAGATTGAAAAATGGACCACTACTCCCCTGCTCGATGTCTTCTCTACCTTCTAGTCTCCTCTGAAACCCTAGCCATCGCTGTAAAGATCGGCTCGTAACTGATCCGACCAAATTTCCCATCTTATGGTGAATATACGATGTTATTTATGGATTTCAGATCAGTGAAGCACAGGTGTATTGATCTCAAACACGCCCGTATTGACCTATCGCGTTCTGAATTGACGCAGTTTGGAATTCCCGAGAGACGCATGGGTAGATGCATGCCTGTGTTCATTAGCACACCCGTGTTTACCTAAGCAAGGTGTCTTTTCAGCCTTTTTCATCCCGTTTTCTCCCATTTCTCGTTCCTTTAACTTCGGGAATCTATTTTACCTACTCAATCACAAAACAAACCCAAAGGAGCACAAAAATAGGGAAATCGATGCAAAATAATGGGATAAGTTCAAGCAAATTGGGTGAAAATATATGCATAATTATTCAATTATCAGGCATCGCAAGTGTGAAGAGGAAACTCACAATGCCCATTGTAGAGTATCACTAGAGAGCGAGCATCATGACACTCGATCTTGAGTGTGGCGATGCCCGCATAACTACTATATAAGTGATGCGATGCAACTGCAAATGTACAGGTCATAATCAAGTAATAATTAGTTGACTTGGAAGTCGGGTTATTGATCCTTAGGGAGATGGAAATACTAGTACCCACTACTCATCTACTATTTAGTCGATCCAAAAGTGAGTGATTATCCTAAGTCTAAACTAAGAAATTGCAAAGCACAAGCAAGGGGTCGAATTTCTCTTGAAATCAAACAATCATGAAAGGGCATACTTGGGTGATTGATTCCCCCTTTGATTTCTAAAGGATGGATGGAACTCTCTATGATGGTACTTGGTGAATTCTTGGCCAAGGGTTCCTAAGGTTCTTTCACTCCCTCTCTCGAGGTGAATTACTAATCCTAGGCCCTTACCGATGGTGTTCTAGGAAACCCAAATCTTGGAGGGATTACGGGAATAATACGTCTAAAGGACTCGCTCTCCTTAGTACCAGGGGCTCTCGGTATACTCATAATCCCCTCTATTGGAGATGGTCTACACATGGGGAGGCACTTGCTTCTTCCCCCATATGGACAACAAAAATCCCTCCGGGCTCTCGCAACGTAGAGGGGTTCACTTATATTAAAACATCCAATAGATATATAGATTTATCCAAGCATTCATACATAGAAAGTAATCATCAATTAAACCATATTCAAGGGGTCATCAACACCCAAGTATCTACAAAATAAGCTTTCTATGGAAGGAGAGCAATAATCCAACACAGAGATGCAAGAAATCAAAGGGTTCATGATAAACAAGGATATTACATACACTATTGGTGGATTCCTTGACTCCTCTCCAAGCTTTTGCCGCCTTTTCTCCTCCTTCTAGGGTTGGTGATGAAGATCTCCAAACCCTAATGAAGCTCTCCTTTCTCCCCCAAAGCTAGCACATCCTCTAAAACCCCCAATCTTTTCATTATATCCCCCTTTCTTAGTGTTTTAGAGCCTCATTTATGATTTTGCCCTTACCTAGGTCCATAGATTTGTAGGAAACTTACAATATCTGGGCCCATATATGGGCCATATACGGGCCTGTATAGACTCATGGTAGACCTATACGGGCGTATATTAGACCGTATGAGTGCATGTATGGCCTTATACGGGGTGGTGTACGGTCCCCAGGCGATTGACTGTAGAAGCCTTGATTCTCCAGGTCCATACGGGCCATATGGAAGCCCGTATGCCTTTTTTTTTCTCCAGAAATGCTTCCTTTCGGCCTCAATTTCTCTTGAAAAGCTTCCTTTCTCCTGGGTTCTCGATATCTTGATCTGTTTATCAAAATAAACACATTTTAAGTGTCGGTGGGCCAAAACTCCTCAAAATTGCATGAAAATATACAAGAATATGGTATAGAATCATGCCCAAATGAACACTTACCATATCTCCACACTTAAAGGTTTGCTTGTCCTCAAGCAAAGAAAAGAAATTAATAAAAGAATTGATAAGTGTTCATCCTCCGGCTATAGAACTTATGACTCAACTCTTTTTTCAAGTTCACCATACAAGTTTTTCTTCTCCCATTTCCACACCAGGGTATAGATCGATCTCGTGAAATTTTTTTCAATATAGTTCTAGACAAAGCTTGTTCACTCCACATGCCATGTTCCAAAATCTTTGCAAGACAAGCATATCCTCAATGGGATCCAGAAAATCCTTGAGGCCCTATGATCAATGAAGCTCCCCTATATTAGATAAGTGGTGGACAAGCTAGAAGGAATAAATTTTTTTTTTTTCTATTATAATTCGGGTTGGGCATCCTTAATTGATCCAACTTTCCTGCGCTAAAGACTAATGTAGAGTATAGTTCCCCCTTTTTGCAGGGTACTCATGCTAATTAGGCACCGAAGCACTTAGCTACTAAGGTGGCTACGGCTCTACATGGTTGTGTTTGTGCTAAGCGGTGATTTTTTGAATTGAGGAATGCTCTTATCAGGAGCTGGAACCCCAAACTACTTCATCATAACAAGCAGTGGAATGCTATCTTTATTGTTTTATAACTACTATGTACAAACTATTTTATTCTCTTCTTTACTTGTCAACTAGGTCATATTATGAGTAGTTAGAGATTTGAACTAGTGCCACGAAGACTCTTGGAGCCATTAAAAATGATGATTAGCTATTAAAGTCAAGAGAACATGACAATGAGTTATTTATTGTCTCTAAAGATTATGAGTACCACAAAGATCTTCTCTAAGTGCCCATGGCGTTTTATAGGAGAATTTGACAAAATTATGTGCTAAGATGGTGCCCTAGAAATAGAATGTGTGAACGGTGCACAAATGAAAGACATGACTCTGCATAATACCGCTGAGCAAATAAAAGCAACACAGAAAGTAAAAAAACACATGAACACAAGTAACAAGAGATGTCTCGATCCTCAGAAAGCCGGATCATCTGCTAATGCCTCGGGTAATGTTGTAGAGGATCCCTGAGATGGAGAACGTACAAATGGTGCCTGCCCACTGATAAAAAGGGAGTGTTCAGTGAACTAGTCTCTCAACTGATGCTCCTCCTCAAGGATCTGGGTCCGTATCTCGCGATGCTCAGCAAGAATGGTATCCTAGACTGCGCGGACCTCAGATATTTGCTTCTTCAATCTCTCTAAACGACTCTTAGAAGCTGAGGAAGGGATCTGGCCAGCAGGTGATTGTGGCTCGGAGTCCTCAAAAGTCGGACTCATGATCATCAGGACTCTCTGTTGCTGCCTGTCCAACATGCGTGTAACGGCTGCCTGAATGCTCGACGAGCCCTATCTGACATAGAGTGCTCATCTCAATGGAGTCATAAGTTGCAGCCGCTACATATCCTCCGTCCTCTCCTCAAGGCCCAACCCTACGATAAGGCGGGTGATGTAAGGGCTAGCGTTAATGGCCTTAAGGTGGGTGCTTTACCCCTGATGCACTAAATAGTCAGCGAGTACATATCCCAGATGGATGGGTACTAACTCGAAAATTCTGTACAAAAGGAAGCGCTTGGTGCCTATGACGACGCCGATGTTATTATCCCTCCCTGCGATGGTGCAGCTAACAAGGCCGTGGATGTAGCGGTGGACCGAATAAGACATGAGAGACGCCTTGTTGTTCCCATAGCACCCTCCAAGCTGAAGCCAATATTAGCTAGGCGTGATGAAGAGCTCGGGGAAGGCGGTAAGGAGTTCCTTGTATTCACGGTTGTGGATGGACTCGCTATCGTAGAACCCCATGTACATGGAGAAGCGTGTATAGCTTATGGTCCTTCTTTCCCCAAAGAGTTGGAATGATAAGGCGGTGAGAGACTGCTCTGACACGGCTCTCATGTTGATCTCAAAGGTGCTCAGAACCTCCAAGGTAGCCTAGCTAAACAACTCATGGTTGATCGCGAATAGCTTGTCCCAGCTACCAACAAAAAGCATCACTCAGACTTGGTCGGCAATCCCGAGTTGAGTGAGGACCTCCCAATTAATGAAACATGTATGCCTGAAGGGTTTGGCGGCTAGGTGATGATAGCAGTAGAGGAAGCGCTCCTCCTAGAAATGTGGCAAGTCGGACAAGGATCCCTCCCCTGTCTTGCTCTTCTTTGAGGCGATTTGCTTTCGAGGCATGTGTACAAAATAATTGAAAAGGGTGTTAGAACAACTGAGAATATTGAGAATCAAACAAAAATTGTGCACTACGGCCCTTGATTGGCCCTATACGAGCTATTATATGGGTTGTTATACGACACGTATAACCCTTCTTGGGGGCCATATGGGATTATATACGGCTCGTATGCGCCTGGCCGCGCGGGTGCCGGCGGCCATGGCGATTCCTTTCCCCACTTACATCCAAATCACACCCATTTCACATCCTAAACTCTATACATGCCTTTAATCAAAGTATTGTGACAAAAATTTGACGCAAAATCATACAATCATCACCCATTCTGATAAGTGTTCATTTGAGCATAATTTTATACTATATTCCTATATGTTTGGCATGTAATTGTGAAGCCTTTTTGCCCACCGATACTTAAAATGTATTTACTTTCATCAACAGAGAATGATATAGGGACCCCGGAGGAAAGAAAGCATTTCGAGAGAAACTGGGATCCCAGAGCACCTAGAAGGACCCATACGGGCAAGCATACGGGCTGACATACGGTCGTATACTGGCCCCTGAAGGGAATACGGGCCAGTATACGGCCCGTATGATAGCTGATATAATGATTAGCCCGTATACGAGCCCCTATGAAGGTGGTTGGCCCATGTACGGGCTGACATACGCCCGTATACGGGCGCGTACATCATCAATTTGGGCGAATCAGCAGATCTTGAAGGGGGAAAATAGGTAAATCTCACCCTTAAAACCGTAGGGGTATAAAAGCGAACGAAAGGAGGGCTTTAGGGGGGAGCTTGGGGAGATATAGGAAATCTTGGGGGAAAAGCTTGGAGGTCTTCACCTAGAGGCCATTGGAGCAAGAGGAAGGGAAACCTTTGGAATAAGATCAAGAAGCCATCAATGGTGATTTCATTGGATTTACATACTATATCTTCTTTGGTTTCTTTCATCTTTGTTTTGGATTGTTGCCCTCGTACCATGGAGGGCTAATTTTGTAGATGCTTGGATGATTGATGAACCCTTGGACATGATTTAATTAGTGTTGGTTCTCTATTCTTGAATGCTTGGTTATATTCATTGAGTCTATTGGATGTTTTAACGTGAGTGAATCCCTCTACGTTGCGAGAGCCCGGAGAGATTTTCGTAGTCCATATGGGGGAAGAAGTGAACGCCTCCCCATGTGTAGAACATTTTCAATGGAGGGGATTGTGAGTATACCGGGAACCTGGGTACTAAGGAGAGCGAGTCCTTTAGATGAATTATTCCCATAATCCTTCCAAGAAATAGGTTCAGGAACATAATCAGTAAGGGCACTAGGATTAGTAACTCACCTCGGGATGAGGGAGTGAAAGCACGATAGGAACCCTTGGCCAAGAATTAACCAAGTGTCGAGACAGAGAATAGCATTCATCCTTTAGAAGTCCAAGGGGGATTCAATTGTCCGAGCATCCCCTTCTTATGATTGTTTGACCTTATGAGCAACCCGATTCCTTTGTTCATGATTTCATTTGATTAGTTTAGAATTTAGTATAATCAACCACCCTAGACCGACTAATTAGTAGAAGAATAGTGGGTACTAGTACTTCCATCTCCATGCGGATCGACAACCCAACTTTCACGTCCACTTTATTACTTGTGACGACCCGTACACTTACGGTTGCATCTCATCAAGTTTTTGGCACCATTGCAGGGGAGAATTGGATTACTAGGAAAGCTAGGAATTTACTACTTTAGTCATTTTGTTTTTATCCCTTTACTTTGTCTCTTTGTTTTGTTTTTCATTTCATTGGAATTTTGGATACTAATCCTCATCTCTTGAATATATTGCGAGGGAGCCACATGGTTATATCCAGAAGCGAACTGTTAAAAAAGCTAGAGGCACTAGATCGGTGGATTGAAGAAAAACTAGCCAATCAATCCACGAATTCATCACGAGGACAGTTGATGGAAACCATCCCATTTGATGTGGTATATGCCTTATAGGGATCAGAGACTAGCCCGATATCAGGAGAGAGATCTCAAGAAGGGTCGTATGATGAAGACACACAGTACTGTCATGACTTTTTAATGGAACTCCTAATAGACAGAATGAAGCCCTTTTGCATTCAAAGGGACTAGCCAGGGAAGAGAATCCAAATCATGATCGTCGGCCATGAACATTGATCTCATACGGGATGAGAAACACAATGATACACCCTCAGATTCAGAAGAAAAGTCCATCATAGAATCGGAGGAAGAATTGGAAGAACTGGATAAGAACTTGAAGAAGTTAAAGCCATCAGTAGTTGAGCCCCCACAGTTGGAGTTGAAAGAATTACCTAGTCATCTTGAGTACGCCTTTCTAGCCGAAGACTCAAAGCTCCCGGTCATCATTGCATCTAATCTAACAAGCTCACAGAAGGGGAAGCTACTGCAAGTCCTTGAGAGACATAAGAGGACCATAGTATGGAAAATATCCGACATTAAAGGGATCAGCCCATCATTGTGCACCCACAAGATTCTTATGGAAGACAACTACCGACTCTCTATCCAACCTCAAAGTAAGGCTGAACCCAAATATGCAGGAGGTGGTCAAGTCAAAAGTGCTCAAGCTCTTGGATGTCGGGGTCATTTACCCCATCTCCGATAGCGCATGGGTGAGTCCCGTCCAGGTGGTACCGAAAAAAGGAGGGATGAGGGTGGTCACGAATGAAAAGGATGAATTAATTCCTACAAGAATTGTCACCGCCGTGAGAGTATGTATTGACTATAGGAAGTTGAATGATGCCACAAGGAAGGATCATTTTCCTCTACCATTTATTGATCAGATGCTTGAGAGATTAGCCGGACACTCTTATTATTGTTTCCTAGACGGCCTTTCTGGGTGCTTCCAAATCCCCATTGCTCCCGAAGACCAAGAGAAGACCACATTCACCTGTCCATATGGTACTTTTGCTTACCGCCGTATGCCTTTTGGGTTGTGCAATGCACCGGCCACTTTTCAACGATGTATGTTAGCTATCTTCGAAGACTTTGTGGAGAACATTATGGCGGTATTTATGGATGACTTCTCGGTCTTTGGAGACTCATTTGACTTTTGTCTCACAAACCTAGAGAAGATGTTAATATGATGTGAAGAAACCAACTTGGTGCTAAGTTGGGAGAAATGTCATTTCATGGTCCAAGAAGGAATTGTTTTGGGTCACAAAATCTATAGCAAGGGTATTGAAGTGGACCACCACTGAAAATGAGCTCCTTGCTATAATGTTTGCATTTGATAAGTTCCGACCCTACTTAGTACTTTCCAAGGTTGTAGTGTACACCGATTACTCACCACTGCGCTATCTCATGACTAAACCGGACGCCAAACCAAGATTGATCCGTTGGGTACTATTGTTGCAAGAATTTGATTTGGAAATAAAGGATAAACAAGGTGCCGAGAACCTAGCAGCCGATCACTTATCCCGATTGGAAAACCCAAATAGAGACTTGTTGAAGGAGAGGGATATCAAGGAAGAGTTCCCAGAGGAGTATTTATACAACCTTCAAGTGATACAGGGACAAACACCAGTGATGAGTGAGGAGAAGGAAACACCCTGGTTCGCCGACATTGCAAATTATCTAGTTGTTGGATCTCTTCCAAAATCATACAACTATTCACAAAAAAGAAAGTTTTTCGCGGAACTGAAATATTATACATGGGATGATCCCTACTTGTTTCGCATTTGTGTCGATCAAGTTATAAGAAGGTGTGTCTCGAGGGAAGAAGGGTTAAAAATTGTGGAGCATTGTCACAGGACCTGCAGGTGGGCACTACAGTGCAAATAAAACAGCAAGGAAGATCCTCGATGCGGGGTTTTACTGGCCAACCTTGTTCCACGATGCACAGGGATATGTTCAATCGTGTGATAGGTGTCAGCGATTTGGCAATATATCTAAGCGAGATGAGATGCCACAGAGCTCGGTTCAAGTGTGCGAAGTATTTGATGTTTGGGGAATCGATTTCATGGGCTATTTCCCAACATCTCACGAAAACAGATTCATCTTGGTGGCGGTGGATTATGTTTCGAAGTGGGTAGAAGCACAAGCCCTACCAACTAGTGATGCAAGGGGAGTTGTTGGATTCCTCAAGAAATTATTTTCTCGTTTCAGCACTCCACGAGCCATTATTAGTGATCGGGGGACACATTTTTGTAATGCTCAATTCACAAAGAACCTAAAGCAATACAATGTCGTCCACCGCACTTCTACACCATATCACCCTTAAACGAGCGGACAAGTGGAGGTATCTAACATACAACTAAAGAGAATCCTTGAAAAGACAGTTGCACAGAGTCGAAAGGATTGGGCAGACAAACTAGATGATGCACTCTGGGCTTATCGCACTGCATACAAGGCACTAATTGGTAGTACCCCCTACAGGCTTGTTTACTGTAAAGCATGTCACCTACCGGTTGAACTTGAGCACAAAGCTTATTGGGCAACCAAATTCTTAAATTTTGATACCTCACTCGTAGGCACTAAACGAAAATTTTAGTTAGATGAACTCGAAGAATGGAGATTATTTGCATATGAAAATTCAAGATTATATAAAGAACAGGTCAAAAAGCGCCATGATCGAGCACTGAAGCATCATAAACAATTCAAGGAGGGGACCAGGTACTACTGTTCAACTCAAGGCTTAAACTTTTTCCAGGAAAGCTACGATCCAGGTGGTCCAGACCTTTCACTTTCACCAAAGTTCACCCTCACGGAGCTGTAGAGATTAATCACCATGATAGGGGTACATTCAAGGTAAACGGCCATCGGCTCAAACCATACCATTTTCAATGCTTTAAGGGAGGAGCCAATGAAAGCTTCAAGGTATTTGAACCCCCATGAGGTAAGGTAAAGGTAAGTCAAGCTAGTGACGTTAAACAAGCGCTTCTTGGGAGGCAACCCAAGCTCTTGAAAATATTTTTCTTTCTTTTTAGTTGCAAGCTTCTTTAGTTAGATTGTGTGTTTGAAATAAATGATTGAGATGTATCATGTCCATTTCTATGATATCTTGCATCATCATGATGGTTGTCAATCCATTTATAGCCCTAGAAAACGTGATTGTCATTAGGGAGCGCGAGGATGACTCGAATGGTGTCCTGGATTGGCTACATAAGCCAAACCCAGGCCCATACGGGGTACCATACGGCCTTTCATACGGCCGTATGGAGCCTCCAGTGGGTTATACGGGCTGTCATACGGCCCGTATACATGGCCGTATGACACGCCCAGTGCCATATACGGGTTGTTATACGACCTGTATACGGGCCCGTATACAGCCAGGTTTGGGACGTTTTAAAGGGCAACTCCTCCATTCATTTTTCAAAACCTAGCCGCCCCACTCCTTCTCCATAGAAATCCAAGACCTCTCCTCGCCGAGGAGACTTCCTTCTTCGATTTTGGGCTTCATTCTCCTTTAGGTATGCATTCTAATACGTTGTTTTGTCGACATTGTTCATCTTCACCATTTTGGAAACCTAGGGATTCAATGGATGCATTTTGAATGGATTTTTGCTTTTTGTGTCAAATTTTTTGCTTGAATGTGTTGATCTATGGCATGTCTAGATGTTTAGAAAGAGATTAGGATGTGAATGGAGTGTAAAGGAAGGGTTGTAGACCATGGGGGTCGGCGCCGCTGTGCCCTGACGCATACGGGCCGTATAGCAGCCCGTATGGGCCCCGGGTACCCCTATACGGTCTGGTATACAGCCCGTATGGAAACCCGTATAGGGCCCAGTGAAGGCCGTAGTGCGCAACATTCTATTAAATTTTTGTAAATTCTTGTACGCACTAACATCCTTTTCGATTATTTTTGTAGATATGCCGAGGAAAGTTGTGGCATCCAAGAAAAGGTGGACCGGCGAAGGATCCTTCACCACACCTCATTTTGAGGCGAATCACTTCTTCCACCACTACCAGAGGCTGGCCGCCAAGCCCTTTGGGCGAACGCGGTACATCGATTGGGGCGTAGTCACCCAGTTTGGGATCGCGGACCGGGTACAGAGCATGCTCGGGGTTGGTGGATGGGATAAGGTGTTCTCCATCAACGACGAGACCTTCCGGGAGGCGACTCTGGACGTCCTCCGCACGTTCGAGGCCGATCGGAGTTCCATTCAGGAGCGGTCCCTCACAACGATCTCATTCCAGCTCTTCGGAGAGAAGAGGACCATGAGCTATACCCATTCTCATTGCTCATGGGCTTCTACGACATGGAGGCCCTCCACACTCGGGAGCATCGAGAGCTCACCTCCTTCCCCGACCACATCATTACAGCTACGCGCTATTGGATTCAGCTTGGGGGGCGCCATGGGAGCAACAAGGCAACCCTCATGTCTGATCCGGTCCACCACTTCATCCATGCACTCGTCAGCCGCTCCATCGCGAGGCGAGATGACAGCACCGGGAAGGTCACCGTCACCGATCTTTTTATCCTTTACAGCATTTTCGAGCGGGTACCTATCCATCTAGGATATGTACTCGCCGATTACTTGAGGCACCAAGGGACCCACACCCGGCTGAGGACTATCACTGCGGGACCCTACATTACCCGCCTCATCATCGGCATGGGCCTCGAGGAGAAGACGGAGGACATGGAGCGGCTTCAGCTTATGGCTGCCTTGGGGATAAGCACACTATGCCAGATGGGGCTCCTCAAGCACATGGGAGGCCGCTACATATCGGTTGGCTAGAGCGCCGAGAGTTCTGATGATGATGAGGAGTCCGACTCTGAGGACTCCGACAGCCCACCTCCCGTGGACGAGCTTCCATCTTCAGCGAGCCTGAGCCGATTCGAGCGCCTGGAGGAGCAGATCGCGGACATTCGTGCTACCCAGGATACGATTCTCACGGAGCAGCGCCGCTTGGAAGACCAGTTCGCGGAGCTGTCTATCTTTATCCATGAGCACCCAGCGTTTGCACCTCCTCCAGCACAGGAACCACCAGCAGATGACCACGCACTTAGAGGACTTGGACATATCTCTTTCTTTTTATGTTGATGAGACTTATTTTATTGTGCACTTTTTATTTTCGTGCTTTGATGGACTTCTTGCTTTATTTTGCGCATCTTGTATGGCTAGCAAGGGTATCGCCCTGCTACACTCATCCTCTCATTTATCTTTTATAGACTCTCTTGCTTTCCTCTTATCTTTTGTGGAGCTATAATGATTTTCCCTTACTTTGCAGAAGTGGAAATTGAATCAACGCCCCGGGTATTTGCCACGCTTCAACTTCATGGAAGTCAATTGGCATACCAAAATAACCGAGGAAGTTTTATTTCACCTTTCTCCATGCATGTTTCATTTGTGACTTATTGCGTACATTGAGGACAATGTATAATTTTAAGTGTGGAGATGGGTAGCTACCTATCTTTTATATTTGTAAATTCATAGCAAAGCTTTAAGTGTGGAGATAGGTAGCTATTAATGAAATTCATTGCAAACCAAATTTTTGTTATTCATGACTAGCATGCCTCGACGAAGGCCTAAAGGAAACATGTTGGCACACTCTATATCTAGGGCACCATCTTGGCACATAATTTTGGTAAACACTCTTATGAAACTCCATGGGCATATAAAGAATATCTCTGTGACACTTATGATCTTTAAAGACAATAGATAACCCAGTGCCATAATCTTTTGACTTTAATATCTAAGCATTACTTTCAATGGCTCCAAGAAACTTCGTGGCACTAGTTCAAACTTATTAACCCCTCATAGTGTTGTTACCAAGTTGACAAGTAAGAGGCGAAGCAAATAGTTGTATATATAGTAGTTGTCAATCAATAAAGACGGTGTTCTGCTGCTTGTGGTGACAAAGTAGTTTGGGGTTCCGGCTCCTAATCGGAGTGTTCTTCAAGTCGAAAAGTCATTACTTAATATGAACACGCTTAGGTAGAGTTGTAACCACCTTAGTAGCTAAGTGCCCTGGTGCCTGATAAGCATGAACACCTTGCAAAAAGGAGGTACTACACGATACCTTGATCTTCAGAACGGGAAAGTCGGATCTAATGTAGATGCCCTACCCAAAAAAAAAGGTGTTTCCTTCGAACTTGTCCACCATTCTTCTAATAGGGGGCAATTCTTTTTGTTCTTAGGGCCTCAAGGACTTTCTAGAGTCTATTGAGAGCATGCTTATTTTGCTAAGACTTGAGAACATGGCATGTGGAGTGAATAAGCTTTGTTTAGAACTATAATGACGTCTTGCATGAGATCTATTTAAGCCTTGGCGTGGAAATGGGAGAACATAGCACATGGGTGGTGAACTTGAAAAGAGTTAAGCCATATATTTCATGGCCAAGCAAACCTTTAAGTGTGGAGATATTTGATAAGCGTTCATTTTAGCATAATTTTATACTATATTCGTATATGCTTGGCATGTAATTGTGAAGACTTTTTGCCCACCGATACTTAAAATGTATTTATTTTAATCAATAGGGCATGATATAGTGACCCCGGAGGAAAGAAAGCATTTCGAGAGAAACCGGGATCCCAGAGCACCCAGAAGGACCCATACGGGCAAGCATACGGGCTGACATACGGCTGGCCCGTGTACGGGCTGACATATGCACGTATACGGGCCCGTATATTGTCAATTTAGGCGAATCTGCAGATCTTGAAGGGGGCAAATGGGTAAATCTCACCCTTAAAACCCTAGGGGTATAAAAGCGAACAAAAGGAGGGTTTTAGGGCGGAGCTTGGGGAGACATAGGAAATCTTGGGGGAAAAGCTTGGAGGTCCTCACCTAGAGGCCATTGGTGCAAGAGGAAGGGAAACCTTTGGATGAAGATCAAGAAGCCATCAACGGTGATTTCATTGGATTTACATACTATGTCTTCTTTGGTTTCTTTCATCTTTGTTTTGGTTTGTTGCCCTCCTACCATGGAGGGCTAATTTTGTAGATGCTTGGATGATTGATGAACCTTGGACATGATTTAATTAATGTTGGTTCTCTATTCTTGAATTCTTGGTTATATTCATTGAGTCTATTGGATGTTTTAACGTGAGTGAATCTCTCTACGTTGCGAGAGCCCGGAGAGATTCTCGTAGTCCATATGGGGGAAGAAGCGAACGCCTCCCCATGTGTAGACCATCTCCAATGGTGGGGATTGTGAGTATACCGAGAACTCGGGTATTAAGGAGAGTGAGTCCTTTAGATGAATTATTCCCATAATCTTTCCAAGAAATAGGTTCAGGAACATAATCAGTAAGGGCACTAGGATTAGTAACTCACCTCGGGATGAGGGAGTGAAAGCACGATAGGAACCCTTGGCCAAGAATTAACCAAGTGTCGAGATAGAGAATAGCATTCATCCTTAGAAGTCCAAAGGGGATTCAATTGTCCGAGCATCCCCTTCTTATGATTGTTTGACCTTAAGAGCAACCCGATCCCTTTGTTTATGATTTCAATTTGATTAGTTTAGAATTTAGTATAATCAACCACCCTAGACCGGCTAATTAGTAGAAGAATAGTGAGTACTAGTACTTCCATCTCCCTGCGGATCGACAACCCGACTTTCACGTCCACTTTATTACTTGTGACGACTTGTACACTTGCGGTTGCATCGTATCACATTCCTTCAAGATCTATTTATTCAAATGCCCAGGATTCTAAACATGGAGAAGATGAATACAATCGATACATTAAGCCATTAGAAAGCATACCTAGGGAAGAAGGAAGCCCAAAATCAAGAGGAGAGGTCGCGCCGGTGAAGAGGAGGCTCGAATCGACATAGAGAGGGTGTGGGGTCGGCTAGGGTTTGAAATAGAATGAGAGGGGTGCGTTTTATAACACCCCCAATTTGCGTAACTAACCGACCCTATACAGACCCATATACGGGCCATATACAGGCCCGTATATGGCCCTAGCAGTGTCATACGACTGTATATCAACCCATATGACACCCATATAGACCTGGATTTTTCTTATGTAGCCAATTCCAGGATACCATTCGCAACCTCCTCACGCAACCTAACAACAATTATCAATATAGGGCTGTGAATGAAGAACAACCAGCATGATGATGTAAGATAATGTGAACTTGGATATGAAACACCTCATTCATTTATTCCAAACACACAAACTAGCTAAACAAACTGAAAATTGCAAAGAAAGAAAAAGAAATTTTCAAGAACTTGTGTTGCCTCCCAAGAAGCGCTTGTTCACCGTCACTAGCTTGACGTACCTTCATGTTATCTCACGGGGGCTCAAATACCTTGTAGTTCTTATCGGCTCCACCTTTTTGATGAATACATCGTGACAAGGTTTGAGCCTATGGCCGTTTACCTTGAATATACCCGTTTCAGGATGATTAATCTCTACTGCACCTTGAGGATGAACCTTGGTGACGACAAAGGTCCTTGACCATCTTGATCGCAACTTGCCCGGAAATAATTTAAGCCTTGAGTTGAATAGTAGAACATGATCACCCTCCTTGAATTGTTTATGTTGTTTCAATGCTTGATCATGGCGTCTCTTTTTCCGTTTCTTGTATAGTCTGGAATTTTCATATGCGGACAAATGCCATTCTTCAAGCTCAATTAGTTGGAATCTCATTTCATTTCCAGTGAGAAAGTTATCGAAATGTAGGAATTTGATGGCCCCGTAGGCTTTGTGTTCGAGTTCAAATGGCAAGCCGATAGGGGGTATTGCCTATGGGTGCTTTATAGGCGTTTGATATGCCTAAAGTGCATCATCCAATTTTTCTACCCAATCTTTTCTATTATGCGCAATATTTCTTTCAAGGATCTTTTTCAATTATCGGTTAAACACTTCCACTTGGCCACTTGTTTGAGGGTGGTATGGTGTAAAGGTGCGATGCACGACGCCATATCTTTTGAGGATTTTAGCAAACTGTGCATTACAAAAATTTGTTCCCCGATCACTGATAATGGCTCTTAGCATCCCGAACCGAGAGAATAGTTTCTTGAGAAACCCAACAACTCCTCTAGCATCATTAGTGGGTAAAGCTTGTGCCTCTACCCACTTGGAAAATAATCCACTGCTACCAAAATAAATATGTTCCCGTGAGAGTTGGGGAAACACCCCATGAAGTCTATCCCCCAAATATCGAACACTTCACATATTTGCACTGAGCTTTGTGGCATCTCATCGTGTTGAGAGATGTTGCCAGTCCGTTGACATCTATCACAAGATTGAGACTACTTCTATGCATCTTGAAACAGAGTCGACCAATAAAATCCAGAGTCAAGAACCTTTCTTACCGTTTTGTTCGCGCTGTAGTGTCCTCCAGTAGGTCCTGCATGACAATGCTCTAGAATTCTAGACCGTTCCTCTTGCGAAACACATCTCCTCATTACTTGATCAGCGTAAATCCGAAAGAGGTAGAGGTCATCCCATGTATAGTATTTTAGTTCCGCAAAGAACTTCTTCTTCCGTGAGTAGTCATAAGATGTGGGGAGGGATCCGACAACTAGGTAATTTGTAATGTCGGCAAACCAAAGAATTTCCTTTTCCTAATCGATGGCTTGCACTTGCTCGTGTACCACATGTAAACTGTAGAGATGCTCTTCTGGGAACTTCTCCTTGATATCCTCTCCTTCAATAGGTCTCTACTTAGGTTCTCCAACCGGGATAAGTGATCGGTTGCTAAGTTTTCAGCACCCCGTTTGTCCTTTATCTCCAAGTCAAACTCTTGTAAAAGAAGTACTCAGCGAAATAATCGTGATTTAGCCTCCGGTTTAGTTAGGATAGCCTAACACCGAATATTCGGTGTAGACCAAAACATTAGAGAGCACCAAGTACGGCCGGAACTTGTCAAAAGCAAAGATTATGGCAAGAAGCTCCTTCTCAGTAGTGGTGTAGTTTTCTTGGGCTGCTATCAGAGTCTTGCTAGCATAGTAAATGGGTAAGAAGTGTTTGTTCATTCGCTACCCCAAGAGTGTTTGTTCATTCGCCTGCCCCAACTGCATTGTTAGTTGCATCACACATGAGTTTAAACAGAAGATCCCACTCTGATGTGGTCATGATTGGGGCTTGCACGAGTTTCTCCTTCAAGATAGTGAAAGCAGTTAGACACCCCTCATCGAAATTAAATGGGGCATCCTTTTCTAGCAACTCGGCCAATGGCTTGTCAATTTTTGAGAAATCCTTTATGAACCGCATGTAGAAACCGCCGTGTCCCAGAAAACTCCTAATGGCTTTCACTGAAGTAGGTGGGAGTAGTTTCTCAATGGTATCAACCTTTGCTCTGTCTACCTCAATGCCCTTACTTGAAATTTTGTGCCCCAGCACAATAACTTCTTGCACCATGAAATGAAATTTTTCCCAACTTAACACAAAATTGGTTTTCTTACATCGGGCCAACACCTTTTCTAGATTCGTGAGACGGAAATCAAATGAGTCTCCAAAAACTGAAAAGTCATCAATGAATGCCTCCATAATGTCCTCCACAAAATCTTCAAAAATTGCTAACATGCATCGTTAAAATATGGTCGAGGCATTTCATAGTCCAAAAGGTATGCCACGGTAGGTAAATGTCCCATACGTGCAAGTGAACGTAGTTTTCTCTTGGTCTTCGGGGGCCATAGGAATTTGAAAATACCCCAAAAATCCATTAAAAAAACAATAGTAAGAGTGTCCGGCCAATCTCTCAAGCATTTGATCAATGAATAGCAATGGGAAGTGATCTTTCCTTGCGGCATCATTCAACTTCATATAACCAATACACACTCTCCAACCTGTGACTATCCGTGTGGGATCAATTCATTCTTTTCATTGGTCACCACTTTCATCCCCCCTTTTTTAGTACCATTTGAACCGAACTCACCCGATATATAACTCCAACATCTAAGAGCTTAAGCACCTCTGCCTTGACAACTTCTTGCATATTCGGGTTTAGCCTCCTTTGAAGTTGAATGGAAGGTCGGTGGTTATCCTCCATAACGATTTTGTGAGTACAGCATGAAGGGCTGATCCCCTTGATGTTGGATATTTTCCATGCTATGGCCTTCTTATATTTCTTGAGGACTTGTAGTAGCTTCTTCTTTTGTGAGCAAGTAAGATTTGAAGCAATGATGACAAGGAGTTTTGAATTTTAATCCAGAAAAACATACTCAAGATGGCTAGGTAACTCCTTTCGTTCAAGTTGTCGGGAGTCTTCTACTGAGGGCCTTAACTTTTTCATACTCTAATCTAGTTCTTGCAATTCTGCTTCTAATGATGCGGTGGATTTTTTGTCCAGATCCAGAGGTGTGATGTCATGCCTTGCATTTTGTATGAGATCAATGTTCATGGTGTTATTCCCTTGATTGAGAATATTATATTCAATCTGCAAACTTGGTGATGAAGGGACTTCTTCCTGCTGGTTCAAAAACTCCATTAGGTGATTACCACTATACTGTTATGATTCATCACATGATTCCATTGGAACTATATCCCTTGATATGATGTTCTTCTCCTGATATATTGTAGAAGATATTTTCCCTTGAATTTCTGACCCCCACGCGGCATACGCTTCCTCCATTTGGTTGACTTTTAAAAACTAATTTTTTAATGAACAAGTGGACTGGGTTGAAAACTTTTCTTCAATTCAACGATCTAGTCTTTCTAATCTTGATAACACCATTCTCCTCGTGATAGCCATATGATTCCTCGCAGAAAATTTCAAACAATAGGGATTAGCAACGACGAAATCAATTGAACAAAAATAAAACAGACAAAGAAATTAAAATGACTAAATTAGTAAACTCCTAGCTTTCCAAGTAGTTTTAATCTCCCAGGCAAAGGCGCCAAAAACTTGATGCGATGCAACCGTAAGTGTAAGGGTCATAATCAAGTAATAATAGTGGACTTGGAAGTCGGGTTATCGATCCTCAGGGAGATGGAAATACTAGTACCCACTGCTCATCTAGTATCTAGTCGATCCAAAAGTGAGTGATTATCCTAATTCTAAACTAAGAAATTGCAAAACACAAGCAAGGGGTCGAATTTCTCTTGAATCAAACAATCGTGAAAAGGGGATATTTGGGTGATTGATTCCCCCTTGGATTTCTAAAGGATGGATGGAACTCTCTATGATGGTACTTGGTGAATTCTTGGCCAAGGGTTCCTATGGTGCTTTCACTCCCTCTCTCGAGGTGAATTATTAATCCTAGGCCCTTACCGATGATGTTCTAGAGAACCTAAATCTTGGAGGGATTATGGGAATAATACGTCTAAAGGACTCGTTCTCCTTAGTACCAGGGGCTCTCGGTATACTCATAATCCCCTCTATTGGAGATGGTCTACACATGTTGAGGCACTCGCGTCTTCCCCCATATGGACTACAAAAATCCCTCCTAGCTTTCTCAACGTAGAGGGGTTCACTTACATTAAAAGATTCAATAGACACATAGATTCATCCAAGCATTCATACATAGAAAGTAATCATCAATTAAACCATATCCAAGGGATCATCAACACACAAGTATCTACAAAATTAGCTCTTCTTGGAAGGAGAGCAACAATCCAACACAAAGATGCATGAAACCAAAGAGTTCATGATAAACAAGGATATTACATACACCGTTGGTGGATTCCTTGACTCCTCTCCAAGATTATTCCCCCTTTTCCCCTCCTTCCAGGGTTGGTGATGAAGATCTCCAAACCCTAATCAAGCTCTCTTTTCTTCCCCAAAGCTAGCACACCTTTTAAAACTCCCAATATTTTTTATTATATCCCCCTTTCTTAGGGTTATAGAGCATCATTGATGTTTTTGCCCGTGCCTAGGCCCGCTGATATATAGGAAACTTACAACATATGGGCCCGTATACGGGCCATATACTGCCCGTATAGACTCCAGGTAGACCTATACGAGCATATATCAGACCATATGAGTGCTTGTATGACCTCATATGGAGAGGTGTACGGCCCCCAGGCGATTGACCGCAGAGGCCTTGATTCTCCAAGTCCAAACGGGCCGTATGCAAGCCCATATGCCTTGGTTCTTTCTCCAGAAATGCTTTCGTTCGGCATCAATTTCCCTTGAAAAGCTTCCTTTCTCCTGAGGTCTCGATATCCTGCACTGTTTATCAAAATAAACACATTTTAAGTCACAGTGGGCCAAAACTCCTCAAAATTGCATGAAAAACATACAAAAATATGGTATAGAATTATGCTTAAATGAACACTTATTAGTAAGTTCTCAAATTTATCATCCATATCATTTTGAAATCCAAGGGCAAGGCTACGAGCTATGGGTGATTTTAAAGCAATTTCTCAAAGAATTCTAGAGCAAAGGTTTGGATCTTCAAGCTAGGATTGAAGATCCGTTGGATTTTTTTTCTCTACCCCTATTCTTCTCATTTGACCATCAATTATTGTATGGATTTCATTATGAATTCTTTAATGAATGAGATAATGATCTTGATCCTAGGCTGAACTCTAATTCTAGGGTTTTGATGGATCTTAACAATGTTATACTTTGATTCATTTTCTCTCTTAAATGAATGATATTGGATTATTTGCACAACTGATAAGTGCATGATTATACATATATTTCTACAATATTTACATGCACTTATACTATTTCCCTTGCATTGATTCTTTTATTTTTGTGCTCCTTTGGGTATGTTTGTGTGATTGAACAGGTAAATAGGTACCCGGAGCGAAAGAAACGGGAATTTGGACAATCCAAGGCAAAAGGAGTTAAAAAGGGCTCTTGCAGAGAAGTGTACGACCATGCATTCGATCTACATGAGCGCGCTGAAGAGCACGAGCGTGTATCTGCCCATGTAACTCTTTTTGATTTTGAAAACGTGTGAAACTGCGTCGTGGGAAATCTGTAACGCCCCGACCCGGATTCTGGGACCTCGGGCACGTCAACAGATCGGCCGTATCCAAGTGGAGACGCGCCCCACTCGAATACAAGGCCTAAAATGATAAACAGATAATACATTTAACCAAAAGATAATCAATAAATAAACCATAAAGTCTCAGCGGAAACATAATAAATTCAAATAAGGGTCCATAGCCCTCAACACAAACCAGGCCCTACAAGGGTCCTAATAAAATAAAGGCAATGTCCTCACACACAAAGATAAAATAACCTAGGGAGGTTCTCCAACCTCAGCAATATCCCTCCCCAACTCTCGCCGTCCCTGAGCTCGAGTCTACCTACTCCTCAGGACCTGAAATGAGAGAAGAGAAAAGTCGTGAGCTTTCGAATGGAAAGCCCAGTAAGTACCCTGCAAGAATCACAAGGGTCAGCTGAAACGGATATCAATAACATAGGATCATCAAACAAAGGGGCTACACCCCATACAAACAGATCCTAACATCCAACTACAGCCCTCGGGGCCCTGGATGGGAAGTCCAAGAACAGCTGAACAAACACTTCCCCCGGACAGCCAGCCTCAGGCTGTAATAAAGAAACGCAGTCTCTGATCGGTGCAACAGGCCGTGAGCTGACGAACTTATGCGGTCGGTAGCGCCACCTCTACGTGTCGACACGCGGCCGAATCACCCCAATCGAGGGATACGGAGTCTCGGACCCCACTGCAACCGGGCGGAAGATCAGAACTCAATTGGCATGTACCTCCCGGCCAGCACACAAGACCATGTGCCCATGATCAAGCGTCGGCCCACGGGTGGGTAGTCCAACTAAGCATTTCAACAAACGGTAGATCAAACACTACCAAACAGAGCAACCAAGCACATACCAGGAAAGAAACAATCAAACATGTATGTGCATGGAATCAAACAGCAGGTACTCACAACAAATCATGTTAACTAATAGCATCGAACAAAATCAAGAAAACCCATGCAAGGGTGGAAACGACCCAAGAGTGACTTACCTCTAAATCGCTATCCAATGACTGCACCGTATCTGTCTCGTCGAAGATCAACACCCCGCGTCGATATCTGGTAAACATAACCCCGTCTCAAAACAACGCACAAGTGCTCAATAGACATCTAATACTACGGTGCATGTTCACCAAAAGGACCCGGCCCATTATCAAACCCAAGTAATTAATCATTTAATTAAATAACCAATCATTTTAATTAATCCCTTAAAACATGACTACCGGGCCCAAAGCCCAAACTCCAGCCCAAACTTTAATACACATACAATTACCCCATTAATTAAATAAAATCTCTTTTGCTAACAAAATAAAGCCATTCTCATTTTATTTAATTCACTATCATAGTTTCCTTGGCCCAGCCCAAGGCCCAACTACCAAACTACCAAATCCTAATTATTTGAATAAGATCAATTCAATATCTTTACAATTACATAAAATCCTCAAACCAGACTACCAAATGAATCATGGGACAATAATATTTAACCCAAACAAAATTCCACAATACTCTCTCTTTCTTAACTCTCCAGCCAAAAGTCACTAACCAATTTCGAGTACACAAATAATAACAAACTATTAACTATGCTCACTAAATTAATCATGCTCATCCATGACCGGGCAACATTCTAATATTGACCCCTCAAAGCACTCAAACCTCTACAACCCATGCATATCCTGGTTCCATATTAAGAGTTTTAGTAACATAAATATCCCATTATAAGAGTACTTTCCAATCAAACCTATCATCAACATTGGAACCCATAAATCTCCAACAAGTATGCAAGTATAATCCTGAAAACAATCAATTCTCAGCCAACCCAAGGCCACCATAGTTACATAAAATGATAGAGTTCACAGTAAACTCACACAATCATGTAAACATGAATCTATACTAATTTAATAAGCTTTTATCCTCTCTCTTAAATCTTATTCTTCTTATTAACAGAAAACTAAGCTAGTCAACCAAGTGGCTCATTAAAATAACTTAACTTTTCATCCACATAAAGGGCAAGCAATTCAATAATATTTATCATAACAAAGAATCTTCAAGCCACTTGCCCTTCTATGTGTGTGCTGGTTAACAGGGAAAGAAACAGACATTCTTTTACCAAAATAATTCACTAACTAAGTAAAGAATAAATCCATGAACTCATCACACAAAATCATATACTTTCACTACCAAATAAGACCCATTATTTATCTCTTAAGAACCATCACTTCTCTTTCATACCCAGCATTTACTTTCACACACAAACAAAGACTTCAAAACTATCTCGTCCCCAGGATCATATAGCATAGAAATCATGACATAGCACCAGCTAGAAAAATGATTCTGGAAACCTCTCCATCAAGCATGGTAGCATAGAAACCTCTACAGACACTCACAGATCTACTCACTGTCATCATCATCAATATCTCTATTTATACATGCCTAAAGACCCAGATCTATGCCTGCAATTTCACCCACTCAATAATTCCCACAGGGTTTCTATCTAGTTCCTCTTGAACCCATTCCTACAAAATCTCAACAGAATCCTTGAGTCTACTAGCTATCACACCAACAAGGTCACTATCAAACCCGGCCCACTCTCTTCCACTTACGATCTATCACACTCAAACCAACTCTTAGATGACAATCCTCACAGCCTCTCACATCACATAAGATCGCAGCAATCATACATAACCAGATGTCATTATACCTTTGCATAAACCTTTAACACCACCTCTTTCATCTCTTCCTCATACTCAGAATCCTCAAGAATCAGGCTATACCCAACCGGATCCCATACTAAACTCATGGTATAACACCCCAGATCTATTAAACCTTTATCCATTCATAATTACAAACAGGTACTATGCATGCTTCTAGTCTACACATGTGATCATGGCTGGACTAAAGAGCCAGAAACCTCACCTGACTAGTAAGTCACCCTTGGTGTCGTGCGTTCTCACTGTCCTCACGGAATTAACACCACGCCGTTGAGCCTCGCCACCACCCGCTGCCACCACGTACCAGGCTTTGTCTCCTCCGATCGTTGCTGGCACAGGGAAGACGGCTTGCTCGTGCTTGAGAGAAGAGATGAGGCTGCCCGGTGATCTTTACTCCTTTATCAAGCTATAACCGAATATCAGAGCTCCCATGATTCCCTCAACCGCGGAACAAACGCGCACGCACGACTCGCCCATCCTTATCCCTTCGATGCGGACGTAACGGCCGGCGATGTGCAGAACGACTCCCTGAACTTCTTTTATCTCAACTTTAATTGAAAACCCAATAGTAAACGAAATTCATTTCCAGTCCCTCTAATCTAATATAATAACACATGAGTCCTTTTTCATAAATGTATGGCAATTTATTTTTCAGCCCTCAGAAACTTCAGAATTATAGTTTAGTCCCTGAAACCCTCAATTAATCACATAAAATTAATTTCCTTTTTATTCTCTTCTTTTAACAAAGTAATAAAACATCAAGATTTACCCATAAAACCTTGGGTTTTACAAAATCTGTAAAGGCTTGCACGAGATCAACACGCCTATACTTCACAGAATTGAAACCGATAAATAGCCGCCAAATTTACCCTAATTGAGAAAATTTGGCGTATCAGTCTTGGGCGATCTTCACAACGAAGGCTAGGGCTTCGTGAGAAGATTCAAGCTAGAGGAGACATCGAGCAAGGGAATTTTCTATGCTTCTATTTATGACTTCCTCTTGTATCCATGTTATAACTTTCTACAGTATAAGAGGCTAAACCTTCTATGGTGCCTTGGACACATGAACCCTAGGATGAACTTGTTATTGACTTTTTTTTATTGGTTCCCTTGTTATTGATAGTTCTTGTGAATCATCTTTGTATCCTTAATCTTATGATTTATGTGGCTGCATATGCAAGAGGCCCTGATCATACACCTCGTTAGGTTGCAGCTTATCATGATAAGTGTTATTGCTGGTGATTTGTACGGTTACTATTGCTTTAGCTTGAATTTCATAACTTTTTAGGTCACATTTAGGCACAGATGATAGGGTATGATTAGCATGCCGAGAGATTGGGTGTTGCACTAGATAGTTGTATTCTGTCATACCCTCCAAGAACTAGTCTCCATATAACCAGTATTAGAAAGTCAATCATGAGTAAGGGATTCCTAAGGGATTGTGATCTGAGGTGCCATGTTTCATCTATGATTACCACAGTCTACTATCTGTTCACATTAGTTTCTTCTTTAGGTTAATTAGTTAACTACCACAACACTATCCATATTTTAGGCTAGGTAATAGATGATAGTTACTACTAGTGATCTAGTCCTTGTGGATTCAACTACCCTACCTTAGGGTACTTTACTACTTGATCGACCCCATATAGTTGTGGGAGAGATACCGTACACGCTATGCGTGTATTAGTACAACAAATCGGCAGATGATAAACTTCTAAATAAAGTTCTGCCATGCTTGCTCAATGATCTTGGCTAGTGGTTCAACTTCGACCCATTTAGTGAAGTAGTCCACCACCACTATAAAGAACTTCAATTATCTAACACCCATTATGGATGGACCAAGGATATTTATCCCCGAGATAGTGAATTATCTGGGGCGCACTATGGGGTGAGTTTTGTCAGTGGTTTCCTCTGAATCCGTGAATAAAGCTGCCAAGCTTCACATTTTTGAAGACATCTTCAGCTAGGGTCAGCTAGTAGTATCGCTGTCGTAAAACTTTGTGGACAAAGGACCTTGCTCCAAGATGATTGCGTACAAAAAGTAAATATCACAAAAATATAGGAGGAAGACATAATAGAAATCATAAACTTCCAGGATTGATGTCTCCTCCGCCTTCAGCCTTTCTCTAAAACCCTAGTTGTAGATAGAACAATCGGTAAAAGTCCCTTGAAAATTAAATCCGACAGCTTTATATAGACTTAAAATTACGTCACACGACCGTGTTGAAGGTGTGTGTGTGAACGTGTACCTCTTTGGAGTCTTTTGGAATTGCTTTAACATAGTTTCGACGCGTAGACTGTCTTACACACGGGTTCCATACGCCCATTTCAATAGGCACACGATCATGTTATCTGGGATATGGCTGGGTAGAGTAAATCTGGGATACTATTGGATTAATCATTTTTTAATTCCACAAACCCGTGACACGCCATTGTCAAGGGCCATGTCACTCTATGTATAAGTGAATTCTCAGCTCTTTTTGCTCCGAACAGCTCTAATATTTGCTTATTTTCTCTTAGGTACCTAATTATCTGTCCAATCACAAGAAAACAATCAGAAGAGCACAAAAGTAGGGAAAAACTGCAAAAAGATATGTAAAGTGCATGTAAATATAATATAAAAATATATATATTTATGCACTCATTAGCACTTTCCTCTATCTTTCCATGTATTCTCTAATACAAATTGTGCAAGTAACAAGGATGATTTTAGTTCTACTGGTACCTATCTTGTTTATCTCTCTTCCCAATCATATTTCATGCAATTCCAAGAAGCAACGTATAGTGTCTTTCTTCTGAGGCTAAATATCGCTCAGTTGTAATAACTGTAATTGAGCTCCATTGGATTTATTCACTTCTTTCTGAACTTGGTCTTTTTCACTCTCAACAACTAGTGATCTATTATTGTAATTTAGGTGCTTGGAATCTATGCTCCAATATGGTATTTCATTCCTAAATGAAGCACGTTGATTGTAATTATAACAGTACTAAATAGATGTGTTGGCTAGATTGTTAGTGGTGCTCTTTGGTTGACCCGTGTCTCCTCTACAGATAATTTGGCTGATGTCCTCACAAAACCACATATGCATACACTTTTCCTACTCCTAAAGATCAATATTGGAGTCACCTATCAAAGGTCCATCTGGCGGGGGCCTTAGCACAATGGTAAAAGTTATCGCCATGTAACTTGGAGATCACGGGTTCGAGTCTTGGAAACAACCTCTTGGAAAAAGCAAGGTAAGGTTGGGTAAAATAGACATAAGTGATTCAACCCTTCGTCTGACCCCGTGCATAGTGGCGAGCTTTGTAGCTTTAGGTTGCCGTATCTAATTTTAGATTCTTATTCAAGTTAGGATTATTTTTATAGGTTTGTAACATATATATGTTTAGTTTCATTCAATTGACAACAAGACATATTTTTCCCACCTCTATCTCTCATATTATCATCTCTCACAATTGAAATTTGTTAAAGGTCTCATCTATCTACTTCATATGGGCAAATGATTCTCTTGTCCACCTGAGTTACTATTAGACAAATTCTTTAAATTTTTAAGTTCTCCAGTTGTAGATTTCACCATTTATTGCATTCACCCAGGGCCTTGTGTTGGACTCGTGAAGTGTACTATAACAGTAACATAAGTCCATTTGTCATTAACAAGTAATGTAATGATGAGGCAGTGTTGAATCCTATGAGAAATGTATGTGAAACTACGCTAAGTACTAAAATTGTCTCAATATAATTTTTTTCAATCACCAAATTTGTTTAGAGAGTCGTTATGCTAAACTATACTGAAACAGAGAGACTACGGATTGGAGGGTTTTTAAAGGTATTGATAAACTTAGGGTTGTAATTCCTCTTATTATGATGTAAGGATTTACATAGAGTTTTTCTTCTTAGTTTGATATGTTGAGTTATGAATCAAGAGCTCTAATGTATTGTTGAGCAACTTTTGAATACTCAAGAACCTCTTCTTTTCTCTATCTTCTATCCTCAAGATTCATATGAGAAGTAGTAAGATAGAGAAGTCATGAAGTCTTGACTCCTATAATGATTATGAATGCCCTGTGATTATATTCATATCTCAGCAGCTTATCGATCCTAAGAATGAGCACTCATTGTGCAATTGAAGACTAACCCTAACTTCCTCTTCCAACTTCATTATGATTATTATATCAAACAATGAACTTCCAATCTATTATCGAACTAAGCATGTAATTGCACAAAAAACTCAAAATATCATGCAAAGAAGAGAAAACAACAACGATTAAAAAGCATGCTCAAATTCATTACAATCCTAGAATATTGTTTAGCTCATGATTGTGATTAATATTGATAGCAAGAGATTATATACTAAAATATCCACTGGAATAAATAAAGGGGGTGTGAAATGAGAAAACTATAATTGAAGGTTCTAACTCTTGCCAAGATTGTTGTTTCTCTTTTTTGAAATTGTTCCAAGATCAATCTCCAAGTTTCCTATGCTTTCGCCTTCAAATTTCCCTCCAATCTTCTCTCAAAAAGTCATCCCCCAATCTTAGAAAATTGAGGATCTTTTATAGACTTTCCGTGGCCAATTGGATAAACTTTTAGTTGAAATCGGGGGTTTATCGCTAGTCGTCCCTACTCCAAAAGCTAGGCATCATGATACCCAGCCCCTAGGACTAAATTCATGTGGGAATCATAACACCAGAAGCAGATGTCTCACCGCTCATTCTGTAACGCTTTGATTTACTTATAATTACTATTTAATGTATGAATAATATATATCGAGGTTTATTAACAAATAAATAACTAAATAAATAATTAGAAATAAATTTATGGGTGTTAGTCATGTAATTTCCCTACACTAGAAGGGTTAAATAGTAAAATGGTATTAAACACATGCTAGGATTTCATGTTAATTAAGTGGAAGTTAAGGGACTAATAAGTTGTGTTGATGCCAAAAATTGGTCCACCTCACGCTTTGGTTGCTGTTGCCTCGTGATCTGGTCTCAGCCTTTGACAAACGGTTGAAATTTATAGTTGATGTAGACACTTACTTCAGATTCTGGACAGGAGATGCTCTGGAATGCCGATCGGAATTGTTTGCTCTTTACTTTGGGATTACAGAGGATTGATCTGTAAAAGGGAGAGGGAAGTGATCGGAATTGGGACTTTCTGCCCGGATTTAACTCTGATGCTTAAGTAAGAAAACTTGTGAGAAGGAAGTTTTAGACATAGGTTAAATCTTTGTGTATTTTCGGGGGTGCCCTTCTTACTATCATTGTTCTTCTTTTATAGCAAATTAAAGGCGGTTTAGGAAAATATCCTGAAAGGTGGTAAGAAAGGCGGTGAGTAAGGCGGTAGGAAAATATCTCATGAGGCGGTAAGAAAATATCTGCCTATTGTGCCTACTGTGTAGGTACTATGTAGGTAAGTAGAAAATATCTGCCCACTGTAGAGGCAAGTGGATAGATCTATTTACTGTAGAGGCGTTAGATATTTTCTTCCCTAGGTGGCCATAGGCACCTTATGAGACGGTTTTGAAGTAAGTCTCTGTAATTCCGACGGATTTGTTTGTAGGGTTTGAATCCTCACTCTTATTTGCCAAACGAAATTTCGCTAGAATGTTTGGTGATATTGCCACGTGGCCAAAGGGATGTAGCCCTGTATGTGACAGGTGTCCATTTAGGTAAGGGACGCGTGTTTTACCAAATATCTCCGTAACACTAGTCCCTCCCAAGGCGTACTTGTTCAAAAAATCTAAGTAAGGAGTAAGCTAAGCGTACTCTTCGCTTGGTTCGAGAGCAAGTATCTTCCTTAGTTGGCATGTCTATGTAGGCGTAGATTTTGTCTCTAGGATGATAGGCGCATGTGCTTTAATAGGCGGCTGACACCTGCTGTGTTGTCTTTTCGTTGTTTTGAATCGAGGTAGATCTTTGTCCGAAATTTTCGCCTATAGTGTCCATAGGTTTTTCTATTTAAGGAGCTTGTATGGGTAGTGCTTTTATTATCTTTGTAGCTTTGTATAATAGTGCAGCGCTTGTCTTTCTTCAAATTTTTCACTTTCACCCAATCCTCCCGTCATTTGCGAATTCCAATCTCTTTTTATGAACATTTAGAGGGCTTGAGGACTGGAGTCGTTCATTTGATAAGTCCGAACGGCTGCGTATGGCAGTCTCTTTTGGCTGTTGACACGGATTTAGGTGAAATTTGTTTTGAGGAAGGGTGGGAAATTTTTCATGTTGATCATGATGTAGAGGCGGGGGATCTTCTAATTTTTACTTATGCAGGGGGTATGTGCTTCGAAGTTGAAATATTCAGAAGCGATTCATGCCGTAAAGAGGTGGACTCCAATCTTCGCCCACGTGCTTTGCCGGGGTTTCCTAGTGATGACGAGGACAACGACGGTTGCGGAAGTTCGTGCATCTCCTCCGAGTCTTATCTGAGCGAGTCCTCGGATGGATCCGTGGACTGTTAACTTAATGTTTGCTAGGACTTGTTGTGTTGTTTGTTTTTGTTTTTTTTTTGTCTGCAACTCTCTTTGTAACATGAATAAATAAAGGTTGTCGTTTAGCTTTATAAATTCTTTGGTACCTTTCTGAAATAATCACTAGTGATCCTATGTTGGGGCGTGTGTTTTGTCTTCTATGGTATGGGCTCTACTTTTTATACAGTGCCTGTTATTCCCTGAGAAGACACGTGTCTCTCCTACTGTTTAGCATTAAAGGGAGATGGTGGCGCGACGTGTTTGGCGTGCGCGTTTGTCAACATCATGATTGGCGCGGCTACCCATGTGTGTCAGGCGGCGTTTGGTATGCTAACGTGGATGGAATTTTGAATCGTTTAAGGAGAAGTGATGATGGCTATCTGAACGGTCTGGATTTGGGGACCTTTGGTTCAACGGTCCGATCGGGGCGTAGTGTTGGGATCTAACGGCCAGGAATTTGTCTCCCTTTCATATAACAAATCGTAAAGGCAGAGAAGGCTTTATTGTGAAAATCGCAATAGTGTCTTCTTCTCCGGCAAGCTCTGTCCTAAAGTTCTTGCGTTCTTTCACCTCTTTTTCTTCTAAGGTATGGCTAGTGACTCTAGTGGGTCTTCTTCTTCTAGTTCTTCTCATGAATCTCATAAACCTGCTGCTTCTCAACCCCTTTCGATCCTTTCTCCGTCCGAACCCATAGTTTCCGTCGCGATTCCAGGCGGGTCTAGGGATGTTCCAGTCCAGGGTTTGCGGATTCATCCTGCCTTTAGGGCGATGGGTAGGGGGTCTGACACCTTCATAAGCCTCCATGGGCAGAAGGATGTCGATGACTTGGTAGAGAAGTATGAGATAGATCTGTCTTTGTTTGAGGTTAGGGCTCCATGTTCTTGGGAGAGGGCAAGTTCTCCTAGGGAGGGGGAGATTGCCATCTATCAGGATACGTTTTTGGGTAGCCTTAGGATTCCTCTTTCTAGTTTTGCTAAGTCGATTCTGGAAGAATATCGCTTGTGTCCTTCACAGTTAACTCCAAACTCCTGGAGGTTGCTCAACGGTTTTGTTATCGTTTTTAAGAGCTATGGGGTAAATCCCACTGTCCGTTGGTTTCGTATGTTATTTAGTCTGTGTTTAGAGTCTAATGCCGATTGGTACTACTTCTCGGCTCGTCCCGGGAGTAAGTTTCTAGGGAAAGTCCCTTCTTCCATACAGCGATGGAAGAGTAAATTTTTCTTTGTCAAAAGTAAGTCCGGGTGGGATGTCCGAACCAAGTGGGAGGTTCCCCGAACGGATATTGCTTGTGGGGAGATGACAAAAGAAGAGGAGGTGATGACAAAAGAAGAGGAGGTTCTTCTTAAGTCAATGACGGGGATGTCCAAGGTTTACATGGATGCCTTCTTAACTAAGGAAAATCTCCTTAGGTGTCGTTTAATAGGAGCTGCTGGTAGGACTTGTTTGTACGTCTAACTTAGTTTAATCTTAAATCGTGATGTCTAACTTGCTTCGGAGTTTATTCTTGCAGCAAATCCGATGGAGGACGAAGATTTAAGTTACGTTAAGGGCATCCTGGTTTCCTTCGAAGGTGAAGTCCATCCGCCCTTACCTCGTGGGTGAAAGAAGAAGGAGGTATCATCCAGCAAGGGCGCTGATACCCTCAAGGAAGAAAGAAAGAAAAGGAAGAGAAAGGATGTTGACTCTTCCAAGAAGAGGGTTAAAGGCGACCCCGCTGCCGGGTCCTCGCAGGAGAGGAGGACAAAGAGGAAGAATTCCGAAGACGCATTGGGTCTCGGAATTACAAGAGAATAGGCGAGTTCGCCTCAGCAAGAGGTTCGCCCGGCTTTAACGCCAATTTCAGAGGGCCCCTTTCCTAGTCAGCCAGAGGATATCCTCCTTAGGAAGGTGAGAGTCTGCTTCTTAGGGCTATCTATTATTTCACTAAGAATTTTTTATTTAGGTTTATTTGATAGGTGGAGGCAGGAGAAGCGGCTCTCCTGGACAAACTGAGGGTGGCAGACTCAGTTCTGAAAGGACCGGCAACTCAGCAAAAGGAGTTATCTTCCGAGGATATTCCTTTTCGAGATGCCGCATCCGTGAAGGATGTTTTGATGGCTATGAGGCCCGAACAACTCTCCACTAAACTTCGAAGGGCTGGAAGGGAAGAGGCCACTTGCCAACTTTTCCGCTCGGCTATGCTGGTAAAAACTATTCTTGTAATTCTTTTATTTCCTAGTTCGGTATTATCGCCCATAACTCATTTGTTATTATGTAGACTGCTCAATGGGCGGATCGAGTCAGCAATCTATGTCAAGAAGACTTGGCAAAGATGGAAGCGAGTCGGGCAGAAATTACCCAATTATGTTTTAGGGTTGCGGCTTTAGAGGGAAAGGAGAAGGAACAGCTCACTGTTATCCATGCTCTTGAGCGAGATAAGGCCGAGCGGCTTCAACAGTTGGCCGCTATGGAAAAAGAGAAAAATGATCTAGCAGCTAAGCTGGTTATTTCCGAGGGCTCTCTTCAGGCTGCTGAGGAAAATATCAGAAAAGTACAGGATGACTCTAGCAGCTTGAAAGAGGAACTTAAATCCGCTCAAGATGAGCGAGCTGAAGCCCGATGGGATTTAAAGTTGAAGGTTGCTGAACTTGCCGCCGTTCAGGCTGAGTTGGAGGAAATCAAAGGGGAGCGTGGCACACTCAAGGAAGACTTAGCTTCCCGACAAAAAGCACCTAAGTCCGACTCGCAAGAAATTAAAGATTTAATGGAACGAGCGGATAAGCTAGAGAAAGAGGTCGCTCGGCTTAGGGCAAAAGCGAAAGAGGGGGCGACCCGTATATATTCAGTAGTACAACAGGTGGGCCATCATGTTCCCCCTGCAGAAGTGTTAGCGATGGGGCTTGCTGGAGTCTTAAAGAGGTTTACGGAATTGAAGGAGCAGTAGGTTATAAAGACTTCAGAGGCCCCTGCTCCCGGCTTCTCTGTACCTCCAACTCAAATTCCTCAGGAAGCAACTAACCGCCCAGAAGGCCCTAGCTCTTAGGGATTTTTGTTTTATGGAATGTTTTTGTGAAGACTTTAGGCATTTTTTAATGTAATTTCTACTTTATATGAATGTAACAAAAACCTTTATTTTGGTGAAGATTTATTTCCGAGTCGTGGTTATCTTTAACCATTTAAGAAGTCCTTTGCAAAGTCTTTCTTTCTTCATTTGGCTTGTAAAGCTTCATAGCGAGTTCTCTTTTTAGTCCCATCGTGGGACTTTGATTTGTTGAGTAAGACCCTTGCCTTTGTAAATGAGATTGTTGCCTCATATTTCGATCGGGATTTTTGCCCCTTATTTCTGGATGAGAATTGTCTTTTATCCTTGTAGGATAATTTTCGACTCATCTTTTAGGAATGGGATTTTCACCTCATTTTTGTAGAATGGGATTTTCACCTCATCTTTATTTGAAAAAAACTTAAGCTTTATTTCATGAAACATTTGGGAAACGGCTACATAATTCAATGATAGTAGCGTCGCAGGTGTTCAGCATGAAATGGACGCTTGAGCGTTTTTCCTTCCATATTTACCAGATAATAGATTCCCGTTCGGACAATTCTCTGTATGACATAAGGGCCTTCCTAGTTAGGAGTTAGCTTCCCCGTTCGGCTTTTGTTTCCCTGGAATTCATTTTCTCTTAAGACCAGATCACCGATTTGGAAGAAGACTCTTTTCACCCTTGTGTCGTAGAACCTTTTTACTCTTTGGCAATAGATGGCTGCCTTTGTTTCCGCAGCTTCTCTTCGCTCTTTAAGTAGATCAAGTTCCGCTCGGAGATTCTTCTCATTTTCTTCTGACGAGAAAGTTTGTTGTGTCCGTAAGGTAGGCATTCCTATTTCTGCAGGGATAACAGCTTCTGCCCCATAAGTAAGAGAGAATGGAGTTTCTCCTGTGGGGGTCCTTGTGGTTGTCCTGTAAGCCCAAAGAGCGCTCGAAATCTCCTCAACCCAATTAGTTCCATTTTTGGACACCCGGGTTTTAAGGGCTTGAAGCAAGGTGCGATTCGTCACTTCCACTTGGCCATTGGCTTGAGGATGTGTTATATAAGTTAACCTAGATTCAATTCCGAGTTCGGAACAAAAACTTTTGAAAGCCTTGTTATCAAATTGTCGCCCATTATCTGAAATGAAGGTGACCGGAATTCCGAATCGACAGATAACCGTTCGCCATAAGAATCCCTGACAAGCTTTCTCCGTGATCTTGGCCAAGGGCTCAACTTCTACCCATTTTGTGAAATAGTCAATAGCAACTATCGGAAACTTCATTTGTCGAGTCGAAGTAGGAAATGGCCCTAGAAGATCAACTCCCCAGATAGCAAACGGTCGAGGGCTAACAATTGGCGTAAGTAGTGTTGGTGGTCATCTTTGAATCTTAGAATGTCGTTGGCAGGCGTCACATTTTCGGACGAATGCCACTGTATCTTGAGTTAGCGTTGGCCAATAATAGCCTTGTCGTAGGACTTTGTAACTCAAGGCTTTGCCTCCTATATGACCTCCTCCGATGCCTTCATGAATTTCTTAAAGGATATAGTTGGCTTCTGTGGGACGCAAGCACCGTAAGAAGGGTTGCGTATAGGACCTCTTATATAGATTTTCACCAATCATAGTATACCGAGCGGCTTTGTTAGAAATCCGTCTGGCTTCTGTTTTGTTGGATGGCGTAAGTCCCCCTTGCAGGTAGTTTTTAATGGGATCAATCCAACTTGACTCTTCTGCTGCACTTTGTACCTCTCCTACCAGTCCGTCAATAGTTTTTGTTGGAAGGTACTGCAGGTTGAAAGAGGATTTTGTATCTCCATTGGGTGCAGTGGCTTTTTTAGATAAAGCATCAGCTTCTTCATTTTGTGCTTTCATGATTTTTCAATGGAAGTGATCAAAGTATGGAACTATTTTCTTCAACACATCCTCTTATTTTACCAAGTTAACCACCTTAGATACAAAACTGCCAAATGTATGGCCAACGACAACCTGTAAGTCTGAATATACAAGTAGATCTTTGAATTAGAGCCCCGGGCCAGATGCAATCCTGCGATGAGGGCTTCATATTCGGCCTCGTTGTTGGTCGCTCGGAATTGGAACTTAAGAACTGTTGCAATTTTCTATTTAGAAGGAGAATAAAGGATGAAGCAGCTCCTGACTTTTCTTCAGTTGTTGATCCGTCGACATATAAGGACCAGGGAATGCTAGGGCTTTCTTCTGGATCTTGTGATGGAATTTCCGCGGGAATGGTTAAATCTGCGATAAAATCTCCTAGCACTTGAGCCTTGATTGGCCTTCGGGGCTTATAAGTGAGATCAAACTCATCCAATTCTATTACCCACTTGGCCAGATGCCCGGAATTTTCAGGTTTATGGAGAACTTGCTTTAAGGGCTGGTCAGTCAACACAGTAACTTTGTGAGCTTGAAAATAAGGCCTCAATCTCCTTGCGGATGTGATAAGGGCGAAGGCTAACTTTCCAAGTGGTAGATATCTTGACTCCGCGTCGTTAAGGATCTTGCTTGTATAATAGACAGGCTTCTGAACTCCTTTATCTTCTCTTAATAGAATCAGACCGGGCGGCCGAGCAGCGGCCAAATAGATATAGAGTTCTTCTCCTTCTTGTGGCTTGACTAGCAACTGAGGCGATCAGAGATAATCTTTAAGCCCCTGGAAGGCTTTTTCACACTCTTCTGTCCACTCCATTTTTGGTGCTTTACGTAAGGCTTGGAAGAGTGGGAGATTTTTCTCTCCGGCTTTAGAGATAAATCTTCCAAGAGCTGCTAGGCGTCCATTAAGCCGTTGTACTTCTTGAAGACTTTTGGGTGATCTCATGTTAAGGATGGCTTTGATCTTTTCTGGATTTGCTTCTATTCCTCTTTGAGTCAATATAAATCCTAAAAATTTCCCTGATCGGACACCAAAGGTACACTTGTTCGGATTTAGGCGCATATTATAAGTCCGAAGTGACTGAAAGGCCTCTTGTAAATCCAACAAATGCTCGTCGGCTTTTCGGCTCTTCACCAAGATGTCATCCACATAGGCTTCGATATTTCTGCCAATTTGTTCTTTGAAGACTGTACTTATGAGCCTCTGAAAGGTGGCTCCGGTATTCTTTAGACCAAATGGCATCACCTTATAGCAATAAGTTCCTTTGCTAGTAATGAAGGATGTTTTTCTTCGTCGTCTTTGGCAATTCGGATTTGATTGTAGCCTGAGAAGGCATCTAAGAAACTCAGCATCTCATGCCCCGCCGTAGAGTCAACCAAACCACCAATTGAAGGTAGGGGGAAGGAATCTTTTGGACAAGCTTTATTTAGGTCCGTAAAATCCACGCACATTCTCCATTTTCCGGACGGCTTTTTTACCAGAACCACATTAGCCAACCATTCTGGATAGTTCACCTCTCAGATAAATCCTGCCTTCAAAAGGGTTGATACTTCTTCTTCTGCAGCCTTCTGCCTTTCTGGGGCGGAATTTCTCCTTTTCTGCTTGACAGGTTTGAACGATTGATCTATGCTGAGGCGGTGTTCAATGACATCACGTTTTACACCTGGCATGTCTTCTGATGACCAGGCGAGGAGGTCAGAATTTGTCCTTAGTACCCCGATGAGATTTTCTTGCTGTGCTGTTGTCAAATCCGCACCAATTCACACCGTGCGCTCCACTGTGGTTGTGTCTAGAGGAACTATGAGCAATTCTTCAACTAGTGTGGGCCGGAGCTCTTCATCTTCCCGTTCTGCTATTCTGTTGATCAACATGGCTTCTGAAACTCTTGTTTTGCCTCTGTTTTGAGTTTTTCCTTTGAGGGTTGAGACATAACATTGCCGTGCCAAGGGTTGATCCCCTCTTACTTCTCCACTGCCGCTCTCGGTCCGAATTTTGAGGAGAAGATGATAAGTAGAGATTATTGCTTTCAAGGCGTTGAGGGTTGGCCTACCAAGAATCACATTGTAACTTGAAGCACAGCGTACAACTAGAAAATTTGTTGTTACTGTTGATGATCTTGGCTAATTTCCTACCGTAACTGGTCATGTGATCATCCCTTCTGGTTGTACCACTCCTCCGAAAAATCCTACCAAGGATGATTTTACGGGGAGTAAGTTATCCGCGTCATACCTCATTCTTTCGAAGGCGCTCCAGAAAAGAATATCCACTAAACTTTCGCTGTCTACCAGAACTCTTTTCATTTGGAAACTGGAGACCATGATGGCAATGACCAGGGCGTCGTCATGAGGGTGGCGAACCCTGCTGACATCATTATCATAAAAAATGATGGAAGCCCTAGGCCGAGACCTTCTTCGTGGCGCTTCTGTTTCCTGCGCTACTCCCACCATTCGGGCATAGCTTTCCGAGAGGCGGAACTTTCACCACCACAACCATGACCACAACTAATAAATCCGACCATCTCTCCTTTTTCTTCTTCAGGCTGTGAGGTTTCAGGTTCCTCTTGAGCATCAATGTGGATGTATTGCTCCAGTTGTCCTCTTCTAACGACATCTTCTATGGCGTTCATCAAATGAGTGCACTTTTTGTGTCATGTCCTCTAGCTTGATGAAACTTGCAATATCTTTTACTATTCTTTTGTTGTTCGGGATTCTTTGCAGTTTCTGGCCTTGTCAAGATTTTTTGATCCTGAATTTGCATAAGGATATGGCTTCTGGTCTGATTTAGTGGGGTATGGTGATTATATCTGACTATTTTCCTCTCTCTTGAAGGTTCTCTGGGCTGTAGCATGTGTCGCTGAGGGTGTATTGCAGGTTCCAAACCTCTATTCTCATTCTTATTATCCTTATATGATCCCCCTTCCTTTTGGATTTCTGTGGGTCTTTTGTTAACATTCTGATGGGCTTTTCCTTTCTAGACTTCTGTTGGGATGCGTCGAGCCTCTTCCCCCCAACTCGTGTAAATCTCGTCAGAATTGATGTACTTTTGGGCATGGATCATGAGGGCAGGGAGGGTTTTTGGCGGATCCAAAGTGAGGGAGAAACGAAAAGGGGATTCTAGTAAACCCTCCATCAAGATGGTTACAGCCATTCACGGAATAAGGTTCGCAATATTTGCTGCTTCATCTATAAAACGATTTAAATAGGCTTGGAGTGTTTTACCCCCTCGTTGCTTAATGCGCAGAAGGGTAGATGGAGTTTTCTTTTGCTTTGAATAATTGGCAAAATAAGCTAGAAAGCGATCTGCTAGAACTTGAAAAGAAGGAATTGTGCTAGATGGAAGATCGATAAACCAGTCTTGCGCTTTTCCCTCTAAGGTGGCGGGAAAAGATTGGTACATACGAGCATCAGTGATTCCAGAAAGCAGCATCTTTGATCGAAAAGACTTCAGGTGAAGAGACGGATCGGTTTTGCCCTCATAAGCAATCATAGCAGGTGGCTGGAAACTTTCAGGAACTTGCTCCTCCAATATTTCCTTGATAAAAGGCGAGCATATGTTGAGAACATACCGTTCGGATTTCCGGTTTCCTCGAGAGGGGCCTTGTCGTTGTGTTCTTCCATCGATAGTTGGAACAGATGGACTATTCCGTTCCGTTCTTGTGTTCCGTTCTGTTCTTGTTGCGGCTTGCTCTCGACGGCGAACAGAGGGAGGCTCTGAACTAGCAGAGAAGGCGGTCCTCTCTCTTCTTTCTCCATGGGTGCGAGTCCTTGTGCTCCCTCGGCTTTCGGAATTAGCTAGTGGGGTTGTCGGCATAGTTGGTGGAATTTGTGTGGGTGAGGTGGCGGATGGGCCAAAGTGTGAACAGCCAGAGCCAATCGCTCTAATTGTTGCTGCATGTTGAGATAAAATTCTGGGATGGGTTCTTGGGATAAAATGGCTGTATTGTCCGGTGGAGGCAAAATGGGTGAATTTTCCGACGGAGGTAAGATGGGTGCATTTTCCGACGGATTCTCCGCATCTCTCCGGATTTCACCGGGTATTTCGGTATTACTAGGCGCTCCTTGCTCTTGAATTCGTTTAGATCTTCTTGTAGTTATCATTGAGCTTTTCGTAAGGGTCCCCACGGACGGCGCCAAACTGTTGATGCGAAAAACTAGTCCATCTCACGCTTTGGTTGTTGTTGCCTCGTGATCTGGTCTCAGCCTTTGACAAACGGTTGAAATTTATAGTTGACGTGGACACTTACTTCAGATTCTGGACAGGAGATGCTCTGGAATGCCGATCGAAATTGTTTAATCTTTACTTTGGGATTACAGAGGATTGATCTGCAAAAGGGAGAGAGAAGTGATCGGAATTGGGCCTTTCTGCCCGGATTTAACTCCGATGCTTAAGTCAGAAAACTTGTGAGAATGAAGTTTTAGACATAGGTTAAATCTTTGTGTATTTTCTGGGTTGCCCTTTTTACTATCATTGTTCTTCTTTTATAGCAGATTAAAGGCGGTTTAGGAAAATATCCTGAAAGGCGTGGTAAGAAAGGCGGTGACTAAGGCGGTAGGAAAATATCTCATGAGGCGGTAAGAAAATATCTGCCTATTGTGCCTACTGTGTAGGTACTACGTAGGTAAGTAGAAAATATCTGCCCACTGTAGAGGCAAGCGGATAAGATCTATTTACTGTAGAGGCGTTAGATATTTTCTTCCCTAGGTGGCCATAGGCACCTTATGAGACGGTTTTGAAGTAAGTCTCTGTAATTCCGACGGATTTGTTTGTAGGGTTTGAATCCTCACTCTTATTTGCCGAACAGAATTTCGCTAGAATGTTTGGTGATATTGCCACGTGGACAAAGGGATGTAGCCCTGTATGTGACAGGTGGCCATTTAGGTAAGGGACGCGTGTTTTACCAAATATCTCCGTAACAAGTTGCATACAAGTATCATTCATACTATAGTGTGAATGAGGTGCGTTCTACAGTACTGTGGTATTTTTCCCACGATAAAAGAACTTTGGGTCCTAACCTTCACATTTTGGGTTCTAAGCTTCAAATATTTCGGTCCCAAGCACGGCAGTACAAATGGCGGCACTATTGTAGAAGGAACAGTACCACAGTACCCAAAACCCTATACATTAGAACCCAAAACATACTATGCTAGAACCCACCTAAAACCCCCACTGTGGTATCATACCGTGTGAACAACGCACACGGTATGTTAGAATTTACATGTGAATGAACTTTGAATTTAATGAAAGGCTGAGGTATTTTCATGTTAAAAAACAAATGATATATGAGCATATGAACCCGGGTGGGTAATCGAATCATGTTAATGAAGTGAAAGCTAAGGGGCTTTTTAGTAAAATGCATTGCTATAGTTCAAAACTTCAAATAATTAATTCTCTTTAACTCAAAATTAAAGCTTAAGACTAACACTTCCTCTTTGACCACCCGAGCCTCTCATTCTATCTCTTCTCCTCTCTCTTTTCAGATTCCCAATGACGTCGAGACCGCTGAAGCCCCAGAGACCGCCTTGATTTCCAGCCAAGAAGGAAGGCCCGTGACAATTCCTTGCTTCTCTCCCGGCGTAGTCCTTCGAACCTTTAACCTAGCAACTTAATCTTTGATTCTACTCGCAAAGGGGAAGCAGTGGACAAGAATAAAACACGAGACCTCTGTGAGCTTGAATTGAACTTCAGGTGAGCCATCAAGGAACCCATATAATCTTAGGATGAGTGCTCGAAAGGTATAAATCAAAGAGTAATGTTGTATGTAGTTGAATGCCTCATGAATGTTGGAAACCTGAATTAATATTAGATGAATGGGCCAAGGTGCATGCTAGGAATCATACTTGAAAATCAAAGGATTAATTATTGAATTGAATTTAATTATGATTGGATGGATTGTATTTTCAGAAGTTATCCGATTGTCCTATTGTATAGAAATGTTAAATTTGAGAATGCACATGAATTGTTTGATGTAATGTTGCAGTGAGTTCCATCAACTCTATAGCTATCTGTTGTTGCTCATATGCTTTGATGGAGAAGGTTAATTAGTATGCATTACATATTTTTAGCTTAAGATGGATGGGTACCGACATACCACTAGAATGAGATAAGTTTTGATTGAAAGAGAACCATTCATGAAAGTTAAAGGAGACTCAAAGAACTCACTATGAGTTAGTGAATATATGATTTGGAGAAAGTGTATGTTTGATTGAAGGATTAAACTTGAAAACAGAGTATTAGAAGTGGAAAGAGATTCATTGTGTTAATGTTTGATGAATGATTGTAAAATTTAGGGATTTTTTGGACTGTAATGTTATAGAATTCTGTTAAGATTAGAGATGCACACAAACTGTTTGGTTTATTGCCTAAAAAAAAATAGCATTTTCAGTTTTTCAGTTCTGGCTGTCCCTTTCGAGGGACAGTTTAGTTCCTGATACTCTCTTGATCATGGTGTATAATATACAGTTAGAAAGGTTATGCAAGGAGCTTTCTAATGAATCCTAGATCAGCAAAATCGCTTCTAGATTGAGAGATATGGACTGTTTTCCCTGACTGCGCAAAACTTCTGAAATTCTGCAGATCTAACACCTAAAAATCTATACCAAGTGTTTCCAAAATTCTGCATTCTTGGCAGCCAAAACTTGCATGGTTGACCCCTTAAATGGCTGCATTTAGAGCACTAAATATATGTATTGATTTTATCTAAGTTATAGCATAAACTAGTGTATTCCAATCCGTCCTTCTTTGTGAGAACTTGGAGAAAATCTACAGCACGTAACCCTTGCTTTGAATCTTATCTAGCACTTTTAAAATGCTGCAGAACCTTACACCTCTTATAGATTTTGTCATGATTGATTTGATGACATGTGCTGAGGATCAACTCTAGTTTTTAGACGATGAGGTGATGCATGATTATATGTATTAATTGGTTCTCTTGGTTCATGGACAAGTGAGCTTTAGATGAATTGTTGGTATTAATGTTATTGGTTGTGGAGACTGTTTTTGATACATAGTATATTAAGGTTGCCATGGAGTCAAGCTAGTGAGAAAGGTCTAATTTCCATAAATGTTTAAAAGTTAATACAATAACCTTTTGTAGGATGTTTTCTTACATGATTGAACCCTACTTTGGATAGATTTAAATATGATTCAAATATTGTCTCCTAAATAAGAAAGCTTGTAACACCCATCTCTTTATTGAGACGAATGTCACACCAGCCATGTCAGGAGAGTATCCTGTGCCTAAGGCTGTAAAATTTAAAACCGAATAATAGTGAAGTACTCAAATATGGTCATAAAAACATAAACATAACCTGTTATACACAGGAAGTCTAAACCAAACCAAGTCATAATAGAGTACAACACATAATAGTCTTAGGCAACAATGGCCCCAAATATAGCGGAAGTCATACATAATACAACAATGCAACAACAAGACTTAACATAATAACTAGGTACACCAGAGCCACTAGACCTCGACCCACGCTCGCATCACGAGCTACAATCTGGATCCTTGTTTAGGTCCTGCAACAGAAAAATATAACCGAAGGGACTGAGCTATACGAGCTTAGTGAATTATAGACATCTCTACCAGATATTATACATATTTGTACCATAAAGGAATCTGTGCTGCCATTATAAGACATGTATATAATTATATGCAAAACATGAAACTCTTCATATTATTTTAAATTAGGATAAGCATGCCAAGCTAATCAGAAAACCCTAATAAATCAATATGCAATCTCAAATCATCACAAGCATATCATAATCATATTTATATGCTAAGGCCTTGTATTGTATAAGCATGCACCATTAGTTCAAATATTTCGGGAAGAACTCCAACTACCATCAAAGGAACGTAGGCATACAGTACATGATCCTGATGATTGGGAATAGCGGCATATAGTACATGAGCCCGGGGCCTGACGACCTGAGGCATACATCTACATGTGTACGTCAAGCGTGCCACTCACAAGAGTCAAAAAGGGGTTTTATAAAAAAAATGATTTTCATAAATATTTTGTTTTAAGAAAGATGTTTAGAAAAGGTCCCTTTGTTAACCCGCTATCGTCTACTTTATTTATGGGCTATATCCTGAGCCCGGCTGGTTCCTGCATACATTTCTAACTAAGGTGCAACCTACAATACATAAAATAATCATTGTTTACCAATTAAGGTTTCACTTTACATTTATTCATGCTATTTCAAATGTATGGCAAATAACCAAGCATGAAATCACTATATGGACATTGCGATAAAAATCCATCGTCATCCACAAACCAATATAAAACTCATACGAAACACGAATAAATCAAATCATGATAAACACATGTATAAAACAAGATTTACAGAAATGTCCACTCACATGCCGTCCTTTGCTACTTAGGGTTGACTCGGTCCTCCTACTGATCTCAAGACGTTCTTCCCTTTTCCTTGTAGTTGAAGGACACTTAATAAATTCCTAGAACTCATATCCATATATAACTAATCGTATATAAATTCCACATTCTAAGTCATGCCCCTATAGGTTCATGAAATATATATCCTTATGTATATACTAACTACAACATGCCTATGTTAGCTAACATGCTTCCTAGTAGAATAAAGCACTACTTAAACTCCTTAATCATGAAGGTATACGAGCTAGAAAATAATAGGCATTAATACATGGGGCAGAGGGGGAGAAGAAACATGGTGGAGGGGCTTGCCGGTCGGGGGCAATGCGCGTCGGGGGTCCGATAGCCGGTCGGAGTCGACCCCGACCTCGATCGGTGCTGGGCTAGCCGGATTAGAACCTGGTGGCGATCTTGGCGTGCGGTAGCGGCGTGTCTTGAGGAAAGGCGGCGGCTAGCGGGGGTGGCTCGCGGGTCGTGGGCATGACTGCAAGCCGGGCGGAGCTGGGGTGTCGTCAGGTGTCGGTTCGATGGGGCTCACCGGCGTGGAAGGGGAGAGAGGGAGAGAAGAAGGAGATGGCGGCTAGGGTTCGGTGATTTTGGGGATCGAGAGAGAGAGAGGAATGAAAGAAGTTAAATTTCTCTCTCTCTCTCTCCTCTCGTCCTTTACTTATAAAACAATTAATCATTTATTTAATTTTTTACTATAGGTTCACATAATAACTGTAGCCTCACGGGTCCTTGAATTAATTCATACCGGGGTCCACTATAATAATTTATTTGTCCTCATGCCCCCACCCAGATCCGCGAATCTCGGCATTAATTGATTCCTTTAGTCACGGGCTTACTATGGTATCACGGGGTTGTCTCCATTCCCGACCAGATCCACTTTTATCCGGAGTGGAACATCTGTCTGGTTCCTCCCACTCAACATGCCCCTTAATTAATCCAGGTTACTTAACACTTAATTAAATTTCCAATTAATTAAACGGGCTTATAACATTCTTCCACCTCAACACTATATCTAGTAAATGCGGTCTGGCCCAATAGTTGCGGAGTTGGATTTAAGCCCATAATTTTTTTGATTTTCCTTTAATTGAGGTTTAAAATGATTAATTTTATTTTTACTGGCTAATGAACATCAATAATTATATGAAAATCATGCGATCATTTATTTAGAAAATTCGGGGCGTTACAAAGCTGGACTTTTTAGATTTTAGAATGTCATTCGTTTATTCTTGATATGCCAATATACAACAATATGGGTTTCTTTATATGATATATAGAATTGAAGAACTAAATTGATTGAGTCACTCAATCTTGTTAGAAGGAATTGTTGCTTCAAAATGCATTTGGAGAAGTCATGAACATGGAACAAGCGAATAAATTGAGAATGGTCCAGTTTATGTATAAATTGGAATGAAAGTTTTTAGGATGAATGCAGGAAACTCTGTAGCACCATAAAACATCCAATTTATTCATTTTAATATTGGGCTATGTAGAGGTGATACTAAGCCAGAATCTTGGGCAAATGAAAGATAATATTGGGAATATAATATACTAGAAGTTCGGGAAGGAATAGTAAAGATTTTGAGCTTTAAATTGAGGTTTAGATTTCAAGATTTTCTCAGTTACTATAGCTACAAATTTATGAGTGAACAAAAATTCCAACGTCTTCAAAAAGGATTGGAATTTGGTTCCGATTGTTCTGATAGTTTGGGGGTATGTTTAAACTAAGGAAAATAGTACAAGCAGGTGTATAAAAGCTCGGGTTCATCGATTATAGATTACAAAGCTGACATTTCGATGAGTTCATGAGTAGGGTATTTAAATGCATGTAATATATTTTGACTGTTATGAAATATTAATAGATGGATAACTAATATGTTTGGGACGCGAGAGAGGTATCATGGAGTCGGCGGGAGAGCCAAAGTCAGGATGTCAGGTTAGAAGACAGCATTGGATATCTCTCATGATTTATCGAGTTTTCTTAGTGATTTGATTTAAATATATTTGTATGAGTTGTGATTTCAGAGATTGTACTATGCCATGAATTTTTGTATGTACGATATACATATTAGCGGTTTTATTGTTTTATTCTTGTATGTGATTTGATTATGGATATGGAAAATGAATGAGGAAAAGGAATTGAACAATCGAAATGATTAGAAATATTGATAGATTTGAACCCTATGTAGACATACTTGTTTGTACCAGAAGTGGCACAGTAATTGTAACGCCCCGACCCGGATTCTGGGACCTCGGGCACGTCAACAGATCGTCCGTATCCAAGTGGAGACTAGCCCCACTCGAATACAAGGCCTAAAATGATAAGCAGATAATACATTTAACCAAAAGATAATCAACAAATAAACCATAAAGTCTCAGCGGAAACATAATAAAATCAAATAAGGGTCCATAGCCCTCAACACAAGGGTCCTAATAAAATAAAGGCCTCACAAAGATAAAATAACCTAGGGAGGTTCTCCAACCTCAGCAATATCCCGCCCCAACTCTCGCCGTCCCTGAGCTCGAGTCTACCTACTCCTCAGGACCTGAAATGAGAGAAGAGAAAAGTCGTGAGCTTTCGAATGGAAAGCCCGATAAGTACCACTGCAAGAATCACAAGGGTAAATTTGAAGCGGATATCAATAACATAGGATCATCAAACAAAGGGGTTACACCCCATACAAGCAGATCCTAACATCCATTTCTGACCCTCGAGCCACGGATGAGAAGTCCAAAGATAGCTTCGACAATGATTTCCCGGACGGCCAACCTCGAGGTTGTAATCATGTAACGCGACCTCGGGGCGCAAACAAGCGACCTCGAGAACGTGGCGAGCGAACATCGCAGTCGGTAGCGCCACCTCTACGTGTCGACACGGCCAGCAAATCAACCCCATTGACAGGGACGGAGCCTCGGACTCCACTGTTACCGATTGGAAGATCAGAACTCAATTGGCACTTACCTCCAGGCCAGCACACAAGACCATGTGCCCATGATCAAGTGTCGGCCCACGGGTGGGTAGTCCAACTAAGTATATCAACAAACGGTAGTCCTAAACTACCACAAGCAATTCAACCATGCACATAATAGGAAAGACATCAATCAAATTATCTATGTGCATTTATCAACAAGAGTAAGTACAAAACAAGATCATGCTAACAGATAGCATCCAACAAAGCAAGAAAACCCATGCAAGGGTGGAAACAAGGCAAGAGTGACTTACCTCAATAATGAATCAAGTCAACTACCTCGCGTCCCTCCTGACGCAAATCCAAACTCTGAAACCACACCTGGAAATCGTAAACACCGTCTCAGAAATGCACAGGTTCGAAAAACACTCATCTACAATGCAAGTCAACTAATGGGCTCGGTCCACTAGTAACCAACTCCTTAACAACCCGCTTAATAAATACTCTCTTTATTCTAATTAAACTACACAAGCCACCCTTCTCAAAACTCTTTCAAGTCTAACTAGACACTAGGCCCAAGCCCAATTACCACACCAGCCTACTATTCGTCTATCTCAAAATCAAAACAAAACCAAGCTTCTCACTTACTTAATTCTTCCAAATAAAAGAATCCAGATATACTTAATAGAACTCCAAAAAACCAGACTTTTCACCAATGAATAATTACTAGAGTACAATTCAATATGAGCCTCCCACACCGAATCCATCATCAGAACTTCAAATAAATAAATTTCTAACTCTCCTCTAACAAGAGACAACACTATGACCATGTCCCCAGCCATGCTTATCAACCAAAATCTATAAACCTTATACTAAATACCAAAGTTTATCAAAGCTAGATCTTATGCCTTCCCAGAACACTAAAAGTATATGGGCCCTCCAGATTTCCTTGCAAAAAAAAAAAATAATAATACAAATCCAAAAGATCCTACGCAATCCTTCTCCTGCATTAAGAAACATATGAGAACAAAAAAAATATAAACTATGCTTACTGACAACCAACAGAACCTATATAGCTCCTCAGAATTATGATTACCAAGCCATTACCCCACTAACCATCATGCAATAATTATCATTATATATATATCCATCAAGGTTCAACATGCAACACTCATGGAAAATCATCACCCAAAACCATTTAATAGTGAAATCACGTCTTATCTTACTTTCATAATAATGAAACCCATGCATGCAAAGACAACCTACAAAATCAGTGAACTCTCGACCACGTTGATAACTACCAAATTAATGGCCTCTAGGATTTGTTTCAGCATGTCCCAACAACTACCATCACAAACCTCTCTTCCCTTGAATTCAAAACTTAGTCTAACATGCATCAATAACCATGACAGCCTTCAAGTAATTATCCCAGCATGATGCCCTCTAATAGGTTTTTTTTTCCATACGTACATATACACAAACTCAGGGTTCGGAAGACTCACAAACCCTCTCATCATCTCTGATCTAAAACACATCTGAATCTTGGTATAAACTCTGCTACCATCTCAGGCGAGTAAATGGAAAACATAACCCTATATGCATGCAAGAACGAACCAAGAACTCACCGACGTTGGCGATCTGGTTCCAGAGAGCTTCTCCACCCCGACAGGTGCCCGGATGATCCTCCTTTACTCCTTGTACTCCAGCGTAGCGCAAAGGTGGGAGTGGCGACGCTGGATCTTAATTGCAAGACGGCATTAGGGTTCAGGAGCGGTACCCTCCTTATATAGATGCCCAGAAATCCCTCCCCACATCGAAAACAAATTTTCGAATCAAAACAGAAATCTTATCTTTATCTCCAAGATATGGTGCGATGGCGAGTTCTCGGTGGCCTGCGCTTGTGGCGGAGGTGAAGTCCGGCAGTAACTAACCATCAGAGAATTTCCCAACCGTTAGATCACCGTCAGGATCCGATCACAGCCATCCAATCAAAGACAGTCGCTCACGTGCATGCCTGCACGCATCCCTTTTTTTTTGCATACTAGTCCTTCTATGTATTTAAAAATTATATTGAAGTGATACTTTATTATGCAACATTGCATAAGTACCCCCTGTACTTTCTCTTAATTACTCTTTAGCCCATCCTCGTGAGAGAGTGTAATATTTCTTCTAAGTCCTCATTTAATCATATTTAGGGATTTAATCTATTTAACTTTTTTTTTTTTCCAATCATAAAATACTTAAAATTAGAGATCTCAAAAATTCCTCAAAAACCCTCGGATTTTACAATCCTCCCCCCTTACAGAAATTTCGTCCCCGAAATTTACAATCAAATAACCCAAGAAAGTACTCAAACAAACATTTTCGGGTAGCGTTCCTTCATATCTTCTTCGCGCTCCCATGTCGCCTCCCGATCAGAATGATGGTTCCACTTCACCTTCACAAAAGGAATGGCCCGGTTCCTCAACTGCTTCTCCTCCCTGCCCAAAATCTCCACCGGGCGTTCCTCATAAGACATGTCCTCCTGGATCTCCACTGGTACCTCTGGGATCACTCGAGATGGATCCCGAATGCATTTCTTCAGCATAGAAATGTGGAACACATCATGAACTTTCTCCAGGTTCGGTGGTAGAGCCAACCTGTATGCCACTTCTCCTACCTTCTCCAGAATCTCGAAGGGTCCGATGTAACGCGGGGACAACTTCCCACGCCTCCCAAACCTCACAACACCCTTCATAGGCGACACCTTCAGGAACACTTCGTCACCCACCCGGAACTCCCGATCAGATCTCTTCTTGTCAGCATAAGTCTTCTGTCTACTCTGGGCAGCCTTCAATCTCTCTCTGATCATTCTAACATGCTCCTCTGTCTGCCTGACAAAATCTGGCTGCTTAATTGTCTTCTCAGCTACCAGCTTTCTTTCACCCACATCTCCCCAACAAATCGGTGTGCGGCACTTTCTCCCATAAAGTGCCTCATAAGGAGCCATACCAATGCTCGCCTGGTAACTGTTATTATAGGCGAACTCCACCAAGCTCAGTCGCTCATCCCAAGATCCTGAGAAATCCAGTGCACATGCCCTGAGCATGTCCTCCAAAACCTGAATGGTCCTCTCGGGTATCCATGCAATACGTGGGTGGAAAGCTGTACTAAAAGCCAGACCTGTGCCCAGAGCCTCATGTAGACTCTCCTAGAACCTCGACACATATCTCGAATCCCGATCAGAGGTAATCGACACTGGTACTCCATGCAACCTCACAACCTCATCAATGTACAACTGAGCCAACTGCTCCAACGAAGCGCCCGTCCTCAACGGTAAGAAGTGTGCCGACTTAGTCAACCGGTCCACAATGACCCAGATTGACTCTTTACCCCTCTGAGTACGGGGCAGCCCTGTAACAAAGTCCATGTTGATATGCTCCCACTTCCACTCCGGAATGGGTAAGGGCTGTAAAGTCCCAGCTGGCTTCTGATGCTCTGCCTTCACCAACTGGCAAGTGATGCATTTCGACACAAACTCCGCAACATCCCGCTTCATACCCTTCCACCAAAAATGGTCCTTCAAACCCTTGTACATCTTGGTACCTCCGGGATGAATCGCATAGCCTGAATAATGTGCCTCTTCAAGGATCTCTTCCCTCAATTCTGGGACACTAGGCACACAAAGTCTGTCATCGAACCTCAGTGTACCATCCTCATGAATCCTGAACCGTGACGGTTCACCCTGACCAACCTGACCCATGATCTCCTCCAGATCTAGATCCTGTCCCTGAGCATCTCTGATCCTGCCCAACACTGAGGGTCGAACATGCAAGCTGGCCAAACTAACCTCCATGTGCGACAAAATCACCTCTAACTCCAGTCTCCTCATCTCCTTCAACAAAGGCCTCTCAGATGTCAATAATGCGGCAACCCCATAATTGGACTTTTTACTCAAAGCGTCTGCCATCACATTAGCCTTCCCCGGGTGGTAGTGAATACTCAGATCATAATCCTTTATCAGTTCCAACCAACGCCGCTGTCTCATATTCAGTTCCTTCTGTGTAAAAATGTACTTGAGGCTCTTGTGGTCTGTGTAAATCTCACATGGTACACCGTAGAGGAAATGCCGCCATATCTTCAAAGCAAACACGATCGCTGCAAGCTCCAGATCGTGTGTGGGATAGTTCTCCTCATAGGGCTTCAACTGACGGGAAGCATAAGCAATCACTCGCCCGTCCTGCATCAACACGCACCCCAAGCCAGTCTTACAAGCATCACTATATACTGTGTAACTACGTCCACTCTGTGGTAGTGCCAGAACAGGTGCAGACACCAATCTCTGCTTCAACTCCAGGAAGCTCTTCTCACATGCCTCTGACCACACAAACTTGGTACCCTTCCTGGTCAATCTAGTCATGGGTGCTGCCAACCGGGAAAAACCCTCAACAAATCTCCTGTAGTATCCGGCCAATCCCAAGAAACTCTTGATCTCCCTGACTGTGGTCTTTCTCCTCCAATCGACGACTGCCTCAATCTTCTTGGGGTCCACAGAAACTCCGGCACCGCTGATCACATGCCCCAAGAATGCTACCCTATCCAACCAGAACTCACACTTGGAGAACTTGGCATACAGCTGATGCTGCCTCAAGATCCCCAACACTGTCCTTAAGTGCTCCTCGTGTGCCTGGCGACTCCTGGAATAAATCAGTATGTCGTCAATGAAGACCACCACAAACTGGTCCAAGTACTGCCTAAAGACCCGGTTCATCATATCCATAAACACTGCAGGGGCATTAGTTAACCCAAAAGGCATCACCCTGAACTCATAATGTCCATATCTGGTCCGGAAGGCACTCTTCGGGATATCCTCCTCCCTGATCCGCACCTGGTGATATCCAGACCTCAAGTCTACCTTCGAAAACACCTGGGCTCCCTGCAACTGATCCAACAAATCGTCAATCCTGGGCAGAGGATACTTGTTCTTTACTGTCACCTTGTTCAATTCTCTGTAGTCGATGCACAGCCTCATCGATCCATCATTCTTCTTCACAAACAACACCGGAGCTCCCCAAGGTGACATGCTGGGTCTAATGAACCCCTTCTCCAATAACTCCTCCAACTGTACCTTAAGCTCCTTCAATTCAGCTAGTGCCATCCTGTAAGGAGCTCTAGACACTGGGGCCGTACCCGGGACCAAGTCAATAAAGAACTCCACCTCCCGCTCAGGAGGTAGTCCTGGCAAATCCTCTGGAAATACGTCTGGGAACTCCCGCACCACAGGAACATCTGCCACTCCGGGTCCACTCTCCTGCTTAGCCTCTGAAATCGAGGCCAAATATCCCATACACCCTCCGTCTAGTAACCTCCGTACCTGAAGAGCTGAGATCTCTCGAACCAACGAACAATCCTTGCTACCATGGAAGGTGAACTCCTCGCCACCCGGCACCCTGAATGTCACTCTCTTCCCACAGCAATCCACTCGCATATGCGAGAGAGCCAATCCATCCGAGGATCACGCGTCGTAATCCCTCGGGTCCCAAATCGTGGCTGACTCCGCCCCTCAATCATCACTGGGCATGCCGGTGACATCCTGCTCACTACCCTGGCAGCTCCTACTGGGGTATCTACCCTCAAGTCATATGACAACTCCACAACAGGCAAAGGATGACGGCGTGCAAATAAAGCAGAAACGAAAGAATGCGTGGCACTCGGATCAAATAATGTGCAAGCATAAAAAGAGCTGACTGAAATGGTACCTGCGACTACGTCAGCCGATACCTGTGCCTCCTCGGTGGTGAGGTGGTAGACTCGTCCCTGAGTCATGGGCCTCTGCTGCTGCTGCTGTGGTTGACTAGAAGTGGAAGGCTGTCCAACAATGCCCTTCCTTTTCTTGTCACCCCCCGGTGGCCTCGGTGGAAATGCGACAGACTGCCTAGAGGCCCCAAAGGACTGTTGCTGCTGGCCCTGTGCTCTACTCCCTGTGCCCTGCCCTGCCTGTCTCTGCGGACACTGCCTCTTTCTATGCTCCAAACTGCCACAGGTAAAGCACCCTCCGGTGATCCTCGGACACTGCGATTTCTTGTGCGGCCCCTTGCACTCATAGCACCTCAATGTCTGTGAACCACTAGCTGATGAGCCACCACCTCCAGATGAGGCTGAAGACCCAGATGGTCTACCATACGACCTGTACCTATTACCTGACTTTTTGTTGCCTGAACTCTTGCCGGAGAACTGCCCTTGACTGTTCTGGCCCTTCTCTTGCTTCAGTTGTGGTGGTACATAGGTACTCCCTAGTCTGGTGGCCTCAATAATCTTGGCCCTAGATACTGCATCACTGTAAGTAGTGCACATATGCCCAGTAACATGGTCCCTGAGTGATGGATGCAGTCCCTTAATGAATCTCTGAACCTTGCTCTCCTGGGTGGAAACAAGGTTCGGTGCAAATCTGGCAAGCCTATCAAACTTCGACCTCGTCTTTGCTCTACTGTCCCGGTGCCCTGAGTAAGAAACATAAGCTGCCTCTCCATCTGTACAATCCTGCCTCGTGAGAAATACTTTGCCAGGAAAGCCTTCTTGAACTCAACCCAGGTATGAAAAGGTGCTCCATCCCTGGCCCGTATCTCACCGTGGTACCAATCCTCTGCGGCACCTAGCATCAAATAAGCCACAGTCCTGATCCTCTCCTCATCATCTGTCTGATGCACCTCAAAGGCTTTCTCAAGCTCCCTGAGCCAAGCCTCTGCTACCTGAGGGTCTGGAGTACCCTCAAATGATCTAGGAGCAGGCCTCCTAATCTCACCCAGTATACCTCTAGTGGATGGTGCTGCAGGCGGTGATGTAGGCGGAGGTGGCGGTGGTGGTGCCTGATGCTGCTATCGCTGCTCCTGTATGTACTCCGCCATCTCTCGGATCAGCCCCAACATAGTACTAGGGGGTACCTCCCCCCTTGGGTCCGGGCCCAGACACTGTGGCCTGCATTCTCGATTGGCGGCCGCTCTGCTCAACCTCCATCTCTTTGGAGGTGGGGAACCTCCTGCACTCGGGGCATGTCCCAGACCTTGGAGGTCAAGCACATACTCATATGCAGGTCGTCCCCGCCTGCCTCCCCAACCCACCATAATGCCTGCCAAGTAAATCACAAGTCAGTAAATTGATTCAAACCCTGGTCTACCCGACCCAACACTCAATCAAACTTAATTGACCAATTCACTAGGGCAACTAAGGTGTCAACTATCTGCTTTCGCTCTGATACCACTTTAATCTGTAACGCCCCGACCCGGATTCTGGGACCTCGGGCACGTCAACAGATCGGCCGTATCCAAGTGGAGACGAGCCCCACTCGAATACAAGGCCTAAAATGATAAGCAGATAATACATTTAACCAAAAGATAATCAATAAATACACCATAAAGTCTCAGCGGAAACATAATAAAATCAAATAAGGGTCCATAGCCCTCAACACAAATCAGGCCCTACAAGGGTCCTAATAAAATAAAGGCAATGTCCACACAGACAAAGATAAAATAACCTAGGGAGGTTCTCCAACCTCAGCAATATCCAGCCCCAACTCTCGCCGTCCCTGAGCTTGAGTCTACCTACTCCTCAGGACAAGAAATGAGAGAAGAGAAAAGTCGTGAGCTTTCGAATGGAAAGCCCAGTAAGTACCCCGCAAGAATAACAAGGGTCAGCTAAAACATATATCAATAATATAGCATCATCAAACAAAGGGGGTACACCCCATACAAACAGATCCTAACATCCATTTCTGACCCTCGAGCCACGGATGAGAAGTCCAAAGATAGCTCAAAGACAGCGATTTCCCTCGGACTGACCCGACCTCGAGGTTGTAATCATGTAACGCGACCTCGGGGCGCAAACAGCGACCTCGAGTACGTGGCGGCAATAACATGCGGTCGGTAGCGCTACCTCTACTTGTCGACACGGCCAGCAAATCAACCCCATTGACAGGGACGGAGCCTCGGACTCCACTGTTACCGGGCGGAAGATCAGAACTCAATTGGCACGTACCTCCCGGCCAGCACACAAGACCATGTGCCCATGATCAAGTGTCGGCCCACGGGTGGGTAGTCCAACTAAGTATATCAACAAACGGTAGTCCTAAACTACCACAAGCAATTCAACCATGCACATAATAGGAAAGACATCAATCAAATTATCTATGTGCATGTATCAACAAGAGTAAGTACAAAACAAGATCATGCTAACAGATAGCATCCAACAAAGCAAGAAAACCCATGCAAGGGTGGAAACAAGGCAAGAGTGACTTACTTCAATAATGAATCAAGTCAACTACCTCGCGTCCCTCCTGACGCAAATCCAAACTCTGAAACCACACCTGGAAATCGTAAACACCGTCTCAGAAATGCACAGGTTTGGAAAACACTCATCTACAATGCAAGTCAACTAATGGGCTCGGTCCACTAGTAACCAACTCCTTAACAACCCGCTTAATAAATACTCTCTTTATTCTAATTAAACTACACAAGCCACCCTTCTCAAAACTCTTTCAAGTCTAACTAGACACTAGGCCCAAGCCCAATTACCACACCAGCCTACTATTCGTCTATCTCAAAATCAAAACAAAACCAAGCTTCTCACTTACTTAATTCTTCCAAATAAAAGAATCCAGATATACTTAATAGAACTCCAAAAATCCAGACTTTTCACCAATGAATAATTACTAGAGTACAATTCAATATCAGCCTCCCACATCGAATCCATCGTCAGAACTTCAAATAAATAAATTTCTAACTCTCCTCTAACAAGAGACAACACTATGACCATGTCCCCAGCCATTCTTATCAACCAAAATATATAAACCTTATACTAAATACCAAAGTTTATCAAAGCTAGATCTTATGCCTTCCCAGAACACTAAAAGTATATGGGCCCTCCAGATCTCCTTGCAAAAAAAAAAAATAATAATAATACAAATCCAAAAGATCCTACACAACCCTTCTCCTGCATTAAGAAACATATGAGAACAAAAAAAATATAAACTATGCTTACTGACAACCAACAGAACCTATAAAGCTCCTCAGAATTATGATTACCAAGCCATTACCCCACTAACCATCATGCAATAATTATCATTATATATATATCCATCAAGGTTCAACATGCAACACTCATGGAAAATCATCACCCAAAACCATTTAATAGTGAAATCACGTCTTATCTTACTTTCATAATAATGAAACCCATGCATGCAAAGACAACCTACAAAATCAGTGAACTCTCGACCACGTTGATAACTACCAAATTAATGGCCTCTAGGATTTGTTTCAGCATGTCCCAACAACTACCATCACAAACCTCTCTTCCCTTGAATCCAAAACTTAGTCTAACATGCATCAATAACCATGACAGCCTTCAAGTAATTATCCCAGCATGATGCCCTCTAATAGGTTTTTTTTTCCATACGTACATATATACACAAACTTCGAGGGGTTCGGAAGACTCACAAACCCTCTCATCATCTCTGATCTAAAACACATCTGAATCTTGGTATAAACTCTGCTACCATCTCAGGCGAGTAAATGGAAAACATAACCTTATATGCATGCAAGAACGAACCAAGAACTCACCGACGTTGGCGATCTGGTTCCAGAGCTTCTCCACCCCGACAGTGCGGGATGATCCTCCTTTACTCCTTGTACTCCAGCGTAGCGCAAAGGTGGGAGTGGCGACGCTGGATCTTAATTGCAAGACGGCATTAGGGTTCAGGAGCGGTACCCTCCTTATATAGATGCCCAGAAATCCCTCCCCACATCGAAAACAAATTTTCGAATCAAAACAGAAATCTTATCTTTATCTCCAAGATATGGTGCGATGGCGAGTTCTCGGTGGCCTGCGCTTGTGGCGGAGGTGAAGTCCGGCAGTAACTAACCATCAGAGAATTTCCCAACCGTTAGATCACCCTCAGGATCCGATCACAGCCGTCCAATCAAAGGCGATTAAGCTCCGCGTGCATGCACGCGCGTCCCTTTTTTTTGGCATACTAGTCCTTCTATGTATTTAAAAATTATATTGAAGTGATACTTTATTATGCAACATTGCATAAGTACCCTGTACTTTCTCTTAATTACTCTTTAGCCCATCCTCGTGAGAGAGTGTAATATTTCTTCTAAGTCCTCATTTAATCATATTTAGGGATTTAATCTATTTAACTTTATTTTTTTTTTAAATCATAAAATACTTAAAATTAGAGATCTCAAAAATTCCTCAAAAACCCTCGGATTTTACAGTAATAGAGCCAGAAAGTATGATACCAGGTTAGGGAAGGGATTTTCTGAGCTCTGATATTTATTTCCAAAAACTTCCGTTTTCAAAATTCTGTTTTTAAAATAAAAACCCATTCCCATACCCATGGGTTGCTTGGTACTCGTATATAATATATTTGTCCTACAAGTCGTTGAGTTGGTCCGGCTGTAGGAACTCTACGATTCATTGAATTGGTCCGACCGTAGGGTTCGGGCATTGAGTTTCTTCCCCCGACATTATAAATTTTAATTTAGTGTCATTAATGAGTATTGAAGTAGGGGTGCGAGTTAGATCGATATAAGACCCATATTATACTTATGACATGAAACTACTTTATTTGCCCTACGGTCGTTGAATTGGTCCGACAGGAAGGCCAGGGTGTTGAGTTGGTCCGCCTAGAATATTTGTAGTATCATTTATTATATTCATTTTATGACATGGTGATTGTTTATATTTGGATTTATCCGGGTTTTCTATAATGCTTGCTATGCTTAATAGAATAGAAGATAATGCATTAACTAGCATTTCTTCGGATTTCATATATTAGTACAGATTATTTTAATCGAGGTTGATATGTTGATGTTTTATATCTTATACAATGTTGTAGTGTCTAATCTCACTGAGTTCGAGTAGCTCATGTTCCCTTCCTTTACATTTTTCCTTACAGGTATTAGATAGGGACTCAAATAGTAGCGTGTATCAGCGAGCGTGAGTTGAGTACTCTGTAGTCGGCTTTGACAAAAGTGAAGTTTGGTTATACCCTGTTGTAGTATTTGTATTAATGAGTTGAAATGAACCCTGTTTGCATAAATATTATGAATCTTAGTTCCAGACTTGTAGATTCTTTATAATATTAAATAGTTTATTTATATATTATAAGAATAATTTTTATATCAGGTATCAAATTAAACAGCTAAAGGACTGGGTGCACTCTCGGCCTGGCTGGTGTAGCATCTGTCCTGGTTAAGAGGAGGTAGTTACACATTCTATGTCTTATCACTTTTGGGTGTCGCGATACAAGAAGCTGGGTATGGTGATGCCAAACCCCCAGGCTAGTTCTTCTTATCTCCTCTTCAATTTGATCCTTTGTATCGGGATCCTTCATTCTACTAAGATTACATAAAAACTACATCTGTGTATTGGATCATCATTTTAAAACAAAAGTTTTGATTGATGCAACACGAAAAGACGCGTTGTAATAAAAATCATGGAAGGACCAAAGGACCATTGGTCTAGCAGTATCTTGGGTAATTCACTTGATTGAGCATGCTCCTAGGTTCGAGTCCCGGCCCCCGTAAATGGGGGGAGCAGTTTGGGTAATTCACTTGCTGAGCACCAAGCTCCCAGGTTTGAGTCCCCACATCTATATGCGCACAGTGAGGGGTCAAGGGTGTTTGTTACCTAAGGCAACACCACTTGACATGCCCTCTCGGGAGGTCATTATGGCCTATGTCAAAAAAAAAAAAAAAAAAATCATGGAAGGGAGCCAAGAACTATAAAAATATGCTTCTAAATCCTAGATCTATGTTGAAATACATGTGAATAATAATAATAATATAGCTCTCTTCAAGAGCCATCAACTTGCAGCGTCAAACTTCCTTGGCTTGATTTGCAATATATGGTCAACAAAGTGTCAATTTCAATATTCTATTACCAACATGCATTGGCTAGTTGTCAAGTGTATGATACTTTATAAAAGGAAAACCATCACCGATAGTGCATATTTTTTATTGTTGGATTCATTCTTTCTTACTGTGTATTTTAATATAAATTGGGCCAACAACTTAAATTATCAATGCTCCATCCTAGGTTTGTAGATATAGTTTGGTTCCAACCTCATTTTAAAGCAAACCACGGTCTCTACATCCAATATTGGGTGATAAGTGCATGAACATACATAAATTCTTACTAAATTTACATGCACTTTAATGGTACTCTTGCATATATTTCTCTATTTTTGTGCTCTATTGGGTATTCAATTGTGATTGAACAGATAAATAGGTACCTTGGACAAAAGGAACAGAATCAAGACAATTCGGAGACAAAAGAGCCAAAAGACATGTACATGGCCGTGTTCACTGGTGTGGTTATAAGCACGAGTGTGCTCCTGGCCGTACAACAGTTGGGATTTTATAAAAACATGTTGCAAAACTCAACATGGGCATGCTTAGATCAACACGTATATGCTTCGAGATTTTTGATGTCTATAAAAGTGCGCCCAATGCAACTTTTTTGGGGCTTTTGGTGGATCAATTTTCAGCGATTCTTTTACCGATCGCTAGGGTTTCGAGATGAGATTGAAGGTAAAGGAGACATCGGCCCAGGGAGTTTATATTCTTTAATTATGTCTTCTTCTTTAGATCTTGTTATTTCTTTACATAGTATGACAGGCTAAACCTTCTTTGGTGCCATGGATTCTTGAACCCTAGGATGAATTTGCGACTAATTTCCTTATGAATCATCTATGTAAGCTTAATGCTTGTGATTTGCTGGTGCGAGAGCCCCAAATCACATATCTGAGTTGCTTGATTAGGTAGAGAGATCTCGATCAGGTTAGATCTGGGCATAGATAATAGAGGGTGAGTGTACGCCAAGAGATAGGGTGTACGGTGTCACACTTTTCGGATTAGAGTAAAACCTAATAGTGGGAATCATAGATTGTAATACAATCATGCTGCGATTGGTTTCGTCGTATGCGAATTAGGGTTTAACTACCGACAGATCGGGGTTTAACTAAATTAGGGTTCCTTATGGTCCAAGAACAAGTAAATCAGAAAGCCAATATTAGGAAATTAGTCGAGCAAAGGATTCCTGGGTGTATAGATCTGAGGTGCTATGTCTCTTGATTGATTATCCTAGATTTGTCACCTGTTCACTTTAGTTCTTCTTTAGATTGCTTAGTTAAGGATTACAAAACCACCAAACATATTTTAGGTTAGATAATAGAAGATAAATCGGTACCAGGAAGCGTCAGTCCCTGTGGATTGGACTACCCTATCTTTGGATACTTTACAACTTGATCGACCCCGTACACTTGCGTGAGAGATACTACACATAGTGTACATCAAGTTTTTGGCGCCGTTTTCGGGGTCTAGTATTCTAGGAACGTTAGGACTCTGGTATTCTAGCTATTTTATTGTACTTTTATTGAGTATTCTTAATTGATCAATAATGTCTCTTCTTTTGAGAACGACGATTACAACCAGTTCAATGTGTCACATTATTGGTGACCATCATTAGAAGACCTCGTTACATGTTACATTCAATGTAGTAAAATGAGCTTGAGAGAGTTTAAAGAGGTTGAGGAATTTGATTTGGTGGAAAAGCTAAAAAAGTTCAAAGCAAGTACAGATCTATTCATGCATTCATTCTTAGATAAAACAAGCCCAATGTCCCCATTGGATGTTTGCGAGCCGACACCCGTAGAGCAAGTCATGTCCTTCTCCATGGGCACGAAGGATACTGGTAAACGGGTGAAAAATCTAGAACCTCGACAAGATATTTGGGTAGACTTGAAATAATGCAAGGATGCAGAAGCAAGGGAGTGCTCTTAAGAGGCAATCAAGGAAGTCTTTGGAGAAACCAACCCATGTGAAGAACTCAACAAGTGACGCCAGGCGGGGTAGCGATTATCCCACGGGCTAGCCGAATCCAAGGACCGCAAGGAAGAACAAACAAAGAACCAAAAGAACCAGAGAAAATACTCTGAAATTCAGGAAAATACTTTTATTCAAAACTCAATAATGAAAAATCAACCCACAATACGAGTTAAATAGCTTTCAAAGACTAACCTAGAAACCCTATCATCTTATCTAAATTGTCAAAATTAGCAAATTATTATTCAAAACTAAAATTTATCAAAATTTAAAACTCTAAAAAAATCAGATAATTCCTGAAAATCTGAATCAAATCGGATTCAAAATCCTATTCTAATTTGATAAATAATTTTAAAAAATAGCAAAAATATCTAAACAATGATATGGTGGGATAAGAGCCCACTGAGTTATGGCCAAAATACAGAACCACCCCCAAAACTGCTCCAATCAGGGAATTAGCTCGATCACTTCCAGTCTTTACGTTGATCCGCCAACTCGGCACCAACTGACCAGAGCCTCCTCCATCAGCAAGGAGACATAGGTAAAATTTAAACCATCTATTGAGGAACTCCCAGATTTGGAACTGAAGAAGCTACTAAGGCATCTCGAGTATGCCTTGCCGGAGTGAGGTGGTAAACTCCCGGTCATTATCGCTTCCAATTTAGAAGCAAGGTATAAGGAGAAGTTATTAGCAATGCTAAGAATATATGAGAAGGCCATCGCATGAAAGATAGTGTAACACCCATCTCACTAATGAGACAGATGTCATACCAGTTGGGCCGGGAGTGCACCCAACCCATAAGCTATGCAAATTAAGCTTGTAGTCAAGAAGCATGCACTCTAAATAAGGTTCATATGACATAGCATAACCGGTTACACACCAGGAGTCATATTCAAATAAAAGTCACAGTAGAGTAACACAGAGTTATGGGAAACTACGGCCCCAAATACGGCGGAAAAGAACATAACTAGAGTTTAATACAACCCAATGAAATTAAACATAGAAACAAGTATGACAGAGCTAGCTAGACCACGATCCCTGCTCGAGACATGAGCTACTATCCCGATCCAAGTCTAGATCCTGTAACAGAAAAACAGTATAGAAAAGGGGTTGAGCTATGCAAGCTCAGTGAGCATAGACTACCCCGCCAGGTATTATACATTCCGGTCATCTGTTCTAAAATACTGGAACGTAAGCAATACAAGTCTAAATCATGAAGGTCAACATAATTATATTCAATCTTGACAAGAATGCTAGCATGATCAAAAATCCATTACACGAACATGAAAGCGTTATGCAAGTATAGCAATAAACCCTTCGGCATCCACAAACCGAAATAAAACTCATAAGAATATGATAAAACCGAAATCCCGATAAATACACAAATTAAATCTAGATCTACAGTGAAGTCCCCTCACCTAAAATCCTCGCAAATTCCTAGGAATCGCTCTGTTCTTCGGCAACTCTTGCTGGACCTTTTCCCTTTCCTAGAATCAATGAGAATACTAAGTAAATACAAGGTCCGTATTTTCCATAACTTAGTCATATAGCTTAAGAATACGGAATCTAAGAATAAGGAAATCGTATTCTTAATTTAAAGTTCCATTTAAGCTCCAAGGAACTTATAAGAGACATTAAACTCTTAAAATCATGTTTTTCGTACTTAACGAGCATTACATGCCTTCAACACTTCTATAATATTTCTAAGCATGCTTAATTTGCCATTTCGATCAATCTAAAGCATATAACACTTAAACATGATAATCATAGATATTAATCATACCTAAGTATGTCAACATAATTGCTAATAGAGTATTTATGCTTAGGGATTTCAAGAAAAATCGGGCAACACCTCCTCTATTTAGAGGGCCCCAAAATTAATACAACAAAGCACATATTTAATACAACCAACTCATACAATTCACACTCTATGATTATCGTCTTTTATAAGATCCATCACCATATTTAGTTAGTTGATCTAGCAAGCACTTAGCAACCATATAATGGCGCTTTCATCAATTAACTCAAATCAAACCATTTTATGACTTCTCCAACCCTTAATTAAAATTCATGCAAACCAAGCCCCTTAATCTAAGGTTTTCCTCAATTGAAGCTTGCAAGAGATTTACTTGAATGTGAGAACCCTCAAAGCTCTTGCACAAGCTCCTCTCGATGATTGACTGTGACTATTGGCCGGAGAAGAGGAGAGAAAGTGTTAGTCGGACGGGGGATAGCCGGATCTGAGCTCAGGAGGCCGGTCAAGGCTTGGCGGCGGGCTGGGGTGGCAGCACTGCAGGTCGCTGTGGCTAGGCACGCACATCGAGCATTGGAGCCGCTAACGAGACGGCGGAGCTCCGGCGTCGGGGAGGTGTGGCCTTCTAGTTCAAGCGCGCGTGTGTAGCAGCGGACAAGGCTTCCGGCGGTATTGCTGTGCAGAGGGAAACGGCAAGGGCGGGGCTCACGGTGGGGCACAGCCGGAGCTGGTGAAGGACGGGGCGGCGCCGGCTTCAAGAGGCGGCGACAGCTCCGGTTAGCGTTGAGCGCACTTGGGCACGAGGCGTTCAGTCGCGTGGGAGAGAGGAGAGAAAGGCATAATGATATTTCTTAATTAAAACTTGAATTCCTCTCCAACTTTGGTCTTCCATGGTATATGTATATAAATAATATTTAAATTATTATTTTATTCCATTTCATTTCCATCATGAAGACTTTGAGTTAATTAACTTATCCTCTCAATAAGGTCACATGGGTATGAATTATTTAATCAATTTATCATCTCAATTACTTCCCCTTTACGTCATGTCACCTTTATTAATATTATTTTTTTAATCATTCACCGACCAAGATCCGGAAACCCCGAGTCAATGATATTAGTCACCACGGGTGTACTGTAGCCTCACGGTATCTGTCTCTCGTCAGACGAGATCCGCGAATACCGGCTTTTGACTCACCCGATCTCCTATATCGGAACTCGAATATTTGTCCGATTCTCCTACTTAATTAATCTTGATTAATTAACACTTATGAAATCTCCCAATTATTTAATCAAGGTTATCCTTACCGTCCACTTCCAACTATTCTAAGTGTAAGCGGCCTGGCCCATTAGGGCCTTCTCTCGGTCCATTAGTTGCGAGGCTGGATTTGAATTTATTATTCCTGGATTTTTCTTTTAATTGGGCTTTAAAATAATTAATTTATTTTCCATGTTAATTAATCTCATTAATTATCGAATAAATTTCTGATTTATTTACTTTAAAAATCCAGGGCGTTACAGTTCTCCAACCCTTAAGAAATTTCGTCCCCGAAATCCTATACATATACACCTAAAACAGATGAGGGTACTAGTCACTCATCTGGTCTTCTCTTTCCCAAGTGGCCTCCTCCACTTGGTGGTGACTCCATAGTAACTTCACCAGAGATATTGTCTTGTTTCACAGGGCCTGCTCTCTCTTGTCAAGAATGCGTACCGGTCCTTCTACGTACGTCAAATCTTGAGCCAGCTCTACGGTTGGTCCTGACAGAATCTGATGGTGATCTCCGAGATATTTTTGTAGAACTGATATGTGGAACAAGTTGTGTATCCTTGACAGTTCCTCTGGAAGGTCGAGTCGGTAGGCTACCGGGCCTACTCTGTCCACTATCTCATAAGGCCCGATATACCGTGGGTTCAACTTTCCACGCTTGCGGAACCTAAATACTCCTTTCCATGGAGATACCTTCAAAAATACACTATCTCCCCTTCAAATTCAAGAAATCGATGGCGGTTATTAGCATAACCCCGTTGTTTGTCTTGGGCCTTCTTCAACCTCTCTCTAATGAGCTTTATCTTCTCCGTAGTTTATTGTACCATCTCTGGGCAGAGTATCTTCCGTTCGCCCACTTCATCCTAACACAAAAGAGTCCTGCATCTTCGATCATATAATACCTCATACGGTGGCATACCATATTGCTCTGGTAGCTGTCGTTGTAGGCGAACTCCAAGAGTCCCAAATTTTCATCCCAGCTACCGAGAAGTTCCATAATGCCATCCCAAAGCAGGTCTTCGAGTATCTGGATTGTCCTTTCGGACTGTCCATCGGACTCTAGATGGAATGCCGAGCCGAGGTCCAGTCCGGTCCCCAGACCCTTGTGCAAGCTTTTCCAAAAATAAGAAGTAAACCTCGGGTCCTTGTCAGATACTATTGACACGGGTACTCCATGCAGCCACACTATTTGGTCCACGTACAGCCGTGCCAATTTGCCCCGAGAATAAGTCGTCTTAATTGGAATGAAGTTGGCCGACTTGGTCAATCTGCGATGATCACCCATATAGCATCTTTGCCCTGACTGGTTCGTGGTAAACCGTTCACAAAGTCCATTGTTATCCTCTCTCACTTCCATTCCGGGATCTCCAAGGGTACCAATAACCCTGGTGGCTTCTGGTATTCCGCCTTGATTTGCTGACAAATCATACACCTAGCCACGTACTCCTCAATGTCCTTCTTCATTCTCCTCCAGACATAGTTCACTTTGATATTCCGGTACATCTTGGTGCTTCCTAAGCGGAGCTATGCGCCTCCTCCATGATCTTTAACTTGAGGGTCGTCTCGTTGCGTGGCATATAGATCCGAGCACCTACCATTACTGTTCCATCTGGAGATAGAGAGTAATTACACGGGCCATTCCTTCGCCCCCAATGTCTTCCATTTTGTAGTTTACCAGCTAGCTTCATTAACTTTTGGTCCAGTAGTTGAGCTTCTTTGATTTGCGTAATCAGCAGCGATCGAAGGTGGAAGCTCGCCAATAGTACCCCCGACTCATCCACCGAAAGTTGCGCTCTTGTAGATCTCAAATTGTGGAGTTGGGCAAGGCTGGTGGTCCCCAATCGCGCCATCGTCTTCCGACTCAAAGCATCGGCCACCACGTTCGTCTTCCCAGGGTGGTACTCAAACGTGCAATCGTAATCTTTCAATAACTCCATCCGCCTTCGTTGACGCATGTTGAGATCCCTTTGGGTCATCAGGTACTTCAAGATTTTCTGGTCGGTGAATATTTTACAGGTTTCACCGTAGACATAGCGTCACCATATCTTCAATGCAAAGACCACCGCAGCTAACTCTAAATCATGCACTAGACAGTTCACATCATTGGTTTTGAGTTGTCTGGAAGCATAGGCAATAACTCTGCCCTGTTGCATCAAGACACACCCCAAACCCTTGTATGAAGCATCACTATATATATCAAAACCTACTCCAGGTGCAGGTAAGGTTAGAATAGGAGCAAACACCAATCGGTTCTTCAGCTCCTGGAAGCTTTGTTCGCAATCTTCGGTCCATTCGAACCTTGCGTTCTTCCTCAGGAGCTTCGTCATCGGTAGGGCAATCGCAAAAAAGCCCTCCACAAATCTCCAGTAGTAACCGGCTAACCCCAGAAAACTCCTAATCTCTTTAATATTGGTAGGAGCTTGCCAGTTCACTACTGCTACGATCTTCTGGGGGTCCACATATATTCCTGCCGCTGAGACGACATGCCCCAAGAAGTTGACTTGCTCCAACCAAAACTCACATTTACTGAGTTTGGCATACTGCTGCTGCTCCCGTAGCGTTTGTAGAACTATTCTCAAATGATTAATGTGCTCCTCTACGTTCCGTGAGTACACCAGAATGTCGTCAATGAAAACCACAACAAACCGATCTAAGTAGGGTTCGAACACCCTGTTCATCATTTCCATGAACGCAGCTGGTCCATTCATCAACCCGAACGGCATTACTAAGAACTCGTAATGTCCATATCGAGTTCGGAATGCCGTCTTTGGCACATCCTCCTCCCGCACCCGCGGTCGATAATAGCCCGACTTCAAATCAATCTTGGAGAACACACAGCCTCCCCGCAAGTTGGTTGAACAGGTCATCAATGCGTGGTAGCGGGTACTGGTTCCGGATGGTCACATCGTTTAGTTGTCTATAGTCGACACACATCCGCATGGAGCCGTCTTTCTTCTTTACGAATAGTACAGGCGCACCCCAAGGGGAGACACTAGGTCTAATAAACCCCTTCTCCAGCAGCTCATCTATCTGGGTCTTCAATTCTTCTAGCTCAACCGGAGCCATCCTGTAGGGCGCCTTAGAAATCGGAGTTGTTCTAGGAACCAACTCGATCGAAAACTCTACTCCTCTGTGCGGTGGTAATCCGGGTAAGTCTTGAAACACATCCGGATACTCATACACCACGGCTATATCCTGCACCTCTGTCTTCAGAGCTTCCACTTCTGCCACATTTGCCAAATAAGCTTCCTCCGTCTCGGGTCGTCTCCCGTAGAAGAGTATCTCTGCCTCCCCTGGACGCTGGAAATGCACCATCTTCCAGTAGCAATCAACGAGGGCATGGTGGAAAGCTAACTAATCCATCCCTAGGATCGCATCAAAGTCTAGGATCCTCATCGGGATTAGATTAGCTATCAGCTCCTGATCACCTATCTTTACATCACATCCCTCATAGACTAACTTAACAATCATAGAACTACCCTTGGGGATGCTACACTCATTGGTTCCGCTAATCTAGTTGGATACACATTTTCAGGTACAGAAAAAGAAACAACAATATACGAATGTGTAGAACCAGGATCAATCAATACGAAGGCATCGGTATTAAAAATTTGCACAGTACCTGCTATCACATCAGGGGTGTTCACAGCTTGCTACTGTATCATTGCGAACGCCTGGGCCTACAGCTGAGATTGTGCTCCACGGCCTCCTCCACGAGAACGTCCACCAGTTGACCCTCCTCGGCTGCCTCCCGCACCCCCTATAACAGAGAATCCCTACGTCTGATGCGTAGTGTTGTCTCCCGTAGTAGCCTGTGGAGCAGCTCCACTCTCCTGGGTCAGTAGCGGGCACTCCCTCTTGAAATGCCCAGGTTGTTTGCAGTAAAAGCATCCATTCGTATTAAATATTCTGAACTGATATCTGCCGCAAGTAGAACACTGTGGTTTCCCCCTTTGGTTTCCACTTGATGAGGAACCACCACTGCTGCTACTGTTACTCTTCTTACTGGGCCTCGTATCTCCCCCTCCTTTGGAGCTTGGGTTACTTCTTTTGTTCAACTTTTCAAGTCTTTGTTTTTGCTTGATAAGACCCCTCTCAACTCGAAGTGCAGCCTCAACCACTCCTCGGAATTCTACATAACCATAATCCATGACCAGGATCTTAATTTCATCCCTAAGCCCATCTTCAATCTTACTACATCGGTTATAGGGGTCCTCCACCATCTCTGGTGCATAACGACTTAGGGCAGTGAACTTGGCCTGATACTCGGCCACTGTTTAATTTCCTTGAGTCAGGTTAATGAACTCGGCTCTCTTGGCGTCCCAGTGTACTCGGGGTGAGTACTCCGCCTCAAACGCGCTCTTGAACTCCAACCAGGTCCAAACACCCGACCTGGGAAGGCACATCCGAGCCGACTCCCACCACATCAATGTGTCTTGTCCCAACAACAGCTGTACTGTTATGACCTTTTCATCTTCTGGAATCCTCATAGCCTCGAACACCATCTCCAGCTGACGAATCCAAGCCTCTGCCTCGGTAGGATCCTGTGTTCCGAGAAAGTGATTAAGCCCTATTTATCGGGCTCGGGTCACATAGTCCTAACCCCTGGGTTGCTGTTGCTGTTGATACTATTGCTGTTGTTGTTGGTACTATTGCTGTTGTTGTTGAAAGTTTGGGAAAGCCGCAAACGACTGAGCCATTTGTTCGAAAAATTGCTGCATCCCTGGAAACTGTGGCATACTCGGGTTGTATCCCGGGTCAAGATGTGCATGCGATGCATCGCCATACTCTTCAGGTGTAGGGAAATCCACGTGCGGTTCCTCCTGGGGCTCCTCACGTGGCACCCTCGGTGGTCTCCTACGTCCTCTCTTTGGCGGCATTCTGCAACATCCAATAAGTGTCAGTTAAAGGACTTAACCCTACTTAGCAAGTATACCTCTAATTCCTTATGTCAACTGACTTTGACTCCCACCCTAAGGCTCTGACTACCTCTAGAACTCTAAGTTCAAGGAGCAAACCTCTCTGATACCACATAATGTAACACCCATCTCGCTAATGAGACAGATGTCACACCAGCTGGGCCGGGAGTGCACGCAGCCCATAAGCTGTGCAAATTAGGCCGGTAATCAAGAAGCATGCACTCTAAATAAGGTTTATATGACATAGCATAACCAGTTACACACCGGGAGTCATATTCAAATAAAAGTCATAGTAATAACACACAGAGTTATGGGCAACTACGGCCCCAAATACAGCGAAAAAGAACATAACTAGAGTTTAATACAACCCAATGAAATTAAACATAGAAACAAATACGCCAGAGCCAGCTAGACCTCGATCCCTGCTTGAGACATGAGCTACTATCCTGATCTAAGTCTAGATCCTGTAACAGAAAAATAGTATAGAAAAGGGGCTGAGCTATGCAAGCTCAGTGAGCATTGACTACCCCGTCAGGTATTATACATACCTTTCATCTGTACTAAAATACTGGAATGTAAGTCATGAAGGTCAACATAATTATCTTCAATCTTGACAAGAATGCTAGCATGATCAGAAATCTAGAGAAAACACACAAGAAATCTCACATCATATCAAGCATATAGTGAACATATATATATGCGATAACCTCATATCATACAGGCGTGCACCCCTAGCTAAAATGTCTCCAGAAGGACTCCAGCATCCATCAGGAACAGCGGTATGCCTCTACATGATCTTGATAACCGGCGCTACATAAGTCCGGTACATCCCATATCCAATACGGCCCTCACAAGAGACATGAAGGGGGTTTTTATAAAAGAACGACTTTCGCAAACATTTTTAGTTTTCAGAAAAAATGGTTGAAAACAAAACCCCTTCCTCAACCCGGTCTCGTCTACTAAAAATACCTGGGCTCTATCTCTAGCCCCTGCTGGGTCCCCCATACATTAACTAATTAAGGTGCACCTTTGATACATGCAATAATCTTTAACTACCCATTAGGGTTTCCTTTAATCATATCTCGTGCTTTGTAAAGTTAACTCCATTACACAAGCATAAAAGCGCTATGCAAGTATAGCAATAAACCCTTCAGCATCCACAAACCGAAATAAAACTCATAAGAATACGATAAAATCAAAATCTCGATAAATACACAAATTAAATCTAGATCTACAATGAAGTCCCCTCACCTGAAATCCTCTCAAATTCCTAAGAACCGCTCGGTTCTTCGGCAGCTCATGCTGGACCTTTTCCCTTTCCTAGAATCAATGAGAATACTAAGTAAATACAAGGTCCGTATTTTCCATAACTTAGTCCTATAGATTAAGAATACGAAATCTAAGAATACGGAAATCGTATTCTTAATTTAAAGTTCCATTTAAGCTCCAAGGAACTTATAAGAGACATTAAACTCTTAAAATCATGTTTTTCTTACTTAACGAGCATTACATGCCTTCAACAATTCTATAATATTTCTAAGCATGCTTAATTTGCCAGTTCGATCAATCTAAAGCATATAACACTTAAACATGATAATCATGGACATTAATCATACCTAAGTATGTCAACATAATCGCTAATAGAGTATTTATGCTTAGGGATTTCAAAAAAAATCGGGCAGCATCTCCTCTATTTAGAGTGCCCCGAAATTAATACAACAAAGCACATATTTAATACAACCAACTCATACAATTCGCACTCCATGATAATCGTCTTTTATAAGATCCATCACCATATTTAGTTAGTTGATCTAGCAAGCACTTAGCAACTATATAATGGCGCTTTCATCAATTAACTCAAATTAAACCATTTCATGACTTCTCCAACCCTTAATTAAAATTCATGCAAACCAAGCCCCTTAATCTAAGGTTTTCCTTAATTGAAGCTCGCAAGAGATTTACTTGAATGTGAGAACCCTCAAAGCTCTTGCACAAGCTCCTCTAGATGATTGATGGTGACTATTGGTTGGAGATGAGGAGAGAAAGGGTTCGCCAGACTGGGTTTCTCCAGATCAGAGCTCAGGAGGCCGGTCGGGGCTTGGCGGCGGGCTGGGGTGGCAGTACTGCAGGTCGCTGCGGCCAAGCACGTACGTCGCGTAGTGGAGCCGGCTGACGGGAGGGCGGAGCTCCGGCGTCGGGGAGGTGTGGCCTTCTAGTTCAAGCGCGCGTGTGTAGCCGCAGACAGGACTGCCGGCGGCGTTGCTGTGCAGGGGTAAACGGCAAGGGCGGGGCTCGCGGTGGGGCACAGCCGAAGCTGGTGAAGGACAGGGAGGTGCCGGCGTCAAGGGGCGGCGACAGCTCCAGTCGGCGTCCAGCGTACTTAGGCACGAGGCGTTCAGCCGCGAGGGAGGGAGGAGAGAAGGGCACAATGAGATTTCTTGATTAAAACTTGAATTCCTCTCCAACTTTGGTCTGCCAAGTTATATGTATATAAATAATATTTATATTATTATTTTATTCCATTTCATTTCCATTATGATGCCTTTGAGTTAATTAACTTATCCTCTCAATAATGCCACATGGGTATGAATTATTTAATCAATTTATCATCTCAATTATTTCCCCTTTACGTCATGTCACCTTTATTAATATTATTTTTTTTAATCATTCACCGACCCAGATCCGGATACCCCGGGTCAATGATATTAGTCACCACGGGTGTACTGTAGCCTCACGGGGTCTGTCTCTCGTCAGACCAGATCCATGAATACCGGCTTTTGACTCGCCTTATCTCCTTTATCGGAACTTGAATATTTATCCTATTCTCCTAAATTAATCTTGATTAATTAACACTTACGAAATCTCCCAATTATTTAATCAAGGTTATCTTTACCATCCACTTCCAACTATTCTATGTGTAAGCTGCCTGGCCCATTAGGGCCTTCCCTAGGTCTATTAGTTGCGAGGCAGGATTTGAATTTATTATTCCTCGATTTTTCCTTTAATTGGGCTTTAAAATAATTAATTTATTTTTCATGTTAACTAATTTCATTAATTATCGAATAAATTTCTTATTTATTTACTTTAAAAATCCGGGGCATTATAGATAGAAGATATTTGGGGAATCAATTCATCATTTTGCACCCACAAGATTCTTATGGAGAACAACTACAAGCCCAAAGTACAACCTCAGTGTAGACAAAACCCCAATATGAAAAATTTAGTGAAAGAAGAGGTGAAGAAGCTGTTGGAGGTCGCTGTGATTTACCTCATCTTCGATATGCTTGGGTAAGTCCTATCCAAGTTGTTCCAAAGAAGGAAGGAATAATATTGATACAGAATGACAAAAATGAACTGATCCCAACAAGGACCGTAACCAGATGAAAGGTGTGTATTGTCTATCGAAAACTCAATAATGCTATGTCCCAGGATCACTTCCCTCTAAATTTTATCGATCATATGCTAGAATGATTATTGGGTCAAATGTACTACTGCTTCCTAGATAGAATGTATGTATATTTACAGATTCCCATCGCTCCTGAGGACCAAGAGAAAACCCCGTTCACATGCCCGTACTGTACATTTGCTTATCGCTGAATGCCTTTTGGTTTGTGTAATGTAGCTGCCACTTTTCAACTTTGTATGATGTCTATTTTTGATGATTTTATAGAAGACATTATGGAGGTGTATATCGGTGACTTTTCTGTTTGTGGGGATTCATTTGATATATGCCTCCTTAACTTAGAGAAAGTGCTACAACGTTGTGTAGAAACAAACTTAGTCTTAAGTTGGGATTTGAGTGCTAATCAGACAAATGCGAAGGTGTTGGCATCAGGATTCTTTTGGCCAACAATATTCCAAGACACATAAAAGTTTATACATGCTTGTAATAGATGCCAAAGAACAGGGGACATTTCTAAGCGGGATGAGATGAGCCTAAATCTTTTCAAACAATGTGTGATATTTGATATGTGGGAAATTGACTTTATGGGACCCTTCCCCAGCTCTAATGGGAACAAATACATTCTAGTGGCAGTAGATTATGTATCAAAATTGGTAAAAGCTCAAGCATTACCAACTAATAATGCTAAGGTAGTAGTCAGATTCCGAATGAAGTTGTTCTCTTGATTCGGCACTCTGTGAGTGATCATTAGTGATCGAGGGACACACTTTTGCAATACCCAATTTGAGAAGATCCTTAAGAAGTATGGAGTAACACACAAGGTTGCCACCCCGTATCATCCCCAAACAAGTGGTCAGGTCGAAGTATCTAGCCAAGTATTGAAGCGAATTCTAGAAAAGACGGTCTAGCATAACAAACAAGATAAGTCCGAAAGATTGGACGACACACTCTGGGCATACAGGATAGCATATAGGACACTTATTAGGAGCATACCATATCGACTGGTCTACGACGAAGCATGCCATTTGACGGTAACAAACGAGATTGGTCAAAAAGATAGGACGACGCACTCTGGACATACAGGAAAGCATACAAGACGCTTATTGTCTATGGAAAAGTATGCCATTTGCTGGTCGAATTGGAGCATCGATCATATTGGGCCACCAACTTCCTGAACTTTGATTTAGACCGAGCAGGGCAAAAGTAGAAGTTGCAGCTAAACGAGTTGGACGAATGGCGTCAGAATGCATATGAGAACATGAGGGCATACAAGAAGGCACACGAAATAATTCCGTGATGAGCATGTTAAGAAGGACCGATATTTACAGGTAGGTGATTGGGTGTTTCTTTTTAACTCATGTATTCGATTATTGCAAGGTAAACTCAAGTCGAGGATGTCAGTACCCTACACAATAACCCAAGTTTCTCCCCATGGGGCGATCAAAATCAAACACCTTACCAATGGAACTTTGAAGGTAAATGGGCAATGGTAAAAACCATATATAACGGGCGGTGTACCTTCCGGCGTGGAAGCTAAGAGGTTTCACTTGTTCGAACCTCACTGAGCGCAAAAGGTAGGTCAAGCTAGAAGCATAAAACAAGCGCTTCTTGGGAAGCAACCCAAATTTTGTTAGTTTTCTAGTTAGACTTTTTAGTGATTTTAGTATTTTAGTGTTGAATTTAATTCTTTGATGATGTTTTCAGTGTTTATGTGCTTTCCATGGGCTTAACCACCAAATTTGGTCTTCGGATTCAATAACATGTAAGTACAGGTGAAAACAGGGTAAAAAATACACTTAGAGAGAATACAGAGAGAAGCACGGGAAAGAATACGGCCGTCTTCCACGCCGTGCAACTTAGTGTAAAATACAATATACGTAGATTGGACAGAATAAGGGCATGTTCATGGGCGTGCTTGAGAAGTACGAGCATGCTTACTCAAGTACGAGCGTGCACTTATTCTTGCAACGCGATTTTGTTAAGACAAAGAGATGCATGGGTATCAACACTCATGTGCTTAATGTCGTGCTTGAGCCGACGATTTCCAAATTAGGGCTTTTAATAGCTATTTCAAGACATCGTCACCCAATTATTCACCCTTCTCCTCCAATTTCTCACCTTCACGACCACTCCCAAGCAAATTGGAGTGATTTCCACGGAGCTCTTCGAATCTTCACCCAGATCTGGCGAAGTCCCCCTTCATCCTTTCCGATAAGTATGGACACGCTCCCCAAATTCGGTTTTCTTCATCAACATTGTCCGTGCTCTACCACATCATCAAGTTCACACTGACCATCACTACACCAAACCAGAAGCAACTCACAAAGGGGCCTTCAAAGAGAAAGCAAGGTAAGGGGAGCTCTTGGCCTCTCCCACCTCCACCTCCCCCTCCGCATCTCCCCACCTACCACCACCACGGGCCACCCCACCAGAGATGACCTTTGACGCGCTATCCCAGAGAGACCAGTATGCTCCACATCTTCAAACAAGCAGTCTCTTGGCATTGGCGAGATCCCATTGAGTTTCAGATTGGCGGTGCCCGTATACAGATGAGCTATACGGAGTTCGTTGTCTATCTCGGCTTATACGACATAGAGCTCACCAGGACTGTCGAGTATAACCAACTAGATATCAACCGACCATTAGGAGAGATATATGAGGTATAATGGAGAAGGCTGAACATTGACCTAATCTACGACCCGCGGCGGTCGAAGGCCTCATCACTTCGCTTCCCTGCCCTCAGGTATATTCACACTGTTCTCAGTCACTCGATAATAGGGCAGGGAGATACCACTGGCCTAGTTAGCACTAGTGACTTTTTATTCTTGTTGAGTTTGATGGATCGGTTCCTACTTCACCTTGGATGGGTCGTCGCTCAGTTTCCTCTACATCAGCCGACAGATTCCAGATTAGAAGTGATCTTTGTTGGTCCATATGTCATGTGACTTGCCCGAGGGATGGATATTATATTAGGGACCATGACAGCGAGGATGATGGTGGTTGGGAGTTCCACCCCTATCACTATGGAGACACTGCGGGCTATGGTGATGTTGCAGGCTATATGCACACCACAAAACATCATCTACACAATCGCAGCCTCCTAGGAGCCACAGAACTCGCCAGCTGCAGCCGGGCCAGCACAATGCCTCCATCACCTATTCCAACTCAAGTTCCAGACGACCAAGATGCACTCTTGTGCTGGCTGGCGACAGTAGCCTTCCGGATCAATGACTACTTTGGGATCCAGTTACCAATCCCACCATTTGCTGCAGTATCGACTACGAGAGACACGGGGGTAGATGCCGAGGACTCCTTAGACGAAGGCGATACTGAGGAGATCGATTCATGAGCATCATCACTATTTTTTTCTTTTTTACCACTTTTCTATTTTTCTTTTATTATAGTAGTCAGTATGTCAAAATTCAAGTTTAGTCATTTCTATTTATTTTTGAGCTTCACTTTTGTGCCTTCAATCTTCACATGATGATTTGAATTTCGACAATTGGACATGAACCAATACGACAGGACTTGTTACATTACTCCACATATATTCAGTAATGTTCCACATACCTTCTTCCCCATTTTGACTTACATGACATATCTGGTTCATTGCTCTTACTGTATACATTAGGGACAATATACAATTTCAGTGTGGGGGAGGGGTTAGTTATTGCTTATATTGTTTACAATGAGTGTTGAGTTAAGATGATCTATGAAAGTATTAATTAGGCGTCCTCTTAGAGTCTAGGTGACCATTAGTGTTGAGGGTTATTTTTTTTCAAAAAGTATATTATATAGTTTTGTTTTTACTAGACACCCAACTCAAAAAATTTTAGCACAAACTCTGACTTTATTGTTACTGATCTTCTTTAGTTTGGATTCCAACTATTTGTGATCATTAGTAATTTGTTTTTCTTTAGAGAATAAATCCATAAATTCGGATCCATCGGGGATGCCCTACAGGGAGAAAATATGGTAGAAAGTGCTATTATCTTTGAAGAGTGAAAGCCACACTTGAGTAGTCAGATATTAGGCATCACAAAAGTTAACTTGATGACCTACCAGGAGAAAAGGCTACATCATTTGATGTATGAAGCTACTACCCAATCAAAAAAAAAAGAGAGAGAGAGAGAGAGAGAGAGAGAGAGAGAGAGAAAGAGAGTTAGAAGAGTATAGTTTGTGAATAATGTCTAAAACCAGTTAGGCAGGGCTTGAGTCAGTAAGGGGCACTATAGGAGGGGCTATACACACACACACACAACTGGGGGTATGAGCACAAGCCGAAACCTATTTTTTGTAAAATAAAAAAAGGGTTAAAGCGATTTTTGGTCTCTGAAAATTGGTCCAATGTTCATTTCCATCCTAAATTTCAAAAGTTGTTAAATATGGTCCCTGTGTTTTTCATATTCCGTCACATTTGGTCCCGGACGCTAATGTGGCGCTGACATGGCATACGAATAAAATACATGATATTTATTTATTTTTTTATTATATAGGTGGTCACATTTTGATAACATGGGGGACCAACTGGACTGCTGACATGGCATGCAATGTGAAAAATTAACTTTTTCTTTAATTATTATTTTAATTATTTTTTTATTATTTTATTTTTTTTATAATTTAAAATTTATATTTTATATTTTATATTTTATATTTTTTTACTTATTTATTTAATTTTTTTATGTTTTTCTTTGTTTCTCTTCTTTGTAAATAATGTTACAATTTACAATGAGAAATTTTAATCAAAGCAAGATGTAATACTAAACTAATTTTTCTGTTGCATGGAGGCAGGCCACAAGGTAAGGTATTTTTCTGAGCTGCTTTCTCGTGACATAGAAAATTCTGTTAACGCTACAGCATGATTTGCTTAAATTTTAGAAGAAACTTTTTTCTCACTGTACATTACAATGTTATTTACAGAGAAGAGAAACAAAGCAAAAAAAATTAAATATTAAAAATTAAAAATTAAAAAAAATGCCACATAGCATTCTACGCCAGCAGTCCAGTTGGCCTGTAGCTTCACCAAATACTACCACTTGTAAAATAAAAATAAAAAATACAAATCGTGTATTTCATTCATATGCTACGTCAGCGCCACATCAGCATCAAGGACAAAATGTGGCAGAATACGCAATACATAGGGACCGTATTGAACAACTTTTGAAATTAAGGATAGAAATGAACATTGGACCTATTTCTAGCGACCAAAAATGGCTTTAACCCTGAAAAAAATCATAGCAATCAGCACTGTATTTTCTAGGACACCAAAGAGACTCCCAACTATTTTGAGATCGGAGATCATCCACTAATCTATTTTTCTATTCCATATTCTCTTTGCTTGAGGACAAGAAAAAGTTCAAGCATGGGAATATTTGATAAGTACATGATCATACATATATTCTTACTATATTTGAATGCACTTTAGTTGTTTTCATGCATAGATTTCTTTATTTTTGTGCTCTGTTGGGTATTCTGTTGTGATTGAACAGATAAATAGGTACCCAAGACAAAAGGAGCCGAAATTAGGACAATTCGGAGAGAAAAGAGCCAAAAAGAAATCTACACGACCATGTTCACGGGTGTGCTCCTCCCCGTTGCAACTCTCTGGATTTTATAAAAACGTGTCGCAAAACTCAACACGGACATGCTTAGATCAACATGTTGGTGCTTTGGGATTTTTGAAGTCTATAAAATGGCACCCAATATAACTTTTGAGGGCGGCTTTTGGTGGATCGATTTTCAGCAATTCTTTTACCACCAGCTAGGGTTTCGAGAGGAGATTGAAGACGAAGAAAACATCGGTCGAAGGAGTTTATATTCTTTATATTCAATCTTCCCTATCCGTGGACAACAGGCTGTAAGTGCCTTGTGGTTCACCTCCCGGTAGTAGAAACCCGTTCATGCCCGGAGGTCCCCTGTTCAGTGCAGGGAGGTCCCCAGGGCAGTATATAGTAAGGTGAAAGGCACTCCCACAGCTGAGGCATCTGCCTGGTGAGCATTGGCACACAGTGTACTTGTCCCTATAACCTCCACAATGGATGCACCTCACTCCGCTGGTCTCCCCAGTCACTAGGCCTTCTCTTCTAGTACGTACCGTATGGGGCCGCAAGACTCCTACGGTTGTCACGAGCCCTGCTCACACATCTGTGGACCTTCTGGTGCTTCCTAAGCTATGAGTATTTTCATAACAGTTTGAAGCCTATCAATCCGCCGATTAGTAGCTTCAATAGTCATCCTCATCTCTGCCAGGAAACCCTCAGGTACTCGGAAGTCATCAGCTCGTAGCGGTGGAGTGTTTTCACACACCGACTCCACTTCTTTTGACGATAACACCTGAAAGTACCTACATCCACGGTATCCACCTCTAAACATCCTCGCTCTCTCTGCATTAAAGCAAATCGTCAGTGTAGTGTCCCCACAAATTTATCTACACAGCCCAACACTCAGTTCAACCTATTTGACTAAGTCACTAGGGCAACTATGGTGTCCATTATCTGTATTTCTTTGATACTACTTTAATCTGTTATACCCCGACCCGTATTTCAGGGCTCAAGCACGTGCACAAATCGACAGTAACCAAGTGGAGGCGCACCCCAACTCGGATGCAAAGCCTAGATGACCATAGCAGATAACAAATAACAACCAAATAACTAAGATAACATAAACAAATAGTCAGAGTCACAACGGAAATAAAATCATGGTTTATTTACCCTACAATAGTCTGGGCCCTACAAGAGACCTATAAAAAATTTCTCTCACACAAAGAAAATAAAAGAAGTCCTCGGACCTCTGCAAGATACCCCATTCCTCGTACGTCTCCTGAGCTCGAGTCACCTACTTCTCAGAATCTGAAAGTGAAAGGAAACAAATGAGTGATCTTTCAAATGGAAAGCCTAGTAAGCACCCGGAGTGAGCTTTCAAATGCGTGAGCTTTCAAATGGAAAGCCCAGTAAAACCATCATCAATAACAATAATATGATCAACAATCATAAATCAGACAATGGGGACACGCCCCACAAATTCTAACTCTACGAGTCTACCACAAACAATAGCAATGGTAACGACTCCTAACTACAGTAACTCTCAAGCTCTGAGAAGAGTTCCAAAGGAAGCTCAGCAAATGTCTCCCCCGGCCAGCATCAATAGCATCTGTTGGAACTCGACCCTCCGGTCGTACGGCCCTCAGGTCGTATATCGGTAGCGCCACCTATCATACGTATTCACACGGCAAGCGAATCATCCCCACTGATGGGCAGGACAACAAGAGTATTGTCCCTTTGGCATAGTAAGCTAAAATGCCAGGGTGTCTCATCCATGAACGTTCCCCAAACGGAGCCCCCGCACTTCACTGATCTGGGCAAAAGACGAACAATCAATCACGGATACCAACATCCCAAAAACAATCAAACATGCTCAACAGGAATCCAAACAACTAGGAAAGCATGTATGAACTCAATAGATCAAGTCAAAGAAAATATCATGAGCCATCGAGCATGATAATAACAAGAAATACTCCGGGGAATAGGTACTAGGCAAGAGTACTTACCCCAATCAATGACGTCCGGGATCACTCAGGAATCCCTCTTGTCACGTCTTTATGTCAAAACCTGATAATAGAATCTATATCAGTATCGGCAACATCTTATAAGCTCTAGATTCACATACAAGATTCACTAAGTGGGCCCTAGTCTACTCCGATGGGCCCACACTTATAATACATGGAGCTTTCCTTTTAAAGATTAGAACCTCTCCCTTTAAAAAAAAGCTATATTGTTTTACTGGTTAGGGTTCCCTATTATAACCGTGGGGTTTTGAGTTTGAATCCTCACTTCTCCTCTTTTATTTGTTTCCCTTCTATAACTTAGCTAGGTCTAACCTTTATTGTATATAATTAAAACTCTCCGTTTAATCACAAGTGATACGGTGCCTAACTGGTTAAGGCGCGTTGAGTTAGTGTAGGGGTCTTGGGTTCCATTCTTCTCACTTGCCATTTTATTCCTTTTATTTCTCTCTTACCCTAGATAGACCTAGCTGTAATTAGTTAAACCTGCCCCCTTTAACCAATTGTGGTATAGCACCCTAATGGTTAAAGTCCACCAGATTTGTCGAGGTCGCTTGAGTTCAAATCCCACTCCTCCCATTTTATTTTATTTTTTTATATTTACTAACCTTGTTAGGTCCACCGTGATTAAATTCAGTCTAACCCGATTCAAACTTGGTTGGGCCAAACCATTTATCAAAACTTGATTGGACTCGACTAGGTTCATATCAATTCGATTCAACCCCTATCCATTGTATCTTGACTAAATCTAACCGTTTAACCCTTTAATTCTGATTCAACCCATTCTAAGTCAGTTTAACCAAGTTCTAACTTGTTAATAATGAGTTAGACCCCATCCCAAGTGATCAAACTAAAGTCAATTATGTTTTCTCACTTAACTATTCTAAACTTGACTTTGTCCAACCTGTTAACATTTAAATTGATTCATAGGCCTAACCCGTTCACATTTTATTCCCATGTTTTAGACTAGTGGCTGATCCCTCCAGCCAGAGCCTTGAGAGTGCGAGGATTGCGCTCTGACCATGCCGGCGGTGCATAGGGATGATCGGATCCCTCCTCTTCCAGGGTTCACAACGAGCGGTGGCAACTATTTCCCAGCGAATGCTCCGTGGAAGAAGGGTGTGTGTCATCCCTCCAATGCTCAGGTTTCTAAGCTCCCCTTCTCTATTGAAGCATCTGTGACTGGAGCTGGTTCCACTCTTCCCGACGAGGCCAACTAACTTCATGCATGCATGGTTATCTACAAAGAGTTCAGGAGAAACAGGCTAACTGGGTTAGTAGTGCTCCCACATCGTTCCCTGGCCTGAACTCCAACGGCTGACGGGGTCTTAAAGTCCGTCAAGCATCGTCTGACTATCCCGCGTCACCGTATAACATTCTCCCTATTGAGTCGCGTCTGCTGGTTGCAAACCAGTGCTAACATCACTCCTCCTCCGCCCCTCCCATGAAGAAGAAGGAAAAAGGAGATGGTCTGCCGCCGTCAGGAGACAGTGGCTCCTCTTTCTTAGCCGCTGTTAGGGTTTCGAGGAGAGTCTCCTTCTTATAGGCGCGCTAAAAGGCCTGGACAGCTGCTTATAGAGCTGATGGGGGTCGTCACACTATGGAGATCAATGTTATTGCATGCACAATCACCAGAGATGACAGCTGAGCTCGCGGTGGCATCCACTCGCTGGCGGAAGAGAGGTGCCATTGCCTCGTGATTGAGTCTCTACAGGACGGGCGGCTTGGAACCCTGCATGCAATCAAAGAGTGGAGATTATATCATGAGTTCTCAGATCCGTCAATTGACTAGATGAAGTGTCAAGATCGGACGATGGTGGATGGCTAGATATCCCGTCCTTGCCTCGAACTTACTCGCCCATCTAAGATGACCGGTCAAGATTGTCTCGGTTCGACGAGATTACTTAAACAGCTGGGATTAGATATTATGTCTAGAACTTAGGATACCCTATTAGATGACCGAACGAGATATGCCCGCACAGTGAGGGTACTCATATCATCATTTCACCGTTAACTTGGACGGTTGGATCTTAGTCTCCTGATTAAAACATCTCGGATCAATTAATCTCAACCGTTGATTCTTTAAACCACAATCTCTCTTTGCGAGTTTTTGGGCAACCTTACGAATAACCGCTCAAACTTTCCTAGGTCACATATAAGTCCTTGTCATGTGAGAGGAGCACAATTCAGGTCAGATCCTCAGACTTTTTGAAATTACCAAAAAGTCCCTGTTAGTCTCCATCAACCCTAATTAGGGTTTTAATTCATTAAACCCAAATAAATTCCGGTTTGGAAAATTACTTTAATTACCCAACTATTTAAAAGGAATTCAAAATCCATTTATTCCAATAAAATCTTGGATTTTACAATCCTCCCCACTTACAAAAATTTCATCAACGAAATTTTGAAATTCTTTCTCAAAACTCATCCAGTAGTAAATAACTATGGGTATCGCTTCTTCATGTCATCTTTGCGTTCTTATGTTGTTTCTTGATCAGAGTGATTGTTCCATCTCACTTTGATCAAAGGAATGGCCCGGTTTCACAACTGTTGCTCTTTGCGGTCTAAGATTTCCAACGGGCGCTCCTCATTGGACATGTTCTCCTGGACTTCAAATGGAATCTAGGAAATCACGTGAGATGGATTACAAATGCATTTCTTTAACTTAGAAATGTGAAATACATCATGGAGCTGAGCCAGTTCCGGGGGTAGAGCCAATCTATAGGCCACAGCTCCTACCCACTCCAAAATCTCGAAGGGTCTAATGTAGCATGGAGCAAGCTTACCACGCATCCCAAATCTCACAATTTCCTTCATAGGTAACACCTTCAAGAACATTGCGTCACCAACCTGGAACTCAAGCTTAGAACGATGCTGGTCAATATAACTTTTTTGTCGGCTCTGAGCAACCTTCAGCCTTTCTCTGATCATCGTGACCTGATCCTCCGTCTACCGGACAAAATCTGGCTCCTCAAGTTTCCTCTCACCCATATCTCCCCAACATATCGGTGTCCGGTACTTCCTACCATAATGTGCCTCATAAGGAGCTATCTGTATGCTCACCTGGTAACTGTTATTGTAGGCGAACTCTGCCAGACTCAGGCGTTTGTCCCACGAACCTGAGAAGTCTAAGGCACATGCCCTTAGCATATCGTATAGAATATTAATAGTCCTCTCTGACTGTCCATTTGTCTCAGGATGGAATGCTATGCTAAATGCCAAACGAGGGCCCAAAGCTGTGTGCAAGCTCTCCCAAAATCTCGGGACAAATCTGGTATCGCGATCAAAGGTGATTGGCACCGGCACTCCGTGTAATCTGACAATCTCATTAATATATACCATTCCAATTGCTCCAATATTTGCACCTGTCCTCAAAGGGATAAAGTGGACCGACTTAGTCAATCTATCCACTATCACCCAAACCGACTCTTGCCCCTTTTGGGTCCTAGGTAACCCTGTCATAAAATCCATGTTGATGTGCTCACATTTCAACTCCGGAATGGGCAAAGACAGCAACATCCCAGCTGGTTTATGATGTTCTGCCTTAATCATTTGACAAGTAATGCACTGTGCTACAAACTCAGCGATCTCACATTTCATGCCTTTCCAGCAGTAGTGGTCTTTCAATCCTTTGTACATCTTGGTAGTTCCAGGATTGATTTCATAGCTCGAGTAGTGGGCTTCCTCAAGAATTTCCTTCTTCAATTCTTGGATATTAGGAACACAAACTCGTTCATCAAATCTGAGTGTACCATCCTCATGAATCCAAAACCGTGTCGGTACACCCTGATCAATCTGACTCTTGACCTCCTCCAAATATGGGTCCTGCATCTACGAGTCTCAGATCCTTCCCAACACCGAAGGTCGTATGTACAAACTGGCCAGACTCACTTTCATATTTGGCAATATGATCTCTAACTCTATCCTCTTCATATCCTCCAACTACAGCTTTTGATAAGTCAACAGTGCGACGACTCCGTAGTTGGATTTCCTACTCAATGCATCCGCCACCACGTTAGCCTTGCCTGGGTGGTAATGGATGCTCAAATTATAATCCTTGATTAATTACAACCATCGTTGTTGCCTTATGTTCTGCTCCTTCTGTGTGTGTAAAGATGTACTTGAGGCTCTTGTGGCCGGTGTATATCTCACAAGGCACACCGTAGAGGAAATGTCGCCAGATCTTCAGCGCAAACATGATAGCAGCAAGTCCAAGATCGTGTGTGGGGTAGTTCTCAACATATGGTTTCAGCTGTAGAGAGGCATAAATGGTGTACCCACGGCCACCCTGTGGTAGGGCAAGAATTGGCGCGGATACTAGTTTCTGTTTCAGCTCCAGGAAACTCTTCTCACATGCCTCTAACCAAACAAATCGAATACCCTTCGTGGTCAATTTCGTCCGGGGCGCTGCTAGACGGGAGAAGCCTTCAACAAATCTCTGATAATAACTGGCTAATCCCAAGAAGTTTTGTATCTCTCTAACGGTGGTCAGTCTCTTCAAAACAACTACTGCCACTATCTTCTTGAGGTCCATTGAAACTCCAGTACAGCTGATGACATGCCTGATGAAAGCCACACTGTCCAGCCAAAACTCACACTCGGAGAATTTTGTATAGAGCTAGTGCTGCCTCAAAGTCCCTAATGTGACCCTCAGGTGCTCTATGTGTGACTGGCAACTGGGAGAATAGATCAAAATGTCGTCGATGAAGACCACCACAAATCGGTCTAGATATTGTCGAAAGACCCGGTTCATCATGTCCATGAACACCGCTGGGGAATTAGTAAGCCCAAAAGGCATCACGAGGAATTCATAGTGTTCATATCTGGTCTGGAAGGCACTCTTCGAGACGTCTTCTTCCCCGATCTGTACTTGATGGTATCCGCACCTTAAATCAATCTTCGACAATACCTGGGCTCCTCGTCATTCATCCATAAGATCATCAATTCTCAGTAACGGATATTTATTCTTAACCATTACCTTGTTCAGCTCTCTGTAATCAATGCACAGCCTCATCGATCCATTCTTCTTCTTGACGAATAACACTGGCGCTCCCCAAGGTGACATGCTTGCTCAAATGAAGCCTTTCTCCAACAACTCCTCTAGTTGTGACTTCAGTTCCTTCAACTCCGCGGGCGTCATTCTGTATGGTACCCTAGATACAGGAGCCGTGCTAGGAACTAAGTCGATGGAGAACTCCAAGTCTATTTCCGGGGGTAATCCTGGTATATCATAGGGAAAACATCAGGGTATTCGCTCACTACTAGAATGTATGCGATCGTGGGTCCACTCCTCTGCTTCGCCTCTGAGATTGACGCCAAATAACCGATGCATCCTCCATCAAGTAACCTCCTGGCCTTGAGAGCAGAGATCTCTTGAACTAGAGAACCATCCTTGCTGCCAGGAAAAGTTAACTCCTCATCGCCCGGCATCCTGAAGTGTACTCTCTTCCAGTAGCAATCCACCATAGAATATACCAAAGAGAGCCAATCCATCTCGAGGATCACGTCGTAATCTCTCAAGTCCATCACGTATAGATCAGCGGGTAACTCCCGACCCTTGATTATCATCCGGCATGCTGGAACCATCCTGTTCACCAACCTGGTAGCTCCTAATGGGGTGTCTACCCTCAGCTCATATGGTAGCTCTATTACTGTTAATGCATGTCTCCGTGCAAACAATGTAGATACAAAGGAGTGTGTGGCACCCAGATCAAACAAGGTACAGGCATAAAAAGAGCTAATAGCGATCGTACCTACAACGATATCAGCGGATGCCTGCGCCTCCTCTATGGTCAGATGGTAGACGTGTCCGTGTGTCATAGGCCTCTGCTGGGATGATGGCTGACCGGATGAGGAAGGCTGGCCTGTCACTGTCGTCTTCCCTTTCCTATCACCCCCATGTAGCTTCGGTACTAATACAGCTGATTGCTTTGAGGGACCAAATGATTGCTAGGGACCCTGTGCCCCTCCCCCTATACTCTGACAAGCCTGGCTCTATGGATACTGTGCCTTCTTATATTCTAAACTGCAACATACAAAGAACCAGCTGTAAGTCTTAGACACTGTGATTTCTTGTGGGGACCTTTGCATTCATAACACCACATTGTCTGTGACACACTGGCCGACGAAGCCTTGCCTCCAGTTGAGGCCAAAGACCCAGTGATGCGTTCTAACCGCAAGTGTACGGGTCGAATCAAGTAGTAAAGTGGACTATTGAAAAGTCGGGTATCGAATCCTCAGGGAGAAAGAAAATACTAGTACTAATTAATTGTCTATTATCTAGTCAATCAATTCGGGTTGATGATACTAATTCTAACTCTAAGGCTAATAAAGCAGATTAACAAATGCAATTGATCTTCGAGATGTCAATCGATGAAGGGGGATACTTGGGTGATTGAATCCCCTTTGGGTTTCCTTAGATGTGGATAATGCTCTCTATGCTGAATCTTGGTGAATCATTGGCCAAAGGTTCCTAATACGATTTCATCCCCTCGCTCGAGGGTGATTACTCAACCTAGTACCCTCACTAGTTAAGTTCTAGGGAACCTATCTCTTGGAAGGACTAAGGGAATAAGATATTTAAAGGAGTAGCTCACCTTAGTACCCGGACTCCCGGTGTACTCCTAGTCCTCTCTATTGAAGTTTGTCTACACGCGGGGAGTGCGCTCGCTTCTTCCCCCACATGGACTAGAGAAACCTCTCCGGGCTCTCGCAACGTAGAGAGGTTAATGCTTTTACTATACAATACATTCAATAGACCATGATGCATTCAACCAATCAATCAACATAGAAGAGACAATATCAATTAACCATAACCCAAAGGTTCATCAACACCCAAGTATCAAAAGTTTAGCTCTCCATCAATGGAGAGTTACAATCAATGTTAAAGAAGAAATCAAACACAAGAGTCATGAAGCAAACCCTTGATGATGACCGTTCGGAGATTTCCCCTTTTTCTTTAGCCCTTACTTCTTCTCTCTAGCCCTCTTGAGCCTTCTCTTCTCTTCTTCAATCTCCTCCAAGATGGTGGAGAAGATGATGATGGCTTCTCCCTCCTTGAAGCTTTGGCTCTAATCTCCCTCCAAGATGCCCCAAAACCCCCTTTTACATCTCTATTTATATCCCCCTCTAGGGTTTTGGGTGTATTTCCTGACTTTGCCCTCGGTTCGGCCGAAATTGCAGCTGCAGTTTTATGATATACGACCTAGTATGTATTTCATACGACCCCGTATATCCCTTATACGGACCACCATACGGAGTGTTGTACGGAGTCGTATATCTCTCAGGTCCTCGTGTACGGGGTCCCGTCAGTCCGTTCGTGAGTCCGTAGGAATCTCCAGGTCCATACGGGTCCGTATGAGACTCCGTATGGACCTTCTTCCCGCTTCGCTTACTTTGGCCCGCGTTTTCTCGAAAACACTTCCTTTCTCTTGCGATTGCTGTTTTCTGCCCTGTTTACAAAAACAAAGCCTTTTTGAGCACCGGCGGGCCAATATTCTTCCAAAACATAAGATAATATGCATGAATTTCATGTATGATTGATGCTCATTTGAACACTTATCTCCCAGCTGTCTTGTTATACGGCTGGGAGATTGGGTCCTGAGCTCTTTCCAGAAGATTATCCTTGACCATTACTCTACCCTTTCTCTGACTTTTCCTTCTTAGATGGCCCCTGAGAGTCACACTGGTAGGAAGCATTGATGTACTTGGCTCGGGCCACCACTTCAGCATAGCAAGTGCACATGTATCCAAATATTATCTTCTTCAAGGATGGCCACAGACCGGTCTCAAATTTACGGACCTTACTTTTCTCTGTGGGAACCATATCTGGTAGGAAACGAGTAAGTCTGTCAAATTCAATCACATATTGCTCTACCGTCATGTCTCCCTAAGTGAGATTGTTAAACTCCTGTGCCATCAAAAGTCTTCCCCTAGAGAAATATTTCCCAAAGAATGCTTTCTTAAACTGATTCCAAGTTTGGAAGGGCACACCCTTCCTCAATCATACCTCCCCGAGGTATCCATCCCCAGCCCTGCATCAGATAAGCGGCTACCTTGACTCTGTCCGGGTCCTCTGCCTGATACATCTCAAAGGTCCTCTCTAATTCTCGGATCCAAAGTTTGGCCGTTTGTGGATCAGCAGTACCATCGAATAGGCGGGGAGAAGGCCTCCGGATCTCCCCAATTAGTCCTCTACTTGCAACTAGTATGGTAGGCGGGGGTGGAGACGGTGCCTGCTGCTTCCTCTACTCCGTATGTACCCGATCATCTCTCTCATGAGCTCGATCATAGAAATAGGGGGTACCTCTACCTCGGATTTGGGCCTGCTGCCTGTGGCCCTACAGTTCCTTATTGAGCAAGCAACTCCTGCTCAACCTCCATGTCTATCGGCGGTGGGGTAACCTCTTCCACCGGCGGCAAGGGTACCTCCTCTACCGGAGGCTGAGGCACCTCTATGCGGTGAGGCCGTCCATGAGGCTATCCACGTCCGCCTCTACAACTCATCCTAGTAACTCTCAGACAACTAGTAGAGTTAGCTCACAAAATAACACACATACGAGTAATAATAGAATAGTTTATTTTATTCCATGATTCGAAAATAGCATTTGTAGTTCATACAACTCAAAAAATTTGTAAGACTACAAAATTATTCCTAACAGCAAGAACTCGACTCAATCTTCCCTATCCGACGACAACGGGCTGTAAGTGTCCTGTGGTTCACCCCCCGGTGGTAAAAACCCGTTCATGCCCATAGGTCCCCTGCTCAGTCCAGGGTGGTCCCAGGGCAGACCATAGTGAGGTAAAAGCCACTCCAACAGCTGAGGCATCTGCTTGGTGAGCGCGCTGGCACACAGTGTACTCATGCTCATAACCTTCACAATAGAGGCACCTCACTCTGCTGGTCTCCCCAGTCACTAGACCTCCTCTCCTGGCACCGTATGGGGCCGCAAGACTCCTGCCGTAGTCATAAGCCCTGCTCACACATCTATGGACCTCTAGCGCTCCCTCAACTGTCATTGAATGAGTATTTCCATAACAGTTTGATGACTATCAACCCACCGATTAGTAGCTTCAATAGCCATCCTTAGCTCTTCAAGAAACCCTCAGGTACTCGGAAGTCATCAGCTTGTAGCGGTGGACCGACTCCACCTCTTCTGGCCATTACACCTGAAAGTACCTAAGTCCACAGTACCCACCTCTAGACATCCTCGCTCTCTATGCATTAAACCAAATCGTCAGTCTAGTTTTCTCGCAAATTTGTCTACCCAACCCAACACTCAGTTCAACCTATTTGACTAAGTCACTAGGGCAATATTTCTCTGATACCACTTTCTGTCATGTCCCGACCCGTATTTCAGGCCTCGAGCACGTGCGCAGATAGGCCGTAACCAAGTGGAGGCGCACCCCAACTCAGATACAAGGCCTAAATGACCATAGCAGATAACAAATAACAACCAAATAACTAAGATAACATAAATAAATAGTCAGAGTCACAACGGAAATAAAATCAGGGTTCATGTACCCTACAATAGTTTGGGCCCTACAAGGGACCTATAACTCTCATACAAAGAAAATAAAAAATGTCCTTGGACCTCTGCAAGATACCCCGTCCCTCGTACGGCTCCTAAGCTTGAGTCACCTACTCCTCAGGATTGGAAAGATAAAGGAAACAAATGCGTGAGCTTTCGAATGGAAAGCCCAGTAAGCACCCTAGCGCGGATCATAAAACCATCATAAATAACAATAATATGATCAACAATCATAAATCAGACAATGGGGGCACGCCCCACAAATTCTAACTCTAGGAGTCTACCACAATCAATAACAACGGTAACGACTCCTAACTACAGCAGCTCTCAAGCTCTGAGAAGAGTTCCAAAGGAAGCTCGGCAAAAGTCTCCCCCGGCCAGCATCAACAGCATCTGCTGGAACTCGACCCTCAGGTCGTACGGCCCTCAGGTCGTATATCGGTAGCGCCACCTATCATACGTATTCACACGGCCAATGAATTGATTGAATTGATATTCACATTTTTATGAAAACTTGATTAGACTCGACCAGGTTCATATCAATTCAATTCAACCTTTTGATTTGGTCAATTGGGCTAATCTACCTGACTTAGCCTAGCCTATCCATTGTATCTTGACAAAATCTAACAGTTTAAAACTTTAATTCCAATTCAACCTATTCTAACTCGGTTTAACCAAGTTCTAACTTGTTAACAATGAGTTAGACCCCATCCCAAGTGATCAAACCAAAGTCAATTAAGTTTTCTCACTTAACTATTCCAAACTTGACTTGGTTCAACCTGTTAACGTTTAAATTGATTCATAAGCCTAACCCGTTCACATTTTATTCCCATGTTTTAGACTCGTGCCAGATCCCTCCGGTCAGAGCCTCGCTGGTGCGAGGGTTGCGCTCCGACCTTACCAGCGGTGCATGGGGATGGCTAGAGCCTTCCTTTTCTAGGGCTCACGCCAACCGGTAGCGACTGTTCCAAGCGAATGCCCCACAGAAGAACGGCATCTCTCACCAATCCGACTCTCAGGTTTCTGAGCTCCTTCCCTTTTCCGTTGAAGCACCTATGACCAAAGTCGGTTCCACTCTTCCCGACGAAGCCAACTGACTTCATGCATACATGGTTATCTATGAAGAGGTCAGGAGAAAGGGGCTTATCGGGTTATCAATGGCTCCCGCGTCATTCCCTCGCCTAAACTCTGACGGCTGAGCCGGTTTTGAAGTCCGTCAAGCGTCGTCTGCCTATCCTGCGTCGCCGTGAAGCGTTCTCCCGGTTGAGTCGCGTCTGCTCACCACAGACCAGTACTAACACCACTCCTTCTCCGCCCCTCTCAGAAAGAAGAAGGAAAAAGGAGATGGTCCGCCGCCGTCAGGAGACAATGGCTCCTTTTCTTGCACAGCCGCCGTCAGTAGAAGGCCTGGACAATTGCTCATAGCGCTAATGGGGGTCGTCTCATGGTAGAGATCGCGGTGATTGCGTTCGCAATCACCGGAGATGACAACAGAGCTCGCGATGGCGTCCGCTCACTGGCGGAAGAGAGGCGTCGTTGCCTCGTGATCGAGTCTCCACGGGACGGGCGTCCTTGATCGTCTGCATGGAATCCATGAGTTCTTGGATCCGTCAATTGACTAGATGAAGGGTCAAGATCAGGCGACGGTAAACGACCAGATGTCATATCCCAACCTCAAATTTACTTGCCCATCTGAGATGACCAGTCAAGACTGTCTCGGTTCGACAAGATTACTTAAACGACTGGGATTAGATATTGTATCTAGAACTTAAGACACCCTACTAGATGAACAAATAAGATATGCTCGCACGGTGAGGATACTCGTATCATTATTTCGCGGTTAACATGGGCGGTTGGATCTTAGTCTCGTGATTAAAACATCTACGATCAATTAACCTCAGCCGTTGATTCTTTAAACCACAATCTCTCTTCGCCAGTTTTCTTTCAACCTTACGAATAACCCCTCAAACTTTCCTAGGTCACATATAAGTCCTTGACTTGTGAGAGGAGCACAATTCAAGTCAGGTACTCGGACTTTCTGAAATTACCAAAAAGTCCATGTTAGTCTCCATTAACCCTAATTAGGGTTTTAATTCATTAAACCCTCCTTTTCCATATAAATTCAAGTTTGGGAAATTATTTTAATTACCCCACTATTTAAAGGGAATTTCAAATCCATTTATTCCAATAAAAATCTTGGATTTTACACATATGCTATAAATCAATAAAATGTAATGAAAACCATACCAGCTAGCCATTGCATGTGCTCGCTCCCATGCAAACAAGTCATCACATTCAATCAATATCATGTCTACATGTAATCAATTTTATGATTACCTTGTAAGCTAACTATATAAATACTCATGTGAACATTAACACAAAACACACATATTTATCTTCTTACAAAAGCCAACAACTATTCATTTTATCCTTGCTATAGCACAAGGAAACACCTTTCAAAATGGTGAACTTAAAGATGAAGTTTTTATAGAGCAACTACCTAGTTTTGAAGTTTCTAAACAATCTTGATAAGGGCTCTAAAGGCTTGAAATAAGGATCCATAGCCTTGTTTCATAAGCTTTGAGCCTTCTTTTTCTCTTATTTTTGCATCTTCAAAGTTAGATCTGTCTCAACTTCTTACGTTCATTCCATCTAAAATTTCGCTTCAATTTATTTAAGAGACATTATAATTATTTGAAGTAAGTTAATAGAGATTTAGTAACTATTTCCTTCCTTCTTTTTGGTAGAAATAAGAGAGAGGAGGAGGAGGAGGATTGGTGGAAAGGAACTAGAACGTTTATTGATTCTTACTTAACACCAACTTTTGTGTTCCATATTACAATTGAATAGAGTAGGGTCTTATTTATAGACCTCTAGCAACTACTCATATTCTGACAAGAATAGAACTAAAACATCAATCTCTAAACTTTAATAGAGTAAGACTAAAACATCTACTCCTAATTAGAGTAGGACTTAAACATTTACTCAAAATATCTAACTTCTAATAAGATACAAAGAAGAGCTTGTGTTTACCTTGAGTTGATAAATTTTTGAACTTCGTAATTCCAGTTGGAGTAGATCTTCAACACTCTTCCTTAACACCAACTCCCATTCTTTGCACTATGTCAAGCTACCTACAAAAATTTTCAAATTTTTTGATACTAAAACATTTTTTGAATAAACCTTTAATTTGATCATCCATATTGATTTTCATCATCTCAAGCTCTTCTTGCAGAGCTTTAATCCACTCGAAACTTTGTGATGTGTCTTCCGCGTATTAAGATCCCTTGTAGTTACTTCAACTTCTATAGCTATGTTGTTATATTTGGGATTTGGTTTTCGTGTTCTTGTTGACCATCTTAGTTGTGATTGTGGAGTTGATTCTTCCACTTCACTCAGTCTATCATCTTGTCAATAAATACTAGCTTACCAAGGATTCTGAACGAATCCTTTCTCGACATCATCCTTGTTGTTTGGATCTCCTAGTTCATCTGAACATGATTGGAATTGGATAGTATGCTCCCCTATCTTATGTTGTAGCTTATCTCCTAATTCTCTCGAGTCTGTTATCACTTCTTTTTCTGTGGACCACCAAGAAAATGCTTTATCAAACATTACATTTGTTACGTGTAATATCTTCTATTTGTAGGATAGCAACACTTCAATCCCATTCTCTAGTTGTCATATCCTACAAAGATACATCTAACAACTTTCTTATCAAACTTGCTACGTAAATGATCAGGAATAAATACATAGCATACACAACCAAACAATCGAAAGTAGCTAACTGAAGGTTTCTTTTTCCATAGTTTCTCAAAGGGTGAAACAAATTTAAACCTCGACTAAGGAAGTTTGTTGATTATAAAAGTTGCGGTCCTAATTGATTTAGCCCAAACCTTCCCTCTACATTCTTCACATGTAACATACCAATAGATTTTTGCAAGATGTTGGTTCTTTTTCTATGCTCCACTATTTTGTTGTGGTGTGTTGGCACAAATGTACTAACGACATAAACAACATTCCCATAGTTATAGAACTTGCCTTAGTTCTCCCCCATTGTCTATGAGCAAGTAGTTGATCTTCATTCCATCCTCTTCTTCAATTGTCTCTTTGAACTCTTTAAACTTTGAGAATGTGCCAATCATCCATAAAGAAAACCCACACATACCTAGAGAAATCATCATTGAGTATCACCACGTACTATATTCTCCTGACTGATGGTTGCTTAACAGGCCTAAACACATCAAAGTGAACTAATTCCAATAATTCTTTTGCTTTAAACTTCGACTCCTCATATAGAAATCGATGTGCTTTACCATACTTGCATCCTACACATATTGTGTATATTCTTACGTCAAGTTGAGGAAGACCCTTAAGCATCAATTTCTTCATCATCTTGCTTAGCTTAGAAAAGCTAACATGACTCAACCGCATGTGCCATAAATCTGTTGTACCATTCCTTCTTGTCTTGTCTACATATGCAAGTTCTGCTAACATCAAATAAACTGACTACATTTGTCATCCTTCAATTGTCGGCTTTTCTGAGATTTTAATGTCATGATACCCCTTACATCTTGTGGACTGAACAAGACATAGTAGTCTGATGATGTCAACAGCGCCACTGAAAGCAGATTTTTTTCAAGCCTGAAACATGATAAACATCTTGGAGTGACACTTCGTTAAAATTATATCAAGGCATAACTATCGTTTTACATATATGAGCCATTGGTAATCTTGAGTTTTTGGTTGTCAACATCACGCAATTCCCTTATACTTTGGATAGGTTTTACAACTTTTTTTTATCTCCGATCATATGATTTGAGCAACTACAGTCTATGATCTAGTCATTGTCAATCAATTATTTCCGGTGTTGTTATCGTGAGAGCTAATTCCTCTTCCTCAAAAGAGAATGAATCTTCTGCATACAAACTATCTTTGTTATTGTCTTTAGAACTAGAAGTAGCAACTTTACTCTCACCATGTTTTTTCTTGGCCCAATAATCTTTCACCATGTGGTATATCACCATGTGGTAGATCTTCTCGCCATTGAACTTTATACTATTATCATGATTCTTTGAAGCTCACTCTGGATGAGAGCCTTCCTTTTCTTGATGACTTTTTCACATTATAGCTACCCATCCTTATTAGATAAACCACTAATATGTTGCTTGAAGTTGTCTTTTCTTTTGTTGGTATAGAGTGCTTCCCCTTCACCCTTCAATAATACTCCAATTTTCTTAGCCATATCTTCTTGACTAGCAAGCAAATGTTCAAACACAATGGGTGATGATTGTGTTGGCAATTCTTGAACTGTGGCAACAAAGCCTCAGTATTCGGGTCTTAAACAATGAATAATTATTCTCTTTATTCTAGTTTCCCTAATAGGAGCTGTTGGATCTTAACTAAAAATATTTGTGGCATATTGACTTCACCTTGTGAAAGAAATGACCAATCTTCGTGTTGCGTTGCACAATTAATAGTAACTCGTTCTCAAGAAGTTGCAGTCTTGCATCATTCTTCTTTGAAAATAGTGTGGCTAATGTGTTCCATACTTCTTTTGTTGTTTTTGCTTTCCGCATCTGCTCCAACATTTCTTCTTCAATTGTTTTCTTTTGAGTAACCATCACTTTAACATCTTTGATCCTCCATTTTCACAAAGCAACATTTGTGCCTTCTTCCAGATGTTAAACTTCTTGATACCTCCAATATTGACCTCCCAAAGATCTTGACCTTGTATGAAAGACTCCATAAATGTTGCCCACATGTTTTAGTTCCAGTTGTTGAACTTCTTGATTCCTCTGACTACTTGAAGATCACCCATATATACACTACAAGAAAACTAGGATTCGGCGGTGGTTTTCAATGCATTTAGTTACGGTTTTAACCGCAGCGAAATGCTTAGACCGACAGTTTTTGGACCATCGTGTAATACTAGTATCACTAGGTATTTCGCGGGGGTTTCCATTAACCGCCGGTATAACTGCCGCAAAGTGGGAAATACATTTCACGGTGGTTGTGACAAGTTTTGCGGCAGTTGAGAATAACCGCCTCAATCATCTAGTGGTCGTTATTATAACCGCGGCCATATTTCAGATACGGTTAATCCAAACCGGCGAAATCAGTTAGCGGCGGTTGTTTTAACCGCCGCAAATTCTTTTTGGGACTGTCAACATCACATAGCGGCGGTTTTGTAAACCGCTGCGATTGTGGAGATTTTTTTAAATTATAAAACGTCATTTTGTCCATGATTGCAATTTTTTTATATTAATAATTTAAAATTTTATTATTATTTTTTTTGTTACAATCCTGAAGCTCCACTGTATGCTATATATTAAAGTACATTTAATTATAATTTAAAACTAATCAAAATTTTATTGATAATGTATGAATAATTACAAAACTGTCAATTTTACACATTTCTTCACAACTTCATAAAGAAAAACATATGAAAAGTACACGATACAGTATATACATCACAGATGCTCAACTCTTCATAAAAGCCAAACAAACCGTCAAGTCTTTGTGGAAAATATCCTCGAATCAGCAATAAAGACACGATTGTGCGCTAACACATCTTCACTGCTCCCCACCCGCTGTGTATTCCATTATAATTGCTAAATGTGTAGGTTTTAGCAAGACCTGGAGAAGGAAATTAAGGCATGTGTTTATAATGTAAAGTTTAAAAAACAAACCATAGGATCAAAGATCGCATAAACTAAATTTGCTTAAGGTTTAAACTGCAAACTAGAGTTAATACAATCTAGAGAAAGATATGACGAAATTTAGCATTCTAATCACAATAAAGGAAATGCAAAAAATAAGAAAGATTAAAAAGAACTAAAAGATGAAGTATATTAAACCGTACAAAAAGACTTGCCTGGTCAAAAGCAGGATAGATATAAAGTAGTGCTCAGCTTTTTATTCTGTTATCAATAAAGAATACAATTCAAGTGCAATAAAATCCTTTTGTGCATCAATGCAGTAGTCTCTTCATGAACTGCAGAAAACATGAAAAACATAACAAACTGTACTAAAACGAGTACATGTTGTTGAAGTTGAAGTCCACTTGCACTGGAAAGCTACTACTCTCCTGAAAAAGATGGAAATTAATTAATACTTCAATCATTGGGGTTGTTAATTTGAGAAGTGAGATAATTAAGTTACAAAAAAATGAATCATTGGATTATACCTGAGACATGGCAGTAAGGACACCAAAATCCCCGCCAAAGAGACCATACAGTATTGGATTCACAGAGTTGATAATTTGTTCAGACATTGCAATGAGGACATCAAAATCACCTCTACTTGGTTCTGCAAGGATTGAACATAGTTGATAATCTCATCAAGCATGAGTGCCTTTCCTGTAACCTTATCACAACCAGGAACAAGGTCTTGCAGCATCTTGAATCTCATACTTATATGCTCCCTTCTTACCTGAAAAATATAATCATCAAATGCAAGAAATTGATCAGAGAAATAAGAGAAAATAAAGTAAAAAACTCTCATACTAATAGACTTTTTAGCCTACAATAAGAGTTCATCTAAAATAAATAAGGTAACTTATCCTGAGAGTTTTTCCATGTTTGATGGTTTATGGTCATTTTAATTGAATTATAAGAGGGAAAGTCAACATAGAAAGCAAAAAATAAAGCAAACAATATAACAATACCTATTAACCGTAAGAAAGTAGATAGGAAACATGAAATTACTGTAAGAAATGATATTTTTGTAACTGGAAACATGAAATTACTGTAAGAAATGATATTTTTTGATGTTATACTATCACTACACTAAGAAGACCCATGAAATGACTCTGAAAAAGAGACAAAAGCCAAAGCATCAAAATTCTCACAATTGAGTAGGATAGCAAAAAGTTCTCTCCTATAATAGGATCCATAATGTTCATTGAAACAAAAGGCAATGAGAAAGGGGAATTACATGCTCAAACATTTGAGCTATAAATCTCCCATGACTCCTGGCATTAACTAATTAGTCAAAATTAAGAAACTATTGTATTCAAGCAAATATGGCTCAAGGGATGAGAAAGACAAATTGAGACAATAAAGAAAACCAACAAAAAGAAAGAAAAGAAAAGCAAGAATGGAAAATAAGTTCCTTATGCAAAGTTATCTGTGCAGGTAATTGACTTCTTTGGAAAAGCTACCACCAAAGACATTACAAATGAAGAATGATAAAAGTTTCCATTCTAGCACTGCTCACAGAAGTGCAAAAGGAAATCTCATTGATACCCATTTCACTTAGTGATAAGTCACATTTTATAAAATATCTACATAAACATGAAATGAACACAACCCCCAAACATTTTAAAAAACCATCCAGTTGGAGAAAGAAGAAAATACAAATCTATCTGCATATTTCTCTACAATAATTTGGTCTGGTGTTGAAGGAATTAAGTTTTCATAAATATCTATAGATTAAAAAGCCAAATTGCCACTATCAAAATGCAAAAAACTAGTATTTCATTTAGTGTTGATGAAGTGTTTAATTATAAATTACAAGATAGAACCAAATTCACATGCATAGGACCATTGAGTTACAAAGTACTCAATCATAATATCAGAGTAAAATTTATCATAAAAAAAAACACACCAATAAAGTATCAGAATGTATACCTGTGTCTGCACATCATCTCTCGTTACAATATTCCCAGTAGTGCGAAGTGCTGGAATAAACACAGAAGCTGATGGATGCCTGAAGAAAGCAACAACAAAACATCTAAAACAAGGTAAAAAGAAAAGGAAAACATTAACTCAATATAAAAAACCAAAGCGTGTTGAAGGAGTAATATGGAGAAAGAGTTAGTAGCCCCTTTCCAAGATGCACAAGACCTTGAGCAATTCTTACCTGCATATTCATTCCAACAAATTTTGCTTGAAGTAGGATTATTAATTTGAGACCTTCAATAGCTGATACAACGGCCACCTCTGATTCCATCTAAACAAAACCGAACCCCTTGATAATCCACTATAAATAATCTACTATAAACATTGAATCTAAATCCATATAATGTAAAACAAAATAGAAAGAAACAGATAGAAAAGAGATCTTACCCTTTTCTTTGAAGGGACGATGATCCCATCCTCCATTGATTCAAGTTCAAAGTTTCAGAGAAGAATCCAAAGCCATGGTCTTAGCTAAGATTGATAAAAAATGAAAACATTATATATATATAAAGGTATTAAAGTGACAGTGGAGACATTGGCAATCGAAGCAAACTCAAAACAAACACCCAACAACCAAAGGTGTCAATCCAAGCCAACTCATGGGCCACTTGCAAGGAACTAGAAACAACCATTACACAACAACGAAACCAACAACCACCACAAGAACAACAAAGACAACTAAGTCCCAAAATAAACAAACTAAAAAGGCGCGAAAAAGATCCAAGCATCCCTCAACACCAAAATCCTTCAACAAACTACCAACGACCAGCAGGAATCGAGCTACGGAACGATCGCTTCAAATGCCAAACCCGAGCTTCTCCTAATAAATTAAAAAAAAAACATAGAAACAATCAAAGAGCACAAAAAATTAAACACATGAAAGCCAAGAAATTCGAGAAAAGAGATGTATTATGGTCTCAAGTCTCTCAACTATCCTATGTAGTATGGTCTTAATTTTCTTCGTTGCAAGCCGAGTGACTATCTTGTGATGAACGCCTTCCAATAGCTGGGGACCCTACATTTTCCTATTTGAAATGAAATAAATGTCAGATGTTAAGAAAATATGAATTCTAAAAATAAAAAAAAAAAGAAACAAACATTATCAGAATATGATACAAAAACTTTAACGTAGAAACTAAAAAAATAAAACCTAGCCAGGTGTCATATTTTGGTTTTGGCTCGCCACCTATTGCTTAAGCTGATCTATTTCATCTTGATTTTGTTCAACTTGTTTTTAAGAGTTGTACCATCTTCTTTAGGGCATCATAGTCGGCTTCTGTAACCCCACCACCAACAAGTCTACTACATGAGCTGCTAGATCATCCATATATCTTGGTTGGAACAACTCCAAGTCCTATACCTCCAGCATACCTGGGGTGTTCTGGGCCGAAAATGCTAGTGAATACATCATTTTCAGATGAGCTCTGACTGCGAATAACTAGGTCTTCCTGTAAAATAAAGTTGTAGAATTATTCATATTTACTATCTTACAGACATCAAGCATAACAAATTTGTAAATTATTTTAAACATACATGATTTTGCCTTGCTTCTTCATTTACAAAAGACCCAGCCGATGTTGTGTGACTGGCCCGAAACAATTCAGCTCTTGTAACAGGCCTACCAAGTTGAGTTTCCGACAAAATTAAATATGTTTAATTTTCAAAGAAAGTTGCATATACATAATAACCATAATTAAATCTCATATTAAGATGGAAATACTAACCATCTCATTACACAGTCGAGCAATTGACTTTGAACCTAATGTGTGAGGCGTTGTTAGATGGGTGCGATTTCTGATATTTTGTTCCACTTTTGCCTGCACATTAATGAGACACTAAATACTAAGCAATAATGCAACAGATAAATTTTTCGTACGCAAATTACCTTTTGTGTCAGGGCGAGCTCTATAATCCACAAAAGCAACCCATTGATCCAAAAGAATCTCTGGAGGTTTCTTGGCAATATTGGCTTCGCGAGGACCATCTGGATCACATTTCATAAAGTTATATAAGTTATACCGGTGGTATCGCCATTTTTTAGCCAAGCTTTTCATAATATAACTCTTATGCCCCTCATCATTAACCTCAAACTTAGTCTACAAAAAAATAAACATGTTAGTGTAAACATTAGGAAACATACAAAAAAAGGAATCCATAAAATATCAATTGAAAATATATCTCTGACCTTTATGATGTTGTTCCAAACATGATCTTTATAGGACTCTGGAATTTTTTGCCCCTTTTCATATCCGAGGGGAAAGTTTTGACAATTGCTTGCAAGATGGCCTAAAAATTGAGCAAGCATCCCCCCAATCAAATTAACCGGTTGATCCCAATGATTCCATTCCACAATAACTCTGTCTCCAAGTGGAAGAGAGAATATTTCAATTGCCCACAATTTTTTTTGCCTCACTTCCCCATTTTCACCTTCAATAAAAAAAATGTGATTATCATTCATAGCATATAATCACATATAAACTTGAAAACCTTCCATTTAAAGTTAACAAATAAATTATACATATATACTAATCACCTCTAACACCCACGTCCCACATTCTTGAACTTCTTTTATAGCCCATGATAACTTCAGGCTCAGTAGTCTTAACTACTGTTTGTTGCACTAGGGCCTCTTTGTGTTCCTGTGTATTAATCGGCGGGGGTGGCAGAGATGTACTCGGGCCAGTAGAACGGTCAAAGTCCTCGACCGGTCTCGATGAATCGCTAGAAGTGGCATGTCGTCTTGTCCTCGACATACCTACAACTTAATGAATCAATTTAATAATATTAAAAAATAAGAAAATATAAAACTAAGTACAAATAAAAGAAATTCTTACCAATTAATCTCAGACAATTACTTAATTGTTGTTATCAACTTCAAAATGTTCACCGATATTAGAGGATTGCATATCATTCGGATCATCTACATCCTCTCGACTCAGTCGTAGATGTGTATCTTCATCAAGAAATAAAGTATCCAAATTTTGTGCCGGATACGCTTCAATATTGGCCATGGCATGTTCATCACCCTCGCCCATATCATATAAGTCTCTAAGTAGATGTACTGGTATACACCATCCGTCTTCCTTTTGATCCTTAACATAAAATAGCATTTGTGCTTCAGAAGCTTTAATGTATGGCTCATCATCTTCACGCACCCCAGTATGTATAGGTCTTGTAAAATTTATAGAAGTAAAACCCAATTTATCAGTTTTTATACCTCTAGGGTGAGTCGTGTTGGCCCATTCACATTTAAACAAGGTTACCATAAATATCCCATTGTAATTAAGCTCAATGAGGTCAACCAATTTTCCATAATATGGTACACCTCCATACCGCATGTTAACATCGATATTACTTGAGTAACTCCTTGTTCCAAAGGTACCGAAAACTCCACTATTCTGTGTGTTAAATCCTCTCTCACATTCCAAAGTATGAAACTTGTATCCATTGACATTGTATGTCGTGTATCATTTTGCTTGGTTAATTGGTCCTTGTGCAAGAGCTACGAGTATACTTTTGTCATAATCTTGAATCTTGTTCTAATCTCGGTTGATCTAATAACACATTAAAATTATTCGAATGTATTTATCAATTAAAATTCATTGCATAAATTGAGAGCTCACATGCTCAATTTGCAAACCACTGATTAAACTCTCTGTGCACAATCTTGTCTACCTCACTTGGATTCCTACTTCTAGACCTTTATTGTCTTCTGGCAACAATCCTGAATTCCCTGTGATATTTGAAGTAGTAGTTTCGTAACTATGTCAATTTCAGAAGTATAAAAAACAAATTGTTAATAATACTTATTGAACATAGGAATCAACTACAGGACAGTTTATTAAAACATGTCGATGAGCCCGCAATCTCTCATTGGATGTCAAAGTAAACCATGTAGAAGCTCCAACTGATTTGCCAATGTATGGAAATAATTTCGAAATTCGAGCATTTGGCTGTTGAGAAATGACGGGTTTGTCATCAACTCGGCTGGGACGATTCCATATTGTCTCGATGTTATGTAAATATCGTGAACAAAATGTAATAACTTCTTACGCAATATAACCCTCTGCAATAGATCCTTCTAGTTGCATGCGCTTTGTTGCGCACATATGATTTTAGTACTCCCAAGTACCTACACCATCATATGGTTAATAGTTATATGGCATATACACGTTAACATTATGAATTACAAATAATAAATTAACCAATATTATCCAACGGTAATATATTGGACCTCCATGTTTCGCTTCATCAACCAAGTGAATAGTCAAGTGTATCATTAAGGTGAAAAATGATGGTGGGAAAAGTATTTCCGTGTTGCATAGAGTGAGTACAATTTGGTTCTGTAGTTTATCCAACTCAGTAACACTCAACGCTTTGCCACAAATTTGTCAAAAAAAAAGGAACATAACTCAAGTAATATTGCTGTCACTTTATCATCAAGCCCTTCACGCATAGCGAGCCGAAGAAACTGCTGGACAAGTATATGATTGTCATAACTTTTCAATGTTCCAACTATTTTAAGATTATTAACATCAATGCACCGAGAAATATTACTTGTGTGTCCATCTGCCACACAAATATTCCTCAGAGTATTTAAAAATAACTTCTTTCCTTGCTTAGTTAGTGTGCACACTGCTGGAGCAAACTTTTCATTATCATCTTGCCACAGGTCCGGTTTACAATGTATATCTTGCATATCCTTACGAGTATTGAGATGATCTTTTGTTCGAGAACTATCGTTCAACAATGTGAAGCGGATATTATCACACACATTCTTCTCTATATGCATCACATCTAAATTGTGCCGCAATAAATTATACTCCCAATACAGAAGCTCGAAGAATATGATTTTCTTCTTCCATTGTTGTGGCCCTTCTAGAGTAGTGCTCACACCATGCCTTCTTTTCCCCCTCTCCTGATTATCTACAGACCGACCGAATTTGACATTAATATCCTTAACCTGTTGAAAAATCTCTGTACCTGATAAAAATCTCAGAGGATTACATAGCTCTTGCTCTCCATTAAATCTGATCTTATTCATTCTAAATTTATGCCCACCTTCAAGAAAGTGTCGATGACCCATGAAACACCATTTCTTACTGTGATAGAAACTAGAAGGCTCTGAGGAGTAGTTGCAATATACACAAGCACGCCCGATATAAACATTCCCCCCGGATAGATTTCCCAACCCAGGGTAATCACTGATTGTCCACATCAAAGCAGTATGCATCTTGAACATTCCATGCTCATAAGAATCATATATATCAACTCCATCATGCCACAACTCTTTCAACTCCCTTATTAAAGGTTGTAAGTAAACATCTATATCATTTCCTAGCATATGTTTACCAGGAATAATTGTTGAAATGATACAAGATGTTTGTTTCATGCACAACCACGGTACCATATTGTATGGGATGAGAATAATCGGCCAAATACTGTAACTCTGACTTATATTGCCATGAGGATTAAATCCATCAGTAGCTAATGCAAGGCTCACATTTCGAGGGTCTGCTGCAAACCAACTGTTTAAGGAATCAAACTTTTTCCATGCTTTAGAATCTTTGGGATGTCTCAGCAGTCCATCGTTGTTGGCATCCAAGCTGTGCCATCCCATATCCTTAGCTATTTTTTAAGACAAAAACAACCGCTATAATCGAGGCCGCAATGGAAAATATCTAACCACTTTTGGAAGAATCTTTTTTCTACCTCTCTTACCGCTAGATAACACATTGAAACTACCCTTCTTCTTTTTCCATCTAGAAACATTACAAACTCTACAAATTTCTCTCTCTTCATCTTCTTTATTACCCCAATAAAGAATACAATTATTTGGGCATGCATGTATTTTCTCATAGCTCAATCCAAGCTTTATGATGGTTTTCTTTGCATCATAAAAATTGCTTGGAATTTTTATATTCGGAAAAGCATCACGTAGCAGCTTCAAAATCATCGTCATTGCTTTGTCGCTCATTCCACAAAGACAGTTGATGTGGTACAATTTCAATATGACGAGAGTTTTGAATAATTTGCACACCCTTAAAAAAGAGGTTATTGACCATCTTTTGATAACTCATAAAACTCATCCGTTGTATTCCTATTCTGGTTCACATTCGATGTGCCCTCATCGCTTTGTCTGACCCCTTCTTCTAAATGTTGTTCGTGTACTCCAAATGCATCATTTATCATATCCCTAATCGGATCTTCAGCAACGATATTGGTATTTGAGGCAATTTCGACACTACTTGGAACATAATTCATTTCTTGTGGATGGAGCTCTCCATGAAGGTACCAAATTGTGTACCCTTTCGGAAATTTTTTATGACTTAAATAATCGTACACCTCTGCTCGTGTCCGACGTTTACTAAATCCGCATAAAGGGCATGGACATAGTATCATATCATTAATTTAGCCATGTTGAAAAGCAAATTCAATTTAATTCCTAACTCCTTGGTCATACACAGGTGAGTTTCTTGGCATTGTAATCCATGATTTATCCATACCTAGTAGCATTCTAAAATGATTTTCATAGTATGTAATTATGCATCAAATTATGAAATCAAATAAATATCACATGCATTTGCTTGGAAAAAAAATATGAAATTTGAGTTTTAATAATTTTTTCTTGAATTTTCTTTAGAAGTTCGTTTTTTCTATTCACAAATAAACAGACTAGCCAATATTTTATTCTTATTAGGTTCTTTTTTGCGATTTCTAGGGCGACTTACATTAATATGTAATTATTGTAAGCTAATTTTGTTGATTCTCATGTTGTAGTAATCAACATCGAAAAAATCACCTAGCACAATCGTAGCTATAACCCGAGGAGATTGTTGATTTCTCTTTAGGTTAGATTCCTGATGGTTCTTGTTTTAATTAACAGATTCCAGCATTGCCATTCACTTGCAGCTTGTTTTTGTTATCTAGTATGTGATGGGCTAATTCTGTTGTTCAAGATTTTAATTCATTAAAAACTACAAACTAGTACTTGAAAATCTTACGCTTGAAAAACGACATAATTAATAATCTGAATGCATTTTTCATGATGGGAAATTTAGTAACAAGAAAGTCACTTTGTTTCTTCGATACAGTGCATAATAAATTGTTCAAATGGATCCTAATTAGGAGCCTGAATAACTTGGCCAGAATTAGTGCTTGACATCCTCATGACAGCCTTATTACATATCTCTAGTTAAACAGTTATTATCAAACACTCCAATGAGAAAGATAAAAAATAATGCACACTAAACATAATAGAAGCATAAAATTACCAAATGATACAATAAAGAGTAATTGATTATTCTGCAAAATTAACCTACCTGAAGCCGAGTCTTTATAGTATCAGTTGGATATAAAGCACTTTCAACAACAACACCAGCTATAGCACTCGCTATAAAACCGTCTAGAAAATCAAAAAGACATAAGATCACATAATACGCATTAGTTTCAACATAAAGAAAAATGGATCGGTTCTTGAAGAAGCATTCAAACATCAAAAGTTTTAACTTTTAACAAGAATAAACAAAGAAACAAAAAGGTAGGCTAGATACTATGATAATCTCACAAGGATACTACTCTCACAGTGAGTGAGTGACAAAAGTTTTCTTGGACATAGCACTAGTCTAGTTGCTTCTTAATTTATTTACATAATCTATTTATATCTATTTAAGAAAAAGTGACATGTAGAAAAGTAGGGAGGGCAACACTGAAATGGTAGGAGCACAGAACAATAATAAGATGATCATACAATCAAGTTTTTCATCAAAACACGAAATTTTCCATTCACAATCACAAAGAAAGTTCAGAAGTTCACTGATAAAACAGGAGGCTTCCATTCAGAACTCGTAAATTTCAGAAATTTATTTTTCAAAACAGCAAAATTTTCATCTTTCTTTTTAGCCAAAAATTACTATGAAAAACCCACTAGCATAATATATAAAAGTAAGAGAAAAACTAAGAAGTTAGTTCAAGATGCAATTAGGACAAAGAAGACCTGAGATTGAAAAGATTTATCTTAAAACATATTTGAAATGAGATCTTGTTGCCTAGATGGGAGAAAGCCTTGTATCAACGAAGCATCTATAGCAATGCAGGATTAAAGCAACAAGAATATTCCTTCATATGAAGATCATAATAGCAGCAAATTACTTCCAAAAAATATTATAGCATTGTACATGCGAGAGTTAAAAACAAATATATGAGAGTTAAAAAACAGAGTTACCTGCAAAAACCTATTCCAAACTGAATGGTGCCCATCAATATATTTGAGCCCTAATCACTCACCACTTGACGTCGGGCGGGGTAGCGATTATCCCGCGGGCTAGCCGGATCCAAGGACCGCAAGGAAGAACAAACAAAGAACCAAAAGAACCAGAGAAAATACTCTGAAATTCAGAAAAATAATTTTATTCAAAACTCAATAATGAAAAATCAACCCACAAGCCGAGTTAAATAGCTTTCAAAAACTAACCTAGAAACCCTATCATCTTATCTAAATTTGCTAAAATTGAAAAATTATTATTTAAACATAAACTTATCTAAATTTAAAAATTTAAAAAAAATAAGATAACTCGTAAAAATCTGAGAACAAATCGGATTCAAATCCTATCCTAATTTGGCATATGAAATATTACCAAAAATAGAAAAAACACCAAAAACCCAAATTCGGCGAATAAAACATTTCTAAAAATAGAAAAACAATAACTAAAATTCTCTTAAATATGACATCCCCATGTGCGCACCGCAAAGAGCTTTCCGAATTGGGGTCAAACGCGCGATTCTGGTATCCGTAGCCAAAGTTATGGCCAAAATACCAAACCACACCCAAAACCGACCCAATCTTAGAATTGACTCGATAACTTCCCATCTTTCCGTTGACCTGCCAACCCGGCACCAACATTTGACTTGAGCCTCCTGCATCAGTCACCCCGGGTTGGAAAGAACTCGACCTCGAGTTCGACTGCACCTCTGTTGGTAGGTTTGGATCTTTATGCTTGATCTCAATCAAAACCCTAGAGACAGAAAGTACGTTAGTAGTGTTGATTACCAAGCCAGGAGGGTTTTCCTCCGATCGAGATACCAACGCAACGCTAGTCCCATCATCGTCATAGATGGGCTCACCAATTTCCTCCTCTTAGTCGTCATAGATGGGCGAGATCTCCTCCTCTACATCATCGTCGTAGATGGGTTGGTAGATGGGTTGGCCAAACCTCTGATCGCTATGATTATGGTGCTGGACTTCCTCAGCCGGAAACTGCCCACGACAACCCCGATCAAAATCGATCGCTGCCAAACGCCTTGATAATTTCTTGACTTGCCTCTGCAAATCCTTGATCATTAAACGTTGGGTTAACTCCACGACTTGCCTTTGTAGATCCTTGTTTATCGCCTCCAGGGCGCTCAGGTCACGGTACTGGACTTCCTTAGTCGGAACATGTCTAACCCAACGACCACGACCACCAGTCATTGATGTCGATGATGACGCTTCCCAGGAAGATGATGAGCTCTGGTACCAACGGACGCCGGGCGGGGTAGCGATTATCCCTCGGGCTAGCCGGATCCAAGGACCGCAAAGAAGAACAAACAAAGAACCAAACGAACCAGAGAAAATACTATGTAATTCAGGAAAATAATTTTATTCAATACTCAATAATGAAAAATCAACCCACAAGCCGGGTTAAATAGCTTCTAAAGACTAACCTAGAAACCCTATCATCTTATCTAAATTTGCTAAAATTGAAAAATTATTATTTAAACATAAACTTATCTAAATTTAAAACTTTAAAAAAATAAGATAACTCCTAAAAATCTAAGAACAAATCGGATTCAAATCCTATCGTAATTTTGGCGTATGAAATATTACCAAAAATAGAAAAAACACCAAAAACCCAAATTCGGCGAATAAAATATTTCTAAAATAGAAAAACAATAACTAAAATTCTCTCAAATATGACCGCCCCATGTCGTGGGCTCCGTAAAGAGCTTTCTGAATTGGGGTTAAATGCGCGATTCTGATATCGGTAGCCATAGTTTTGGCCAAAATACCAAACAACACCCAAAACCGACCCAATCTTGGAATTGACTCGATAACTTCCCGTCTTCACGTTGACCCGCCAACCCGGCACCAATATTTGACTCAAGTTTCCTGCATCACCACTAGATGGACAAAATCTCAAAGGCAAGGATAAGACTTTACCATAATGACCATTACATGAAGCTTATTAGATAGAAAGAAATCAATGATATTTTGAAAATAAATTATATGTTTTCATTAAACTCATTCAGGATATTGAGACACACGTGGAAACTTCCCATCAACTATTTCTGCAGTTCTCGATATTATTACTATTGATGCCATAAATTAAATTAAGTGGTCTACTTGGAGCTGTATGATTCTAGGTTATTGATAGTTATATTAGCAGCCAAGATAACAATAAGCGAGCTGATAAGTGTTCAATTAAGCATATTTTTCCATCATTTTCTTATATGTTTTAATGCCATTTTGGAATAAATTTAGCCTATTGGTACTTAATTAGTGGTAATTCTTATCTACAGAGCATTGGAGAGCCTCGAAAATAAAAAGGAAGAAATTCTACATCATTTGAGGCAAAAAAGGAAGCAATTAGAGAAAACTGCAACAGTCCTGAAAGAGCAATAATAAAGATCAGAAATTTATTACAAGATCTACAAGACTCTAAATCAAATCTCCACGATTCTTATTGAAGAGAAACAAGTTAGAAACACTCAGTTAAAATTTCAAATAAATCCGACAAGAATTGGGCATCCGATCGAGTGCTTGATGAAGACTCCGCGGTGTAGAAATCCAGCTATACGGGCTGTTATACAACCCATACACGGGCCCGTATAGAGGGACCTGAAAGCCATACGGGCTGTTATACGGCCTGTATAACCCAACCAGAAACCTATATGGGTTGTTATATAGCCCGTACATGGGCCCGTATGGACCTATTTCAGAGCCCGATCTGCACTCAATTTTCAAATGATTTAACCCCACACGAACCCTTAACGGGTGAGATACTTTACAAAAGCCTTACCCTTATAAATACCAACTTTCTAGGGTTGAGGAGGCTATCTCTTGGCCTTTGGCCACCTTCTTGGCCGACTTGGAGATCTAGGGTTTGGTCTTGAGCAACATTGAAGATCTTTGGAAGACCTCGACAGCTAGGGATTGAAGGAGGAACATCTTGGAAGGCATCAATCATCCGGAAGAGGGGAGATCCATTGGAGATTCACCACCGGAGCATCGTGGAGACTAAAAGGGAGTTTTTATTGTTTATTTTCATGTCTTTACTTTGTTATTGCTTGGATTTATGTTCCTCTTCCATGAGGAACTAACTTGTTAGGTACTTGGGTATGATGAACGTTTAGATTATGCATTAATGTCATGTTGATTTCTATGTTTGATTGATTGAATGTATGTTTGATTGTCTTTTGGATGTTTTGTATTGATTGTGATCTCTCTACGTTGCAGGATGTCCGGAGAGATTACTTTTGTGTGATACAAGGGCTAGAGCTAGCGCCTCCTTATATTAAGAACATGCTCCATTAGAGAGGGTTGTGAGTACACCGAGGAATCGGGTTCTAGAAGGTAAAAGACTCTTTAATATGATTCAATCCCACAATCCTTCCAAGATATAGATTCCATTAATCTTAAGACAATCCTAGGAGATTAGTTATCAAATCACCTTAGGAGAGAGATTGGATATAATTTAGGAATTCTTGGCACAAACATCCCTAATCATCAACATAGAGATTTTCGTGTATCTTTAGAATACAATCTATGGTAGATTCATTACCCGAGTACCCCCTTTCTATGATTGATCCACCCCAAGATTGAATCCTGTCATTACTGATACCCTATTATTAGGTTTTCTTATTTTTATTGTTAGGAATTAAATTCAAACCACAACTTATCTTTGTTTAGACTAGATAATAGATGGATAGTTTGTACTAGTGTCTCTTGGTCCTTGTGGGTTTGAAATCCGACTTTTCATAGTCCACTTTATTACTTGATCATGATCCGTGCACTTGCGGATTTATCTCATCACGGTGTGATAAAGGTTTTTTTTATTAAAGAGGTAATAAAGGTTAAGTATATGTATTAATAAAGCATTCAAGATAAGTTGCCAACAGAACACAAATTTGTGGATGTTGTGATATATTAAAATGAACTAAAGCAATGAAGTTGGCCTTTTGTTAGAGAAGGGGCAAACATCTTGCTACAATAGCAATCTTTTTCCAGAAAATTATCCTACAAGGATTCTGAAAGCAGACCCACAAATTGTTTCTTTAAGATTGTGCTCACAATAAAATAATTTCAAGCTCGAACAGAAAATTGAAAATGATAACAAAATAATAATAATAATAATTATTATTATTATTATTATTATTATTATTATTATTATTATTATTATAAATAAAACAAAGTTAAGAACAAACACTTACAGCAAGGATTGAAACAAGCAAACTAGAAGAAGATTGAAATCTTACGATTTCTAATCTCTAGCAAACTCTAAGAGGCCAAAAATGATTGGAATATGCTGCACTTGTTTCATGATAAGCAATACATTTCTATTGCTACTCCTGATCTGTATCAACCTATGCATTCATATTCTGAAGAACAAAGTCATAAGTCACAAGTCACCAAGAAATCACACCTTTCCCTCATAATGACCCTATAACAAATAATTTGCCACACCAAAATCAGCAGCTGAAATTTAGACACACTTGCACAAGAAAAGAGGGGTGCTTAATAGAATTTAGCCATTGGCATGCATTTCAAATATGAAATGCAACATTACAAATCCAAAATAAAATATATCAAATAATGATTGACACTCTACAACAGAAATAACAAAATGAAAAGCATCCTAATTGATTATATCCCCTAGTTTCTTTTTTTTTCACAAGATAGAGAGCATCCTGCTTGACTACATGTTTCTTGATTCCTTATTTTTATCTCTAGAAACCCAACATAATAAATAGGATGGAAGAAGCCAAAATGGAAACATAGACAACTAAATTTTCCTATCTATCTTCTTTCACCCTTCCCTTGTTTTTGTATACAAATTCTTACAACTATTGAATTTTTTTTGTTTCATAATATAGGAGATTAAATCAAATATAAAAAGGTGTCCACACGTCATTAATATATAAGCACAATCTAAGCCATATTCTCTATACAAATTGTATATTTGAAAACTCTTTTGATTGTGTTATATTTATATAGCATATTCTCTATAGAATTGGTGTTCTATTTATATTGTTTCATGACATTCTTGCATGGTTTGCAGCTTTACTTAAGAAGAGTCTATAATTAATGCCATATTTATAACCTAGCCTTCCTTTATATTGCACAATCTAAGCACAATTATACTAGAGGAGAATATATAATGGCCGATACATTACCAACTATGTTTGAAACAATGAAACAAGCACTCAAGTGTCAACCAAGCATAGAGTTAAAGGAAAAAGAAATTCTTTCCATAAGACCACACCAATTAAAGGGCATATAAAATTTGAACACTAATTAACTAAACTATAAAACATCAATTGTTAACCTCAATATATAGTTGAACTTTTCTCAACTCAATAATTAACAACTACTAGTTGTAGTAACATTACAACATAGTCCAAACAACTCAAGCATTGGATTGCTAGCCTGATGTATATAATTTGGGGAGTTCTTAAACCGAATATGCAGATCCAGTTCCTAATTAAACATCATAAGTCAAATGGAGTAAAAAGAAATTAACAAAAAAAATATATGGAAACCAGTCAAAGAGGACAGGCAAGAACTCTAATCAATCATCAAATGGAAAATATTTTTCTGACCCTGCAACCAACAAGTTGAAAATATTTGAATATATATATATATATATATATATATATATGAGAGTTAAAAACCAGAGTTACCTGTAGCAACCTTTTCCTAACTGAATGGTGCCCATCAATATATTTGAGGCCCCAATCACTCACCACTAGATGGACAAAATCTCAAAGGCAAGGATGAGACTTTACCATAATGACCATTACATGAAGCTTATTTGATCGAAAGAAATCAATGATGTTTTGAAAATAAATTATCTGTTTTCATTAAACTCATTCACGATATTGAGACACACGTGCAAACTTCCCATCAACTATTTCTGTAGTTCTCGATATTACTACTATTGATGCCATAAATTAAATTATCCTACTTGGAGCTGTATGATTCTAGGTTATTGATAGTTATATTAGCAGCCAAGATAACAATTTAATCAAAATTTTATGGCGCCGAGAATTGAACTAATGAGCGAGGTGATAAAGGTTAAGTATATGTATTAATAAAGCATTCAAGATATGTGGCCAACAGAATACAAATTTGTGAATGTAGTAATATATTAAAATGAACTAAAGCAATGAAGTTGGCCTTTTGTTAGAGAAGGGCAATCATCTTGCTACAATAGCAACCTTTTTTCAGAAAATTATCCTGCAAGGATTCTGAAAGCAGACCCACAAATTGTTTCTTTAAGATTGTGCTCATAATAAAATAATTTCAAGCTCGAACAGAAAATTGAAAATGATAATAAAATAATAATAATAATAATAATAAATAAATAAATAAAACAAAGTTAAGAACAAACACTTACAGCAAGGATTGAAACAAGCGAACCAGAAGATCTCCAGCAAACTCTCAGATGTTCTTTGTTGTCTCAGCCAATTACTCTACCTGTGAATTTATATAAAAATACCTTGTTATCAACTCATGACATCAACAGTTCTTTTAAATAAAAATAAGTCAGTTATATTCATGAATTTGTTTATTCTATCATGAATTAACTATCTTGTTTTGGTTTTGTAGAGGCAACACCAAAGACTATCATGAGAGTTATGGGTGTCAAGGGGCTCACTCTTTATTATCTCAAGAGCCATCTTCATGTATCTCTCTCTCTCTCTCTCTCTCTCTCTCTCTATATATATATATATATATATATATACATTGTTGCACTGATACAAGGATATATAAGATATTAATCTTTATTTGGTTAGGGTTTCATTAGAGTTTTATATATTTAGTCAATATGCTTGTTTTCTAAATAGAAGTTCAGGTTGGGGAAACAACCACACAAGGAATTCAATGACCATTCAGTTAAAGATGGTAAGAGAATTAATCAAACTTAATTCCCATGCATTTGTTCTGCATCACTATACTCTATGTTCATGCATGTTTCTTTGCTTTTTTTATTATATGTAGCTACTTCACTAGATCTGCAAAGAAACATGGCTTCTTCTTCTAGTATAATGGGTCGCACCATGAATGAGTAAGCTCATGATTTTCTAAATTTTGTTTTTAAAATAGATTACAATAAGTTTCCTTTTTTTCTTTTTCTGCATTCATAGTGACTATAAATTATTTAGCAGGAATGTTCATATCACTGAAGCAATTCGTATGCAGATGGAAGTGCAAAGGAGATTACATGAACAATTAGAGGTGAAGAATTATTTTTTTCATCAACTTTGAATATGAATTTGAATGTGAATTTATTTATATATAAATAAAAATATTTTATTTATATATCTCAGTCACATCTGAATAAACAAAATCATGAATTTCATGATAAGATAATTCTCAACCACTAAAACTGACTTATTATGATAAACAGGGCAAAAACAAAACAAACACAAACAAACAATCATCTTTGATGACAGAGAATCAGAGATATTTATTTCAATGGAACTGGAATTTAACCACATTTCCAAAAAAAATAGAGATTTGCAGGTGTTGTTGACTTGTAATCCACAACAGCAGTTATAGCAAGAACAGGAACAATCCAATGCATTTATAAGTTATAACACAAACAAACATCTTTGACTAATGATAGAGGAGAGTCAGTCAAAGATTTACAGGTTATTATTTGTGAAAACCCCGACAACTTGTTCAATGAAATGCCCCAATGAACATAGTAGACACACCAATGTCTTCTTAAGGAAATCAAGTTAATATTTGTACCAAATAACAAATCCACAACATAGGCGATTAGATTAATTGGTGAAAATATCATGCCAAGACATGACATCCAAATACAGACAAGCAGTGAATGTAACTCAGAAAAAACAAGGCCTGTGTACTTCTCTGAAAAGACCTAAACAATAAACTAATCTCACCATCTCCTCTTGATGAAAAAAAAAATTAAAAGATTCTTTTCCCTCTTGAGTCTTATTAACTAGTCCTCTTTTCACTTAAATCTCCAGGTCTCACATCATGTGATGGAATTCAATTCCCTCATCTTCTCACTAATCCACACCTAATCCTTAATCTCATCCCTAAGTTTTGTTTGATTTATACTTCTCATCCTTAACATCAAGATGATGAGATACTAAACCTTGGCATCTACTCAATCTCTTCAAAAGTGAACAATAGCAGCCAAATGATAATAAAAACATCTACAAATAATACCAGCCTGAGATTGCGGAGATGCCTGGCTTGCAGCGCGTGGACGGATCGGCCGGGGAAAGATTTGCGGAGGTTGAAGAGATGGAATATGGAAACAGAGGAGGAGTGGCTGGATTGCAGCTACTGGATGGATCAGCCAGAGAAGGATCGCTGGAGGTGGTGCTTGAAGAGAGGGAGTGGTGGATTTAGGGCACAGGGGGAATTTAGGGCACAAGGGGAATTTATTAGGCGCCAAATTATATTACGTTTGGAAAATATTTTGGAGAGAGAGCGCGTATATTTGCGGCGGTTATACCACAACCGCCGTCCAATGAATGCATGTAGCGGCGGTTACGCTATAATCGTAGCAAAATACAAGCATTTTGCAGCTGTTCGTACTTAACACTGCAAAATGAATACATTAAGCGGCGGTTATAGTCAGAACCGCTACTAAATGTATTCATTTACTGGCAGTTCTATAAACCGTCACGCTAACCACCTCTGATACAAGAATTAGCGACGGTTTTGCAAAACCGCCGCTAAATGACCGACGCAAACCACCTGCTTTCTTGTAGTAAACAAGTTATCTTGCCGGCAATAACTTTGACTATACTAAACAAGTTATCTTGTAAACTTGTAGAGTATCAAACTCCTCATGACTCAAGATAGACCAAGAATGATCACTGACAGTCTTGCTCTGATAGCAATTGATAGAAATAAGAGAAAGAAGGAAAGAAAGGGTTGGTAGAGAGAAACTGGAACATTTATTGATTCTTTATTACTTAACACCAACTTTTTTTTTTTTAATAAAGCGGATAAACCGCATTCTTTTATTTAATAAGAACTAGCAATTACATAGGCGAACCCACTAGGAGTTCGTTACATTGGGATGTGTTATCCCTCTACATCATCCTTTTGTTCCCTCAGGACCCTTCTCTGCTCTGGGGGCGCCCCTGCAAAGTTCTTTAAGTTGCTTGAGTGTCATCAAAATCCCTCCCTGGTGAATGCTGCGAGCCTTCCTCCCTGGTGAAAGCGAGACTTCTTTTGACAATGTTCTCCATTGCAATCAACTTTGGCCTTTTGGATGGATGAGCTGCATCAAACCAAGACAATGTTAGGAAGTCAATGTCGCGGATTGTTTTCATGAAAACGCGACGTTTGTCTTGAAAGCATCTACTATTGCGTTCCTTCCACATTGTCCAGATAATGGCTATGGTCAGCAGGTGCCAACCCATTCGGGCATCTTTGGGTAGTCGATTGACAAATGCATCTTGGCCCCATAAGTTTTGTAGCCTTGAGGGGGTTGCCCCCAGGTGGCCTAATTGTGTGAAGTGGTGCCATATACTCATGGAGTAAGGGCAGTTCAGGAGTAGGTGTTGTACCGTTTCCTCCCTTTCTTCACATAAGTAGCAATTTGTTCTTGTGCCATTCCAGCCGCGTTTCCTTAGGTTATCTAAGGTAAGGATTTTGTTATCCATCGCGAGCCAAGCGAAGGCTTTAGTTTTAGTGGGGCAGGGGAGTTTCCAAAAGCGCTTTCCGAATTCTGATCTGGTACCCCCATCGATCAGAAAGCGGTAGTAAGATTTCACAATAAAGGTTCTTTGTGAGGTGAGTTTTCAGTGTAGCTTGTCTCGTTCGGTTCCTTGTTGCTCCTGGCATTTCCTGGTGAGTTGCTCTAACCCGAGTGCATCCCCCTCAAGGAGTGGCCCTTCTTGGATGATTGGAATTCCTTGTGCCAGTGCAAGATTTGTTTCTTGTATTGTGTGTTCTCGTTCTCGTGCCATATGATATAGTGAAGGGTAAACGGTTCGCGGTGCGTGCCCATCCATCCAGTTGTCTGGCCACAAAAGTGTTAGTTCCCCCGTACCCACTTCGTTTGCCAGGTTATGCAGTAGCGCTTCTTGTTGTTGCGTTGCTCCTTTCCAGAAGAAGGATGCATGCTGGGGAGTTGGTGTATGGGGGTTGAAGTCCCGCCCTCTAAAGTATTTGTTTTTTAGTATCCTTGCACAGATTCCGGCTTGTCCAGTGAGTAGTCTCCACCACCATTTTCCGAGCATTGCTGTGTTGAAGCATCGGAGGTTGGTTATATCCCATCCTCCGAATTCCTTGGGCCTACATAGTCGATCCCAACAGACCAGTCTGTAAGACTTTTTGTTCTCCTCGACTCCTCTCCATAGAAAGTCTCGCCTGATCCGATCGATATGGTGAATGGCCCATTCTGGCATCCGGTATATGGAAAGCCAGTAGATCGGGATAGCCGAGAGAACCGCATTGATGAGTGTAATGCGCCCATCCAGGGATAGCAGCTTCCCTTTCCATGCGGATAGGCGTCCTTTGACCTTGTTGATGATCTCTCTCCAGTCCTCCTTCCTTGGTTTAGCTCCTGATATTGGTAGTCCAAGGTATCCTATAGGTAGGGAGCCAATGTTACACCCCATCAGTTGTTCAATGTCCTGTGCAGTGTAAGAGGTCGTTCTGATAGGGATGGCGATGCTCTTGTGGTAGTTGATCCGAAGGCCAGAGATACCTTCGTAGATGGAGAAGATCATTCTTAGAGTTCTGAAATTTGCAAGCTCCCCTGAACATAAAATCAACAGGTCATCTGCATATTGGAGGGTGGAGACCTCTTCCTCTTCAGTTTCCCCAATGCGAACACCTCGAAATAGATTTGCCCGAGTAGCATTTGTCATTAACATGCTGAATACGTCTGTCACCAAGACGAAGAGAAGGGGTGATAGAGGGTCCCTCTGTCTTAATCCTCTTTGGTGCCGTACATATCCCGTGGGCTGGCCATTGAGGAGAAATTTAGCCTTTGAGGATGTGAGGATCATTCTTATCCAGGTAATCCATCGTGGGCCAAATCCACGAGCATGTAGCATTTCCAGTAGGAATTCCCAATCAACCATGTCGAAAGCCTTCTCAAAATCTACCTTAAGTAGAGTTCCATGCCCCCTGGTTTGTTTCATTCAGTGGATGAGTTCTTGGTGACTCTGATGTTATCCTGGATGCATCTTCCTTTGATGAAAGCTGATTGTGTTTGATCTACCAGTTCATTGATAATTCCCCCAAGTCTATTGGCCAATACCTTAGTGATTATCTTCATGGAGCAATTTAGCAAACTGATCGGTCTGTAGTCTGATAAGGTCACTGGTGTGTTTGTCTTAGGGATTAGGGTGATGTAGGCCCAATTCAGTCTTTCCAAGGTTAGTGTGCCTTGATATAGCTCATTGAAGAGTCTGGTTAGATCGTCCTTCATGATTCGCCATCCCTGTTGGTATATTGTCATTGGGAACCCGTCCGGTCCCGGTGCCTTATCGGGGTTAAGATCCCTGACCGCTGTCCAGATTTCTTCCTCGGTGAAGGGAGCGTCTAGTTGTTGGAGGTCAACCTGTTCTCTGTGCACGAGTAGTCTGTCCCAGTTGATAGGTAATCTGTATTGTCTTTTGGTGCCAAAGATCTGTGTGAAGTGCTCATTGAGGGCTGATGTAATATTCACTTGTCCTTCATCCATGTTGTTGTTCACCTGTATTTTATGTATCCAGTTACGGTTTCTTCTTTCGTTTGCCACCGCATGGAAGAACTTGGTATTCCGGTCTCCTTCCTTTAGCCAGGTGATGCGGGAACGTTGCCGCCAGTATGCCTCCTCTGATCTGATAAAGTCTTCATATTCATTTTTAAGGGATAATTTGGTTTGTTCCTCCTCATTGCTAAGTGTGGTTGATTCCTCCTTTTGATCCAATTGTTGGATGGTAGCCATTATTTCCTTCTTCCGTGCACGTTCTTCTTGCTTTTTTTGTGTGTCCCACTGCTTTAGACGTTTGCGGATGAGGGCTAGTTTCTTGGCCAGTGTGAAATCTCCACTTCCCCTAAAATCGGTTCCTTCCCACAAGTTTTGTATCATCTCCCAGAAGCCTTCAGTGGTTGTCCACGACCTGTTGAAGTGGAATGGGAAGGTGTGTATTGTGTGTGAGCCGCATTCGAACATAATTGGGGTGTGGTCCGATCTGATCCTTGGAAGCGCAGACTGCCACACTTGAGGGAATTCGGATGGCCATGAGTCCGATATGAGGAAACGGTCCAATCTGATGAGGGTTGGATTGTTGCGACCATCCGTCCAGGTGTAGTGTTGCCCCATCAACGGAGGATCCCATAAGTGGAGGTCCTCAATTAAGTCCCCGAAGTCCCTCCGACTCTGTGTGTTATGCGGGGTCTTATTGCTGTCTTCTTCTGAGAGGGTGGCATTGAAGTCCCCTCCTATGATCCATAGGCCCCCCCATCGGGATCTGATTTGTCGTAGCTCATCCCAGAAGGCTTGCTTAAGCCTTCGTTCGCACGGTCCGTACACCGTGGTGCACATCCAAACTTTTTTATTGGATCGGTCTTCAAGTATTGTCGTCAGACTAAAGGTGTCGATGTTACTGCTGATTAGATTGAACCTGGAACTACTCCACCCCATGCAGCAGCCACCCCTGGTATTTTGCGCTTGGAGGGCTATCCTGGTATCGTACTCGGCACCCCCCAAGCTTCTCCACATGCTATTGTCTACATTAGCCAGTTTTGTCTCTTGTAGACAAAAGAGGTCTGGCTTATGTGTGCCCAAGAAATCCCTTACTAGGAAACGTTTTTTACGTTTTCCCAGTCCCCTGACATTCCATGTGATTAGCTTCATGGAGGAAACCTAACCTTACCCTGGGTTCCAGCATTTACGGGTCGGCTTAGATGCCTCCTCTGGGTCTGCCAGCCCTTACCGATTCCCTTAATCGCATATGATGTAAATATGCCTCTTGATTATCCTTGTGGTATATGTCAACCCCCATTGTGAGGGCGGTCGAAAGTAGTTCCTTGTCATCCCAATCAAATGTAAGAATATCAGAAGAGGATGAGCTCATATCTTGGGGATCTATGCGATCCATTCTTCTTTTGCTGGTAGTGGAGTTAATATTATCTCCTGGCTCTGGAAGGAGGTTGCTCTTTTTGGGGCGGCACCTTGGTTTGGTTGGTGCTCCAGCGGCCTTCCTTTTCCCCGGTACTGTTGATTGTGGTTCATCAGGACAACTCCTTGGGCCCATCGCTTCTCCATGTTTATGGGTTGTCTTGCCTGGCCAGTTTGGCGTGTTGTTCCAGGTTGCATTGGAAATTAAGTTCCAACCCCCATTCATATACTTCGGGATGGCATTGTTTAGGTCAATAATGCCATGATTAATTAAGTCCACAATATGGAGGGCTTGTGGGTTTAGGTTTGCAAGGTTGCAAATTGGGCCCAGGTTGGATGAGTTTGAAGTTGGGATGGTCCCTTGAATAATTTTGGGTTGCACAGTATTCTCAGTGTGCTCCTTTATGGTATTTGATTTAGACAACTGCATTATGCTATCCTCCTTTAATGTGGTGTCTTCCTGTGGTTTTGTTGGTGCAGTCATCTCCTGTGTATTGCCTTCTTGTGGTGCAGTTGATTGATTCAACCTCAATAAGGTGCCAGGTCTTGGTGACCAGGTAGCCTGATTCATTTCTAATGATATTTCCTTCCCTGGCCTGCGAGGGATCTGCTCCGTGGGCTGGCTTATTGATATTGTAATTATTGGATCCGGTGCAACTTGATTTGGGCCCGGCCCAGCCATTGCAGATGTTTTGGTCACCACATTAGTGTCATGTCCAATGGTGGTTGTGACATGCTGGTTTGAACCTGAGTCCATTGGGTTTTGGATTTCTAATTGTGGTTCACCCAAGTCTGCATGCATGTGGAGTTTGAAACCCGGGTTTGCATGAGGCGCGGTTCTGAGTGCCTGGTCACTCTCTTGCATGCGAGGCTCCGGTTCCTGGTCACGTGTCTCCTCGTTGACGGGCTTATGAAGCTGCGAAACGTGTCCACTGGCGTATGCGTCAGGTAGTGCAGTGTGGAGAGGAGGCCAGGGTCCGCTCCTCCGCGTGGTACATGCGGCCGTCGGCCGATGCGTATTCCTGAGGCCGGTCCTGCGTAGATGTAGGACCGGTCCTGGTGTGCACCCTCTTTCCGCGGCGTTCTCCAGCGAGGGAGGTCTCCGGCCTCTCCACCATCTTCTTCGTTGGTATCTCCACCATCTTCTTCACCGGTTCTTCTCTAGCCATCTTCGTCTTTCCTGCGACCTGAGCATTCAACTTCCCTTTTTCTGATTTGTTGGATTCTTCAGCCTCATCCTCCATATCATCTAAGATTTCTCCCAGCTCTCCATTGTTCCATGGCAGTGGCTCTTGTCCTCGCTCCATTCCGACGAGAATCTTGTACTTCCGGGAACCAAGGCTTGTCCATAGAATACATGGCAATGTGCGGCCTCCTCTGATTCTTACCAAGGCCCTAGTGTCATCGACATGGCAGCCACCCCGTCTGTCCACGTATAGGAGATCACCCACCCTTTTGAGCACCTTGCCGGCGGAGTTCCTGTTCCAGCAGAAGGTGGGAAGCCTACGGATTTTAAGCCACCTGATCACTCCGTCCGCAGGGCCAACCTTCCATATGTCCGCGGTCCATGGTTCGCATTTGATTGAGAATGTAGGGAAGTGGAGTTCGCCGGACTTTTCAATCTCTCGGGCCTCCATCGGCGACTTACATGTGATCATGAGCCGCCCATCCCTGAACTCCTTCACTGGCCATTCCCAGTTACCCTCCAAGGCTATCTTCAAAGCTTCCGAGAGTTTCTTTGCAGTCACGAAGCCCTCCCTGATTTTGGTAACTGTGGCCACTGTGAATGTCGTCATTTCTTCTTTGCCAGCCACCATGTCACCGTCCAGAGCCAGGGAGGCATGCAAGTGAGCGATCTTCCGTTTGGTCACAGGCGTCTCTTCCGATGAGGTTTTCGTGCCAGCCCTGTAGGTCTTCGTGCTCAGTAGGTTCCGGTCACTATCATGCTTCCTTTGTTGGCCGGGGTGCAGTTCCGGCGCCTGTTGCCGCTCCTCCACTGGTTCTGGTTGCCGAGGGGGGTTTGGTTTTGCTCCTCTCTCCTCTTTCCTTGGTTGTTCTCTTCGGCGCTCCGGGGGGTTGTAGTCTGCCCTTGAATGATGGCGAGCGATGCTCCGCCGTCGACACTCCCTCGCTTTGTGGCCCACCCCGCCGCAGGTTCTGCACGTAATCTCTCGCCTGCACTCCGCCGCCATGTGCCCAGGTTTGAGGCACTGGCCGCAAACTTCCACCAGGCCAGTAGGTGTTCTAATGAGCGGAGGAGAGCCTGGGCGAGGGCCTAGTGGCGGGGAGGACTTCCTGTTCTCGACCTGGCGCTTCCTGTTTTCCTCCGATCTTTGCCGTCGGTGGCGCTTGAAGTGGACGTCCTCCCACCCTCGCTCATCGTCTGAGCTGGGGTGTTGGGGCGCAGGGGACACCGGAGTTGTTAAGGCCTCCGTTATGAAGGATTCCGATCTCTCCCCCCCTACCGCGTCGGCGTAGGTGACGCCGTCTCTTCTCGGGCTGTTGGACGCCTCCCTCCGAGGAGGAGGTGGTGCGTAGATGCCCACCCCATCCGTGTCCGGGGAGATGGCACTTTTGTGTTCCATATTACAGCTGAGTAGTGTAGGGTCTTATTTATAGACCTCTAGGGGAAACTCCTATTCTAAAAGAATAGGACTAAAATATCTATCTCTAAACCTAATTAAAGTAAGACTACAACATTTACTCCTAACTAAAGTAGAACTAAAACATCTTCTCAAAATATTTAACTACGGATAGGATACAAAGATGAGCTTATGTTTACCTTGGGCTGATCAATTTTGGACTTTGTAATGGGTTGGGGTTGATTTCTAACACGTTCAGCCTTTATTATGAAGGATTAGGTCGACTTAACTACTTCTTTTGATGGGCATTCCAAAGGTGTTGAAAGAATTCTTTGGTACTTTAAAGGAACTTTGGAGTGATCTATTAGCATTAGAAAGTAACTAAACTTATGCTCCACTGGCCTCTCAGACACGGATTAGGGCAGTGATCTTGCTGCAAAATTTATTTGCAAAGAAGTTAGCAACTAAGTAAATACCATCCTGATTAGTTATTTTGTCACTCATTTGAGTCTCATCAAGGGAAATGATCCATAAAAAATCAGAGCCATGACACATCTATAACTTTTCTCTCTAAGAGCACACCTTGAGGATTATGCAACAAATATTACAAGAAAGGCCTCCATTAATTAAACTTGGAAGCTTAATTGTGTGGCTCATTTTCCCCACTATCACAATGGGAAAATAGAAAAGAAAATTTAAAAAAAAAAAAAAAAGAAAGAAAGAAAGAAATGAACAAGACAACTAATAGTTCATGCTCATATTCATTTCATATATCCTCGATCTCTCAGACAACATTGGCACAAGCCACACCATCTTCATTTACACCTTCCATTGTCCCTGGCTTGCAAGTGTGAAGCAAATAACTACATGCTCCCACAGCTTCGCCAACAGTAAGAAAAATCCATTCTTGGCCAATGATCTCAAGAACCTTAGACTTGTCCAACTTCTTCATCACCTCACTTCCAGGATTTGCTAATACAAGCTGCTCATTTATGAAGATAGATTTAGACATATATATATATATTCAGAGTGATATATATTATTTGAAGTAGATGATGTGAAATTACTCATGAGGCTCATGGTTAATTACCTGGAGTCCTCTCCTGTCCACAACCTTCTTGACTTCTTTTAGCATGCTTATCCCACTAGTATCGATGCTTCCCACAGCTACAAAGGAAAACAAAAATGGTATGAATTATTCCCTGTAAAACACCATCAACTAATTTTTCTGAAAAAAATTTAGCTTACCACCCATGTCCATGATAATATAATGCAAGCTTCTTTCTCCCTTTAGTTTGATCTTGTCCTCCTCCTCGTCAATCCATCTCGATATCCTAAAAGTAGATAAACACAAATATATATCACCAATACGGATAATGTAGTTTGAGAAATTTTCCAGACAACATCTTGTCTAACAAATGTTGTTAATTTATTTGTGTTATGTGCTTTTTCAAGTTTATCACAAGACTTACCTCTCTCTCAGATAGCTTGCATTAGCAAAGTATATTGGTCCATCAATTTGGATTATGATCACCCCAGGAACAGCCTGAGCTGCCGGATATTGGTCCCTCCTTCGATAGATCATTGAGTTTGGTATGTTACCAAGCACAGTAGTCCTCGGCCTCGCAATGAATAGCAAAACCCTAAGTAAAGATATTGCAACCTGCATTTATCCAAGATATCAAGATGATTAGTAATTCTATACGTGCATTCAGTAGGGGTCGATTTATAATAACAAGAAGAATAGTGTGAGTATATATATATATACATACTGCAATGACTAATCCAATCTCTACACTGCCAAAGACGACACCGAAATAGGCACCAAAACACACAAAAAAGTCGATCTTATCAACATGCCAGAGGTGAAAGGCTGTCTCATAGTCAATAATACCAAGCATGGCGGCAATGATAATGGAGGACAGGACCACAAGAGGAGTGTAGTGAAACAATGGAGTCAAGAACAACAGTGTGATCATCACTGCCATTGCCATCACCATGTTAGACATTGCTGTCTTGCATCCTGCATTGTAGTTCACTGCGGATCTTGAAAATGGCCCTGGTTTACAAGTAAGTATACCAAGTTAAACTTCATTGATGTGAAACACTTAATTAGCAATGCATGTGAAATTAATTAAGTGTTAGCAAAACCTAAGATTATTAACATACCAGTGGTCAAGTAGCATGATGTGAGTGAACCAACCATGTTCATCGACCCAAAGGCGATCATCTCCTTGTTTCCATCAATGTGGTAGTTTTTGAACATCGCAAAACTCCTCCCAACAGCAATCCCTTCCTACAAATGCGTCATGAGTTATACATATGAAACGGAGGATCTTTCATTCGTATTTGATGCAGACCAACATTAATTCTTTTAAAAGCTTACAGCGAGAGCGATGACTCCAGTAACAATGCCGGTTTTTAGTGCGATCATCATGTATGGCGGTGAGAAGACCAAACTGTTTAACGATGGTGGGTTTAATCCTTTCTTCAAATATCCAATCTGCAGAATTGGCAAAGTAACATTGATTACTAATGAACTACTACCAATCTTTTGTTACATGATCTGAATAATCGTTCGAGTTTGTTAATATTGTTTAATTATTACTAAAGCTCACCACTTGAACACCATGGTTTTCAGCATGTGTGAGATACACAAGAACACTTCCAAGTATGACAGAAGTCAATGGGGCAGCAGCAGAGATCCAAAAGAACTTGGGACTCTTCTTACTCTGATCAATATTTACAATTAAATAATACAACCATTTAGAATGATTAGGATTATAATAGAAAAATAAAGCAGTAGCAAAACATAGTTTAAGCACAAGCCATTGCAAACACTGCTTAAATTTCCATTTTAAGATGGTAAACTAAAAAATATACATATTAAGTATATGTTATGTCCACTAAATAAAGTCGAATCAACTAGTTTATCAAACATAATATAGTTGAGTTGGGAAATTCGACCTATTTATGTAAAACACTGAATTAAACATAATAATTAAGATCCAATCAAGTTAAATGCCCTAACTTGAAAGATTATTTACCTCAATTCCTCTGCAAAGGTCATCCTCTGTAGGAAACCAAGGAGGCATTCTTTGGCAAACCAGAGTTATGTAATGTTATACTAATATTTAATTCTTAAGTGAATCAAGTCCATAGGTGGGATCGGCTGACTTAAAGAACTACTTATACTTGCAAAAGCGAAACATTTTTTTTTTATTGAGATTAAAGTTAAAAGTAAATGTGTTTTTATTAAACTCAAATATATTATGTCAAAATGAAGAAAAGAAAATATATATAAATGAATGCTAATATTTTTCTATGGATCCTGTAAAAGATTGGAGATGCTAGAACAAACAAAAGAGGACAAAAATATTATGAATTTTGTGGAAGCTAACAACTAATTGTGGCCATGAGGAATCCTTTATTAAAAGGCTGTCAAATTTATTCTTTGACCCCTTTTCGAGATGTGTCACGGGCTTGTGTCTCCTATGGCATGGGTGGTCTTACCTAATTAATATATATATATATATATATATATATTTATATTAAGAATATTTCATCTTAATTAATTATTGAAAAAGTAATGGTCGAAAAGCATCTCCTAGAACAAACATTTATGTATTTATTTTTTTTTAGTTTTGTTTTAGTATTTTCTTGAACTTATATAGCATTTGTAAAAACAGATTGATGATTTGACATTGAGATCCCTACACTTTTATCATTGGACATTTCTTTTTTTTCTTTTTGGACTTTGGACATGCCTAATTAAGGAGAGTGGTTGTACATGATGATGTATGTTCTTTTGGAGTGGGACCACAAGTCACAAGATTTAATCTGATTATAATAACTATAAACATTTAATTAGATAAAATTCTGTTCATACTTGGCATATGAATACAAGATTTAGAGTAGTGTGGAATTGGATTAAGCACTTACAAAGTAGCGTGTGCTGAGGAGAAAGAACAGGAAGCAACATCCTAGAACCACACTCTCCCACCTCCACTGCAAGTGAAACATATATAATCCACAACCATTAGAAGAAGAAGAAGAAGAAAAAAAAAATTTAAAAATGATAATAATAATAATAATAATAATAATAATAATCTTTATCCGGAACCTAGAAAGAAGCTCATATAACTAGTAGAATTCATTGATGAATTAATTATTTAAGGTTTAAAAGTTTGTGCCTTTATAGAAATTATAGAAATCTAAGGATAAATAGTGTTAAGATAAAAAAATAAAGATAGGCTAAGACTAATAAATATATATCTTATTTCATCTAGTACTGCATCATATAAATAGATAACTTATGTGAAAGGTGATACTACTCTATTTTGGATAAACATTTCATTTTCCAAAAAAAAGAATAAAATTGTATATAACAGACTTAATTGGTTTGAACCTTCTCAGAATCCCCCACATAGCGGGAGCTTTGTGGCATGGGACTGCTGTATTTTATTAAAGTTATATTTTGAAATTTTCATATTTTAATATAAGAATAAGTGTATAAATAATCCCTGTATTTCCTAACAAATTAACATATAAATAGTTAAGCCAAATAAAACAAAAGTGTTTGACATTATTTTCCATTTCTAGTCAGGTTGGTATAACATCCCTCTCGCATCCTACTTGCTATATAATTCTTGTCTATATATAGCTAAAGAGAGAGATAAAGACAGAAAAAGAGTTTGGCAAAATTACTGTGGCGCATGATTGATTAGTGGGGAAACTGGAAAGTAAGTAATAAAGAAAGAAAGATGCGGATTCACGGATTTTTATATATATGCATGTTTTTGGAATTCAATGATGAGTTGAGCAATAATGGATTGGTGGGTTGAGTGGAAATAATCAAGTTAGAAATGAGAGAAACTGTTTGGATAATTCACTTAGTGATCATAAAACTCTTAAATTTGAGTCCTCACAGCTGTACGTACAAGATGAGTAGTCAAGGGTTTCCTCACCTACGACCACCCCTTGACACACCCCTCCAAAGAGTCTTTATGACACATGTCAAATAAAAAATAATAATAATAATAATAAAATAAAAAACCTGGTGCGTCTGAGTGAAGACAGACTCCATGACAGACACGAGATCAGTAGCTGTTGTGAAGTGCTCAAGGCCAAGTATCCCCTTCAGCTGTTGGAGGCACACCACCGTCGCAGCACCCCCCATGAATCCCACTATCGTTGCATGTGACAAGAAATCAACAATAAACCCTAGCCTGCAACAATTAATATCATCAATTAATATATATCATCTTAAAGCGTATATAACTAAACCGGTATTGATAAATTAAGCTTGATGAACCATATAATTAATTAGTGTACATACAAACTAAATTCATGTTTATATATATACAGTCGATATTTACTATTATGTTTTTAATATATATGCCTTTTTGATATTTTATATTTTTTTGATAAATATGCTCTTTTAAAATATTATAAATGTTACCAAAAAAAGTTGATAATTGATTCTCTCTCACAAAAGAAGTTAAGGATTCAAATCATACCTACAGCGTAATTCTAGTGACTCACCCACATTTAAAAAAAAATGATATAAATATTTAACTAAATATAAAATATATATATTTATGAAAAATAGTGTTTATAAGAAAATAAAAATCAAGGTGTGAATATATATATATATCATCAATAATCAGGTCAATGATATAAACAAAAGGAGAGGCAACCAAAAGAGCAACACACATCTTAATTTGTTCTATCCCACCACCCTTTTTATTTAAGCAAGTCATGGCCACTTGTCATCCCTGACTGTATAGGTTGTTGTTTTGGTATGACATCTGCCATTATTAGTTTGTTCCTCTCTGAAAATACTGACATATAAGATCTCCTCCTCTCTTATTAATTTAAGTGATTCTAATGCCTCCAACTGACTTCTTCATTATAGTGATATGACTGGATATATATATAAATGTTCCATGTATAGTGAGAGAGATTATAAATAGTTTGAGATCAAGAATCCTGATAATTAAACCCAACAAATTAAAGTTAGAGAGAGAAAGAGAATCCTGAAGGAAGTTGGGAAGTTACTTTATAGGTCTTTATTAATTCTTCAGATCCCTTTCAACCCCACCTCAACCAAAGTCTATCTTCTTAATTTCACCTCCTTAATTTGACGTCATTATAAGAATTATAAAGAATAAAACTTTAAATATATATATATATATATATATATATACGCACCTCAGTAAGCCTAAGCCTGCTTGAAATGCTCCGGCGAAGAAGGTGGCTGTGAAGGCCAAGTGAAGATAAAGCCCGGGGTTCTGCGCTGCCGAAACCTCCTTTCCAAGCATCGAAGCCATGAGCAACGACGGCACCGCCACCGTCCCCACCGCCAAGTCCTTGGAGCTCCCCAACATGGCATAAACCAGGGGCGGCACGAAGCTTGAATCTTTAGTACATCATGTACCAACGTACCAAATACACACACGTGCATTATTTAGAACCAAACCATTAAATATATATATATATATATATTGATATAAAATTAAAGTAGCTAGGTATAGATGAAATTACGATGGTTAGGCGTATAACTTACAAAGGCCAAGGATGGGAGGAAGGTTAGCAAGCTTGGCATAACTAATCCCTTGAGGGATGGCTAGGCTTGCAATGGTGATACCAGCCACAAGATCAGACTTGAAGAAGTCGAGTGTGTACTTGGGTGCCCACTCCAGTATTGGAAAGAAGTATTGGAGGCCTTTAATCAGCTTTCTTTGTGGTTTAATCTCGTTCTTAAACTGGCGCAGAGGGTCATCAGGAAAGAAGGTCTCTTTCAGGTTGGTTCTGAAGGTTTCAAGGAATGGCTTGGAGGCCGGCACCGGAACCCGGTGTGCGCACCCCACTCCGGCCACTCCCACCGGAAACACAAGGTCATTGTTCCCCATTTCTCACTAGCTAGCTAGTTACGTATTTGGATGAGATTGCCGGCAAGGATCGATGAGCTAGCTAGGCTGGCGAAACTAAGATGAGAGTTTGGGTACTGGAAGATCGATCGAGTACTTACTACTTAATGCTTGGGTAAGGAGAGGGGAATGAATGGAGGAGGTTTATATAGAGGAACAAGTGGTGTGGTGTGGTGTGGTGTGGTGTGGTGCTCTTGAGGAGGTCTTGGGGTGTCTAGGATGGTCTGGAGAGCGTGTATCTCTTCTCTTGAATCTTGATGTGGAGAATGGAGGAAGTGGAACGTGGGGCCCTTGCACGACAGAGGACACGTGTTGACATTTTACATGGGATGGTGCTGTAACGCTACATGAGTAGGCACTAGGCAGGCAGGCAGGCGGATAGAAGAAGAAAATGTATAGTTTTCTTCATATATATATATTTATGATTTTTCATTATTGGTAGGATTATATAAATTTAGCTTTTCCACTTTATTAGATATGAAATCACTGTTCTTTAAAATAGTTAATGGGATCATTCAATATTCGACTAATTTTTCAGATGCTAGAATCCTATTTCATGTTTAATTATGTGGTGTTGGCTTGAATTGATTTTCTCATCATATAGAGCTTTCCTAATTTAACCAAATTCTAATAATTGTTGGAAAAGAAAGGATCGTATTTCAGTGTGGTGTCAATAGGGGTGTATTCGAGCCGAAATTTGTTCATGGCGGCTTCGGTGTTGGCTCGAGAGCTTCGTTAGGTGTTATTTCGTATTGAAAGCGAGTCGAGAACTGATTTCTCGATTAATAAGCGAGCGGCGGGAGGTAAGCTTCGGCTCATTTTGACTCATGAACAAGCTTCGTGAACAACCTCGTGAGCAGCGGCCTTGAAACAATTTCGTGAACACAGCTCGTGAACAAACTCGTTTATAGCTCGTTTGTGAGCTCGTTTATATATATATATACTAAAAATATTTGGGTGGATGTATATATATAACTTATAAGTTATAAGATATATAATAATTAATTAGGTTATAAAGTAGGGTGAGATATATATTTTGGATGGATGTATATATATAACTTATAAGATATTTGGGCCTCTCTCTCTCTCTCTCTCTCTCTCTCTCTCTCTCTCTCCTCCCCCCCTTCCTTCCCCTTCCCCTTTTTTCTTCCTAGGGGTGTATTCGAGCCGAGCCGTTCATGGCGGCGGTTATTTCGACAAGGCTTCGTTCGTGTTCAACTCGATTAATAAACGAGCCAAGCTTGAGTAGAGGAAAGCTCGACTCGTTTATTGAATTTCAAGCTCGATTAATAAACGAGTCAAACTTGAACTCTTCCTTTTAGTCACGAGCCGAGTCTAAACACACGAAAGCTCGGCTCGGCTCGGCTCGAATACACCCCTAGGTGTCAATAGAGAATTAATCATAACTTCCTAAATTTTGAGTGTAATATATATGTAAAAATATAAAAAAGAAAAGAAAAAGGAAAGAAAAAAAGAAAAACTATACAAAAGATTGACCAATGGAAGAAAGAACAAATGAAACGCATGGTTATCAAGTAAAAATGGACACGTGGAAGAATTACACGAAGTTTTAATAAAACTGAATGGATGGAAGTTTGAATTCCTATTATATTTAGGAAGTCCATGGTTTTGATATGTTGGCATTCCAATCATAATAAGGTTGGAGTCCCCATCATGGTGGAGGCGGTGATGCATTTGGGGACGACTCACCACCAGCTCAGGGCAAGACATGAGCTGGCCCGGGACGACTAACGGAGGAATGTGAAGACAACATTTCAGATAGGGGAATGTGCTAGTATGAACAATATATTTTATTTAAATAATATAATGAACTCCAATTAACTTAATAAATAATATGATTTATTCACTTATTTTAAAAGAATATAGCTGTTAAAATGGAAGTGGATCCAAGTGAATTTAATAACTCCAGGTTCCAATGATTCATGTTTTGGATCCTAGAATGTACATACGTTTATCCCTGATAGTTGTGCAGTTGAAATGGCCAAAGATATAGCCTAATGTTAGAATGATAACTATTTCACAAAATCTATCTCTTTTATTATTTGGATGAATTGATTATGGTGTGTTTCTATTTTCTTTTAAAAGAAAAAACTTATGACCCAGCACAAAACTATCTTATTAATTTGTTTAGTAGCTACGTATTAGTGCCCAATACACAATTTATATTACTTGTTAAACGTAATATCATCAGCCAAGTAAACTAATTATATAAAAACCGATAGTTAAATTCAACTAGGTCAAGGTGCATGGTTTTTTTTTATTTATTTTTTTTACTTGCTTGTATTATTATCATTTCTTTGTAAAATCCGGAGGAAAAAAAAATTATTTCTAAAGAATTTTTATTCTAAACAAATTAATATGCAAACTACCTTTTATTCGAGGGAGCATTTTGCATGAGAACATGAACACAATGAAAAATGTAATAGCATGAAAACTATTGGGTTTTAGAAAATTATAGAACCCCTAAATTTATCTTATTTTAAATTAATTAATTTTTTTTTTTCAGTACAATTCTTTTCACTGTTATCTTATATATGTGTGTTAAATATAATTAGTGTAACTAACTTTCAAAAGAAAGTTGACTATTACACTTTTTTTTTTAATAAGAAGAGTTTGAAGGTTCAAATCACACCTAAAACATTATATTAAAAGAAGTGATTCGTCTACATGAGAGGCATGGATCTTGTCTGAAATAAATGTGCAAATTTCATGACCCCTTTTCTAGGCTTCTATCTATCTCCTTAATGATTTGTCATTTGCCTTAAGCAACTTGTGCTCAAAAGCAAACTCCACACGTTTGGTATGAACGTTCTTGATAGGTGCATGGTCTTAGAAGCTACTATTACTAAAAGTTATCATAATATCTCTTAATGTTTCATATACATCTTCTGATGTGTTCCTCCTTTATGTTTATTATAATGTCAATTATTACTTATCGTTCTCATACTAATTAACATTTATAAACCATTTTCAGTACTAATTTGAGACTATGGACCCTGACCCTGTTTGTACTATGTTACACTTTTATATATGAAGATTAAAAATAAGGTTAATTAACTATTACATCCCATGAAGAGTTGTTTGTCAACATTTATAAAAATATAAAAAAGATATATTTCTTCCATGAAAAATATTCTTTAATTGTCTACTAGACAAATAAATTTTTAGCATATAAATTTAATTTTTCTTTTATTTATCATGTATAACCTAAAAATGGTGAAAATTGACCAAAGTTCATCTTCATTTATCCATTTTTACACGCATACATATAGGAGTTTGGAATCTTTGGATACATTAGGATATTATATATGCATCTAAATATGAAAGAGTCCCAATAAGAATTAGTTACAAAAATGGACTAAGCACATCCTTATTTATAATAATTGTAATCTCCATGATTCTCTGTCAATTTGGAGATAGGATATCATGAATTCCCAACAATCTCACATGTTTAAGAGCTTTGAAATTGGTCATGTCTAAGAGCTTTGGTCTACACACAAAATAGTATAGCTAATTTAGTACTAGAAATCTTAAGGACTTTTCATAAATACTATAACCAAATAATCTCACATGCTGTGACCACCACTATATGTATTTTGCTTCAATAGAAGACCTTGTCACAATTCTCTATTACTTATTTTTCATAGACAAAAGAGAATCTCCCATTAAGGTGCAATGACTTGTGTTCAACTAGCTTGGCTGGTCAAAAACATATGAGGCTTTTAGTTCCATAAGACTGTGAGCAGAGAGAAGTCTACTCTTAAGATAGTACAATATTTGATATTTAGCTTCATAATGTAGTTGTTCGCACTAAGGCATAAATTTACTAAGAATGTGTACAAAAGAAACAATGTCTCAGTCCAGTAAAGATAAGATTGTCACACCCCTATCCCCATACTGTAGCCCTCATATGTTGACGGACGTGTCACACCAGCCATGGTACATCTGTCTTTCTTACATGTCCTATACATGCATATCTAAGATTCATAAAAATGAAATACACATCCCAGCTATATGGGTTCATAAAACAGTATCAACATGTATTACTATCGGTAAAAGTCATACACAATGTGTTTAGCATAGTGGTTTTACATAACACTTAACTTCCCAAAATACTATGCAAACTAAAGTTTACAAACATCAACTTAAATCCCCTAATACTCCAAATTAAAGACATTATATCGTAGCCATATCTTCCTTGAAGTCTAATGATCCTGATTGAAGTTTTACCTGCAATCTTAGTAGAAAATGGGTGGTGAGCTTTGAAAGCTCAATGAGGAAAAAATATCCCCCACTAGGGTTAGTGTAAGAAAATATAACAGTTAAAACCTTACATACGTAAAACATGTTGGTCATATGTGCAGAATCAAGTATACATGCTAGTCTTCACATTTCTTGAATCAAGTTACACATGCTAGATAATTTATGCCTTAGAACCCAGAGATTATGCCATTTAGGGAAAACTCATAGTAAAATAGGTGAAAACCTTTGAATTCAATACATAGACATTCGTACATACATTCAGTAATCATATCATGAGTATGTCATGTAATGAGTGCACTCAATCTTATCCACACAAGCTATACCTTCATATATATCTCTTGTATTACGCCGGTCCATTCCCTGAGCCTTGCCTGGTCCATGAATAATAAATTGTGTTTATTTCCCGGATCTTGCCAGTCCATCACATTTTCCTTTCATTTCCTTTCCTTGTTTATAGCCGGCTCTGTCAAGTATATCTTGCCATACATAACACATGATGCCATGCTCCTAACGAATGTGGGTAGGGTTAACTATTTTAAACTCTTAAGACACCCCTCCCACACTGATATCATGTGCATCCTATGAGCTCAATCATTGAGCCCTGGTATATCACTAGGTGAACTGCAAAAGGGGTGCAAACATAACCAATATTATGCATTTCCTATCATACATGATTCCGTATATACATATGCATTCTCTATCATACATGATTTTGTACATGCATCTTGAGAACATCTTTCATATGGCAAAATCATTCATTTTCTTTTTCATTTTATGCTATATTCCTCATTGAATAATGTATTTGTTCATGAATGCGTAGCCATTTCAATGCAAGCTTCCAATACATTTCATAGGAAAATTCACATGAAGTTCCTTTAACTTTGTATATGAAATCAATGTGGTGATTCATGCTTGGTTCCTTAATAGGGTAATCAAATCATAGATATAAAATTAGTAGTTAAAACAGTTTGTAAAATCTGTAAGGGAATCCATTCAAAAGAGAAAACACTATAAAAACCAAGAATTTATGTATTTCCTACTCATATAACGTCCTATTGTGTCTACGATGCTTCTGGAGGGTCCTAGATGGCTTTACCTTCCTAAACATCATAAATAATGATTTCCCATCAATACATACTTTTTCTATAAATGATTAGCTTATATTAGGTACAATACATATGTAAATCCCAAAAATGTCGACTTTCTTAATTGATAACTAAGCTCTTTGAAACTTTTCAAGGCATGCAAATACTAAATTATTTATCTCCTAATTATTTTCTATCTAATGGTACCCATTAAATCCATTTGGAATTTTTCCAAAAATGCTACAATATTGTCACAGTATTGCTACAATACTAGTGCTATATTGAATTGCTACAGTTGTGATTCTTATCTGGTTTTCCTGGGAATTTGCGACGCGTCACTCGAATGCTACACTAATTCATGTCTAATTTTTATGAGATTTTGGGATACATCGCTCCCTACCTGCTACAGTAACTGTCGAATTTAATTCTCCAAATCAAAGCCAACTTTTCATACAATCGTTTCTAAACTTCTAATACGTTATTCTGCATCCATACTCCATTTATACACAATTTCATCCATCAAAATCCATGGATCCATCTCTAAACATTCAAATCTCACCTCAAACCCTATAATGCATAAATATGAGGTTTTAACCATTCAAATGCTTCAATTAAGCTTCTAAAACACTTACTTGTGGATGATGAACCTCTAAACTTCGTATTTGAGGCCTCCTTCCCTTCTCTTCCTTGATTTCTTTCAACAAACTATATAATGAGGTTTTCATGACATAACATTCATAATTAAAACTAAAACATATCGTAGGTTCATGTTCACCATGGAGCAACTGCTAGCAATAAACGAATTTATTGCAAATGAGCATTTCGAGTCTGCTTATCAAGAATGCCTACGTGTGCTGTAACACCCATCTCCAATTCAGGGGACACGTGTCACACTAGCTAGGTCAAGGGTTGAACCCTAAGCCTAAGGCTGTCTAACTAAAACTAAAACATATATGAAATCTAATTATGATAGAAAATCATATGTCATACACTGAATATAAACCATGTCATAATACATCCTCAAATACAATACTGACATAATACACATATGTTTCTAAAACGAGGAGGTCCACTCTCTCCTAAATACACAACAATAACTAGATAATAAAACACACTAGGGAGTTAGAGCCAGCTACAGTTACTCTCCACATAATCTCGCAAGTAGACAAGACCCTCTACCTGGAGTCCTGTCTATCGACTGCATAAAAATGTCATGAAAAAGAGGCTGAGCTACTCGAGCTTAGTGATTTGGGAACAGTACTGCCGGGTATAGAATTTCACCCGTATATCAAATAAAACTGTAAAACTGAAGCATAAAACTATGCATATATAAATAACTGAAAATAAATACTGTAACTGAAAGTTAATGTTGAGCAACTAAAGATGCTAGTCAATGCATTATCTTCAATCTGCTTTAATCGTGTCAATATGCATAGAAATATTGCGTATGCGTATCTCATTATCTATTTCTTTGTACTTTAAATGAATTCCGAAATTACCCTTGGTAATCTGTACCAATCGCCTCTATGGTGGATCTCTAATCGTTACCGGGAGGTGGGTAATACGGTGTCATCTGATAATGACAATTCTATAGTTACTAACTACACATTTACTTCAATACTACGGAACTAAAGTGGGAGCAGGTGGGCTCATCCCATACCTGAGCCTTCCGGTCGGTATCTAACTCGTTACCGTTAGGCTTTACTTATATACATACACTAGGCACTCTGAGAGTAGGGAAAGGGGGTTTTAATTTATAAAAATGGAAGGTTTTAAAAACAGATAGTTCAGTATTAAAAATCAGAGTTATAAATCACCTCTTTCCTAACTACTCTCTGGCTCTCTACGAGCTACCACTGGTTGAGGCAAGTAAATCGATAAAGTGTAGTCTATTAATTTTTGTATCTATTTCTCTTTTCTGTTATTAATTGCTATGTATAAGTTCTGAAAGGGGAAACTATCCCCAACTGGGGTTCTATCAATATGCATGAAATGATTTCCAAAACTCAGGAAATTTTCATAAAATTTCTAACTCACGCTTTTCAATATGAAATCAATACTGTAAGAAAATACGGTAAATACACGAACTGTACAGCTAGTTCCCTCACCAAAGTCTAGTTAGCTCTAAAGTTGGCTTGGCCCTCTAGCTGCTCCTGCTTTTCCCTTGCCTTTGCCTTTACCTTTCCCTAGTAATTGTAATAGGGAAGTCATGAATACGGAAGTCGTATCCTTAGCATATACTCTAATTAAACCCGATAGAGTACCATGAAAATGTTTAGTTCACCTAAGCATGATCTTACCTAACAAGTATTTCATACTAAAGAATGTAACTACTTCATTTTGAGCACACTAGGAGGCTTCTAACATGTCCTTTAAAAGCATTCAAATGATATACAACTTATGAAGAATTAAGCATGTATAATAGACGAAATTTCGACAACACCTCCACTATTTATAGGGCCCCAAAAATATACAATCATATGCACAATTAAATCTAACTCATTTCACACAATTTATATCATCTCAAGCTCTATACATGCAAACTTTATAATTTCCAATCATAATCCATTGTTATTATCTATTCCCCATATTAGCCCTAATTTTCATTAAGCTTCACACTAACCAGCCCAATCCTAAAAATCCCTTAATAATAAATCTTTAGCTTGAATATGTAGGTTTACTTGACTGGTTCGTAGCTCGCCAGTGACCCAGATCTGGCAGGCCGGAGTTCATCGAGGCAAAGAGGGAGAAGAAGAATTTTGGCCGTGGCTAGAGCCGCAAGTGGCGGTGAGGCTGAGCCGTCCACGGTGAGGCGAGCAAGCAAGGGTGGCTAAGCGTCGGGCGTATGGCCGAGAGCTGTTCAAGCAGTGAGCCGAGTTATGGCCGGGCGAGCCTTGGGAAGGAAGGCAGCGCTCTGGCGGGCTCCCGGCTGCTGGTGGCTTGATGATCGGCAGCAGACGCGGGTGGATCACCGGAGAAGGAAAAAAAGAAGAGGAAGGGCGTGATCTGAGAACTTTCAGATCGAGAGAGAGAGATGAAAATAATTTCATTCTCTCTCTTCTCTCATGTTATATAATAACCATTTCTATTTAAATATTATATTCCTTTCTAATATTTAAATCAAATTATTTAAATAATGTTTTAAAAAGAATTCAATTAATCTATATTATCTTCCTAACTTTATGTCACACCTCTCCTTAAACCAACATTATCTTTTCAATAAATTATCAACTCAAATCTGGGAATCCCGGGTCAGATTATCCCAGTGTGGCACTATCACATCACAGGTTGTCTCCTCTCCCAACACAAATCCATTTTTCTCGGATTTTGACTCGGCTAGATCTACTTTATCTGGACTCTAACTTTTGTCTGGTATCTCCCACTTAATTAATCTGGATTAATTAACAATTAAATAATTTTCAATTTAATTAAATGAGTTTTGCTGACTATTCCCCTCCAACTATTCTGAAGAAAAGTGACCTGGCCTAATAAGGCCTCCCTTGGCCCTATAATTGCGAGGATGGATTTCGGGTCCAGTAACTCCTGATTTTCTTTTAATTTGAGGCTAAAATAATTAATCTATTTTTTGTGCTAATTAACCTCATTTAATATTCAAAAATTATCTGAATATTTATTTAGAAAAATCCGGGGTGTTACATATGCACTACTGCAATGAGTAATGTGCAAAATGCTTTTCGCACTGCTGGGAGGAATGCTATCATATAGCGTCTCACGAGTATACAGCTGCTTCAGATGACAACGGCTGGCAGAGGGTTTTCGGTGATTTTATGCAGCAAGAATAGGATCAACTTCAATATCTCAACTATATACACGTCAACCAACCTACTATAGGTACAGATGAATTATGACCATATCCCGCAGATCCTATGGATATTGATTGGAAGGTAAATAAAATAGGAGTCTGTGTGGGAAGGATCGATTCGGTAGACAGTATGACTACAGAAGAACCAGTTCAAGCTCTTTTTATATATGAACGATTTGAAAAGAAATTGCTTGACGCAGCAGAATGTTATTTGCCAGACCACACCACATATGTCCTGACAGAATCAGCTAACAAGTCTGAATTGATATGTGATGTTGAAGCACCAGGGGAGGATTCAAGCACAAATCAAGACTCAGAAGAATATCAAATTCTGGAAGTAGAGAAGGAATTTGATGAAGCGCCACTAGAAACTGAGAAAAATTAAAATCATCTACTGACGAACCCCCAGCACTAGAGCTGAAGGAACTTCCAAAACATCTTGAATATGCCTTCCTGGGGGATAATGCGGAATTGTTGGTTATCATCGCGGCAGATCTCTCTACGGAACAGAAGGAGAAGCTGCTACAAGTACTTAAAAGGCACAAGGCAATAGCATGGAAAATTGCATATATAAAAGGCATCAAGCCATCGTTCTGCACCCATAAAATTTTGATAGAGGAAAATTTCAATCCTTCAGTACAACCCCAAAGAAGGCTCAAACCCAATATGCAGGAAGTGGTAAGAGCTGAAATTATCAAACTCCTAGATGTCAGGGTGATCTACCCCATTTTATAAAGTGACTGGGTCAGTCCTGTACAGGTAGTGCCCAAAAAGGGAGGCATAATAGCAGTGGCGAACGAGAAGAACGAGCTTATCCCCACTAGGACAGTAACTAGATGGCGGCTCTACATCGACTACAGGAAGTTGAACGACGCCACTTGTAAGGATCACTTTCCATTGTCGTTCATTGATTAGATGCTCAAACGATTAGCAAAACATTCTATTACTATTTCCTAGATGGTTTTTTCGGGGTACTTTCAGATCCCCATCACCCCAGAGGATCAGGAGAAAACCACCTTTACCTGCCCATACGACACTTTTGCATATCGTCGTATGTACTTTGGGTTATGCAATGCACCCGCCACCTTCCAATGATGCATGCTAGCCATTTTCGAGGAGTATATGGAGGATATAATGCAGGTATTCATCGATGATTTCTCCGTTTTTGGGGATTCGTTCGATTTGTGCCTACACAACCTAGAGAAGGTTTTAGCCAGATGCGAGGAAACTAACTTAGTACTCAACTGAGAAAATGTCATTTTATGGTATGGGAAGGAATAGTCCTTGGCCACAAGATTTCACACAAGGGCATCGAGGTGGAAAAGGCAAAAGTAGACACGATTGAGAAGCTACCTCCACCTACATCAGTCAAAGTTGTTCGTAATTTCTTAGGACGTACAGGATTTTACAGGTACTTTATAAAGGACTTCTCCAAAATCGCCAGACCACTGTCGAAACTGCTTGAGAAAGATGCCCCATTTGACTTTGATAGTGAATGTTTGGTCGTGTTTACCACTTTAAAGGAAAGGCTTAGTCAAGCCCCAATCATGATCACACCAGATTAGAGCCTGCCATTCGAAATGATGTGTGACACAAGTAACTACATCGTGGAGACTGTGTTAGGTCAACTAAAGGAGAAGCATTTTCAACCCATACATTATGCAAGCAATACTCTGACAGATGCGCATGAAAATTACACAACAACATAAAAGGAGCTTCTTTCCAAAGTATTCTCCTTCGACAAATTCCGTTCCTACTTGATCTTATCTAAAGTTGTAGTTTACACTGACCACTTCTGCAACATTACCTTCTAAACAAGGCCGATGCGAAACCATAACTGATTCATTGGGTTTTGTTATTGCGGGAGTTTGATTTAGAGATCAAAGATAAGAGAGGAACGGAAAACGTAGCTGCTAACCATCTGTCGAGTTTGGAAAATCCGAATAGGGTTAACTCAAAGGGTGGAGACATCAATGAAGCCTTTCCTGAAGAATACCTTTATGGTATACAAGTAGTGAATGAGGAACTGCACGCACTGAGTGAGAAGGGTAAGCCACCCTGGTTCGCAGATTATGCAAATTATTTGGTTGCAAAAGAAATCCAAAAGGACTACACCTACTACCAAAGGAATAAATTCCTCTCCGATCTCAAACACGATATTTGGGATGACCCGTATTTGTTTCACTTTTGTGTTGATAAGTAGTTGGAAGGTGCATCCCTAGAGAGGAGGTGTGTAAAATTTTGGATCACTATCATGCAAGACCAAATTTGAAGGGAGGGCACTACAGTGTAAACATTACAGTAAGGTAGGTCCTTGATGCAGGGTTCTACTGGCCCACAATGTTTCAAGATTCTCAAGAATTTATTCGCAAGTGTGACAGTTGTTAGCGCTCAGGGAACATCTCTCGTCGTGACGAAATGCATCAAAACTCGATCCAGGTGTGAGAGATATTTGATATTTGGGGTATAAATTTTATGGGACTATTCTCGACTTCCAATGGCAACAAGTTCATATTGGTCGCCGTCGACTACGCTTCTAGGTGGGTGGAGGCACAAGCACTGCCCACAAATGATGCTAAAAGTGTGGTTAAATTTTTAAAGAAACTCTTCTCTAGATTCAGTGGACCTAGGGCAATTATCAGTGATCGGGGGACTCATTTGTGCAAAGCGCAATTTGCCAAAATCCTTAAGCAGTACTGGATGCATCGCACTTCCACTCCATACCATCCTCAAGCCAGCGACCAAGTGGAGGTATCCAAGAGGGAGCTGAAGCGCATCTTAGAAAAGACAGTGGCACATCACCGAAAGGATTGGTCTTATAGATTGGATGATGGGCATATTGACAACATACAAGAAGACACCCACGGGTAGCACTCCCTATCGGTTAGTCTATGGGAAGGCATGTCATCTACCTGTGGAAATGGAGCATAAAGCTTATTGGGCAACTCGGATTTTAAACTGTAACCCCTCCCTTGAAGGCAAAAAAAGAAAACTGCAGCTAAATGAACTTGATGAACGGCGATATAGAGCTTATGAGAATTCAAGATTGTATAAGGAATGGACAAAACAGTATCATGACAAGCTTCTAAGAAAGTGGAAACAATTCAAAGAAGGAGATAAAGTTCTGGTATTTAATTCTAGACCTAGGCTCTTTCCAGGGAAGTTACGTTCGAGGTGGTCGAGCCCCTACACTGTAACCAAAATCCACCCATAGGGAACAATAAAAATATCTCATGCAGAAGAAAGAGCATTTAAAGTAAATGGGCACAAATTGAAACTGTATTTTGAAGGGGATACATACTACATAACTGCTACTGGCTCCATCTATTCTGCCCACCGTAAGATAAACAAGAGGGTACTTCAAACTCACGACGTTAAACAAGCACTTCTTGGGAGGCAACCCAAGTCTCCATACAGTTTTGATTCATTAATTAGCTACAAATTCGTTGCTTAGATTAGATTACTTCCATAGTATAGTCCTGATCTAGCAAACATAATGATCTTCGATTCCATGCATTAGAATAATGTCTAGATCCTCACTGGACGGTCTCTGAGATATTCCTCTCAAACATGCAGAAGTTAGTAGAGTTGTTTGTATGTAGAGGCCTGAGGGGTATGTGAGTCAGACGGTCCCGTCTGATTTTTATACAATCCTGTCTACACTCGCTCCCTGAGCGTACTACTTCATATAGGTCAGTCTAGTATACAAACCAGGTCATCTGATCTTTGGATTATAAGGCATGAAGAGGCGGCTCTGTCTAGTGCCTTGACTGCACCATCTGGTTATGGTTCATCAAATGGAATCGTCTAACACTCATACTGCCCCGTCTACATACATTCGATTAGATACCTACCACCTAAATCTCATTCCCACTTATGATCATCAACTTCTTTCCCCCATCCTGTCCAACGCTCCTCTCCTCCTTTCTGCCTAATTCCTACCCACCATATTGCGCTCAGCTAGGTCACCGCCTACCCCACCCCCGAACTGCCATTCAAGTATGCTCTGTCAACCTCCCCTGCACTTGCTCCTCCATTTCAATTCTCAAGGTTTTAGAGTTAAAGATTGGGAACCGGATGCTTGCATGGATTGTATGTGTCCTTAATCAATTTTCCCTTGCTTGAGAGGCAATTCCACCCTTACTCTTCATAGTTCACCGTGTAGTATAACTTGAGTACGAAACCCATACCCAGGAAACCATTCCATGGTTCAAGCTGGGTCAGAAGGGTCCCTCCAATAAGCACACGGTCCCGTTGCCTATTTTAGCAGGTTACCTTGAGCTATTCTGATTTTTCACCTGTCACTCCTTTCTACCATATTTTGCAGGATGAGCTCAAAGAAGAAGGATATTTCTGCACACTCAAAACGACCGCGTAGTAATGAGCCACAATAGTTTAAGGAGCGTTATAGTAGATTGGTAAGACGATCTTTCTGCCCCACACGAACCATAAACTAGAGAGTGATTCAAGAGATCGGCCTGGCAGATCAGGTCCGAGAACTCATATCAGTTGGCGGATAGGACCGATCATGTTGATCGCTAATCCGATATACACGGATGTGGTAGTTGAAGTTCTATGCAATTTTGAACTGGATGAAAGTCACTTTACCCAGAAGAGCCCAATGGCTATTATTTTTCAGCTATACGTGGAACTGCATAATTTGACCTATGACGAGTTCAGGGTATATATGGGCATCTATGATCAAGACTTTTTATCAACAGCCGAATACGCCCACTTAGCAGTCAAATTCCCTACAGACACGTCATACACTAGCTTCTGGAAAGACATTACCCACAGCGGAAGCACCGACCATCAAAAGGCGTCCTTCTTGAGGGAACCGACCCATCGTTACATCCATGTCGTGCTCACCCATATCATTAGTAGGCGCGATGACAGTAAGGGGGTCATCACTCGTACCGATCTTTACATGTTATATAATATCATGAGGCGATACCCAATACACCTTGGTTATCTCCTCGCAGACTTCATCGCTCATCAAGGGCAGCGTATCAAGATGACAGCTATCTCTATCGGACCATATATCATGCAGTTAGTCCGAGGCATCGGGATACTCCGCAAGCCAGCGACTGTCCCGCGGCAGACTATCAAGCCTCTCGACTTGAACACTCTTGTATTGATGGGGCTCATTATACGGACTGACCATAGCTATGTCCTTGCCCAGCGACCAGATAGCAATAACCCCATTGTCCACGAGGCGGCACTTCCCACTATTACCTTTGCACCTCCAACCCCTGATATGCTCCCAAATGGTGACCCCCTTTAGAGAATTCTATCTCAGTTAGAAGACTTACGGAGAGTGCAAGAGGCTTCTCATTCAGATCTGAGGTAGCTACGTGAGGACGTGCAGTGTTTGGAGAGGACACAGCTGCAAATAACTACTGACATCCACCAGCTTATGGACATGCTTTGTGCGTAGACTTTAGCCGCCATCTATCCCCCACCGTCTGCTATAATTACTCAAGTAGCCTCTCTAGAGGACGAGGAGTAGTTTTATATGATGGATCAGGCCATGTTATATTTTATATTAGTAAGCAAGGGCTTATCCCTACTCTACTGCTTATAGTCCTCCTGTATTTTGTCTCAGTTTATTTCAGACTTTATGCTATGTTTTATTTTCTTGAGCTATATTGATTCTCCTATGTTCCACATGACTTGAAAAATGCTCCAACGTGTACTTTGGAAATCAACTCTCCGAAATCAAGAAGTCTCAGTTCACATTTTCCCTTGTTTATCTCTATCTATTCAATTTCATGCTTTACTGTATGCATTGAGGACAATACAATTCTTTAAGTGTAGGGATGGGGTAAGTGTAGTCTTTATCAATTCATTGCAAAATCTTAAATGTGGGGATGGACAAGTAGCCAAGGAATTCATTGCAAAGCTTATAGGCAAATGCATGCTTAGTGTAAACCAATGACGGCATATGCGAAAACTTTTTCAGTTTTGCTCTACACTTACTTTACACCATATAGAGATAATTCTTTTAGATTCTCCTATGAAATGTCATGGATACTTAGAGAAAATCTTTGTGACAACTATATTGTTTGGAGATATTAAATAACCCATTGCCATATTTCTCTTGACTTAGAGTACTAAGTCTTATTTTCAATGACTCCAAGAGTTTTCGTCACTCTAGTTTAAACTTCTAGCCCTCTAAGTAAAGTCATAGAAAATAAATAAGCACTGTACACAGCGACTGTGAGAAATAAAAACCAAGATAGTGCTCCTCTACTCTTGGTGATGAAGTAAGCTTGGGTTTTGGCTCCTAATCCGAGTATATCCTAGGCCGAAATGTCACTTGTAAGCACAAGCGCGTGTATGTAGAATTATAATATTCTGAGTAGTTGGGTGTTCTGGTGCCTGGCCAGCATGTGCATCCCTCAGAAAGGAAGACCTATGCTCTATGTTAATCTTTGTGTACCTTGAAAGTCGGATCCATTAGGGATGCCATACCAGAGTAAAAAAAAAAGAGAGAAAAGAGTAGATTACAAGTTTTTTTTTTCATAATGGGCTAATCGTTTTGAACATAGAGTCCCAAGGAACCTCTAGAGTTCACTGAAGATATGCTTGCCACTGTAGGGCTTAGAAACATGGCATGTGGAGTGAACAAGCTTTGCTTAAAAGCTATACTGAACAAGTCTCTAAATTGATCTTGTCCTGGGTTGAACTAGGAGAATACACATTTGATGGTAAAACTAGAGTAGAGCTGAATTGATTTTCTTTTAGCCAGAGGTTGAACATTTATCATTCCTTTAGTTTCACTTTTAATTGCTTGAGGACAAGCAAATGCTTAAGTGTGGGGATGTTTGATAAGTGATCGAATTGCTATATTTGATTATCATAATTATATACACCTAACATGTGATCATGATGATTTGGAAACCATCAGTACTTAAAATGTGTTATCTTTGTGAATCAGGAAAGACCGGGGCAACTCGATGAGAAAGTTAGGAATTTGAAGCAAATTCAGCAAAAGAAGGCTGAAAAAGAGAACTAGACGGACCCGTATGGTAACAGGCGGTCCCGTCTGCAGTAAAGGAGTTGTCCAACTCATGGACGAGACTGTCTAATCAAGAAGGAACAAAAGGGGTCCAGACCTAATCTAGTAAACAAACCCATACGAATCATCAACGCGGTCATCAACGAGGTCGTATGTGAAATATAAGGGGTCGTTCATTCGTATAGAAGCAAATTTGAAGACATAGACGGACCCGTCTACTACCCGACGACCCCGTCTATAATGGGCCCTCAAGGCAGTATCTGCCTGGGATCATATCTTCTTAGGTCGCAGCTGATGCTGGGCTATAGTTTTCATCCTCTTTTTTGCAACTTGATTTATACTTGCATCTCCACTTTTCCGTACTCCTTTTAATCTTTTGAGTCTAAGTGCCTTATAAATTGTATTCCAATCATGATGGCGCTGCGGGCTATAAATATTGAAGATTAGGGTTTTGAGAGTGAGCTTCAAACTCCATTCACCACCCTTGGAGGCTCTCATCACCCATTATCACCACTATCCGCCACAGAGAAGGAATTATCCATCTTGAAAGGGCACACCAGAGCATGAAGCATTGCTAGTCGACGACAGAGCATCAGGGGAGTATACACAACGGTCCTCGCCAACAACGTTCGGAATAGCATATCACTGTCCTATGTCTGTTACTGTAGTCGTTATTGTATTTGCTATGTGTTCCTCTTTAATCAGGAACTAACCCTTTAGATACTTGGGTATTTATGAACTCTTGGGTTAAGTTTAATGTATGACAATATCTCTTGCTTTTTTGATTATTTTTGTGGATTGAGATTTATTGAGTGTATTAATTTCATTGAATGCTTACGTTGCGACAGCCCTAGTATTCAATAGGTTTATATGATGGAAGAAGCGAACGCCTCTTTGTATTAGAACTACCTCGATAGAAAGGGTTGTTAATGTACCGAGAACTCAGGCATTAAGTGGAGTAACTCTTTCATATATCTTATTCCCGCATTTCTTCTAAGAAATAGGTTCCCTAAAACCCCACTAAATGTTAGTAATTAGGCCACGATGGTGGGAGTGAAAGCGATATAGGAACCCTTGGTCTAATCCTATTTGATCAACAAGTAGCAGGTATTGTCTGTATCTTGTTCTAAGAACCCAAGAGGGATGCATACCCGAGTATCCCTTCTCCTGACTAATTATCCTTAATTTTCATCACGCTTTTCACTTCATAGTGACTCCAGCTCTCTTCCTTAATTTCAGCACTTATATTAGTAAACATCACCATTCTATTCAGGTTAAATAGTAGATAAATAGCTAGTACTAGTGCTTCTTACAAGTCCCTGTGGATTCGATACTCGACTTCTTAGTCTATTATATTACTTGTCTGACCCGTGTACTTGCTGTAATAAGCATGAGCATTTAGCTCTATCAGGCCGCCTCTCACTACTACTATTTGTACTAATGATATACGTCTTCAGTATAATGCTCCCGAATGCCACAAGGGCAAACTTATGCAAAGGAATTCAGTGTGGTAGTGTGGAAATCTCCTAGATGATTTGGTGGTACTATGCATAGGGGACACAAATAATTTCAAAACCCTCAAGCTGATATTCTACCTGATAAGAGATAATCAGAGATTCGAATAAACTACCACAAGATTTGGGAAACATTACGGATTGTATTGTAGATAGCCTACCCATCTGCTATCTGGGACTTTCAATATCAGGCACTAAACCAAGGATGACAGATTAGAGGATACTCATTAGTAAGATCAGGGGTTGAATCGCTAGATGGAAAGGAAGACTCCCATCACTAGGAGGGAGAATCACGCTACTTAACACAAACATATTTGCAATCCTCAACTAGATCTCCATCTACTGTCTGCCAGAATGGGTAATCAACCAAATTGATGTTGTACGACATGATTTCTTATGGAAAAGTGAAGAAACGAAGGCCAAAACATACAAATTGGTAAAGTGGGAAAGGATATGCCAAACCTAAGGATTACGGGGATGGGGAATATATATATATATATATATATATATATATATATATATATATATATATAATAACCCTCCAAAATTTCAACCTAGCAATGCTCGGCAAATGGTGGTTGAGACTTCTAATAGGAGAAGTAGGAGTATGTTACCAAATAGTGAACCCTCAAATTTTAGAAATTGAGAACCCATCCCTTTTTATAAGATGTCAGCTACGACCTCTTACTTCTAGAAATGGATTGTTCACTAGGAAGAAACGCTAATGCGTAAGATAACCTCAAGGCCGGTAGGGGGAACACCACAAATTTATGGTTTGACAACTGGGTTGAGGGCTAATCAACCTACACAATCTACCCTACATTATAAGGAATGATACAAAATCCGACCAACAGAATATAGGGAGAAAGACAAACACTAGTACAGGGAGAACCCCTGAGAGTGGCAGGTCCCTTGTCGGTGGTAAGGGCGGCTGAGCTCGAGTCATTGACTAGGTAAATATAGGAAGAGCCTAGGAAAGGAGTGGACACAGGGAGATGGAAACTCACGGTCACAAGATCATTCATCCACTTTATCAATAATAATAATAATAATAATAATAATAATAATAATAATAATAATAATAATAATAATAATAATAATGCACATGAAGAGATAAATCTTTATTTGGTTGAAAACAGTGTGTTATTCTCACTTTAGTAAAAATATAGACTAAAAGAAAGAAAAAAAATGTCAAAATTCATGATAAATATAGATCAATTGACTCGTTAGAGAGACAATGACAACAGAATAAAATCTTTTCACAGGGATTAATCATTTTTTTTAAATCAAAAATTAAATCTACAAGGAAATTTTGTTGCATTTACTTATCCATCAAATTTCTTTCATTGGTACAGCAAAAGAAAATAATTTTTTTCTCACTTTTGCTTTTCTTTTCCTCTAATCTACCTCATTAATCCAAACAAACTCTTAAGCAAATTAAAGAAGGCAAAATCCAATCTTGCAACCTCAAGTTCACAAACAAGATTCCCAACAATTATTGGAACTATGTATTTGTAAGGAATAGAAAGTGGCATGGGTAGTAGCAAGTCGCAAAGTGTTGTCGGTGTAATAGGTGAGATTCCAAGAAATAGGAGCCACAATTATACATATATAAGATTTATATATAAACATGGAGGCCCTTGTCCCACTCATGGCTTTTCTAAAGAGAGGGGACAGTGGTGTAGGTATATACATATAATGGGGGAGATAGAATTGGTTTTGGACGGTGATGTGCAAAGCAAGAATATTCACCTTTTGGGTTTCTCTGGTCTCTCATGCAGTCAGTACTTAGTTGGACAGAGATATGCATATGCAGCTCATGTTGGCAATACCTATCTTTTGTCCCATATTTTATACTTTTTATTTTATAAAAAAATCATTCATATATTAAAGTCAAAGTTTTATTTCAGTTCATGAGGAAGTATAGATTAGTCATTTATGTATTTTTTTTTTCTTTTCTTTGTTTCATGTAGAACTTTCAGAGACACTAGCAATCTATTAACTCTAAATTTGGAAAATAAAAATGATAATACAACAATTTAAATTTTTTTTTAAAAATAATTATGGAAAAAAAAATTTCAACTTTTTGCGTTGGACTGAATGAGAATATAAAATAGGTTGAGGCTTTTATATTCGGGTTCCATATATCCCCCCAGCAATTACTTTAGTCTTTTAATTATAAAATCTCAAAATTTTATTTTCATAAAACCCCTCATAAAATGAGGACAACAAATAAATATAAATGCTCTTAATATCGAATTTTGTCTTTTATATATTACAATTTCTGAAAACAATTGAAGCCTTTCTTTTAAGGATTATTGTTATTTATTAATTTCTGAATTATTTTAAAAATATTTGGAATTAAAAAGAAAGAAAAAGAAAAACAACACCGAACGTCCATCAGAGCCCAGCGGCCGGCGTTGACCCATAAAGAAATAGAAAAAAAAGAGTAAAACGTCATCAAAAGGACACGTGTCACTCTTATCAACTTCTCACAGTAAGGGAAAATGACATATATGACCTCATAGTATAGTGGATGGAGGGTCATCGTCACTATCAAATATTGGACCAGAGAAGGACCACTGTCGTGTGATCTGATGGTACCCCATAGAATCCAAAGGGCACCACCACCCCTTTTCACTTCGTAATAATACTAGAAATGTTAGACTAAATATGGATTTACTCATATATATACGTATACCTTATATTCATAATAATTGTTTTTAAATTATATGCAACAAAGAATGTTCTAGGTCTATTCTCTTGATGTAAATGGTGACTTGCAATGAAAACAAATAATGAGTGGTGTTTCTATTAAATATCAACATAAAGGTTTAAAATCGTAATAAAACACATAAGATTAGAGGATTATACATGCTATGGGGAAATCAGACCGCACATGTGGCATGATCCTATAAGCCAAGTGATGTGTGCTCGCCCGTAAATACACGAGGTCACTCAAATAGTAAAATACCATGAGGGTAGGGTAGTCGAATCCACAAGGACCTACAGAAGTAGTAATACTTCGACTTATATTATCAGCCTAAAATTATGTGTGATGGTCTAATCTTAACTAACAGATCTTAAGAAAACTAAAACTAACGTACAGTTGGCAAGCTGGAGTAAATCAATCAAGAGAGTATGGCACCCCGGAACTCTGTCCCTTTAGGAATCCCATGCTCGACTAAAATTATTAATACTAGCTATCTACTAACGTATTCTTGGATCGTGCGAACCCTAAATTAGTTTGATCCTGATCTCTCATGCAGTCAAACCTTAGTCTTATACGGCGACTTCGTCGTACGGCTGCATTATAAGTATTAATAGGTTCTATGGTTCCCACTATTAGATTTTACACTAATCCAGGGAATGTGTTGTGTGACATTGACACCCTACAACCGATCTTTCGGTGTGTACTCATCCTTTATCATCTATGCCCAGATCTACCCTGGTTGAGATTTCTGTTGATGCATCAAGCAACTACAGATATGTGATCGACACTCTCGCACTAACTAATCATAAGCATTAAACACACATAGACAATGCATAAAAATAATCAATAAAGAATAGCCTATTATTAAATAAAAAGGAATTTAATCATAAGTTCATCGTAGAGTTCCAAAGTCCGAGGCACCACAGAAGATTTAGCCTCTCATGCTAACAAAATCTAACACCAAATCTATGGAGAAAGACATGATTAAAGATAAAACAACTTCCCGAATCGATGACACCTCCGCCTTCAATCTCTCTCCAAAACCCTAGCCGTCAGTAGAGGAATTGCCAAAAGTCCCCTTACAATTTGTATATATGGGTCTCTTATAGGCTTCAATTTTACGTCACATGGCCATTTTAGGGCAGTGATGACCCTTTGTATAAGTGTGGAATCTTCAGAAATTGAATTGACACGGTTTAGGCTAAACCCGAGATGTACACGGCCTGCACACGGGCTAAACATGCTCGTGTACATCTAGACACGCCCGTGTCAAGGACTGTGCAACTCTTAGTAAAGTGATTGTACAGCTCTTGCGAAAATGCAAGCAAAGTGCATACAAATATATCATGAAAATATGTATAATTATGCACTTATCATAATACCCTCACACTTAAACCTTTGGTTTTCCTCAAGCAAAGAAAATACGTCCCACAAGAAAGAAGATGAGTGCATGCATGACCTTCTCAAAATAGTTCGAAGTCCCTCCGATGTCTAGGAAAAGACAGTGTTGAGCACCATGACAGTTTTTACGTAAAATATGTTCTTTCCATCCGTACGGTTGAAAATCCTTAAAACACTCTCCAAATAGCCAAATGGGAGGCAACTGTAAATGCACAGTATATTAGATATTTTATATATCCAATAAATATATATATATATATATATATATATATATATATATATATATATATATATAATTATGAAATTATCTTCTTATGAGAATCTATATATTAGCTAATACATATAGCTATAATAATTATATATATATATATATATATATATATATATATATATATATATATATATATATATATATATATATATATATATATATATATATATATATATGTGTGTGTGTGTGTGTGTGTGTGTGTGTGTGTGTGTGTGTGTGTTTATATATTTAAAATTTTATTTTAACTATATATATCCATTAGAATTTATCTATAAATTTTTTATAATATCAGGCCGGCAGCACTTAAGATAGTAAATATATTAAATATTTAGATATAGTAATAATCTAGATAAGTGCGGCCAAGCTAATCCTATCACTACTCTAATATAGTAATATATATAGAAAAATATATATTATATATTTTTTATAATATAAGTGCCACATGGGACTTGCGTGGATTTGCTGGGATTCGCTGAGGTTGGGTACCTCTTGTACTATCATGTGTGAGGACATATTATTATAGGTTCCCTTGTAGGATCCTGATATGTTATAACTGTAGGGTCTGCGGACCCATGGATTGTATTTCGCTTCCGCTGTGTACTTATGTAATAGACATGTTTATGTTTTTGGATTATGTTTACATTCTGTTGTGCAAGTTATATGTGATTATTGATCATCGAGGCTTCGTATACGGGCATGGTCCGTCTCTGTTCGGGTACGTCCGATTTGTCGCATGCTCATGGGCTTGAGATTTTGGGGACGGGGCGTGACAAATGAAGTCTCTCTAACGGGCCAAAATTTATCGATACTCTGAAGACAAGAACTTAGCCTGACTAGATTAAGTATATTTCAAACAGCTCGTATAAAAGTCTCCACAAAGCCAGTAGATAAGGTACCACTCCCCGATTAGGAGCCAAGCTTATTGGCTTTCAATGCTTGTATAAACCTCATCACCTCTTAAGGGATGAGCTCGCCACATCATCACCTTTTCAAAGATGACCTCATCACCTTTTTAGGGATGAATACTGCCTCATCACCTCTTCAGGATTGAGCTTGACACTGCATTACCATTTTCAGGGATGAATACTACCTCATCGCCTCATCAGGTGTGAGCTCGCCATGTCATCACCTTTTCAGGAATGACCTCATCATCTTTTTAGAGAAAAGTACTACCTCATCGCCTCTTCAAGGATGAGCTCGTAGCGTCACTTCCTTTTCAGGGATGGCCTCCTTGCCTCTCCAAGGATGAACTCATAGCTTCTCTCGGAGGCATAACTGTTAGATTCTTTTTGAAGAACACTCTCGGCTTTACCAAGGCATTTCCTTCCGATAGAAGTTTACTCCTCTGACTCGTAATGTCCTCAATCAGGTTTATTGTGAAGAGCTGCTAAAGACCTTTGAGGGTGAGGTCAGCAATACAGGAGGACATAATCATAAACTTCCAGACTCTGTCAATCCTTTTCGAAGATAAGAGATTTAGAGGAGGAGGGGGGGCAAGGAAAATTCGCTTATAACACAAGAAAGTAAAAAAGAATCTCTTTCTTTATTGATAACTCATGAAGATTTACAGTTGCAAAGAGCATAAAAAAGAAGAGTTAATTGAAGGGTGAGGTTCAGTAAGAAGCCCTTTTTTGACCTTAGTTCACCCTAATATAACCAGTCTTCATTAGACTTGGTGTCTCGAACCTGTATGCGCGCTAAGGCAGTCAATCTATTTGGATAAGAAACCTTTAAGGGTATGAAGTGACGCCCTGGATCAGATGCTAGGGAGCCTCCAAGACAACCCAAAGATACATTACCCTTCACTTTAGAGGTCTCTACATGATCCCAATATAGAGCCTCGTCGGTGACCCCCACAAAAATGTTGGAAGGGATGGAGAAACATCACCTAGAAAGTTCTGATTCATTAGAAAACTAGGATGCCCTAACAACTTGCCCTCACTTCACCCTTTGCGCAATATTGGATGTGGTTTGGAAGAATTGAAGGGAAAATAGCCGTTTAGACCCCGCGAAGCGATCCTAATTTGGAAAAATCGAAGGGCAAATGAGCCAGCTTCAGGGTCTTCTCCCTCGAAGGTCTATTAGTTTTCTCCCTATTTCATTTGGGATTGGAACAAGGACTTGCTTTAATGAGCTAGAGACCCCATCGAAATGACGACCAAGTATGGAGGTTCTACCTCTGTTCTGTCTCTATTTATTGGCAGAACTCTGGAGGGGAGGCACTTATGGTTCAACGGTTTAGGAATTGTAATGTGAGGCCACACAAATTAGCAACGAGCACGTGGAGCGCTTTCCTAGAAGCGGGTTTGTAGAAAACTGCTTCAACTAATTGGGAAAGGGAACCACCTCATGGTCAGAGGTAAGCCTCAGAGTATCTCGAAGGCCATCCACGCTTAGACAGAGGTTGGCACGAAAGCAGAAGCAAAGAAAGTGCAGGTACTAACCAAACTTGGAGGCCGAATGAAAATATCTCGAGAGAGCACATATCATGGATCCCAAAATTATATGGCGTGTGGGAGGAGGTCAATTAAGTTCAAGTCCCATGTGCGGAACAAATAAACAGAAGAAAAGGCTACTCATTATGAGAACTTGGTTAAAATCTACAAAAATATGAATACATAGAGAAAAGAAAAACTATAGAAGGTCAAAGCACAGTGTTTCTTGATGGGGACTCGAGAGCGGCGGTCTCGGGGTCGACTATAGGCATCCCGACAACTAGGGTGGTCATTGCACCTCAGCTGTGACCGGAGCAACTTCTAGCTTGTGTCGAGTGCCTCGAGCTTGCTCGAGCTCCCTAGTGGAAGTTGTACGAGCTTTTCTAGGTTAGTAGTGGCAATGACCTCCTCTTCAACATCCTCCTCGTATCCCTTGTGAGTGGAAAGATATTTCAAGGCGACCTCATATTCCAGAGTGGTGAGGTCTAGCATTGGGTGATCGCGAGCAAGTTATTGAAACACAGCTGCTCCAGCAGTGACCTCATTATCCAACATGACTGGAATTCTTTATAATTCTTGAATTCACCTAGCGCTTTATCCGCTGCTTCGACCTTTGCGTCACGGAGCGTTGTCCAGTATCGTTTCGAGCTCTTGAACTCCTCGACAGCCCTTGAGGAGACTTTTTTCATGTGGCCAAAGTCCGCAGAACACTGATACTCATTAGCAGCATTCTTACCTACTATCTTGATGGCCCTCTGATGTTATGCCTCAAGCCTGTCAAGCTTAGCTTCGTATTCCTCTACCATGTGCTTGAGCTCGGCTTCACACTTCTTCTTCAAATTTTAGAGCTCCTACTTTAAGCTTTCAAGCAAGCTTTTTTGCTTTGTCACCAGGTTTTCCACGTTCTCTTTATAATTTCTCATTGTCTCTCTGCTAATGCCCACATCAGAGGAGAGTCTAGTTGCTCCTTGGCAGCTTTTTTGAGTTATTTTTTGAGCACCATAATCCTTTAGCCTTGCTGAGCCGGATTAGCATCAGCGCTCTTCAAGACTTCACCAAGAGGTCTACTGGTAGCGAACTTTTCACGGAGCTTAATGTTTGTGTAAGACATTATAAGGAAGGAGTGTACATACTAACAATTCGTTAAACGGGATAAGAGGCTAGGAGAGTAAAAAGCGAGCTCGAAAAAAAGGGCTCAAAAAAGTACTTTTATCACTGTGAGGGTAAGCTGATAGGCTAACCCTTCCTTGTTGAGATGCTCGAAGGCGGTGAAGTCATCTTCAAGGAATATGGCTTGGATGGCCTCCTCAGCCGCCACATAATCGGAAAGCAGGGACTTCACCTTGGCCTCTTGCAAGGGAGGAGATATGCTCTTCACATCTTGCCCTTTGAAGCATGGCCTTTCAATCTAGATGCCAAAATAACTTGTGGCTTGGAAATTGACACAATGGAAGTAGGTGGGGAATGATGGCGATCGAGTTGTTCCTGGCTGACTTCTTTGGGGATAAGTCCACCCTTCATGCCCCTCAAAATGAAGAAGGTTCAAGGGATCTAGATGGAGCTCTCCTGACCTCTGAGTAGGAGCAAGGAGGATGTCGAGCTTCTCAAGCAATGGCTCTGAAATAGGTCGGTCCTCTGGAGAAGGTTTGGCCTTCTTCATTGGTTTGGGGCTGCCCTCGGGCAAGCATCGGCTCTTCCAAGAGTTAGAGACGCAAGAAAATGCCTTCAAGCCTTCCTTCATGACTTGTAGTAAGAGACCCTCACTGAGAGACATAGTTGTACTAAAATCTTAACAGGTCAGATATACATAAAGGGTCGACTTCCAAGTGACATAATGGAAAAAGAGGGAAAAGCCTTACCTTTCATGGAAGAAATTCCTTGTTGAGTGGGTACACACGCTCACACAAGTGTACATGTCCCCAAAGTAGTAATAATTGGTAGGTCCTGATGTCGAATCCTTAGGGAGTGAAATTAGGCTAATTAAGAGAAACTTACTAAAGTACAATGTTCCTTCAACAATCTATTAAGGTTGGTTTTAACTAAACTGAACTATATCCTAGAAAGCAGTAAAAGATGACAAAGAGTTCATGATAAAAATACTCAGAGAAAGGTATCTAGGGTTACATGGCTCATAGATATGATATAGGTTTTCTCCTTTGATTAGTAATTGATTGTCAAGCTAGAGGGCAAGGGCAATTCAGTGGCAATCTAGGTAACTTCATACCCAAAGGGTGTAGATGATAATCCCTTATTCGTAGGGAATGTACCTACGATCTCCACCTCATATTCCTATGCGTGGAGTGAGGCATTACTGTACCTAATAAGATGCCTTGACCTTGAATAACTACTACATATTCCTATGCTGCAACGATGCCAGCTTGTCACACCAACCTTCCACCTTGCGATGCATGATCCATCTACACTAACATTCATAGGCAAATGTAGCTAAATGTTTGTCGTTGCCTTCCAACAAATGGTTCAATCAAGAGTCATGTTACAAGCACACCCTGCTTAACTAACCATCGATATAATCAAAGAATAATATTCACATAAGTCATTTAACCCTAGAATCGAAGTTTGGCAACACCTCATGTTGTTTAAAATAAAATATATACAATACACATTGCAAACAACCATGAATGTCTAATTCAAGAGATAAAACAAAATAAGAAGCAAAAGGACGTGGGTCTTATATCTTATGAGTATTTCCCCTTCCACAAGTCATGTCAAGGCCCTTTAGATCACCAGTAAAGTGTTGGAATCGGTCTCTCCATCACTAAAATCGCCTCTAAGCCAAGAAAAAAAATCTAGAAAATAAGTAGGTCCTTTTATAGCTAGATTGGTATCAGGAGGAAGTCTAACAGTGGACTGTGAAAAGGAAATGGGCCAAAGGGGGACTTGTATCACAGCTTTGTCGCTTCGCTCCTGAACTATGATCCCTTACTTGTGGTGGCATTGCGGTGCCTAGGGCTTGGCACCACGGATCAAATTCTTAGCATTACTATTAGAAATAAGCAACAAGTCTTGGTGCCATGTCAAGAATTTTCAGCTCGGTTCTCTGAAACATTGGCGATGTTTGCAGAATGACCTGCTAATTGCTCGATCTTCCCTTCATTGTGCTGCTCTCTTTGGTTACTGAAAATCAGCTTATCCCGACACAAAGATAAATGCCCTAATTAGTGCCTCAAAATAGAATAATTCAACTAAAAATGCACATCTTAGGTGGACCAAACACAAGTCGGTCATTTTATAAGAAAATAGAGCTAAAGATACACAAATCTTGTCATTTAACATAGAACTTAGCTTTAAACAATATGCATATGCCGTATGATTAGCTCTCTTAGGAGAAGTAATAGTCTGACCTCCATAAGATTGGATTTTGTCACCATTTGACAAGGTCTACTCGCTCAGAACTTTGGAGGGCAGCTAGTTGATCCCTTTCCTAGTTGGTCATTGTGATCTCGTAGAGAGAATCGAAGTTGGGAGGGCCCCAAAAGGTCTGAATTGGTCGTTAAGGTTCACTAAAGATGAAGAAGAAATCCGATTTCTAGTTGGGGACACGAGTGGGTAAGGAGCCTAGGAAAGGCCTAACTTGCTAGGCAACAAAGTAAAACTATTCTTCAGGACCAGGGCTCCTCTTCACATAGAAGAGGAGTTGGAACCAAAGAAGAGTCAGAGTAAGGGGGAGGTTACAAAAAATAATTACAAAACCACTCAAAATCCTTAAGTTGTTTGGATTAAATTGAGTAAGGCAAACCTTGTAGAACTAAAGGACTACATGGAAGAAGTCGAGGACTGGGAGCCAAAAATCAGCTCTGAAATTGTCTAGATACACGGTTATTTCCCTTGGTATGCGGTCATTGGCTCATTCAGAGGAGGACAGAAGCTGAGATCGACAAGAGAAAACGATTCCAAAAGTTTTCATGTGGCTATGGAAAACGGAGGGTTTTATCCAGAAAGAAATGGAGCCCACTCGAGAACCAGGTTTCCTAGATGCTATAGGTTGAACTTCCAGTAACTTAAATGGAGAATTGAAAGGAGGCTGTTTCGAAGGGAAGTGTAGACTCTCTGGGAGCACTGACATGGAGGAAGACAAACACAGACGCAAGAAGGTTCGAAGGGTTGTGCTAGAAGAAGAGTAGCAGGTGCACCACTCCTCTAAGTCTGGGTGGTTACGATCTAGAGGCTCTAGTCATTTATCGAGGAGATGCCTCACGGATGATTGCCATGTCGGCCAAAACCTTTCCAATGCTTCAAGATGATTACGTTGGAGATAGTGTTCATCATGTCATTCGTTGTATTCCATTAAGGAATGTATTTCAAAAAATGGGACACCACTAGAAAGTTGTTTATTCAAAGATTGGGGTTGATATGAGATGTTTGGTTGGTCAACAAAGGCCCACTTAATGAAATGGGTTGTAGCATACAACAAAGAATAGGTTTCCCTGTCAATTTTCGCTGAGTGATGATTCAGTTTGTTCAGATGGTTCGAGCAAGTTTTGGAAAACAGGTCGTAAGAACTCGCACCATTGGTTAACAACTTAGCTAGTATTGGAAAACCTGCTAAAAAGAATAGTTCGTACTTAACTGGCCAGAGCAGGGCTCATAAGGCGGATAATATTATTGACTGACTATCTCCCTTCCTTGGTCGACCTACGCTATCAGAGTCATCTACTTATTAAGTTGGGGGCAAATGTTATGGGGAAAATCAGACTACACACGTGGTATGATATTGGAAGCCAAATATGATATAGCCCATGGTTAAGGGGCATACAACTAGTGACAGCTTCTGGAAGACGCCGGGAGATTCCCCAGAGGAGGAACAAGGGGTTAGCATGTGCTTGGTACCCAAGAAACCCCTAACAACCTACGGTGGAAGTTGGGATAAAAAGGGAGCTCTCTCACACTCCTTCCTTTTCTTCCCCTTCTCCAACTGTCATTCTCTCTCTCTCTCTCTCTCTCTCTCTTTTTTTTTTTTTTTTTTTAGATCTCAAAGCTCCAATCTACATTAAAGCTTATAGCCAAATGTAATAATACACTCGAACCTCACCTCGGCGCCATGCACCAAGTTGGTGACGCCCGTCAGTGAAGGTTGACCACAAACAAAACAAAACATAACATAAACATCACATACATAGAAGGTACGCCCATCATGCACATGACCAATACCATGGCCATGGCTAGGTCTTTCCCAGACCTCAACATCCCTTCATTCCACGTTTCACCTTCCACCCCCTCTATACTACACTTCAATGCCACTGAGCCTTGCGTTTTCTGGTTTCCTTGCACCCCGCCAACCTATTTCCTCAAGTTACCTTCCCTACCTCTCTCCTTCTCCTCCCTCCTCCCTGACAGCTACCCCGTCCAGCCCGCCTATCCCTGGGCCATACAGTCTTCCTCTTAGACTTCTCCCTGTGCAATCCTCCAACTTCCAAAAGAAGAGTAGCCTAGCGATGCTTCCCAATACTTAGTGTGGCTCCCTTTTTCTTCCTTCGAACACCCTCTTGTTCCTCTCCTCCCAGATTGCCCACCACCCTACCATCATCACGGTTGCCCACTTGGACCTGTCTACAGCGTTTACCACCTCTCGACACCAGTGGTCCCATGCCACCTCCACAGATGGCGGATGGAGGGGGATGTTCCAAACAACCTCCAAGGCAACCCAGACCTCTTCTGCGAACTTGCACTTCAAGAACAAATGATTAACCTCTTCCTCAGCTATGCCACACATAGGACAACACACCACCAGATCCGTCCAACCCCTCCTTCGAAGGGTCGTTCTTGTGAGCACTTTGTTGTGCACGACCAACCACGAAAACAACTTGAGCTTCATCGGGACTTTCACGTCCCAGAACACCTCATGCAGCCTTGACCTGAGCCCTCCATCAACAAGTACGTTATATAAACTCTTGACAGAGAACACTCCTGAGTCAGAGAACCTCCATATCCTCACGTCTTCCCTGCGATCCATCTGAACTGTCATCTCTCTCTCTCTCTCTCTCTCTCTCTCTCTCTCTCTCTCTCTCTCTCTCGCGGGATTCATCATCTCCTCCACACTTCTCTATCACTCCCTTTGGGAAAAAGCTCTCTAACTTGATCGTTGGAGGGTCTAGGGATAGATTCGTGGATTTCCATTGCAGGGTCGCGACACAAAGCCTGCCCCCTCTTCGGGCAGGCCCCATCCAGACCCATCTACGGCCATAGTTCAACTTCCCTACAACTCATTCGGAGGTCACCTTTACCATCAAACCTCACCGGTTGATCCTTATCTGTACCAATCTGGAGGAAGCGCGGATTTTCGGCATCAACAAACATCAACAATATATTAATAAATTCATTATATATATATATATATATATATATATATATATTTCTTTTTTTTGCATATGTTTACTTTCTTTTTTCAGAAATAAAATATTAGCTTAATGGGCATTAATCTAATGAATGGTTTTTCCCTTCATTTTTCCAAACATAAATAACTGTGATAATTTGGTTGAAGGCATTCAAGTTTGATAAATATATATCTTTTATGACTGCGAGCCTTCAAGTGTTTGATTTGTAGTATCTTAGATGAAAAGCTGTATCTCCAAATACAATTTTGCTTGAAATGTATTAGCGTAATAACAATGATGTGATTTTGCCCTTCTTGATTTATAAACCATAAATACATGTCTTGCAAGAAATAACAATCTCCATCCTCATCCTAATGTAGCTGTGGCTTAATTTTTACACATAAATAAGGAAAGACAGAAAATTACAAAGTTAACAATCAAAATTTTCAATGATGTAGCCTGGATAGTCAAAGTATTAATAATCTATTCTTGTCTTTCTTGAGGAAACCATAATGTTAATAAACAAATATGTTTGATACACTTCAAACTCTAAGAAATCATAGAGGAGGTGATGTTGAAACTTTGGGTCTTTCAATGAACTTTCCAAGTTTCACATAATATTTGTGTTCAATCTCTGTCATGATCTTGAGCTGATGTGTAGAGAACTTATACCAGTCATGCAAGAAAGAAAGATGGAGTTATACTTTGTCCTTAGCTAACCACATTTGTGATCTTTAGAATGTATTCCTCAGATAACCAAAGCATTTGCTTTATAAAGCTGATGATTAATATATCATCCATGAATGTGTTGGTATATACATTATTTATAAACATTGGTCCACCCATGAACAAAAAAAAAAAGATCCAGATGAAGTGTTATCATGGATCTCTTTGTCGAAATTTTCTGATTGACTAGGATGCTAAAATTTTAAATATGAAGAAGTAAATAAATAAATAAATATCAGATCAGACAACAATATAATTCTAAATTTTTAATCATGCCATCTATCATTTATCATACACTAATACTGGAGCTCCTAGCAATGAAACTTCTTATATATATCCACTCTTCAAGAACAAAGAAAAAAGACAAATATATGATGTATGTTTTATTTTTTTTGCAAATTAAAATACATCTATTATCGATGTCTTATTGAGTTTTTGGATGGTTACTAACACTAGTGTATTAACTAAACACAAATAACAAGATAAGGATAAAGTCTATGATATTGAAAACAAGTGAAAGATAGAAGAAGCCATCAGTAGTATCATGTTTAAGTTTTCTTCAAATTTTTGCGTTAGAATAAGAAAGTTCCTGCAAGATTCTCTCTGTGAATTTTCCTTCTAAGCACTCTATTTGGCAAATTGTAGCAATTCCATGATACTAAGATTTCCGGACAAAATTTAGCAATTGTGGTTCAAGACTTTGTCTCTATAGCTGTTTAATTAAGCTATTTAAGACCATCAAAATGCCATATAAATGATGCTCCTTTTAAGAAAAGCACAATGACTTTAACAATCCTAAAGAGTCCTATAGATAGGTGATCAAGATCAACAAACTTATTTATATGCTCACGTTGCATTGTGCTTAAATAACAAGTATTAGAAGCTTCCCTTGTCAAAAGGCTATCGACATTCTTTATTCATTGGGAGAAGACTAGTGTCCCATGTATGCTAGATGTCATTTGGGTTGAAATTATATAAATAAGAGTAGCAGGGTGAAAAGATGATCAGTTAACCAGTTAAACAATATATATATATATATATATACACACCCCAAATATTAACTAAATTATTGGCTTGCTCTCATGACTTCATTAAGGGATCAAATTGGACATTCTACCAAAAGATAATGAAAGGAATATAATTACATTAACTTTAAAGAAACAGCAATGCTATTCCTAGAACTTTTGTAAATATAGTAAGAAATGACAATTGCATGAAATAGCAAAACTAATTAATTTACTTGAAGTTTAATATTGATCCTATGAGAAGTTTAGATATGTCTTAAAGTAGCATGATTTTTCTGAATAAGCGATTTTTTTGTTGATAAATATGGACAAATAATTAAAAACACAGTATAACTGTGGTTTGAACCCATAATATTTTTTTTATGAAAGCGAATGAGTTATCAATTTTTTTAAATAAATATATCTATATATTAAACTCCAAATTCACCAATCATTGAGAAGTTGCCTTGCAACTTGTGATTGATGACAATTTCATCAATCATCACTTACCTTGAGCCACATGCAAGCTTATAATCAAAAGGCCCCACTTGGGTATCAAAAAGGGATAGCCAACTTGGGAACCTTGAGGGCTATGACACATCAGGAAGTGAAGGCCCCCAAATAGATGAGCACACAACTAGAAAACAAAGAAGTCATATAGCCTTCCTCTAACTCTCTCTAGAGCATCGCATCTTGGACTCTTTCGAATTTTAAAAAAAGCTTTCTAGTCCCTTTCATGCTTTGAATGAAAAAGTGTAGTTGGTGCACACTAATTTGTTAGTTTTAATACCTCTTTGAATGGCAATCAAAATCTGACTTCATTTCTATATTTTTGAGATAAAACATAGAGACCGATGTCACGCTTGTCGAACTCCATTGATCTAATGCCTAGTAATGTAAAACATGCAAGGGCCATTTGTCATGTTGGCCTTATGAAATTATTTAATTATTTTTTAGTCCCAAGTTTAAAATATTTGACAAAATGGCTCTAAGATTGTCTAGCCAACATTCTCAAATGCAGAATGGGATATAAAAATAATAATAAAAAAGAGACAAATTATCTATAGGTCCCTAAAAACAGTAATTAGGGACCCACTTACACACTATTTACTACACCCCCAAATCACATCCACCCCAAGAACTTTTTGGCCATTTGGGCACTGTAGCAGGGACTAATAATCAAGAATTCTTAAAAAAAAAATACTTCAAGTGCTAAATGTAAGAATTTCTTTGGTGTGTTCTAAGATATCTTACAACAGTGTTGCCTTGAATTATCTTTATGTGCGAAGGTATACAAATTGTGTGCCCTCGCACACACAAAAAATACAATGATGCGTGCAAGTTATACAAACATGTGTGCCAAGGCACACATATGTATGCTACTTTAGGAATATTACCCAAGGTATCTTAGAGTTCACCAATTTCTTTTTTTTGGATTAAACTAGGGCCATTTGCATTTTAACCCCTGACAACTACTCTTTATGATTTAACCCCTGAAGTTGTGATGACGATGGCACGAAGCCCTCTGCCCCTTCTCCTTTTGTTGACCTCGTTCCTCTTTTGAGCTTTTACTAGCCCTAATCACAAGTTCTAAATCCTGTACCTTGTCTTCCTCTTCCAAGCTTTTACAAAACCCTAATCACAAGTTCTAATCTTCAAACATGTGCATTTGCCTAGTGTTGTGCTCCAAATTCTGTGAATGAACAAGAAGCATGGTGGATTAGCCGATGGGCACATGTCTGCCCAATATAAGGAGGAACATGCATAGTGGTGCTTTGTTGAAGTTTTCTATGCTGAAATATCGAGATATGGATGTTTCTGGACAATAGTTCAATTAATTTGGGGATTTAGGCAGTAAAAGTTATTGAAACTTTTTGTTTAGAGTAAGTTCAGTTCTTCTAGGTGCTCGTCGGCGAATGGCGTATCTTTGTTTCTTAGTTTTATACTATAGGTTTTGGTGGATCAGGTAGCAAGGTTGAGTTTTTAATTCATGAGGTTTTAGAGTGGTGGATAGCACATAGCACCATGTATTTGACAACTAATCATCTATTAAGTAGGATTATGTAAACCTTGGCCTTCAATTTAGCAAATTTAGGTAGAACTTTTGTCACACCCCGCCCCCAAATTCCTCGGGCCCACGGGAACATGACAGACCGGCCGTACCCAAACAGGGACGGGCCCTTCCTGGGCACGAAGCCTTAGTGCTCAGATAATACATAAATTCATACACACAGCGGAAACATAGAAAGACAAATTATGTCTGATCAAAGTACACAACGGAATCAAATACAAATCCAGGGGATCCAGAGGCCCTATAGTCAAATCATAATCATAATATGGCTCCTACATGGAAACCTACAACATGTTCTCACACATATTAAATAAAAGGAAATCAACCTCAGCAATTCCAATTACCCCCGCTAAGCTCCTTCGAGTCCCACAACAGCTACTCCTCGGGATCTGAAAAAATGTCAACAAGTAGTGAGCTTTCGAAATGAAAGCTCAACAAGTTCCCGCTGGATATATGCAATCATACCTCATGAATAATAACATGCACAAGGAAAGGTATCTGTGAAGCCCATAATTTTTAGGAAATTATGTTTTCATTATTAGGTTATTTTAAATTTTGTTAGAGAATAAGGGAGAGCCTCCCAAAGATTGTTATTTGAATTTTAGTTGAAATAAAGTTTCTAGTTATTTTACAAAGTATTTATATAGATAAATATTATGTTGGTAGTTAATGATAAGAGAATTTGATTAAAAATCAAATTATTGGATAACAATATTTATTATTTGATAAGAGTATATGAAGTTTTATATATGGGATAACATTAGACAATAAGAGGAAATTTTGAAATTTTTAATAAGAGATTATAGTGGTAAATTAGCAAAAGATTGAATTTGGAGTATATACATGATATGCTATTGATTTATATATATAAATCTATTAATTATAGTTAAAGATGAAATCGGATTAGTTGAGATGAAATTTAATATATATATATATATATATATATATATATATATATATATATATATATATATATATATCTACATGTTAAATTGATTTGAAAGATGACATTTTATTTTATATTTATCCAAATGATTTTCATAAGATTATCATAAGATGCTAATATATATATATATATATAAGTGAATAAATATTTATTTGGTTAAAGATGGAGTCAATGGTAAAAATAAATAAATAAATAAATATAAAATTCGGATATTTATTAAATATGATTTTATTTGATTTGATAAGATGATATGTATTATTTTAAACAAATGAATAAAATGAATGTGCATAGTTGTAAACGATGGTTGAACATCTTTTGGAATTAAAACACACATGGATGAAATTAAAGATTAAATAATAAAAATAATATTATATATATATGGAATCAGGCGCATGCACGGATAGCTACAATAAATTGGATTTGAATTGGATTTTGATTTTTGATTTTATTTTATTTTATTTTAAAAAAAACGTGCCGGTATGCATGTTTTGTTTGATGTTTTCCACATCTGTGATTGGTTGTTTGGACAAGTTGTCTTTTTGGATGCTCACTGAGCATGTCACCGTGGACCGGGACATTACCGTGAGACTCGTGGTGCTTGTGTTTAGGTTGGGTTGGTATGTGTCCGGATTGGGTAGGGGGTACCCATGGAGCATAGCCACCTGTCGTCCGTAAGACTTGACCATTGAGACGCTGGCGGTTGTCTTGACCGTGGAGGTATGATTGGATGAGTTTAGGGGGCCCTATTGTTTGGTTTCTTGTGCTGATCTGGTTATTTTCTTGATATGATCCATGTCTTGACTGATTGTCCTGATTTGTCTATCATGACCCTTTGGACGGTGCTCATCGTGATTTCTCTGCAGGGCACTTACTGAGCTTTCCTTTCGAAAGCTCACTTCACTTTCTTTTTCCCTTCCAGGTTAAGAGGAACAGATAGCCCTCAGGATTTGGAGCTGCGCGTGGGACTGGGATAGGATGGAGAGGTCCGAGGATCTCAGTTGTGTGAGTGAGAGTTTCATCTTTAGGACCCTTATAGTGCCTGACTTTGTATAGAGCTTTGTAGGGTATCTAGCACCCTTCATGATTTTTAATTCCGTTGTATAACTCTGATATTGTCCTTTATTATTGATGAACATTTGATTATTATTGTTATCTGCTTATCATTTTAGGCCTTGTATTCGAGTGGGGCTCGTCTCCACTTGGATACGGCGTCAGGATCGTGCGAGGTCGGGATCCGGGTCGGGCGCTGATATCCAAGAATTATAAGTATGAAATGATCACATCAAACAACAGGGTCACACACATGAGCAAGAAGTCCCTGTTAAGTCCAGGAGATAAGGATCTACATCCTACCGGGAATACACACAATCTCAATTGGTAGGAAAACCCAAATCTCATGCAACAAATCGTTCAGCTAACCACGACAAACGAACTAACAAACTCGCAAGTTCTCTCCCTGGGCAAACACGGTCGAAACCGCAATCGAGTCTGTCGACAGTAAGGTAGCGCCACCTCCACACATGTACGTACATGGCCAGTGCTTCATCCCACAAGGAATACGGGACCGCCAGAGTATCGTCCCTCTGACAAGGAAAACTAGATGAACAGGGTGTCCTCGGCCCTGAACATCCGTATTGCCACAGGAGAATCCTCAACGACAAAATAGCTGACGATACACGCTCAACGGGTATAAAACCAGAATACCAACAAACATCGAGGAATCAAAGGTATGTGTATTAACATGGAATCACAAATAATCCAAGAAAACAGATACACATACACCACAATGAATCCAAGCATCAAGGGGACATGATAATCAATATATATCCAATAAAAGGAGTGTGGTAGTACTTGTCTGGGTCAATGGTGTTTCTACTCAATCACCAACCTCCCCCGACGCGTCTTCCCGCACCACGTCGATATCTGCTCAGTAAGTCTAAGCTTAATATGTTGGCTGACCATAAAATAATAAACATGCTTTTATTTAATTGTTCTTAAATTACTATGAGCTCTGAACCAATGTTTATTCTCTCTAACCAAACCACAACCCTTCAACTTAGTAATCTAAGCCCAACACTTGGTCTCAGAAATACGCCCTTCATTAACTTAATGATGAAGCATCTCTTTCTTTAAATGGAAGTCCATACTTGCATGCATGTACTTAACTCTCCTCTCCCAACTACTATACTCATGGATGACTAACATTTATTAACCCATGCATGCTTCTGTTAATTCCTAAAGGCATTCTCTATATATATGAAACTTGTTATTATTAATGTTCTGCATCTTAGAGTGAACTAAACCATTAATTGTCATTAACTATTGCTTATTTTAAACAATTTTATAATAACAATATTGCTGGAATATGTAAGTCTATCAACAAACCTTGGAAATGGATATGGAACACCTCTAGTTGACATAGCATAAATTACGACAACCATAGATTAATGAGTTCACCAATGCCTGTATAATCAAGTCCATATACACCAAGCTATAGTCATACTTTTCATACAAGCTTAACTACCCCTTTACTTCATAATACGACATTCTTAACTCATTGATTATACAACCCACACATCTATATTTATTTTTGACATCTCACTGCCATGGATTCCATTTTAAGAAGGTTAATGTAACTCACACCATAGTTCACTAATTCAACACCTCCATGGTGATGGTTACCGAGCCCTAGTTAGCACCTGGTTAGTGTATTGATAATAGACAATCAAAGAAAATTCCACCCATGCATCAATACAACACCCTCTTTGTACTTTTAAACGACCATCGTGGTGTTACAACCTCTTCATTCACAACAGCCATACAACTCTTTCCCTTTTTATATGCATACATACATACATGAGCGTGCTCACACTCATTCAACCATGAGACCACTCTCCTTCTCACTCTAACCCTCATGCATGACTCTTAAGTGTTAAAACTGAGCACAGGATGGTGCATAGGTTTGGTGTTATCTGAGCCAGTCTCCTTCATCAACCCGTCTTGACTCCCTTCCCACAAGCTCCAGCAGTCCCCAGTGCTTCGACTTCCTCCGGATGACCCTTCCGTCGTGGAAAGCCTGAACGTAGGTGTTATGGTTCCTCCCCTCTCATCGGCATTGGAAGTCTTGAAGAAAAGAAGCTTACAGACCCTATGGTATTTCCCAGGAAGTATCGTGCTCGTTTATACAACGCGACGACAAAATCGAGACCACATTTACTCGATATGACAGGGCGCTGCCCTCCTTTCCTCTCAACCGGCGTCGATCGCGGAATCACAATTCTTTCTTCAGATTCGCCCCAACGATCAACAGTATAGACGTTTAAAGTGAGCTCTTATCGCCTCGGGTCTGGTCCATGGCGTGATGAACGGTGATGATCTTTCTCTGCGTGACGAAGTTGGCGAGAGCATCTCATTTAAGCCTTGAGATCAGACTTCGATCCCGATGGATGGCGGAGCAACGCAGTCTCTCGCGTTTTGCTCTCCAGCTTTCACGCATTTTCCTTATCAATGAGTCCACGCGTTACATTTCAGTCGTGGGATGGGATGATTTAAATCCCTCTCTGTATGCTTGGTTAATTTTTTTCCTAAAACACCCTCCAAAACATTATGTTTTGCATGCAAACCCATGCCTCATTCAAACGAGAGAGAGAAAGAGAGAGAGAGAGATAACGAAAGAGGTAATACGTATAGAGAGAGAGAAATAAGTTCTGCGAACCATGCACGTACTTGTGCATTTTTTGTAAAGAACCCTCCATCTTTTTCATAATCTCATTTTACTATCTTACTTGTTAAATTAAGAGAGATCTTTTGCATTTAAGACCACCACTCTTCAACTATCTCACCTTGGTCCCCATTTACTAAGAACTCATTATGCAATTAAAACCCCAACTAATAATTCATATTAATTCATGTAAGGGATTAATTTACTAAACATAATTAGAGGAATAATTAGGGTTTAATATAGCCATAAACATGGCGGCCCTTACAACTTTGGTTGAAACAACTGCTGGAAAGAAAATGTAGTTGTAAAGAGTCTTAGAGTCTGAAATTGTTATATTTATGTGCACTATTGTTGTGATACTATACATGTAATATTAAAAGATGATACAAAAATGGTATATAATAAGTTGTGTGCGTATTTAGTTTAAGATGTGAAGGTTTACATTGAAGAGTAAGACTTATATAGAGAGTTGATTGTTTAGCAAACCAATGGATGAATTCTTTAAACTTCAAAATGGTCTAGACAAAATGTAGACAAGCTGATTCAAAATTTCCATCTAATTGCAAGCCACAAGAAAAAGCTTGGAAAACATTATCAAATACCTACAAACCATAGATCACAAAGCACAGACAATGGTCTATTAGGCATGCATGGTTATTAGACAATACTACGACTTCGACATACGACTGCATTATCATTATTAATAGGTTTTATGGTTCCCACTATTAGGTTTTATCCTAATCCTAAGAGTGCAACACAATACACCTGATCTCTCGGCGTGCACTTGCCCCATATTATCTATGCTCAGATCATGCTTGACTGAGATTTCTCTTCATACATCAAGCAAGTACAGATTATATGAGCGGCGCTTTCACACTAACAAATCACAAGCATTAAGCACTCATAGACACTCATCTTAAGGATTGTCTCCAGCTCGAGACACGGTGGTTTGATCGGGCCGTCGGATACAGTTGGATCTGGGCCGTTCATCCAATAGAGTGTCGGATCCGAGACTCAGTAAAAGGTTGCAACCGTTGGATGAGATCCAAGTAATCACCATCGTCCATCTGGGATACCGATCCCGAGGCACCACCATCCCCTCCCTCAGCCGTTTGAAACCGCCTCCGCGCGGTCCGCCGTTCTTCCCGGCCGTTACACGTGGGAAGGCCGGTCATTGCCGGTGACATTGCTTCGCAAACGTCCTCGTCATTTCGTCTTCATCGATCTATATAAGTGGCAGCCTGGGGTTCGAGTAGGATCATTGTTTGAGCGGAGAATCGAAGAAGGGGGACCTCCGTCGCCGGCGATTGGAATGAGAGTGGGGCACCAACTTCTAGTGCCTGTCGAGCTCGTGAGCTCCGTCGTCGTTTTTCAGACGGAGAAGGAGACCGGGATTAATAAAGGAAGGAGGCCGGGGTTGGAACTCGCCGAAAATCAGAGCGCGACGCCGGGAAGCTCTCTGGAGGTTCCGTTCGTTGTCCACTGTCTACCGGTAAGCTTTCTCCCTCTGTTATAACGTTTAGAGTAGTGTGCATGCATGGGTGGAGGGCGAGCTCGCCGGAAACAGTGGCGGTGGCCGATAGTAACGCTGCGTTCAAAGAAAGGTGACGAGGCGCCTGCAGCCTTCCAAAGCACGGTCGTGGAGTGCCGAGGACGCTCGCGATCGGGCGGATTAGTGTGCAGGTGGAGCTCCGGCCGTCTACAGCTGCTGGTGGACTCCCCGCGCATCGCCGGGGTTCAGCTGAAGAAGAAGAAGACAAGAAAGAGAGAGAAATAATAGTTAATAAAAAAAATAAAATAATAATAAAACGAAATAAACTAAATTAATTAAATTAGTAATTGGTTAATAAAAAAATCAATTGCTTTGAATGTGATTAAAAGAATTAATCAAAGTAGTTACTTTGGTACTGAATAATTGATTAGTGGATAATTAAAATTAAATAATTTAGTTTTAATTGATTGAAAAATCAAATACTTTAGTTTTGATTAGATTATTAATCAAATGATTTAGTATTAATTATTTGATAAAAAATTAACTGGCTTGGGTTAGCCCGTTAACAAGTAAGTTTGGACCACCCGAGTCAATCAAATTAATTAATTAAGTTACCGAGGTTTGATTAAGTGATTAATCAAATAGGAACTTAGTTTTTGTATATAAAGGTTAATGTGGCTAGGACGATTAATTAAGTCAATTAATCTAAGGTGCCTAAGTTAGTCCGTGGGATTAATTCAAATAGGTTGGGCAACCTATTGGGCTTGGTTTATGGGCCCAAATTAGATAAGATAATTAAAGATGACCAAATAGGGTTCATTCCACGACAAATGAGTGTCAGGTTGACTAATTGACCGAAGTTGACTAAGGTTGACCAAGTGTGGGTTGAAAGTCAACTAAGGACTCAGAATTGAGGATAATGGGTCGGCAACTAAGTAAATGGTCTCTGGGACCTGTTTAGTAGGCCTAAGCCCACCAAAAGCAGGAATGGTGTATGTGCATTTAGTAACGTAGGGTTTTCTAGAATGTTTGGTACTAATAGAAACTCTATTGTCAGATACTCTCGAGGAGTCTTAGAGACATTACAAGAGGAAACTAGGAAGGTTACCAGTAAGAGGTAAGTACTTCTGCCTAGTACCGTTATCTTTGATTTATCTTCGATACTCGTGTAAGTACACTTGCCTTGAGCTCACTCTCCGGAGTTTTCTTGGCGATGTTATTATCATGTTGACTTCATACATGCTATCCTTTCTGTTTTAAACTCTTGTTGAGCTTGTATATTTGTTTCGGGATGTTGGTATCCCTGTTTGTTGTGGTCTACTGCCAGGACTCAGTGGAGCGTGGGGGCTCCGATAGGGAAATATTCAGGGACCGGACACCCTGGTATTTCTGCTTGCCGCGCCAGAGAGGCTATACTCTGGTAGTCCTACCCGTCAGGGGGAATGATATGTTGTCCGTGTCGACACGTATGAGAGGTGGTACTACCGACTTACGACCGGAGGGTCGAATGACCAAAGGGTCGTATTTACAGCACGTAGCTGGATATACTGACCGGGAGTGATCCTTGAGTTTTTCTTTTGAAACTCAACGCAGAGCTTGAGGATTTCTATTATTAGGGGTCATACCGTTGTCCTTACTTGTGGTAGACTCCTAGAGTTGTGTTTTCTTGGGGATGTGGCCCTTTTTATTTGACATGCTGCTTTATTGTGTCTTTGTGACCCCGCAGGGGTACTTACTGGGCTTTCCATTCGAAAGCTCACCCATTTGTTCTTTCTCTCTTTTACTGATCCTGAGGTTTAGGGGCTGGTGCTGGGGAGATTGTCTAGGAGATCAGAGGTCTGAGGGTCTCCCTTATCTTTTCCTTTGAGAGTTGTTTTTATGTAGGACCCGTATAGGAACCTGATTTTGTATAGGGCCTATGGACCCTTATGACTCTATGTTCTTTTGAACTTGAGTATGATTTTATGGTTTGTTATCTGCTTATTTTCATTTAGGCCTTGTATTCGAGCTGAGCTTGACTCTACTCGGGTACGTCCGGTCTGTTCACGTGCTCGGGGCATGGAATCCAGGTCGGGGCGTGACAGCTCAGTATAGGGAGAAACTAATAATGGTGTCCTGCAGTTGTAGGACTTTCTAATTCTAACTTGAGCATAAACTGGTGCAGTTTCAAACTCAAATTTCATAATTTTGATAGCCACTTGTATATATAGGTGCATGAAAATTAATTTATCTTATGTGACAATAACATGTTCTTTTTGTTTAGACACCCAAGCATGGAAGTAAACCTAGCCATCTTGAAATGTTCATAGAGATGAGGAAGTATGTAGATGGAACCCTTATGGATGTTATCGCACAAGAAAAGTAGTACAAACCTTCCAGCTTTACATGTACTATATATACTTAATGAATATACCTTTATTTTAGGGTTGACATGCATGAACTATTTTTATGTCCATCCTTTTGTAGCCCAGAATGGAAGAACTGAAAAATCAATCCTTTGATGAAAAATTAGAGATTGAATATGAAGAAACATTTCACAAGTTTTTTAGTTTTATATATAAAAAAATGATATAAAGGTTCATGCAGTAAACTTGGAGAGACCTTGGTTTATGTGGATCATGTTAGGAGAGTCATGTTTAAAGATAAGGAAAAAAAGAAAAATGGATGAGGTCATAAGACGATCTGAACAGAGAAGAAAATTGAAGAATTATACAAAAAAATAGAAGCTTTGATGAAGTTTGTGTCCAACCTGCAGAATGAATGTTCATTAGTTTCAGTGGTAGATCCAGAAATTAAACCTAGGGGGCGAACTACTAAAGTCATTTTCCAATATAGATCTTTTTTTTACTATCAATTTTGAATTATAATTATGTAATAATTAAAACATATATATATATAAGATTTGAAATATAAATAAAATTAAAGTTTACAATTCTAACCTAGACATCATTGTACTTCCAGCTTCTAATACCAAAATCTTAAATTCCAAATACCAATAATCTTCTACCATCTGAGAAAGAAGGAATCACAATTAAAATACAATTTTTTATATATAAGTTCACATGAACTAAAAGAAATAAATAAAATGTAGATAACCACATAACCTTCACATGCAGTTATCACATTCAAAAAAATTTAAATCATTTCTTTTTTAATCCAATCAAGGAACTTTAGTTGAGTGTTTTCCCCTTATACAATAGTTTCATTATCTACTATTGAAGCCTCAACTAATGTTAATGAAGTAGATGTACCAAATGAAGAGCTCCTTTTCTTGAAAAAAGAATCAATTATTTGATTACTCATTAGAACTATCTAAATTAATTAACACAAAAATTGATTAGAAAAATACTATAATTAAAATTATAATAAAAAATTAACAAAAACCACACATTAAAGTTTAATCAAACTAGAACAAGTTGAATCAAATTAATTTATCAACAAGTGTAATATAAAATGTTGGTCCAGTAAATGGTTTTGATCCCAGATCTAATCCAATGGTTGAATTTGTTTAATTATGGGGGATAGTTCAGGAAGAAATCAAATTTGAAACAAGATTAAGAAGAAAGAACACCAAATTTACGTGGAAAATCCCCATGAAATCAAGGAGAAAACCACGGTTCCCTAAGAGGAATTCAATCCACTATGCATAGTTGAGATTATAAAGATGTTATGATGTGAGGAGAAGAAAGGAAAGAGAGAAATTTCAAAGGAAAACATGTCTCCAGAGAGGCAGGGCTTCCCCGCATCTATCTTTTTTTTCTTTGACTAAACTCTTGCCTCCCTTTTATAGGCTTTGGTGTCTTGGGGCTCAAGTTTGATATTTGCCCACGTGTTGGACAGATTGGCTTCAGCTAAGCTCCCAGCTCGACGCCACCTAAGCATCCAGCTAGTTCCATATGGGCAATAGCTAATAATTCTTCTAGAAAGCCAACATGGTTGCAGCTGGAAGCTCTCCTAGAAGACCATATCCTGAAGTTCTTTGGGATCATTTCTCTTTGTTGCCATGGGTCGATAAACAGATAAACGACTTCAAGCTAAAGAACGGGTGTGCTATCTTGAGTCGAAGAATGATGGTTCTTTCTTGGGCTGTAGAATAGTGAATCTGTCTCAAGCTGATGAATGGAGGATTTGTCTCGGGCTGATGGATGGAGGATCTGACCTAAGTCAAAGAGTGAATGTATCATCTAGAATTGAAGGAATGATAAATGATTTACACCGAATAACGAATAAACGGACAAATCATAAAGAGTTGAAGAATAGACAAGCTATCTTGAACCGAAGAATCGATTCACTATCTTGGGATATGGAAAGGATAAGTCATTTTGGGTTGAAACATAGATTGAGGAGGATCTAAACCTGTTGTAAAGGAAGGCCTCCAGTCTTGACATGTTGTGGTTAGGATGATTGCCACGTGTCTTTATATTTTCACCTTCCCTCCTTTTATCATCCCCCTCCCACAACTATGTTTGTGATGAGCTCGAATAATGAGTGAAATAATTCTTCGGTCATTGTTTGGCTTAAGAAGCTAAGCATATAATGCTTTACTTAGCTTTTTTGGTTTCTTGGGGGCGTAGGGATCGTCTGTTGTCGAAGTACAGGAGATAGCCTCCAACCGTAAGATCTTTCTTTTATTATTCTGTCCTTTGGTAGAACGATGTGTTTACCGATTAATGGCTTTTATCCAAATTACGGTATAATAAAATGTTCCGTGATAGAATAATGATATTGTTGGCGGTCTAAAGGAACGGATTAATGAAATGTCCGTAGGGTGCAACATATGCGGCTTAGCACTATTTGAGATAATTGTGTTGCAAGTTTCAGCAGGTTAAACTTGTCTTTTCACCATAGGTATTTAATACCGTCAGCCTTTCTGTATCTTGACGAGGTTCCCAAAAGAGTGTATTTTGGTGAACAAGGGTATGGGGGGATAACTAATGATGAGCCCTTTATCCCATGCTCCACTTGTAGGATATCTGCTTAATCCTGGCATTACTTTTCACCTAAACCTTTGGATGAAAGTTCGCGTGTCATTTCTGGATTTTGCTCCATTCTTGTGAAATGATTCTAACCGTCGGATGTAATTTTTAAACTGTTCAATAGCCATACCTGAGATTTTTCTTTCAGTTTGAAAAAGGATTCTGTTGTTTTCCTTCTTATTTCGTCCTCTTGTTTGAATGCGTGTTGGTTCTCCACAGTCTTCTCCAAAACTTCTGCTTTCAGCACCATTCGTTTGTGCAAGTATGGATTTTGTTCTTCCTATTCTTGGTTTAGAAGCTTCTTCTTCTGAAGTTCCTTCGACATCTAAGGTTAGTTCCAAGGGTCGTGGAGAACTTAAACTCCATTCTGATTCTTTTGTCAAAACCCTCTGAGCCACCGAAATTAACGACTTAGCGGATCATTATTTGTTGTCTTCTCCTCCCTTCTCATATAGGGTTCCTTCGTCTTCAGAACATGCTTGTTCTCCAGCAAAGGAAAAAGAGTTAGTGGTTTATCACGACACTCTGTTAGGAGGTTTCAGGTTAACTTTTCCACAAATCTTCATTGATATCTTTGATTATTATAATGTGTATCCTTCACAACTATCTCCAAATTCATAGCGGATTTTCTATGGATTTGTAATGGTATAATCCCATTATAAAGTTGTGCCTACTACCTCTTTGTTCAGCCTCTTTTTCAGCTTGAATCAAGATAGTGGTACTGATTGGTATTTCTTTTGTGCTCGTCATAACAGATATTTCCTTGGACTAGTTCCTTCTTCCATTAAGAACTGGAAAAGCAAGTTCTTTTTTGTTTCTAGTAATGTAGATTTAAGGGCTTGACTCAATGGGGTGTTCCTCGGACCCATCTAGCGAATAAAGAGAAACTTTCAGACGAGGAAGATCGTCTGTTGGAACTATTTCTTGAATTTTCTCATACTCTGATTGATAATTATCTGACTGATCAGCGGCTTCAAGACTACGGTCTGTATTTAGCCAAGGTTAGGGATATCCATAACTTTCTGCACCGTTTAATGAATGATCAATTGTCTTCTCATTTTTTCTTCTTCTTCCTGATTTACATGTGAAGCGATGAATCCTGAAGAATTGGGTGCAATCTTGTTAGAGGGGGTGAAAGCATCTAAATAGAAAGAGAAAGCTGCTTTTACGGAAAAGAAGAAGAAAAACAGATCTGGGTGTTCTTCCCGAAAAGTGGAAGGGGAAACTTGTGATAACAGTGGAAGGGTGGAGGAAGGGGCCCTTACCGAAGCTGTTTCCTATACAAAAGATGGAGGCCCTGCCAGTCAATTGGACTTAGGGACTATTCAGAAGCCCATGCCGACGAAGAGAGTCACCTCAAAAAAGAGGAAAGAATTGATTGAAGAGATGAAAAATGTCCCAGGCGATTCTCGCGATGAGGATAGGGAGGTCCCTCGTGAGGGTAATATCGTTTATTCAACTGTGGAACCAACAGTGGTCGCAGAACTTCCTCTCTTGATTAATAATGTTCCCTTGGTGAAAAAGAAGAGAAGGCCAGTAAAAGCAACCGATATACCAGACCCCATTCTTTCCACGGCTACTTTCATGGATCGTTCCATGGAAATCCCTCCATTTCTTGAGATAGAACAAAATATTTATGATGTCCCAGTTGTTAAACCGAATAAAGGAATTATCGGTTATCAAGGGATAAAGGACCATCGATAACAGTCAATGAAGTATCCAAGACTTTGCCTTCTTCTGAAGCAGTAGCACAAAAAAAAGACCTTGAAAAGGGCAAGGAGACGTCCAATATCTCTAAGATTCAAGGTATGTTTTTTCCTGATGAGATGGAACGAGCTTATGTCGAGTTTTTTGAAAAGATAAATTCTATCATTTTACCTTCCTCCGACACAGTAGGTTCCGAGGAAGGAGGGACTGATCAAGTTACCGGGACGGTTGACAAAACTTGTAGATTAAGAAAACTGTCGTATGTCTGTCCTTTTGAGACAATGTTATGTGATGACCCTGTCACCATCAATTCTTTATTGAAAGCTCTTCGTACTAAAGAGAATCAAATTTATATTCGTTGATGCACCCCATAGGAAGTTGCAGCACATCTCCATTTATCCCTTGCTTCGGTGAGTGTTTTAGATTTCGATTTTTTATTCTATTTATTTGACATCATTAACTATCCTTGTTGCACTCTTTCCTATGGGCAGATCGTGTGGCTCGATTGCTCGAGAAAGGTGATCCACGTGTTGCGGTTATTGATAGATTGGAAGCAAAAAATAGACAACTATCTAAGGCCGTGGATCAGAAAAATGATGAGATAAAACAGTTGATTGTTGAAAGGAATCATGCTCTCAATCGGTGGAAGGAAGTTGAAGATTTCGTTCATTCAATTACTATTAAATGCGCGAAGCTTGATGTTGATAAGGATCAATTAGAGCATAAGGTCACCGTCCTCAGCAGAGATAACAAGCGTCTTAAGGAAGAGAAGGCAGAGGCTTTGAAAGATAAGGAGGTAAATGTTGATAAATGCGTGGTCGTTTAGAAGAATCATTTGATGGTGAAGAAGCTGAATGATGTCCTGAAGGTCAAACAGGATTCAGCTGAGAAAGATGTGAGAGTTTGCAAAATCGTAACAATGCCCTCTCCAAGAATCTGCAAGAGAAGGGGGATCTTCTGTAACGCGCCAAAGTTGATGGCAATAATAAGGAGGAAAAGAGAGACAAAGCCTTGGCTGACTTAGTAGTTTATCAAGAAAAGTTTGAATCGTGCTTGAAAAGGGTAGGCGAATTAGGGATGAAGTAAAGGCGCTCAAGGAGGAAGATAAGGATCACCTGACGGACCTTTATAAAATTGGGCAAGATGTATTACAGGTGTTTCGGGGGTCTTTATTTGAAGAATCCTATCGTTAATTTCGGAAGTATAACTTATGAACAAGCATTGAGGCTTTTTCTAGGAAAGGATTTGGAATAGACGTCGTCTTCAAATTCTGAGGAAGAAAATCAAACTACTGTTGGGAGTAGGGTTCCTCTCCTACTTTTTTACGCTTTCTTTGTTTCGATCTTTTATTGGGAAGGTTATTGACTTTGTTATTCTGTATCTTTCTAGAGTCGAGTGTTGTTATATTTGTCAATGAAAAAGTTTCTACTGTTGGTTTGAAGAATCGGTCTCCATTGTTGATGCTGAGGAACCACATTTAACGGTGGTTACCGAAGAAAGGACAGGTATAACTATCAAAGAATTGCCTTCAACTCTCAATACTGAGGAACCTGGTTCAGTAGTTGTCATAACTGAAGAAGAAGTAGAAGAAACCGTCAAAGGTAAGAATCCCCCATTTTTGTACCTCTTTTCTTTTTCATAACTTTTTTGGTAAGCCTCCCGATACACTTCTTATATTTTTTCCATTTGTTGATAGTGCTCTTTACTGGGGAAAAAGAAAAGGATCTGATTAATGAGGGGAAAGCATCGGAGGTAACTTCTCAAGAAAGAGTTCAGGAATCAGCAGGTGAGAAACTATCTTGTGGGGAACCATTTTACCTTTATTGCTATCGTTGAAGGTTCCCTCTCCTAAAGCCGGGAGGACAGCTTTACTTTCCGCCGTAAACATTATCGAATTGATTTCCGGCAGTATTAGGGAGTTAAGATACAGACTTGCCTTTCTAGAGCTACATGCTAGGATTATTAGAGGCGAGAAATAATTTCCTTTTCTAATATTGTCTCTTGCTTTACTTCTTTGAATCCATAAAGGTTGACGTTTTTCTTTTTGGCGATGTAGAACTTCAGACTGTAAAGACTATTCAAAGGGGGACTGTAGAGATCAGAGCCAAAATAACATTTGATTTTGGAAAGATTATGCCTACGATGCCCTCCAACATAGATTCCTATATTCCTTTAGTGGAGCCTCATATCGCTTTGGATAAAGCAAATGTTGCCAGTGTTTCTCCAAAAAAAATTCAAAAGGAAGAATAATGAGTTGTGAGACATGCTTACTTGGATTCCATTGTTTGATTCATGCAATGTCTTTCTTTGGACATAATTTGATTCTCGTAAAGATTCAGGGTTTGTAATTTGAATAGATGTTTCATCTACTTTGTCTCGTTCTTCCGTTAATCGTCAATGTAGTTTCTCCACTTTTGAAAGAAAATATTTGGTTCCTCATATGACGTTTGTTCTGGATGTTTATTGTTGATTCATAATTGTTGATCTGACTTGGATTTCATTCTTCTGCTGTGGACGTGATTATTCAGCTTTATAGCAAGGGTTGTGTGGAATGAGACTTTGTTTGGTTGTTTGACTAGGATTTCTCTTTTTCGACATATCTTGTCAATGGAGTTATGACTTGGCATTTATTTCCTGAAAAGACATAGACGTTTGTCTTTGGACCCATAAAGCCAAGCTCAGCCTTTCTTGAAGTTATTGTTGTGTTCCATAACGAGGATCTGGAATTTAATGTAGGGCCTATAAATATTGGGAGATAGGGACTCTTTGATATCATATCCTTAGGTACGATGGGAAGTAATAGTCGTCCTTCCTTCTATAAGTTCTTCGATGCGCGTAGTTCTTCCAACCTGTTCTCGTTTCCTCCGGCGTTTTTTCAATTTATACGGGAGGTGAGGACTCCGGTGAAACTGAAGGGGCCGAACGACAATGAATGCGATGTGATGCTGTTTCGTAATACAAGCACTAGTGAGATGTTACTGACGACCGGATCGTCAGAATTTCTGGCAGAGAATCACGTGAATAATGAGGATTGCCTTCTTTTCGCATATCTCAGAGATAAACTATTTGAAGTCAAGATTTTCTTTGGAGGAAATGGAATCCTGAAAGATGTAATCGCCAATCTTTTTCCTGGTGGCAGTGAGGGGTTATAGTCCACTGTTCTTTTAGGCGATGTACTGAATGGGATATGTCTTGTCCCCTTAAACCATCGATGTAAATAAATCTTCATATCTTTCTTCGCATTTGAGTAGTAGTATAATCGTTGTTCTGCCGTCCATAATGAGTGGAATTCCGATGGATAATGCCTTCAAGAGGAAGTTTGATACGAATCTTATAGTTCGTCTTCCGTTAAGGAGTCTTTTGGGGATATTCTTTCCTTTCGAAAGGATTTTCTTTGTATCCAATCTATGGGTGGGAAGTTGCTTCTATGCAGCATGACCACCTTCATATGGGAGAGTGGCTAACTTAATCCGATCAAGAAGTTTGTAACCCGTACCTTAGCACAGGCAGCACGCCCTTAGGTGGATTGTGACTTTTGGATGGAGCTTTCTTAGTATCCAACCTAAGAATAATGAATTACGCTTTAGTGTTGTAATTTATTCGTAGTTGGATGGCACACAACCCTGAATATGGGTGAGTGGCTAACCTGCATTCAACTTAGTATATGAATGGCATCCAACCCTGGAGGCGGGAGGACGGCTTCGCCTCAAAATGAACGGCTATTCTTTTTTTGAAGGAGATGGGGATGGATTTTTGACATGCATGTTTGATTATTATATTCCGGAGATCGGTATGTTGTAAAATCATATTAAAATTGTAACACCCATCTCCTAATCAGGGGACACGTGTCACACCAACTAGGTCAAGAGAATAAACCATGAACCTAAGGCTATAAAACTGGTAATCAAAAGTAAATCAAGCAATTGCGGAATCTATAAAGACAAACAACTAATATCATAAACTCAAACTTAAGATACTGTTTAATACAACACCAATAAAAATACTATCACAGACTTAATTGTCTCAAATACACTCATAACAAAACATAATCATAATCTAAGACACAAGGAGTCAGACTCAGCTACAAGGAATCTCCACATACTCTCGTGATTAGACAAAGCCCTTTATCTGGTCTCCTGTCTATCAACTGTATAAAAGTGTCACGAAAATGAGACTGAGCTACTGGAGCTTAGTGATTTGGGAAGAGTACTGTCGGGTTTAAAACTATACCCATATAATGTAATAAATCTGTAAAAATTGAAACATGAAATTATGCATATATAAATAACAGAAAATAAATACTGAAATCTGGAAGTAATGCTGAGCAATTAAAGATGCTGGTCAATGCATTATCTTCAATCTGTTTTAATCATGTCAACATGCATAGAAATCTCATGTATGCTTACCTCATTATATGTATCTCTGTATTGTGAATGAATTTCGAAATTACCCTTCGTAATCTGTACCAATCGCCTCTACGATGGATCTCTAATCGCTACCGGGAGGTGGGTAATATAGATTCATCTGATCATCACAATACTATCATGACTAACTACATATTTACTTCTATACTGCACGACCAGCGACCATCATGTAGATCTATCCACGCTACACGGGGCCAATCTTATATACGTACACTAGGCACTCCGAGAGTATGGAAAGGGGGTTTTAATTTCATAACATGGAATGTTTTAAAATAGATCGTTCGGTAATGAAAATCAAAGTTTTAAATCACCCCTTTCCTAACCTAATGCCATACTCTCTGGCTCTCTACAAGCCACCACTTGTACAGGCAAGTATATCAATAAAGTGTAGTCTATAAATTTTTGTATTTGTTTCTCTATTCTTTAACTGATTACTGTATATGAATGATTTTCCAAAACTCTGGAAAGTTTCATGAAAGTTCTAATTCATGCTTTTCAAACTGAAATCAAAACTGTAATAAAAATACGATAAAACACGTACTGTACAGCTAGTTCCCTCGCCTGAGTCTAATAAGAGCTTAGGACTGGCTCGGTCCTTCGGCAGAGCTAACTTGCCTTTTCGTTTTCCTTTTCCTGATAATCAAAATACTAAAATCAGGAATACGGAGACCGTATTCTTAACTCATACTCTAATTTAAACTCGATAGAATACGATAAAATCATTTAGCTCTCTAAGCATGATTCTTACTTAACTTATAATACATGCTTCTAAATTTCATAAATACTATGATTACATTTCATAGCTTTAGTTCTATCGCTAAGAATACGATAAAAATATGAAGAACTACAACTTGCTCGTATTTCTCCATACTCTTAACTATTCTTTACTTATACTTAACTATCATCTTCATAACTTGTTAACTAGCATATTAAGCATGGAAGGGATAATGAACTTAGCATGAAGACATACACCTAGAGATTAATAGGTTCTTAACTCCTATAATTTAAATGAAAAATTGGGCAGCATCTTCTGTATTTATAGGCTCCCGAAATTAATACAAACAACCACCAATTAACATGCTTAATTAAAACAACTAACTATATAGCTCCATACAAGTAATCCCTCCTTAATCCTCAATCATTTCACAGCCTACACATGTACCTCAATCATTCAACTCTAAACCCTAAAATTCATGAAATCATTTAGGGTTTCCCCAAATTCACAACCTACACATGCACCTCAATCATTCAACTCTAAACCCTAAAATTCATGAAATCATTTAGGGTCTCTAATGTAGGAGGCTCGAGTCAAATGTTGGTGCCAGGTTGGCGGGTTAACATAAAGACGGGATATTATCGAGTCAATTTCAAGATTGTGTCAGTTTTGGGTGTGGTTTGGTATTTTGGCCATAACTTTGGCTACCGATATCAGAATTAAGCGTTCAACCCCAATTAGGAAAGCTCTTTGCGGCGCGCACGACATGGGGGGTTATATTAGAGAGAAATTTAGTTATTTTGTTTCTATTTTTAGAAATATTTAATCCGCCGATTAGGGTTTTCGGTCTATTTTCTATTTTTGGTAATATTTCATTTGCCAAATTAGGATAGGATTTGAATCTAATTTGATCTCGGATTTTTAGGAGTTATCTGATTTGTTTAGAGTTTTAAATTTAGATAAGTTTAGTTTTAAATAATAATTTGTCAATTTTAGCAAATTTAGATTAGATGATAATGTTTCTAGGTTAATCTTTGAGGCTATTTAACCCAGCTTTTGGGTTAGTTTTTAATTATTAAATTCTGAATAATAATTTTACTTTTGGATTTTCAGAGATTTCTCTCTGTTTATCTTTCTCTTTGTCGTCTTATTTGCGATCCCCATTGGATCCAGCTAGCCCGCGGGTGAATCGCTACCCTGCCCGGCGTCAGTTTGTACCAAAGCTCATCATCTTCCTGGGAAGCTTCATCATCGACATCAATAGCTGGTGGTTATGGTCGTCGGGTTGGACAGGTTCCGGCTAAAGAAGTCCAGTACTGTGACCTGAGCGTCCTAGAGGCGATGAACAGGGATCTACAAAGGCAAGTCGCGGAGTTAACCCAACGCTTGATGATCAAGGATTTGCAGAGGCAAGTCAAAAAATTATCAAGGCGTCTGGCGGTGATCGATTTTAATCGTGGTTATTGTGGGCAGTTTCCGGCTGAGGAAGTCCAGCACCATAATCATAGCGATCAGTGGTTTGCCGATGATATGGAGGAAGAGATCTCGCCCGTCTTCAACGATGATGCGGAGGAGAAGATCTCGCCCATCTTCAACGATGATGTGGAGGAGGAGATCTGGCCCATCTATGAGGACTACGAGGAGGAAATTGGTGAACCCGAGGAGGAGATTGGTGAGCCCATCTATGACGATGATGGGACTAGCGTTGTATTGGTATCTCGATGAGAGGAAAACCCTCCTGGCCAGGTAACCAACACTACTAACCTACTTTCTGTCTCTAGGGTTTTGATTGAGATCAAGCAAGGAGATCCAGACCTACCAACAGAGGTGCAGTTGAACTCGGGGTCGAGTTCTTTCCAACCCGGGCTCGAGTCAAATGTTGGTGCCGGGTTGGCAGGTCAACGTAAAAACGGGAAGTTATCGAGTCAATTCCAAGATTGAGTCGGTTTTGGGTGTGGTTCTGTATTTTGGCCTTAACTTTGGCTACCGATATCAGAATCGGGCGTTCAACCCAATTCGGAAAGCTCTTTGCGGCGCGCACAACATGGGGATGTCATATTAGAAAGAACTTTAGTTATTTTTTTCTATTTTTAGAAATATTTAATCCACCGAATTAGGGTTTTCAGTCTATTTTCTATTTTTGGTAATATTTCATATGCCAAATTAGGATAGGATTTGAATCCGAATTGATCTCGGGTTTTTAGGAGTTATCTGATTTTTTTAGAGTTTTAAATTTAGATAAGTTTAGTTTTAAATAATAATTTGTCAATTTTAGCAAATTTACATTAGATGATAAGGTTTCTAGGTTAATCTTTGAGGCTATTTAACCCGGCTTGTGGGTTAGGTTTTTATTATTGAATTCTGAATAAAGTATTTTCCTGAGAATTACAGAGTATTTTCTCTGGTTCTTTTGGTTCTTTGTATGTTCTTCCTTGCAGTCCTTGGATCCGGCTAGCCCGCGGGATAATCGCTACCGCGCCCTGCGTCAGTTTCCCCAATTTCAACCTTCAACTAACTAATTAAATATAGGGTTTTCCCATGATCTCACAATAAAAGGAGGGGATCTCATCGGTGCTCAAATTGTCGGAAATAGGTAGAATTTTGGGCTGCAGGTCGGAAGAAAGGTTGGCCGGATCTGAGGATTTGGGCCTGGCCGGCGTCGGGCGGCTGTAGGCCAGAGAGATCGCTCGCGGCGCGATAGTACGAGTGAAGGCGGGGCTGCCAGGCGCTGCCAGCGGCATAGGCAGGGGTGGAGCCGCACAGATGGCTGGTCGCCGGTGGGGAGGCGCACGCGAGAGGAGCTCGGCTTAAGCTGGGCGGTGTGGGCTGCTGGCCGACACAGGAATAGTTTGTCCGCGAGGGTTAGGGCACAGGTAATGGAGGAGGAGAAGGGAAAGAAAAAAGAGAGGTAGAGGGTTATGTCTGAGGCTTGAGGTCCAGAGGGAGAGAATTGAATTTTATTCATTCTATCTCTCTTTCTCCTCCTATATAATAACTTTATAAAATCATAATATTATTATCTTATAACAATTAAATCAATTTATTTATCTTATCCTCAGTTTGATTGTCACATGGGCTTCCTTAATTTAAATTATCCCTAAGTTTATGTCACGTCACCATTAATTAATCTTATCTTCCTAATTTTCATCGACCCAGATCCGGGAATACCAGGTCAGACGACCCAAGTGACACGGGCTTACTGTAGCATCACGGGTTGTCTCCTCTCCCGACTCTGATCCGTTTTTCTCGGCTTATGACTAAGCCATATCTATTTTATCGGGACTCTAACTTTTGTCCGGTATCGTCCACTTAATTAATAAGAAGTAATTAATATTTAAATAATTTTTTATTTAATTAATCCATCTTTGCTGACTATCCACCTCCAACTATTCTATGCAAAAGTGGCCTGGCCCAATAAGGCCTTCTCTGGTCCATTAATTCCCGATTTTTCTTTTAATTTGTGGTTAAAATAATAAGTATGTTTTATGTGCTAATTAACCTTATTAAAATTTCAAAAATTCACTGAATATTTATTTAGAAAAATTCAGGGTGTTACAAAAATCAATTGTGAAGAAAAGGGACTGGTAGTTTAATTGATAATACCGTCGTAGGTGCTCAGCATGGTAAGGACGTTTGAATTTTTGTCCGTCCATCTTTGTGGGCCAATATGTACCAGGTCGCACAACTTCAATTCTTTTATGATATAAGGTCCTTCCCAATTGGTCCCGGTTCAGCTTTTATTGCTTTAAAACTCGTTTTCTCGAAGGACCAAGTCACCAACTTGAAAAGTTACTTCTTTCACCTTTGAGTTGTAGAAATTCTTGAATTTCTGGCGATATGTCATTACACGCGGACTAGCACAATCTCTTTTTTCTTCTAAGAGATCGAGTTCTACTCTGAGTCGTTCTTCATTATTCATTGGATCGAAGGCTTGTGTCTGGGGAGTGGGTATTTTGATCTCCGCTGGGAGCACAACTTTAACACCAAAAGCAAGGCGAAGGGCGTTTCTATGGTAGGTGTTTGGATGGTTGTTCGGTAGGCCCATAATGCCCCTAATTACTTTGTCTACACAACTGGATCCATTTCGGAGAACTCTAGTCTTCAAGCCATGGAGGAGGGTTCTTTTAGTTACTTCAACCTGCTCATTTGCCTGGGGATGAGTAACTAAAGTGAGTCTTGATTCTATGCCAAGATTTGTGCAGAAACTTTTGAATGTCATATTATTTAATTGGCGACTATTGTCAGTAATGAACGCCACTGGAATTTTGAATCAGCAGATAACTGATTTTCATAAGAAGCTTTGGCAAGCTTTCTTAGTAATAGATGTGAGTGGTTCGGCCTCCACACATTTAGTAAAATAATCAATTGCTACGATTAAGGATTTTAGTTGTCGAACAGCTACTGGGAAAGGACCGAGTATATTGACTCCCCAAAGTGCAAAGGGCCTGGTGCTCACTATGGGAGTAAGTGGAGTTGCCGCTCATAGTTGAATGTTTGAATGACGTTGGAATAAGTCACACTTCTAGATGAAATCAATGGCATCTTTTTCCAAAGTAGGACAATAATATCCATACCAAAGGACCTTGTGGTTAATGGCTTTTCCTCCCAGATGATATCCTGCAATTCCTTCATGGATTTCCCAAAGAACGCAGTTTGCTTTGGAAGGATTGAGGCATTTCAAAAGAGGTAGAGTATAGGATCTCTTGTAGAGTTGCCCATCCAATAGGTTGTAGCGAGAAGATCTGGTGACATTTCTGCGCACTTCCTTCGGGTCTAAAGGAAGAGTGTCATCTCTGATGTAATTTTGGATTGGATCAATCCAACTGGTTCATTCTCAATCTCTATAAGTTCTTCTTCTGGACGACATTCGATGGTTTTGGTGGGAAGGTATTGCATATTGATAAGGTTGTTTGAAAGTAGCACACGATGAGGCGAGTTTTGAGAGTGAGTCAACTTCTTGATTCTCCGCTCTGGGAATTTTAGAAATATGGAACTCTTGAAAGTTAGAGATTAATTTCTTCACCACAATCCTATATTTTATCATATTTTCTTCCCTTGCCTCGAATTCTTTGGTCAAATGCCTAACTACCAGTTGTGAATCAGTATTTACCCATAGTCTCGATACTCCAAGGCCATGGGCTAACTGTAAACCGGCAATCATAGCTTCATACTCAGCTTTGTTGTTATTTGTCTTGAAGTAGAATTTCAAGGTAATAGAAGTGCTCCATCCGGACGGCGATCGTAGAGTGAGTCCTGCTCCAGAACTCTCACTAGTTGTTGAACCATCTGTGTGTAGGTTCTATTGAGAGGAAGATGTGCCATCTATTTTGGGCATTTCTTTATTCAGGATCTCGCCGTTATTCGTCATAGTGAGTTCAACTATAAAATCAGCAAGTACCTGGGCCTTGATGGTCGTTCTAGGTTCATAGCTGATGTCATATTCTTCTAATTCGATCACCCATATGGTTAATTGGCCTAATGATTCGTTTCGATGAAGGATTTGCCTTAATAGTTGATCAGTGAGCACTTTGATTTTATGTGCTTGGAAGTATGGACAAAGACGTCGAGCTGAAATAATCAGGGCAAATGTTAATTTCTCCAAGGGAAGATATTGATTCAGTGTCAGTGAAGACTTTGCTTATATAATAAACGGGCTTCTGTAGTCCATATTCTTCTTTTACCAGTACTGAACTGACAACCATATCAGTGACAGACAAGTAGATGTAAAGTTCTTCTCCGAGCTTAGGTTTGGCAAGTAAAGTTGATGACTGTAGGTGCTTTTTCAACTGTATGAAAGCTTTCCACAATCATCAATCTATTCAAACTTTGGCACCTTTCTCAAGGCCTAAAAAAATGGTACATTCTTCTCTCCTAATTTTTAGATGAATCTTTCGAGAGCGGCCAATTGGCCATTAAGCCTTTGTAACTCCTTTATAGTTTTAGGTAATCTCATTTCTAAAACAACTCGGATCTTTTCAGGGTTAGCTTCAATACCCCGTTGAGTGAGCATAAAACCAAGAAACTTTCCCGAACAAACACCGAACGCACATTTATTTGGATTGAGGCTCATTCCATGGGTTCGAAGAGCTTTGAATGTTTCTTGTAAATCAGTTGAGTAACGTTCGGCTTTATCGCTCTTCACGAGGATGTTATCAACATAGGCTTCGACATTCCTCCCAATTTGATACTTGAAGACTTTACTCACTAGTCTTTGGAAAGTAGCACCTGCATTCTTCAATCCGAAAGGGATTACTTTATAATAGTATATTCCTCTGCATGTGATGAAAGAAGTTTTCTCTTCATCGGATTCAGCCATTCGGACTTGACTGTACCCCGAGAATGCGTCTAAGAAACTGAGCATCTCATAAACTAATGTTGAATCAACTAAGTTATCTATCAGAGGCAAGGGATAGCAATCCTTAGAGCAATCTTTATTGAGATCAGTAAAGTCAACACACATACGCCACTTTCCAGTGGACTTTTTGACTAACACAACATTAGAAAGCCAATCGGGTTACTACACTTTCGAATAAAATCGGCTTTGACTAATTTGTCCACTTCCTCTTCGGCAACTTTCAGACGTTCGGGGGTGAAACTTCTATATTTCTTGCACCACCGGTTTGTGCGATAGATCCATATTGAGTTGGTATTTGATAATATCTCGTGGGATCTAGGCAACTCCTCTGCCATCTAGGCGAATACATCAGAGTTGTCCTTCAAAAATATTCATGATTTCTTCTTGTTATTCAGGACTCAGTTCAACTCCAAGCTGCACTGTTCGCTCAGGTTGTTTTTCCTTTAGGGGTAGTACCTTTAATTCCTCAACACGTGTTGGATTGCACTTTTCTTTTTCTTCATCTTCTTCTTGTATTTTTTCGACGGCAAGAGTTTCTGACATTCGGCTACTTCCTTCTCCTTGATTCTTGAGGAGGGTGGCATAGCATTGCCGAGAAGCAAGCTGGTTACCCTTTACTTCTCCACAATCGTGCTCTATAGGAAACTTCATCATCATATGATAAGTGGATGGAATGGCTCGGAATAAGTTGATTGAAGGCCTCCCTATGATGACATTGTAGCTTGATGAACAAAGGACAACCAAGAAATTGGTGAGAGTAGTGGTTGTCCGAGGAGGGGTGCCGATGGTTAGGGGAAGAGAGATGATTCCCTCTAGCTGTAGTGGGATGCCGTTGAATCCTATTAGTTGTGACTTTACTGGCTTTAGATTTTCGGCAATCAACTTCATCTTATCGAAGGCATCTGAAAAATGATGTAGACTAAACTGCCAGTGTCGATTAGCACCCGCTATACTATGAAAATTCCAATCTTCACTATGATCACCAAAGCATCATCATGCACATGATAGACACCTTTGAGATCTTCATCAGAAAAACAGATTGGTGTTGATGATCGGGGCCTTTTTTGAGATGATATATTCTGAACTGAGCCATTCATCCAGACATAATTCTTCCTTGAGGTTGAGCTTTTGCCTCCACATTATGGTCCTTCCGCGATCATGCTGATATTGGTATCATCTGGTACCTTTGGTGGTAAGATGGAGGTGCCTTCGATTTCTCAGTCTTTCAACAAATACTGTCCCAGTTTTCCTTCTCGGACAAGGTCTTCTATTGCATCTTTCAGGTAGGTGCATTCATCGGTAGAATATCCCTTGTCTTGATGAAAGTTGCAATTTTTTTTGCTGTGTTTCCTTCCTGGGGTTTCTTTCATCTGTAGGGGTCACTTCAGGATCTTCTGGTTCTGGATCTGCAATAGGATATTTTCACGAGACGTATTTAGGATAAAGTAATTATCATACCTTGTCATCCTCTCGAGCTCTCTTCGCTGCCGATGAAGGGGTCGCCTATCATCAGTTCATGGTGGCCTGTCTTGGTCTCGATTATTTTCTTTTTGAAGCCTTTCCTTCCTCGGATCTCTCTGTCTGGACTCTCTATACTCATATTGTTGGGATTCTTCTTTTTGGGCCTCCTTTTCCTTTATTAGGTTTTCTGTCTCCCATCCTGCTTTAATCTCCTCCGAACAAATATATTTATTGATTAAGGTGAGAAATTCAGGTGGATCAACTGAGACTTCTCGAGTAAGGGCTTCTTTGAATTGGCTATCTCTTAAACCTCTCATCGCGGATGCCACAACTATGATTGAATCAAGATTAGCCATACCAATGATCTCTGCATTAAAGCGATTGAGGTAATCGCGTAGACTTTCCTCCGGGTTCTGTTTAAATCCCAAAAGTGTAATGGGATTTATCTTCATCCTCTTATTGTTAGCAAAGCTGCGGAAGAAGAGATTTGTCAGCTGTTTAAAACTATATATGGTTCCCGAAGCCAAGCTTCTAAACCAATCATATGTTGTTCCTGTGAGTGTACGAGGGAATGCTCGATACTTAACAACTTCACTGGTTTTGTTTACCATTATCTCCATACAATAGTTCTCCACGTTTTCGTGTTGTTCCGTGGAACACCATAGTGCCGAACGTTTGGGGGTCTAAAGTTCTCAAGGAATGGAACCTCCCAAATTTCCCAAATGAAGGGAGGAAAAAGTTGTGGAACTTGTTGCAAAACTCTTTCCCTTTTAGTAATAGTATTTCTGGGTGGTGATCGGCATCAGAGTGAGTAACGTTGCGGTGAAAAACGACGCGGTGAATAACGTTGAGGAGAATGATGCCTTGGAGAATAGTGTTGTGGTAGATGATGACTGGGTGAATGATACCCCGACGAGCAACGTCTCTTCGAGCGATGTCTTCTCCTTGGCGAAGGTGATGCCAAATCATTGTTTGGAGATAAGGAGATCCTCCTCCTTCGTCTGGCCCTCTTCTAATGTTGAAGGTCACGATTTCGTTATAGGCCAGGTGAGTCCGAACTACTGGCGGAGGATGCTATACTGCTGTTCTTTATTAGCAAACGAGCTCGATATCTAGGGGAGTGGGTTATTGGCCTCCCCCCACTCTCCCTAATTGGTATAGCATCATTAGGGACAGTTGTTTGTGAGACATGATGCTCCATGGCCAACATGGCTCGTGCGAGCTCCTCAATTCTCTACTCCATCGCCTGGAAAGGGTCATTATGAATTCCTGCATTCTGATGACTTGCAAGAGGTACATATTTTGGAATGAGCGGGTTTCCCTTATAGACTGAACAGGCCCTGCTAGTGGGATGATTGGAACTCCCTCTTTTTGCTCTTGTGCTTGAATCTTCTTCAATTTTCGAATGGTAGCCATGACCTTTTGCTCAAAGATCCCCAAAGAAGGCACCAAACTGTTGGTCCAGTGAATGGTTTTGATCCGAGATCTGATCCAATGGTTGAATTTGTTTAATTATGGGGGCTAGTTTAGGAGGAAATCAAACTGGAAACAAGATCAAGAAGAAAGAACACCAAATTTATGTGGAAAATCCCCATGAAATCGGGGAAAACCCCATGGTTCCCTGAGAGGGATTTAATCCACTATGCATAGTTGATATTACAAAGATGATATGATCCGAGGAGAAGAAAGGAAGGAGAGAAATTTCAATGGAAAAACATGTCTCCAGAGAGGTAGGGCTTCGCCGCATCTATCTTTTTTTCTTTTGAATGAACCCTTGCCTCCCTTTTATAGGCTTCGGTGTCTTGGGGCGCAAGTTTGATATTGCCTCACGTGTTGGACAGGTTGGCTCAAGCTAAGCTCCCAGCTCGATGCCAGCTAAGAATCTAGCTAGTTCCAGGTGGGCAACAGCTGGTAATTCTTCTAGAAGGTCAGCCTGGCAGCAGCTGGAAGCTCTCCTATTAGACCATATCCTGAAGTTCTTTGGGATCATTCCTTTTCGTTGCAATGGGTCGATAAACAGATAAATGGCTTCAAGCTAAAGAACGGGTGTACTGTCTTGAGTAGAAGAATGGTTGTTCTTTCTCGGGTTGTAGAATGGTGAATCTGTCTCGAGCTGATGAATGAAGGATATGTCTTGGGCAAATGAATGGAGGATCTGACCTAAGTCAAAGAGTGAATGTATCGTCCAAAATCGAAGGGATGATAAACAGTTACACTGAGTAACGGATAAACGGACAAATCATAAAGAGTTGAAGAATAAACAAACTATTTTGAACCGAAGAATCGATACACTATCTTGAGATGTGGAAGGATGAGTCATTTTCGGCGAAAACATAGATTGAGGAGGATCTAAACCTGTTGTAAAGGAAGGCCTCCAGTCTTGACATGTGGTGGCTGGGATAAACGTCACGTGTCTTTATATTTTCACCCCCTATCATAAAGCATGAAGCAAATTAATGGATAGAAACAAACAATAGAATTAAATCATGAAGTAAAATTCATGAAAACCAACTAAATCCAAGAAAAAAAAAAACAAACTAAGATGCAAAATTCAATTATACCATATTAACCTTACATGAACAAATAACTCACTACCAAGCATACGTCAAAACCAAGAATCCAAGATTTCCCCTGTTTCACATTCAAAGTATATTAATAATCCAAAAAATTGAAGTTATATAAGAAAAATCAAATATCTCCTTCTCCCATAAAATACCTAGCAACGGGATATCAAAATTTGAAGATCGTTGAGCCGGTGACGGCAAGGCTGCGACAAGGACTAGGTGGCGGCGATGGTGAGCAAGAGAGAAGAGGTACGGTCCATAGATGAAACTCAACAGGTTGAAGATAGGTTTTAGTTTATATTTTTTCAGTTAAACTCTTATAAATTTTATATTTATACAAAAAACTTTTTAAAATTTTAGAGGGCAATGGGAAATTTTGTAAAATTTGAAGGGGTTGGAGATAGGTTTTAGTTTAGTTTATTTCACTTAAACCCTTATAAATTTTATATTTATCTATTTTTTTTTTAAACTTAGTGGGCAAATGAGAAATTTTCCAAAATTTGAAGAGCCATTGGAAAATTTCACAAAACTTGGGAGTACTCCCATCAATAATTAGTTTACTATTTGGGGAGAAATTAGAAGATGGGATAAATATTGGCAACCTTTTACGACACTATTTGGAAGACTTTAACATATTTGTGAATTTGGTTAATCACTTTGTGTTTATGTGGTGTCATGTAAGTTGCTATTGTGGACTGTTTTGTAGTCCAATTTTGAATGAGTACTAAGTAGTATTGGTGTATGTTTTTGTTTAATGTACCTGAATTCAAGGATTTTGTATTCGGATATTCTGACCCCAACAAGAATTTTTAACAAGAACAACTATTTTCAATGACACTTCTGTCATAAGTAATATATGTAACCCAAGACAAGACAAATCACAACGAAACTTTTGCCAATAGACAACTTTGTCAGAGAAAAATATATATTTCCCGATGAGTATGGTGACATTACTGATGACAAAAAATGTTATTTCCAGCAGGCTATTTTGGGCATCTGAAAAGTGTGATTTACGATGAATTGTAAGCTATAAGCTCGTGCGGAAAAATTTCCCCATGAGCCTTATGCCAACGACTCCCAATGGATAGTTTTTGTGGCAAAAAAAGGTTTCCCAATAGAAATTTGGGTTTTAATGATGAAAATTGGCCTGTAGAGAAAGGCCCATTTTCTAGTAATTATATTACACTAACATATATTATCAAATCTTATTTGAGATATAACTAGTTAGCTTTTACCTCAATCATATTATCTGTTTGTCACTATAGATGTTCTTCACAATGGAGCTAGTAGAATTGATGCAGGAGAGCCAGATTCAGACGATGTTGTGTTATGTAACTGCACAATGCAGGCTTTGGCATATCACGAACTAACGGATCGACGTAAAGGTGGGAAGTGATGGAGCTAGTTCCGTACGTGATTGGGGCAGTTTTGGGTGTGGTTCGGTGTTTTGGTCATAACTTTGGCTACAACTATCAGAATCGCGCGTTCAACCCCAATTCGGAAAGTTCATCTCGACAAACACATGGGGTCAAACAGATAGGCTCAGTAAATCTCATTTTCATGCCCAAATTCCACCTTTTTCCCTGACGAATCTTTGTTTTCGATGTTTTTTTTTTCCTATTTTTGTTAATAATTCAACTATCGAAATAAGGCATGATTTGATTTTGATTTTATCTAGGATTTTGGTTGCTTGTTTAGTTTGATTTGAATTTTAAATTTGAATAATTTAGGATTTTTGCTATTTTTGACAAAAATTCTGAATTTGTGAAGATTGTAGGGTTTAATGAAATTTCTTTGAATTTCGGAGGTATTTTCTAGGGTTTTCCTTGGTTCTTCTTTTGTTTTTCCTTGCGATCCTTGGTTTCGGCTAGCCCGAGGGATAATCACTACCCCACACAGTGTCAAGAATCCTTGTTGAACTTCTATATTATCTAATACTAAACACAAATACCCAAGGAATGACTTTTGACACACAACTTGACCAGACAACTTATCATCAAAGTACTTGATAACAATGGTAGATAGAGATGGACCTCTCATGTAAAATACTTGCACTAAAGAGAATATAGTCATTATACTAATAGTGTATTTCAACAATATGCTCTCTTGGTTGACCTATCAATGTGTAATAACACACCCAAACAATATAATATATGAGCATGCTATAACCGAGAAAACATCTAATGTTCATCTCTTATTTTGGCTAGTAAATTGTGAGAAGTTCACTCTAAGTCATGACAAGTTCAACATGTCAGGATCCAAACCATTCAGTTCTCTCATAGACATCTTAAATGACAATCTAAATGTCTTAAAAAATCAACTTTGTACAACTAATTATCTCATACTAGTAAACATCAATCAATGAAAAAAACCTCACATATGCGCTCATGAAATAAAGTAAACAAATGATGTTTCAAATTACCCAATGAGTAACATGGCTTTACATGGGGAACCCATCCAATTCACTGTAACCATGAGCAAGTTGATGCATGGGACCCTTGATGTCAACTACACAGGATTCATAATCATATGAAAGCCATATTAATGGTTACCTCTAATACTACAGATGTGATTGTTCATATATATGTTCTCAGTGAAAGGAACCAGATATAAATATATCACATCCAAAGTGACTTCATTTTACACAGTACTAGCTAGGTTTCTCCGTCAATCATGTACAACATTGATGCCCATTAATTATATCAAGTTGTCAACAAGACTACCAGCAACAAAATCAAGGTCATTCATTCGTTAATTAGGTGATGTTTTGCTCGAGTCTCAAAGCCTTGAGATGAATGAAAACAGTTCATTCCAATACCTGAAAAATCATGATCTATGTATGTAGTCTTCTACATCTAGCGAGCTGTGGTTAACCGAAAACAGCAAAAATGTTGATAAACTTGACCTTCCTATCCAAAGTCCAAATACACGTAACATCGAATTGTCGCAAATATAGCAGGGATCTGGAACCTCTTTAACTTATTTTGATTTGCAAATCTGAAACACTGTTCATAAAGACATATGCATGGTTGAGGATAACCAACGGAGTAGAGCATTAGTGCACCTGGTCATTTCTAGCTATCTCATTGACTCTGAATATATGTACTCTGGACCCGGCCTCACAACAATATCCATTACTCATAGGACTGCATCATGATCGTTGTTGACACTCACTACAAGTGAGCTCTGGAGGGTTCATGCAATCTTGGATTTTTAAAAGAAAGGATGCTCATTGGACCATTCCTTCCATTTGAATTTTAAAGAGAGTCAAACCTGAGAATATGTGGCCTTGATTTGAAGACCAATGGATGTATTATTGAGCTGCAAAAGAATAGTGGTAGGGTCCATGCAAAGGTGGTAACACTGCTAAGTGCATCAGGAGGAACAAAAGTCTTTTGTGTTCCCTGCTTGCGCATGATTGCAATTAGAAGAAATCAAATGCCCCACAAGGGAGTTAAAAGCTTCTTTTCTATCCATTTGCTTCGTGTCTTTTGAGGACAAATGAAAGGGGTTGAGATCAAAGCCCACATTCGCAACAATTAATTCACGATATACTCAAATCTAAACTTTTTGGTAAACAAAAGAGAATATATCTTTTCTAGCTCATGCCAACCATCATCTTCTATTGGATCACTTGTTTGTGTCAAGTATATGGCCTACCAATACCGATCATATAGTCCTCGATCATTTTGCATTGTGGTTCTGAATCAAATTCCTCTGAGCACGCAACTTGGAGATTCAATGGATCTTGCTTGTGCAATGGTTAATTTCTTGAACCCCACGGCCGCCCCGGCCACCTCCACCACATGGATCAGTTAAGTCCTTATCAAGCGAAATGATCGAGTACATCTTGTGGGGAGTACTATAGGAAATGCATGAATGACAAGTAGTACTTGGCAAACCAATTAAACACATTCCATTGTCTCATATTGATTCCGCAGCTAGGGAAAGATGTGCTTTGATCTGTGATCCAGAAGAGCCAGAACCTATCAGTCACATAAAATTAACAAGAGAAAGAAAGAGATCACTGGACGACCATATATATTTGGAGGGAATGTTCATTATTTAGATATTAGATACTTGCAGTATTTCCTCTAATTTAACAACATTAATTTGCCAAGATCTAATTATGCAATTAATTAGTCAAGGGAGTTATCTTTATATGATCATGTTAATTTGCGTGCTACTTATTTACAAGATTAACTATATTTTATATGTCAAAATTACTTCAAATTAATTACTATCACATATAATAATATTTCTCTAAATATATAATTAGGATGCTGATGATTTGAAAAGGCTAGGGCTCAATGTAGTTTTGCATTAAAAATATTATGAAAAATATTTGTTCCATCACTCGATCAATTAATCTCTCTAATATTCTTTGCTTTTGCTTTACATCCTGTTATACTCATCTTTCCTTTTTTATTGGACATGACATTTAACTTATTCTTGGTGTGGATTCCTATATATTATCTTTCCTTTTTTTAATTATCAAAACTTTATCGCAAATTTTCAGACCTCTCATTTATCAATTCATCTGCTAACTCGATGCATTACTTTTCTCGTATGTTATGTGGTATCTTCATGTGGATGAAAAATGAAATAATGTTGTACAACTCAATTAACTGGATTAACTATTTTTATAGCAAAGAAGGTGAAAGCTATCTACAGGGTTTAGAAAACCAGTTAATCTTGTCATCTTCACATTGCTATGTGAAAAAAACAATGTTATTTTAAAAAACAAATGGAATCACATTTGTTAGTTAAGGGTGTCGAAATCTTATTTTGATCATATATATTTTTTTAATATGGTACCTTGTTCTTCTTACATCTCTCTTCATTTTTCCCTCGTCCTTTATGGTATAGAAAATCTGAAATATTAAAAAGTAGATTTACTATTTTTGACGTGATTAGTAACAATTAAGTCATGTTGGTTCATGAAATATAAATATTATTTACCCCGGTGTGATTCAAAATTAAAACATATCTTCGAAAATAGTAGCACATCTATATGGACTTGTTTAGTTTTTTAATAAGTCCGAAAATCTATTGTTTGCATGGGATATATATAGATATATATAGGGTCGTGTTATAGTATGGTAGACGTAATTGTGTAAGTCTTGCATTTTAAGCTACTTGCGGTGTTTTAAGGAAATCCAACCGTATGGATAGAAAGAACATCGAAAAATAAGCTCAATGTCAATTTTCATACAATTTGGGAACTTGTGGGGTCTTCATCTTAAAGGGTGAAATTTTGAACTGGTAAGATTTTTATAAATTTTCATCCGTTAAGATGAAAACCCTACAAGTTCCCAAATTGTACGAAAATTTGCATGCTAGCTTATTTTTCGATGTTCTTTCCATCCATACGGTTGGAAATCCTTAAAACGCTGTACAAGTAGCCAAATGAGAGGTGACTTTAAATGAACAGTGTTCCTGTCGGCCTTATACAAACACTCACATATATATATATATATATATATATATGGGGCTGATAATATGTGGCCGGCCTTATCACTGTGCAAGTGCGGTCGCCTCGTTTTGGCCCACTTGCACAGTGTTTTGAGAAAATCCAACCGTATGGATGAAAAGAACATCGAAAAATAATCTGGCATATCAATTTTCATACAATTTTGGAACTTGTAGTGTCTTCATCTTAAATAGTGAAATTTTGAACCGATAAGATTTCTATAAATTTTCACCCGTTAAGATGAAGACCCTATAAGTTCTCAAATTGTATGAAAATTAACATGCAAGCTTATTTTCGATGTTCTTTCCATCGATACAGTTGGAAATCCTTAAAAAACTGTGCAAGTATCCAAATGGGAGGCGACCTAACTTGTACACTAATCCGACTATATCTATATATATATATATATATATATATATATATATATATATATATACAAACATGATACTATAAGGCCGGCTAGAACACTGTTTCAGTAAGGTCGCCTCCCATTTTGGCCCTTGGAGCAGGTTTTAAGGATTTCCAACCGTATGGATGAAAAGAATATCGAAAAATAAACTAACGTGTCAATTTTCATACAATTTGGGAACTTGTAGGGTCTTCATCTTAACGGGTGAAAATTTATAGAAATCCTATCGGTGCAAAATTTCACCCATTAAGATCAAGACCCTAGAAGTTCCCAAATTGTATGAAAATTGACATGCTAGTACGGTTAGATTTTCTCAAAACACTGTACAAGTGGGTCAAATGGAGGCGACTGCACTTGCACAGTGATAAGGCCGGTAGCATAGTATCATGCGCGTATATATATATATATATATATATATATATATATATATATATATATATATATATATTAATAAATGTGGACAAGCCACTAGAAAATTATCATTGGCATGATTAATTTGAACACTAAATTTTTTCTTATAAGAGAGAATTGGCTAACCAACTTTCTTTTTAAAGTTAGTGTTTGCATATACTACATTACCTAAATACTTTTGTGCACAATCATATCATGATGGATCTCGGAGGGGGCATATCTCTAATATATTTTGGAAAAAAAAAACAAATGAAATTTATACAATAATTTACATCATATAGAATAACATTGGGACTCATTGCAGAGAAGAAGGAAAAAATTTGAATATATATATATATATATATATACATACTAGATATAAAGGAAGGTAACAAAATAATTTTTATCTTTTAAATTTCTGTCCCCATGAGAAAATATAACATAACCATGTGTTTAATAAAAAATTTATTCTGATAAATTGTTGGAATCTAAATCTTATTTCTATGTGGTTAGATTCTAATTAATTAAATTCAAAACTTAAAAAAAAAACAAATAGATAAACCATATTTTATTTAAAAATGATAATAGGTTTACATTACTTGGTCAGATCGGAAATAAGATACATAGTTTGTGATTGCCCTACCCATCTACTAGCTACACACCCGATCCTCTTTCTATCTTAGGCTTGAAGTGGGTCCTCCCCAGAGGAATCTCCACCTTCATCAGCCCTCCTTGGCATGTCAGATGTGAATTACAGGCTTCATTTGCACAAGTTTCGCCACTGCCTCTAGCTTTGATCTTTTCGCCATTGGAGCTACAACCAACCAAGAGATGATGAGGAAAGAGATAACGTGTTGTTTATCCTGGAAACACCGTCTATTTCTCTCCCGCCAGATACTCTAGGTATTGCCATTACTGTGATGTCCCAACCTTCTCTTAGGGTATTGTCCACCCCCGAGGAAGTGCCCCTGGTGCACCATAACACCCAGAGATCTACCTCCCTAGTTCGAGACCCGAACAGTGTCCTGAAATGATTCCAAATGTGTCCCACATATGGGCAAGAGATGAGTATATAATGGACCGATTTATCCTCAAACTGGCACAGATAGCATCTAGTACGGTCCCCTCTACACTTCTTCTTGTGCAGGTTGTCGAGGGTGAGGATCCATTTTCCCTTGCCAGCTATGCAAATAGTTTCATCTTGAGAGGACACGGATGTTTCTAGAACCCCCGCTTGAGGTCGCTTCTTATATCCACATCGATTCGGAATCGGTAGCGTGATTTGACTATGAATACTCTGGTATTCATGAGTCCCCACTCTCTAGTGTCAGCTGCATCAAGGTTTGCGACGGGTTCTGCGAGTGATCGGATTATTATTTCAAGGCCCTCAACTTCCCTAGCCGTCAAGGGGCCCGGTTTAAGGAGCAGTTGACCACTTTAGATCCTAATCCTCACTCCCTCAACGGTAAGGTGCCTTGATATAGTTAACTCCTGCAATCAGGTGTACGAGTTCATTAGTGATTGCCCCTTCCACCAATTGTCTCTCCAAAAGTTAGTGTCGCTACCAAAGCCCGGTGCAACACGAATGTTAGCCAGGACTAGGGAGCCTTCCCGGCAAAGACTTTCCCTGAAAGTGGATGCGCGCCCCGGGGTCGGTCTGTGCTAGTCAATGTGGCCTCTCCTTGAGTATGCATCGTGGAAAATCTTCTGAAATATACCCGCTCGTCAGGTGAGAATCCTCCACCACCACTTTCCCAAAAGGGCTCTATTGAATGTTTGGAGGTTTAATATCCCCCATCCCCCATTATCTTTGGGCTTACAGATTCTCTCCCAATTGACTAAGTGGTAGCTTTGTGTCTCCTTGTCTATGCCCCTCCATAGGAAGTTCAGTTTGATTCCGTCAATCTTCTTGATCACCAACTCCGGGAGGCGAAAAGTCGCCATCCAATGGATCGGAATGGTTGATATCACTGAGTTTAACATTGTTAGGCTTCCCCCTAACGACAATAATTTCCCTTTCTAAGATGCCAACCTTCTGCTAATTTTTCAATTAGTGTGCTCCAATCCTCCTTCCTAGGATGATCACCCGATAGCAGGGCCCCCAAATACTTTATTAGGAGATTGGCTACTGCACAATTAAGCACTTGAGCAAACTCCTCAATGTTACAATCCATAAACTTGATCGGGATGATGATGCTCTTAGTGTAGTTAATCCTCAGCCCTGAAAAGCCCTTACATAGATAAAAAAAAATAGCTTCAAGATGTTGGCCTCGGCCAGTCCTCCCGTGCAGAAAACAAAGATATCATCGGCGTATTGCAACGTCGAGATAGTGTCTTCCAGATTATCACTAATGGGAATTCCATGGTAGATGTTGGATTGGATTACGCTTGAAAGCATCGTGGGGAGGACATCCATAGCCAAAACACATAATAGAGGGGATAGCGGGTCCCCTTGCCTTAGGCCCCTTTTGCTTTGAATGTATCCGATCGGTATGACATTGAGAAAGAATCACACTTTTGATGATAGGAGCAGGCATTCGATCCATCCCAATCATTTGGGTCTAAACCCCCAGGTCCGGAGAATGTCGATGTGGCATTCCCAGTCCACTGAGTCAAATGCCTTCTCCAGATCAATTCTGATCACGGTTCCATTTGTGTGACTTGTCTACATCTTGCGTATTTGCTCCTCTATCGCAATGATATTGTTATGGATCATTCACTCCTGTATGAAAGTCATTTGGGATTCCTCTACCAGTTCTCCTAATTACCCTTTTAGCCTATTTGCAAGGACTTTGGAGATGATTTTAACCGAACAGTTGATTAGGCTGATCAGCCTGTAATTATTAATGTTTTCTAGGGCCTTGTTCTTGGGAATAAGCAGGATATGAGCCCAATTTAGTCGCTCTATATCGGTTGTCCCATGGAAGAAATCATCAAAAAGTTTGAGCATGTCCTCCTTGATTATGTTCCACCCTTGCTGATAGAAGGTCACTGGGAAACCATTTCGCCCTAGCGCCTTATCTGCTCCAAGCTCACTGATTGCTCTTTTTATTTTGCCCTTGTCGAAGGTGTAAAGACCACCCCTGAATAATATGTATTTTTCCCGACTTAAATTTAAAATTTGAAGGGAAAAACGATGGAATTTGGGAATTTGGGGAAAACGGTGAAAGACACAATCCTTCGTGTCTACTTTATTTGGGAAAATGGTGTAAAGACACACTCCTTCGTGTCTACTTTATTTTGGGAAAACGATGGAATTTGGGAAAATAGTGTAAAGACACATTCCTTCGTATCTACTTTATTTGCCTGGAAGAATTGTTTGTATGTTATTGAACTATCACACGACCTGTGCTTCGATACTCCGGTAGGAGTGATGGAGATCGTGAACAGGTTGGCACCAGGATGCTCAGTTGTGATCGAGGATCACGAACTTACTGCCAACCTACACTTGATGGAGTTGCGAGACTATGACGTCATCCTCAGTATGGATTGGCTCTCCTCAGCTTACGCAGTATTGGACTGCAAACAGAAGAGAGTGCACTTTCGATTTCCAGATTTTGAAGGATCTATCTTCAAAGGCATCAAGGGTTATGCCTTAGCCCGGGAGATATCTGCTCTTCAGGCCTGGAAGCTGATCAACAGCGGTTGTATAGGTTTCTGGCCTTTATCACAGAGACAAAGGATGTCCAGTATACGGTGGCACAAATTTCAATAGTCTGTGACTTTCCTGATGTATTTCTATAGGATTTGCCAAGACTATCCCCAGAGAGGGAAGTGGAGTTTGCCATCGACTTGGCTCCAGGCATGGCATCCATATCTAGGGCCCCATACAGAATGGTACCTGCTAAGCTGAAGGAATTAAAGCAGCAACTAGAAGAACTTCTAGAGAAAGGCTTTATCCGGCCGAGCATGTCACCTTGGGGAGCCCTGGTACTATTCATCAAGAAGAAGGACGGATCTCTGAGATTGTGTATCGACTACCGAGAGCTTAATAAGGTGACGATCAAGAACAAGTATCCTCTACCGAGGATTGATAATCTGATGGAGCAAATACAGGGAGCGCAAGTGTTCTCCAAGATAGATATGAGATCTGGGTACCATTAGGTACGGATCCGGGGTGAGGATTTCCCGAAGAGTGCCTTTCATACTAGGTACGGGCACTATAAGTTTCTGGTGATGTTGTTTCGGCTTACTAATGTCCTAGCGGTGTTCATGGATCTGATGAACCGAATATTCCGACATTACTTGGAACGGTTTGTAGTCGTCTTCATCGACGACATCTTGATCTACTCGCTAAGCAAGAAGTTACACGCAAAGCACTTGAAGCTGGTGCTGGAGGCCTTGAGACATCATGAGCAATATGCCAAATTCTCCAAGTGTGACTTATGGCTGGACAGCGTGGCTTTCTTGGGGCACGTCATCAGCGGAGCTGGAGTCTCTATAGACCCCAAGAAAATAGAAGCAGTAGTAGATTGGAGAAGACCACCGTCAGAGAGATCGGGAGTTTTCTGGGACTAGCTGGCTACTACAGGAGGTTTGTAGAGGGGTTTTCTCGGTTGGCGGTAACCCCTAACCAGGCTGACTCGGAAGGGAGCTCCTTTTGTCTAGATGGAGGATTGTGAGCAGAGCTTTATAGAGCTGAAGAATCGACGGGTATCTGCACCTATCTTGGACTACCAGAAAGAATTGGTGCGGATACGTGATCTATAGCGATGCTTGCGAGACAGGCTTGAGTTGCGTTCTTATGTAAAATAGGCGAGTCATTGCCTACGCTTCACGACAATTGAAGTCACATAAAGAGAACTACCCCACACATGATCTAGAATTAGTAGCAGTCATCTTTGCCTTAAAGATTTGGCGTCATTTCCTCTACGGCGTACTATGTGAAGTGTACAAAGACCACAAACGTTTGAAATACATACTCATACAGAAAGAGTTGAATATGAGGCAGAGACACTGGCTAGAGCTGATTAAAGACTATGACCTCAGCATCCATTACGACCCGGGCAAGGCTAATGTGGTGGCTGATACACTGAGCAAAAAAGTCAACTACGGAGCTGTTGTCAATCTTACTAACCAGGTACCTCTTCTAGAGGAGATAAGAAGACTGGAGTTGGAGGTGATCGAGCCAAGCTCAGAGGTGAGCATAGCTAGATTGTGTCTACGACCCAACTAATTGGAGAGGATCAAGGAAGTCCAACTACAGGATGCTGAATTATTGATGTACTGGAACAAAATCCAACAGGGCATACAGCTGAATTTCGAGTACATGAGGATGGTATCCTGAGGCGCGAGGACAGAGTCTGTGTGTCCAACGTCCCTGAATTGCAGAGGGATATTTTGGAGGAAGCTCACTACTCAAGCTACACAATCTACCCTTAAGTCACCAAAATGTACAGGGGGCTGAAGACTACCTTCTGGTGGGTCAACATGAAGCGAGAGATAGACGAGTTTGTGTCCCATTGCCTTACCTGCCAGTGGGTGAAGGCAGAGCACAAGAAGCCAGCAAGATCTCTGCAACCCTTACCAATATAAGAGTGGAAGTGGGAACACATCACGATGGAATTCGTGAGTTGCTTGGCCCGGACTCAAAAGAGGCATGAAGTTGTGTGGATAATTGTCGACCGATTAACCAAGTCAGCACACTTCTTGCCTTTGAGGCCCAGGATGGGTCTGAAGAGATTGGCCAAGCTATGCATAGAGGAGATTGTCAACCGAGTGACCAAGTCGGCACACTTCTAGATTTGTCTCGGGATTCTAGAGGAGTCTACAAGCAGCTTTGGGTACCCGATTGGCGTTCAGCACCGCTTTTCATCCTCAGACCAATGGTCAATCAGAGAGGATGATCCAAATTCTAGAGGACATGCTGAGAGCATGTGCCCTTGATTTCACTGACTCGTAGGATGAGCATTTGGCAATGGCGGAGTTCGCCTAAAACAACAATTATCAGGAGAGCATTCAGATGGCGCCATATGAGGCCCTATATGGGCGACCGTGTCGATCTCCTATATTCTGGAACGATGTAGGAGAGCGGAGGTTTGAGGGTCCAGATATCGTATAGGCTGCAGAGGAAGAAGTAAAAATAATTAGGGAAAGACTGAAGACAGCTCAGAGTCGTCAAAAGAGCTATGCCGACAAACATCGCTCTGAGCTAGAGTTTCAGGTGGGCGATACAGTACTCCTAAAGGTACCACCCATGAAGGGTGTATTGAGATTTGAAAAGCATGGAAAGCTTAGCCCGTACTATATTTGACCTTTTGAGACACTGGAGCGAGTTGGAACAGTAGCATATCAATTGGCCCTACCTTTAGACTTGGCTCAGGTTCACATCGTTTAACATGTCTCCTTGTTGATGAAGTGCTTATCCGACTTATCTTATATCAGAGTATGAGCTAGTGGAACTCTAGCAGAATTTGTCTTATGAGTAGTGGCCAGTAGAAATCCATGACTATAAGGAACAACAGCTAAGAAATTGGGCTATTCCTTTGGTCAAGGTAAGATGGAACAACCACACTGGCAGTAAAGCCACCTGGGAATGCGAAGCCGACATGAAAAAGCGCTACCCGGATTTCTTTAAGTAATCCCTAATATTAGTTTAGGGGACTAAACTCCTATAAGAGGGAGGGGGAGGAGATTGTAAAGACCACCTCTGAATAAATATGTATTTTTCCCTAAAATCATAAATTGAAAATTTGAAGGGGAAAATGATGGAATCTGGGAATTTAAAATAAAGCCCACATAGCATATCTGTGTGGGCAATAGATGTGCGGCGGAATAAGCTTTCCGAAATGGGGTTGATTGCGCAATTCTGACACCCGTAGCCAAAGTTATGGCTGAAACACCGAACCACTTGCATTTAAGTAATTATGGAAGGATACTATGCAAGTAATTGTTAAATGGAGGATTTAATCACAAATAAATAATGTGGGGAATACTTATTGGGTTTAATTAAGGTATAATTAAATTTAATGAAACCCTAATCAAAGAATTAAACCCTAATTAATCGGGGTTAACAAAAGGGGGCATCAATTATTTTGTGGTACTGTTTGGATCCGGTTTTCCAGGATCCGGTCGGGAAAAAGAGACGATATTTATGGATCTCGATTCGGGCATTTAATTAACTCGTGAGGCTACAGGGTGACTGAATAATATTAAATATTATGTCACAGTTAAATACTATGATGACCTAGGGTTTATTTTAATGAAAATCAATTGAAAGCTTCAATTTCCCCATCTCCTTCGTTCTTCTCTTCTCTTTAACCTAAGCCCAACCGGTGCCCTTCTCCACCCCGAGCCCTCCTCTCCACACGCCGGCCGGCAGCTCCGAGCAGCCCCACTAGCGAGCAAGCCCGGCGACCCCTTTCCCACGCGTGGGCGGCTGCGCGTGGCCAAACCCGCCCCCAAGCCCATCTTCGACCGTCGACTGCAAGAGCATCCATAGCTTGCAGGCTCGCCCCACCTCTTGCCCACACCAGTTCTCCCTACGAGCGCCGCCTCTCCTTCCGACGCCACTGCATGCGATTCCCCTCCTACGCGCAACCGGCACAGATCCAGTGGCTCTCCTCCGCCCCTGTGCCTACTCCAGCGGCCAGCAGCTCTACTCCGACAAGCAACAGCCAAGGCAAGCTTGTTTTCCCCTTCTTTGACAAGAAAATCCTCAAGATCTGCGAGTTTGGGACTGCACATTGAGCGAGCCTACAGTTGTGCCTTTCCCTCCGGCAACCTCTCTCACCGTCTTTCTCTCTCCGCGGACCTACAGCCATGCCCCCACATGCACATGCAACCCTCTATTCCGGAGATTGATGCCATTCGTCTCTCCGGCAAGCAACCAAAACCTTGGGAATCAAGGTACATAGAGACCAAGAGTTTAATTACATGAGGTTAACATGAATTGGGAGTGGGTTGTAAGGGAAATCATGAATGATTTGGGTGTTCCATAGGATTCATGGAGATAACTAAGTGTATGGATTTGGAGTTGCTCAAAGTAATGCATGAATTGTATGAAGATGTGGGAACTAGGTTTGATTGATTAATAATTACCTATCATATGTATGATTGTACAATTTTCAGGAGCCGATAAATAGGGGAGATGTTGCAAGATTTTTCTTAGAATTCATACACCCTTAATTGATTTTTTAAATGCTTTCAAGCATGATGAATCTTAGAGGGATCATCACTTATTAATTTAATCTCTTTGTTAGAGATAATTATGGCTTCATGGATCTTCCTTCATTTAAAGAGTATGATTACAATAAAGCAATAGGACATTAACATATTCTAGGAGAATTTATGATCATTGAAGTTCATAGTAACTATTTAAGTAGTAGATTAGTAAATTAACTCATTAACACTTGTATTCATATATAGATATGAAGTATTTAAGTGTAAAGAAACTGAGATTTACAATCTATTTACTAGATCCTGGTTCGGGCGCGTGAGTCGCAACGAGGATTGGAAAATTGTTCTTTAAGCTAGGTATAGGCTCTCGCACGGAGGTTGTGAGTATTTCTTCCTCCCACCTTACTTGTGAGTCTTGTACTTATATCTCCTTGAGATGTTGCTTATATATATTTGAGTTGATTGTTTTCCTTAAATTTATGCCTTGGTTTGGCTTCCTATCTCTTTGAGATAGCAGTTGTTCATATATATTCGAGATGTTGGTGCCTTGGATATATACATGTATACATGTTTGTTAGGTATTCAGTACTGGCAGTCGCTTCTTGACGGGCATGATACTCATACACAGGCTCAGTCAGAGGGCGAGACTTTCTGATCATGTGTACATGATTACCTTGTTATTAGCGCTATCCAACTTAGGCCGAAGACAGTGTACTCTGCCTTGGTCGTGCCATGTTAGACTAGAACGGTATACTCTGCATTGACACGATAACGGCCACGTCATGTTATACCGTAGTATCATTTATATGCCTGAGATACAGTACATCTGTGATTTAATTTCACATTCTTGAGATATATTACTTGCTTGTGATTTTGTTTCACTTGCTCTATTTCTTACTTATGGCTTTTCGCCATATTTATTGTTTTATTAGCGATCCTACAAGGCCTGTTCTTTAGGCTCATACACTTGGTTGATCTTTTTCCGAGGTAACGACGATGAGTAGGATGGGGCATAGATGGGGACACATCGAGTAGCTGTCTCATGTTTATCATTTTTCTTTGAGGTCTGTGAACCTCGTGTTGTATTTGTGTGTGAGACTTATTATGTATTTGTATTGTTGTTCACTATTAGGGGTGACATATCTGGATCCTTATATGGGTTGTATATATAAACCCGGTTGTTGTACCTTTATTGTACTAAGTACTTTCATTGAGTTATGTAAACTCCCTTTAATTATATTTTCGTTGTTTTATCTCTAGATGTTATTTGTACAGAAACTCTGAGGCCTTGTGCCTAGATGGGACTCGTTCCTGTTTGAATGCTGCCGATCTGTTGACGTGCCTGGACCCGGGTTTGGGGCGTGACAAAAGGGCCCATCTAAGTAGTCGAGCACCACCTTTCTTTTTCATAGGAACAGTCGATTCCATGAGGTTTTATACCTCGTCCCCTGTTCCTGCTGAAGAGGTTGGTGAAGTGCCTGGAGATTGAGTCTGATATTTACCTTGAATTAGTAATAAATGCTCCTTTATGCTGGATTTGCTTTATCTAGTTGACATTCTTTCTTTGATTGCCGACCGTGTGGAAGAACTATGTGTTCTGATCCCCAGGCTGTAGCCAATTGACCTGGGACCGTTGTCTCCAATACGCTTCTTCCTTACATATCTAAAATATCATATTTTTAAATATAATATGTGTGAGAATCTTTATAGTTTCCATGAAAGAAATATTAGCTTAGTTGTTGTTTTTTTTTTTTAACAAGATAAGAGCTAGTACAAGCTAATTAAATAAAACTAAAAAACTACAATAAATAGACAATGGTCTTCAGAAGTGCAGCCCAGCTGCGTACACTAATTCCTCAATCCATCTGGGTCGATCCTCTCCTTTGGGGTACAGAGATAACATGGGGTTCCTTCTTGCATGGCAGGCTAATATATCAGCTATAAAGTTTAGGTCTCTTGGACAGTATCGCAATTCCATCATTGGTTGTAACATCATAAGTTGTTTGATATGGTTTATATTCCTCTAATATTGTCCACCAACATTAGATACTTCATGTTTGATCAGCTGTATTGCTTGTAGACAATCTGAAAACACTTTATCTGGCTCCAGATACTTGGCTCTGCAATGTTCCAAGGTAGTGATAATAGCTTGAAGTTCTGCTTGAAGACTTGAATCAGCTAACTCTGCTGCGCATCCCGCCATTAGAATTAAGCTTTGGCCCTTGATAATCACCAAACCTATACCACAAAAAGAAGAGTCATCAGTCAAAGATGCATCACACATAATTGTAATATTATGACTGTAAACAGAATTACTCAGATATTCCCTAATTTGGCCTCTAAACTTTCCAAAATATTCCTGAGTAATAGCAAGAGCCTGGATGAATATCTGCACAGGTGTGTGTTCCTATTGTTAATGACAGGATTACATCTGGCTTTCCAGATATACCATGCACAAGTGGCCACCAATGCTTTATCGTTGCCTGATTCACCACTAGATAAGATCTAATCACCGGTCAGAAAATTTTCCAAGAGATTAATATCTAAACCAATGTAATTGGATACCGAATCCCAACATTGTCTAGTTGTTCTGCAAAGACACATAACATGTCTCATAGTCTCATTTGCTAGCCCACAAGAGGGACATAAAGTTTGGGGTCCAATGCCCATACAATATAAGTGCTCATATGTGGGAAGCTTGCCATGCATTGTTCTCCATATAAAGATTTTAAGTCTTGGGGCTACTAAGGGCTTCCAAATTTTGTGCCATCCGTGCCAAATGTATGCCTCTGAGGTATGATCCTGATTCAAGGAATCATAGACCTCTCTGGCAATATTAATAGATGACCTTGAGGAGAAAAAAACCCAATGTTTGCTATTATCTACATCATATGAAATTTTGCTCAATCTGTTCCAATATAGGGACTGACCAAAAAAGGTTATAATATCAGGGTAATGTAATTTGTTTCCATTCAAAAAATCCTCAATGGTCAAACTTTCAAAAGATTGTTGCATATTAATGAAGTAGGCTTAAGGGATATTGGTATATCAAACATCCATGGATTATTCAAAAAACAGGTATTCATAGGACTGCAAGCAGTAATCAAAAAGTTTGACCTAATAGAAAAAAGTAGTCTTACAAAGCATTTTATAAAACCATGATGCAGGCCCCAAGTTAGGAATATTTCAAGGATTGAGTTTACCATATTTTAAAAGAACAGTCTTCACCCATATTTTGTTATCTTATTTAAAAGGACAAAGATGTTTTTGGTCATAAGTGCAGTTTGGGTATTTCTCAGATTCCTAATTCCCAATCCTCCCTCAGATTTTGCAAGTGTAGTAATGTTCCAGTTTATAGAGTTAAAAATGCCACCAACAGTGGCTCTACCCAAAAGGAATTTCCAAGACAACTTGGAAATTTGATCCATCATAGAGACAGGAACAAGATAGCATGACATAGGATATATAGGAATAGACATCAATGAAGAATTAACCAGAACAATTCTGCCAGCTAAAGATATAGAAGAAGGGTTCCATGCATCAAAGCTATTATTTGTCCTTGTAATTAAAGGTTGCCAATGGTTGATAGGTATTCTTTTGGGGGGAGACTAAGACTCCCAAGTATTTAAAAGGGTATGTACCAGCTTTCATATCAAGAATACCTTCAACGGAAGACTTTATTTTCCTATTAAACCAAGTAGGGAAGTGGATGATGGATTTCAACAAGTTGACCTTTTGTCCTGTGAGTTTGCTATAAATGTCTAAGCATAACCTACAATTGCTGGTAACTGATCTAGAGGCTCTAGTAACAATGAGGGCATCATCAACAAACAGTAAATGGTTAAAGTTGCATTATAGTCTGTTATCAAAACCTAGTATAAGATTTAAGTACATAACATGATTAAGGATAGCAGTTAGGTTTTGAGAGACCAGAAGGAACAGATCAGGGGATAGAGGATCCCCCTGTATGATGCCCCTACTATTATGAATCCATCCATTGGGCTGGCCATTCACTAGAAAAGAAAAGCTAGTTGATGAAATACATGACTTGACCCAATATATCCAAATTTTAGGGAAATTCATAGCATTTAGTGTGACAAGGATGGTATTCCACTCTAGGGAATCATAAGCCGTTTCGATATCTAATTTTAGAATCATCTTAAGGAGGGATTGGGAATCTTGCTACAGAGAATGCACTATCACTTAAATTGTAATTATGTTGTAAGAGTCGTCATGTTTACGGCCTGATTAAAACCGCTAATTATTCCTCTAATTATGCTAGTGATTAAATTCCTTGCATATATTAATATGAAGTATTAATGGGGTTTAAATGTAAAAGGGCTTTTCTTGAGCTTAAGGAGATGGGGACCTAGAAGAAATAATTGATGAATAGAGGGTCTAAATATTACAAAGAATTGGACTTGAGTGAAAAGTAACTTCTCTCTCTCTCTCTCTCTCTCTCTCTCTCTCTCTCTCTCTATATATATATATATATATATATATATATATCTATCTATATATATATATATATATAAATTATATATATGAGTAAGGATGGGCCCACATGTAAACCAAAATAGATTTCAAAAGAAATCAAAGAGAGAAAGTGATAAGAAAATGGATGGCTTAAGTTGGAATAGCTCAATGGCTAGGATTAGTTTAGAGAACATAAATCAAACAATGGAGAGATGGTGCTCGTTGATCTTGATAACAAATTAATTGAAACCGTACATGAGTATAGCATAGATGGTTAGGATTTTAAGTGGAAATAATGGTTGACACCTCACGACTAAAACTCACGTGAGCTATACTATTGGGTTAATTAAATGGAGAAGTTGTGCATGGTTAGGAATCAACGGTCACGAGTTTTTTTTTCTCGTTTTGAAGCAATGGCTGAGATGATGCATGTCTACTCGTTGAGAGGGAATAAAAGCGCGTGAAAGCATGTCAATAGTAACCGGTGTAATCGGCCGTTCATCCAGAGCACATGAGATGGACCCGAGGCAAGTTCAACGGCCAGCGTTATTCTTCTCCCTTCTCACTGTTTGGCGTTGACGTGAATCTGAGATGGGATTCGATCCCCCGTGCTGCCGCGATCGACGCTGGGCAAAAGGAAAGGAGGGCAATGCCTCGTCTCATCAAGGTCCTGTGACATCGAAGCCCTCGCCTCACCTCTCGTTCCATAAGGGCTTAAGCCCTTCTTATCTTCACTGTCTCCTCCCTAGTTGAGAGAGTTAGCTGAGCTAAAGAGAGAAGAGAAGACGTTCGACCTTACTCGAGCCTTCCACGACGAAGAGGTTCAGTGGAGAAATGGGAACATCCTCACATCGCACAAAAAGAGAAAGGAGTTGTTAAGGCTAGAGCGACCACCGGAGACATTCACGAGCCTGGAGGTTTTCGTGAGTACAATAGAAGGATCCTTGAACTCCGGCAACAAGGGCCTGCGGAATTTCCGAGTGTTTGGGTTACTAAGGTTTGTTTTATTCATCTTAGATTATACTTGTATTTAAATTTATAGAAGGATAATGTTATGGTTTGGGAACATGGAGATAATACTGAGCTCTTGTGGCATGTATTATGGGCTAAAGGAGATGTTTGATAAGTGTAGTCACTTAGATCTAGGAAGTTGATTATATAAATATTGGTTAAACTCTTTTGATGGCTACCAAATGATGGGATTATGAAACTTGCATTATACATGAATGACTAGAGAGAGAATCTAAGGGTTAACTTCAAACTTAAGAGGATAATATGCAGGAAGAGAGATGGCATGAAGTGTTAGCATGACATTAAGTATAATTTGTGAGGAGTTAGATGCATTCCTGTAGCTACTAAGCTTCATTGTGAAAGTAACAAAGATGAGAGGCTTTCTGCGCATGCATGCAAGGTTACATAGGTATTTAGAATTATTATTTTTAACGGTGAGACAAAATGTAAGTTATATGGGTCAGGGAGGAAAGCATTTAAGTTCATTCGAAATGCCACGGTGGTAAACTAATCACAATACAAAGATGAGGTGTTGAACCAAGAGGAGATCAAACTTCTATACCTCTGAAATAAATAACCAAGGTCTCAGTTGCATTATATATATATATATATATATATATATATATATATATATATATATATACAGGTACATGAAAGCGAAGAGGATAAAGAGAAAATGAGTGGGCAACAGTGGATTATAGCTAGTGCCCTGGTGAAATGTTTAATAAACCATTAATGGGGAATATGGTGGTTAATATGATTTTGATGGTTAATATGAGACTGATGATAACTAGGAGTTGTTTGGGTTCATCTCACTATAGTTGGGCTTACATCCATTAATGGGTTACGACCCACATCAAGTAAGGATTTAAAATGGGTTGTGAGTGTAATAGTTGAGAAACCGGTTATGGCTTGGTTTAGTAATCCATGTTAAGTTAATAAGATGCGCACTATTGGTAGACACATTAATTATTTATTATGCGCCCGACAATGCACTGAGTATGTATCTATATACCAGATCCCAACGTAAAGCGGGGAGACACGTCCGGGAGAGCACGTACTGACGGATAAAGTCTAGATCAGGTAAGTGTCTTTACCTAGAATCCTTTATATTTGGATGTTATACATCATTGATGTTTGATTCTTGCATATACATACTTCTCTGAGTTGTTGGACATCTATTTCCTTGTTTGTTGAATCCTTAACTCGTGTATGTATACTTTCTTGGTTGTATGATTGTTTTCATTCCATATGTGTTATTCTTGTGGATTCTTCCGCCCAGTGCAGTGGAGCGTGTGGCTCCTATTGACATTCAGGGCCGGTGGACGCCCTGTTCGTTTGATTTCTTGTCAGGGGGATGATACTCTGGCTGTCCTGTATGCCCATCAGTGTGACAATACGTTGGCGGTGTATGTACATGTATGAGTAGTAGTGTTACCTTCCTTTTAAGTCCGCAACAACCTAGTGGGTCGACATCGGCGTAGGCTGATGACTGCAAGGGGGATGACGACATGTTAGTAGGTTTTTCGTTTACTCATCTTGAGCTGACGTGACAGTGGTCTGGGGTTGGGAGTCCCTACTATTGATAGGTTTTCATTGGGGTGGGTGCGAGACTCCTGTTGATCTGGATCAGTATGGGTTGTAGTACGCGCATTGATTGGCTTAGTCATGTGTTTGTTTTGATTTGCTTTTGTTTAACTTATCATATTATATTGTGAGATGACTTGATTTATTCCCTTTAGGGTACTTACTGGGCTTTCCTTCCGAAAGCTCATACACTTGTGGATTCTTTTTTCAGATCCCGAGGAGTAAGACGCGGGCCGTAGGTATGGCGCATGGGACTTGCGAGGATTTGCTAGGATTGTTGAGGTCGTTTACCTCTTCTGTTCTTGTGTGTGAGGGCATGTTATCATAGGTTCCCTTGTAGGAACTATGTACGTTAAGATTCTAGGGTCTGTGTGCCCTTAAACTTTACTTCCATGGTGTACTCTTTTGTGAGACATATTTATGTTATGTCTACTTTTATTCCGCTGTGCATATTTTATGTGTTATTGCTGATCATCGAGGCTTTGTATCCGGGCAAGGCCAGTTCCTGTTCGGGTACGGCCAGTTTATCACGTGCCCGTGGGCCCGGGATTTTGGGGTCGGGGCGTGACAGATTAAGGTGGTATCAGAGACAAGTGGATAAAATGACACCCTAGTTGCCCTAGTGATTTAGTCAAATAGGAATGATTGAGAGTCAGGTTGGGTAGACTAGGTTGTTCATGAATTGAACTGATAGTGTTGTTGTATGGCTGCCGAACATGTTCGATTAAGAGAGTTCGCGAGAGGTGAAGGTAACCCAGGAGGGCTCCATCCCACAGAGGCCAGAACAGTACCCGCTGGATCTGCAGCTAACCGACACATACAGGACTCCTATGGACTCATACCCTTCCTTTATGACCGGATGTTGGGATTGACCCAGAGGTTAAGGTAGTACATACAAAGGATAGCCCAGAATAAAATGACCCGATCTTGGAGAACGAGGGCGAAGGAAGGCCACGACCAAAGCTTCGAGCTCGGAAATTCCCTAGATACTCTAATTCGTTTTACGTCTCTCCGACAAGAGGACCACTGCCTAAGGGGAAGGAATGGATCAGGTACGACCACTGTGGGGGATCCCGCCATGAGCCGACTATGACCAGTGGTGTAGCGGAGTGGTGCAGTCGCTGTAGGGGCATCAGATACTGGGTTACGGATCGTAAATGTTCCCCTTATAGATGCCCCCAGTGTAGTAGCAAGATCATCACACGAATAGTTGTCCGGAGGACCATATAAGGAGGCCCAGGCCGGTAGGCAATACGCGGGAGTACCATCGGAGTCTGTCCTCTATGATGGGACGTGGAACAGAAGTTCCACAAACTTAGGAGAGGGACCCTGAGAGACCCATTAAGCCGCCCCACCTCGTTAGCAAATCGCTTTGTCTACAGTGCAGCCGGTATGGCTACTATGCATACCATTGCCTATACCCCTGTGGCCTTTGTGGTGGTACACACTACTATACAGTATAGTACCCTACAAACCTATCTGGACCCAGCAGGGGTAGGAGGCCTCAGTTCATGAGACAAGGCAGATGTCCCGAGGGAAGGCCACTGCCTTGATGGATCTATAGACTAGGGATTGTATATGTACTTTGGTTATCTGGAGTCAGTTAACCTCCAGAGTTGTTGTAGTAGTTAGGACATCTAGCTTGGATGTATTCACTAACTACTTATGTATGAATTTGGTGTTGAAATTATGCTAAATGTTACATTTGTTATTTGCATTATGAATATTGCTTCTTTTGTTATGTCTAGATAATACAATGCGTGGAGGAGATAGGCGAGGGCGACCCCGACGTTCGAAAATACCTCCACCCCGAGAGAAGACACCTCCACCCCATGAGGAGGATATGGGGCAAGAATCGCCTACTCATTCCGATAATGAAGGACCCCAAATGGCTGGTCCTGATCAAGAAAGAGGAGTACCCCATATCTCTATGCTTGACTTGATAAGAGAAGTGGTGGGTCTGGTGCGAGATCAGAGGCAACAATAGCAGCAACCCCCACCCCCAGCAGCAGATAGTAGCAGGGGCACAATTAGAGAGGTTCAGAGGAGAATCCCACCTCCATTCAAGGGAGCTACCGAACCCCAAGCAGTAGAACTGTGGGTTCGAGAATTAGAGAGATCATTCGAAGCTTACCAGACTATTGAAACTGACAAGGTAAGGATCGCCGCTTTCCTACTACAATGAAGTGTTAAAGACTGGTAACAAGGAGAAGTCTGACTCAGAGGTGGACCACCAGTTACTTGGGAACATTTCCAAGTGACGTTCTACGCCAAGTACCTCATATGAGTTGTGTGTCAGCACTCCGATTGGAGCTGCTAGAATAGTGAACAAGATGACGCCGACGTGCACTATTATGATTGAGGGACGCGAGCTGCTGGCAAATCTGCATGTGATGCATTTACAGGATTATGATGTGATTCTTGGGATGTATTGCCTCTTGTCCGTGTACGGGTAGTTGATTACCATAGGAAGAGAGTCCATTTCAGGATTCCAGAGATCGAGGAATTCACATTTTGTGGAAGCAAGGGCTACGCTCTGGTCAGAGAGATTTCGACAATATAGGCTCGAAAGCAGCTTGATGAAGGGTGCATAGGGTACTTGCCTCTATCTCTGAGGCAAAGATGAGGACTGGCCTCACAGTTGCAGACATTCTGATTGTGGATAGGTTTCCAGACGTATTTTCAGAGGATCTACTAGGGCTACCTCCGGAGCGGGAGTTGGAGTTTGCTATTGACTTGGTTCCTGGAACGACTCTAGTGTCTAGGGCCCTATATAGGATAGTGCCCGCGGAGCTAAGGGAACTGAAGAAACAGCTAGAAGAATTATTGGAGAATGATTTCATCCGCCCGAGCATGTCACCTGTGGGAGCTTCGGTATTGCTTGTCAAGAAGAAGGATGGGTCTCTTAGACTATGCATCGACTATCGAGAGCTGAACAAGGTGACGATCAAGAACAAGTACCCATTGCCGAAGATTAATGATCTTGTGGATCAGTTACAAGGAGCTCAAGTGTTCTCTAAGATTGATTTGAGATCTGGGTACCACCAGGTACAGATTAGAGGGGAGGACATCTTGAAGAGTGCCTTTCGGACTTGTTATATGCACTACGAGTTCCTGGTAATGCCGTTTGGGCTTACCAACGCCCCGACAGTATTCATGGACAGAGTGTTCAGGCGATATCTGGATCAATTCGTAGTTGTCTTCATTGATGACATTTTGATTTACTCACGCAGTCGCAAGGAACACATGAAGCAGTTGAAGATAGTACTGGATGCCTTGAGGCGACATCAGTTATACGCCAAGTTCTCCAAGTACGAGTTTTGGCTGAACAACGTGGCTTTCTTGGGACATGTTATCAACGGAGACGGAGTGTCCGTAGATCCCAAGAAAGTGGAGGCAGTAGTAGATTGCAGGAGACCGACCACCGTCATTGAGATTTGGAGTTTCTTAGGACTAGGCGGGTACTACAGGAGGTTTGTAAAGGGCTTCTCCCGATTATCAGTACCCCTGACGAGATTGACCAGGAAGGGAGCTTAGTATGTTTGGATTGATGCATGTAAGAGGAGCTTCGGATCTGTGTGCCCTTAAACTTTACTTCTGCGCTGTACTCTTCTGTGAGACATATTTATGTTATGTCTACTTTTATTCCGCTGTGCATATTTTATGTGCAATTACTGATCATCAAGGCTTTGTATTCAGGCAGGGCCCATCCCTGTTCGGGTATAACCTATTTGTCGAGTGCCGGTGGGCCTAGGATTTTGGGGTTGGGGCGTGACATATGTTATCAAAGGTTGATCTACCAACAAGGAAAACTGATTGTTCAGGTCCAATGAGGCAACTAATCACACCTTTCAATCTATTAGCCATTAATTTGGAGGTGATCTTATAAGCAACATTGCATAGTGAGATGGGTCTGAAATCTTAGACTCTATTAGGATCATCTTTCTTAGTTATCAATGTAACATAAGTTCTTCCCCAAGGAGTAGGAAGGCAAGCATTTTGGAAGAAGTGTTTAACAGCTAGTAGAAGAGGTTCTTTAACAATTTCCCAATAGAAGATGTAAAATTCAACATTGAAACCATATGGACAAGGGCTTTTCCCTTTGGGCATGGATTTGAGAGTTTGATAAATCTCAGTACTGGAAACAGGTTTGACTAAGGACTCTCTATTTACATTAGACAATGTAGGTAAATCATTTGGTAAGCTTAGGGCTAAATCCTCTGGAGAAGCATTGCTAGTGGATGTCCAGAGCTTACCATAGAATTCAGAGAAAGCTTGACCTCTCTTTGACTGGTCAGTATGGAGAATACCCTGTTCATCAATTATAGCAAATATTTTATTCTTATGTCCCCTTATTTTAGCTTGTGTATGAAAAAAGCTTGTATTGTAATCTCCATGTTTTAACCACAATAATTTTGCTCTTTGGGCCCAACGAATAGAATTCTGTCTAAGAAGAGCAGAATGCTTATTGTATAGTCCCCTTAGGGCCAAACTATTGAGGTTAGAATAGTCAAGGTTGGACTCAAGGTTTTCAATGAAGGTAATTTCTTTTGTTTTCGTAATGTCCTTATCAATTGGGGTTAGGTCATTTGACTTCAATTTGGAAAGCTGAAATTTGGTTCTAGATACAAAGTGAGTGAAAGCATGCATGGGAGAAGCCACTGTCCTACTGTTCCATGTACTACAAACAAGATGATGACAATTTTCATGCTCAAACTGGTAATTTTCAAAACGAAAAACTCTTTGTTTGTAATGTGAGAAAAACTTAGTAGACAAGAACATAGGGGAGTGATCAGAGGATACTCTCGGTAGATGCTTATTATAGTAATATTCAAAATTTGACAACCAAACATGATTGGCCAAGACACGATCAAGTCTGGCCCATCTCCTGACTAGGCCAAGTTTGTTGTTACACCAAGTAAAATTTGATCCACAAAAACCCAAATCATATAGTTTATTGGAAGACACAAATTCATTAAAAAGTTTGAATTTTGCAGAATAATAATCAAAACGACCCATGTGCTCTTGAGTATTGAGGATTGTATTAAAGTCACCCATTAAGATCCAGGGTAAATCGAGAGAGGAAAAAACATTTAAGTCCAACCAAAGGGATTTTTGGAATATTTTGGGAATTGTTAACCACAGAAAGAATCTATTCTTTGGGTATAGTAGATGAAACAATCAAGTGTAAAGAAAATCTAGAGAGAACAATAGGAGTTACCCTACCCAACCCTTGTTTCTAAAGGGTGATGATTCCTCCAGACATGCCTTGATCTGGGATGATGGCCCAATCCCAAAATTTATTTAATTTATTGCACAGGCTGACTGCTCGAGTTGCATTAGCGCGGGTCTCTACTAAACACACCATATCAGGCTGAAGGTTCCTCATGATAGTTTTGATTCTGTTGATTGTCCTGGGATTTGAAGAACCCCTACAATTCCAGCAAATTACATTAAGAGAATTCATAATGAAACTTAGTTGAAAAGGAGATAAGTTAGGAAATCCTCATCAGGATGATTTTAAGTCATCTCAGCCGGAGCATCCACACGACCCTTCTTATGGCTTGTGGAGTCCTTGAGTTTGCTCCTTCTTGCTAGAGCTTCCAGTTTTGTATCCTTTTGGATTTGCATTAACGAGGTATCATCATCAAAGAGTTTATGATGCTGGTGTTCTTCATTTACTGCCTCCACCATTGGTTTGATCATTGATTGCTTGTTGTTGCTTTGACTTGACAACCTGGGTGACCCGTTCCACCAAACGGGAGTGAGCATCCACTGGAACAGTTTGACCCTTGTGATGTGTTGTCTCCATTGGATTTTGCTCTGCTAGGTCTGTCCAATGACGTGATGAGATCAATCTCTAGTCTGACATCTGCATCAAGAGCCTTCTCAGGGGGAGGTGGTATCACAGGTAACGGTAACTTATCTGTCCCTTTTGAGGAGGAGGATGCAACGGTATGGTCTCCTACTCTACGAGGAAGAGGGATGATGGCTTTGCCCTTACTTTGAACTGTTGATTGTGGAATAAGGTCTCGATTAGGGTTATCAATTGAGGGCCAATATGAGCTTAGTTAACAAGAAAAGATTAATCAAAAGTAGGATGAACGGTGGCATAGACAAGAAAAGGGCCATTTCATGATCACCCATGCACCATCAAATGAAAAAATGAATATAATTGCAGGGGAGCTTGCATTGTGTTGCATGCTCTGCTTTCTCTCCTAGAAATATTCATCCTCCTTAATTTGTTGGTTAAAGCTGTCCCTGCAATGAGATAATAGTCACAACTTGATTAATTGAACATATGTGGGTCTCTCTCTCTCTCTATATATATAGGCTATCTTCTCTAATTACTTTAGACGTTTAGATTAATGTGATATGAAGTGTTAATCTATCATGATTAACAAAATTTATTAAGTCAATAGATGGTTACTGCAGAGCACAAACTAAATTCTAATAAAATCAAATTAAAATGTTTGGATTATGCTACATGGGCAAAAACAGAATAGAGGAGTGAAATGATAAATTATAGACATTGAGAGTTACTCACAGAGAACAGTGACAGAGAAAATTTTTTTGCTTTTCTTTCATCTTTCCCTTATCATATAAGAATCTCACTTGTTTTCTTCCATTTGGAACTTAACTGATTGGCACAAACAATACACCACATCATTTCATTTCATTCAAGAATGGAAGGTGAAAATGACAAAAGGAAAAAGTGAACACTTTTTCAAAATGTTCATTCTTGATTGATGATTGAAAAGCAAGTAAAATTCCAAACCAAATGTGGAATCTATCAAGAGGTGTTCAATGTTCACGGCTTGATAGTGTGTTGGGGATGGTCTATCATGGAAAACCACCAAATATTCTTGGAAGCCAATAAGTCAAGAGTCAAGTGCTTCTCTCTCTCTTCTTTTTTTTTTTCCTTTTTTTTTTTTTTACTTTGTTTTATTTGAATCTTGATGTTGTTGTGTTTTGTTGTATTGTTGTTCTTATTGTGTGATTGGAGTTAAAGAGTGGGGCAGGGACTTGGGAGAAGCTAATGGCCACAAATAGTGCTTCACTTTTGGGATGGAATAGGACAATTGATTTGTTCCTCAGATTACATTCATGGTCTCTCTCTCTCTCTCTCGTTGTCGCTATTTATTGTTTCCTTTTCAAGTTTGTGTTCTGGCCGGTGTAGTTGCAGAAACGCTTTATAGCATTCATTGTCCGAAAAATAATAAATAAAATTTTTAAATTTTGTTAATCTTGTAGTTTATCAAAAAATTTCAGTAAACACTACTTTTAAATTTTACCAATTAAATTATGTGTTTCTAATTTAATTGTTTACTTTTTAAATTTTACCGATTAAGTTATGAATTTCTAATTTAGTTACAATATAATAAATACCACACCCTGTTTACCATCATTTGACATTACGTAATGTACCATGTTTATCACATTAGTCTAACAAACATATAAATTATCTTTGGGATGATTATATTGTAGATCCAAAAAACAGTTGAATATGAGTAACCATTCAAATAGACAACTAGTAAAATTGTTCCGTAATGGATGTAACAGGTCAACAGTTGTAAAAAAAAAAAAAAAACAATAATTCCTGAATAAAAGCCTAATGCCTTGATTAACTTCATCAATCCGTTTTCTTTTTCTATTGACCACTTGTGCACAATACTAATACACTTCTATCATATACTTCCTGCTTTTAATTTTTAAAATTTATCATGCATTAGTGGCTTCTCCACATTCATCAAAGAAAGATTATTATGGATTAATAATTAATGAAATTCCAGAAAATCATCATAAATAGGTTACCGGGAAGTAGATAAAAATAATTATTAAAATATAATCAAATAATTTGTGAAAGCAAGCATATAATTAAGTGTCCCCAGTATTCCCTTGACTCAATTGTTCTCGAAAGAGAAGAAATCTTTGTACACAGACAGACTGATCTAAGAAAAAAAAAAAACAAACAAAAAAACCAGGGTTTGCATTCTTCAGAACATAACATATGTTTACTAATGATAATTTAATTGATGATACTAGGGCATTGTGAACATATACATAATATATATCAACTAAAATTGAAACAAAGTTAACATCTATCCATAAAGAAACACTCTTGTATGACAGATAAGGGGAGTTCAATAAAGGATGTCAGACAGAAAGGCTGAAGTATCAGGCAATATCGCTCTTCCATACCTTCTCTTGAACAAAATGCACCATAACTGAACCATTTCCTCTGAGAAGAAGTCATTTTCTTGTATCTAAAGCATGGTAGCTTTCATATCTACAGATCAAGTCAGTGTTGCACCAAAGCTTAGTTAAGTATTTGATTCGGTGTCAGAATCTCTAACATGGCTTTGCATTAGAGGGCTTGTGTGCTCTACACCTGTTGAAGAAACTGTGGACGATGATGATGAAGCGGGCACCGCATGAGGCAATGTGGGTTGTCTCTCTGAGTGACTCTTGAAACTGTCTGTGCTTAGAGGAGGGCGCCGTGGGGGTTGCGGGGGTTGAGGATGCACTTGACCAGCATCAGCTAATCTCTTGAGGAGGTTCAAAACCATGGGAAGAAATCTTGATGATAATGCAAGAATACCTGAGACCTGTATTGGGATTGATAGGAAATAGAAAATCAAATCATTGAATTTCAATTAAGCTGATGCGAATCCAAGATAGCAGTTCCCCTCATTCATTAAATCTAAAGAAGAACTACAAATCATTTCAGGGAAACCTCTTCCATTAGAAGAATAAATGAAGTTAATAGTTATAATAATCATAAAAGGGGGAAAAAAAAGAACCCTATTATCAGCTTCTCAACCTACAAGAAAATATGACTAGTGAACTTACAGCACCATGGCGGAATTCTCCATTTACATCAAGCTGAACCCAAAGCGCTTTGGAAAGCAAGTAAAGAACAAAGAGCACAATTAGATACAAAGGGTTCCTGAGTATCAACAAAGAACAAACAAAATTGGAATAGATCAAAACATGGAATTTATCTTAGAAACTCATTGGAATAGAAGCGAGGATTTTTTAAATTTTTAGCAGAAATTTTGAGCAGTGGGGCTACCTTAAAAGTGCCATAAACTCATTGAAACCGAGAACTGCAATTGCCACAATTGCCCATGGAGGAGGCAACCAACTGTTACTGCGTCGATGAGCTTCCTGAAATGAAGATAGGGGATTGTGACATTAGCACTTTCTTTTTTAATAAAAAAATGAAATGCAACATGTAAATTATAATTGTGTGAGTTGTTTGTTTCATACTAGGACTAAATAAAAAATCATTGACTAAAGCAGGAAACTTCAATAATGTAAAGATCATCCTGCAAAGGCAAATCCTTTCCAACAATTGTGGGTTAAACCATTTTTTCATTTACTCAAGTTTATATTGTAGGACAATAAAACACTAGATTGGGTTCCAAAGGCATAGATGATCAGAGAACCTTCTTCCGTATTGTGACAAAGGTAACTTGCCTTCCAAATTAAAGAGTTAAAAGTTATAAAAGTAGTTTTTGTTAAAATCGAATGAAACATGTTAATATAATTGTGGGAGTTGCTGGTTTCATAGTGACCTAAATAAATAATCACTTTCATAGAGACCTAAATAAATAATCACTGAAAAAATGCAGACCTTCAAGAATGTAATGACCATCCTGCCAAGGCATACCCCTTCCAACAATTGTGGGTTAAACCGTTTTTTCATTTACTCGGGTAAAGTTTATATTCTAGAGCCATAAAACACTAAATTCGCCCACAAAGGCATAGATGATCAGAGATACTCCTTTCATATTGTGACATACGTAACTTGCCTTCCAAATTAAAGACTTATAACAAGCCATTGAGAACTCCGGAGTAGTAATCTGTATGAAAAGCTGTTTTTTTTTAAAGACAATATTGTTATCAAAACCAAAATAGAGAAAAAGAAAAAAATAAATAATCCAGGAAAAATAATAATAGATGTGTACACCACATTATCCATGTGTGTAGAATTCTTAACTTACTATTAGCTACTATTTGAAAAATAAAGAGAAGGGCTTTGAAGAAATTTCAGATACTAAGAAAATTAAAAAAGAAAAACATAAAAAACACAGGATGCATTAGAAAACTTCAATTTGGACATATTGCAAGAAATTAATTCCTATTCTTTGGGGACAATGCCATATAATGGAGATTCATGACCACAAATATAGGTACTGACAACATTGTCCATATCAACAGACCCAATCAATTAGAGCTTTGCTAGATCAAAACAAAGAGAAGAAACACAATAAATATTGATAATCAAAATATTGGGATAATGTGGCAGAAAATCTAACTGCCATGTCCAGCATATCCTAATAGACCAAGGACATTTTTTTACAAATTTTGAGCTGGAGAAATCTTTCTGAACATAACAGTTGTTGAGTATATCCTTCGTAAATGACTGAAAATTAGGATCTTATCACTGAAATGAGAGGCATCTCGACCACTATGCAACCAGAAATTTCTAGGAAGATCATAAATTTCAGTTTCTTAAGAGTTTACATTGACCCATTTCATACAATGAATTTCCTGAGTTAAGTGGAAGTTTATGTTCAAACATAAGTTTGAATGAATTTATGTGTGGATGTGTCCATAATGTGTATGTTCAATAGACATTGATGGACCATCCAGAATGCAGATATGATACAATACATCAAAATATCGGCTTATATTGATTTTGAACTGTGATATCTGACACCCACATCATTGCAAACAAATTACAGCATACAGAATGGATTGACATGTTGATAGATGATCATGAAATCTGCAATTTGGGATTGTGTCTTGTTCAGAGAACTTATTATGCTTGTATATGAAGATTCAAATGATAAAACCTCACTCTTCTTTTTGATGGACAGTTAACTAATTTCGAAGTTGTTTCAAAAGGCTTGTCCTGTAATCTGAATATGATTTTTGAAAGAAAATTCAGTATAAAGTCACAGAGTCAAAAAGGCAAATCCGACAAAATAGATAGAAATCTAGACAATGAATATATCCATGAGCTTTGCAATACAAAAGAAAACTACATAATCAACAGCAAAGGATGAAAGCTGATAAAGATAATATTTAGAAACTGAAACCTAAATACAAATATTGGATAATACAATACAAGACATGATTAAGAAACAATTAATAAAGCATGCAAACCTGTGCTGATATTGCTTGGGTAACAGAATACTCGGTTTCTGTTTTGAATTGCCTCCACAAAGACTTGCACTGCACTGGTGTAATCAATGTATTCCTTGGAGGAATCTTATGGAAACAAACATCAGATATTTAGTTTCTCAAGTATTTCCTTCTTGCACCATCAAATACATATATAAATAGTACCTCTTCCCATGTGCTCGAAGCAAGTGGATCTGTAGAAGTCTCAATACTTCTAGCTTGGACAACTGGAACATCTATAAGTGTTGATTTGAGAATATGCTCAACTTTATCTGGTTTTTCATCTAAACGTATAGCCACCAATACAGATAAAAGCTCTAATGCCTGCATCATAACCATAAACTTTCAGAGACGTCAAATACTCGCAAAGAAAAGGGGTATGCATAAGTTTCAAAAATGAACAAAGAAAACTAAGCATATCAAGAGAGAACCGCAGCACGGGCTTGCTTCGTGATCGTCCTAATATCTTCCTTCCCTGTCCACACTCTTGGCATAGAATCAGTATCATGGCTGAATACACTTGAAAACCTGCAAGCATCCAAGCATTTTGATTTTAGAAACCATAAGGATGAAGGATATGACAAACCTAGTGGTAGTAATAAATACCGATCCTTCATACGAATCAAAGCTTTCCCAGCTTCTTCTCTTGCTTTCTTTTCAATGAAACCCCTTGCATAGTCCTTCAAATTTTCCAGCATCTTATCAGATACGGAATGCTCCAATTCGAAGCTGGATAGGGAAGCTGAAAACCCCAACAGAGCATTTTCAGTCTCACGCTTATAAAGTTTTCTTATAGATGCCCATGTATCTTGCCCAGCAGCATCAAATAGTGATTCCACAGGTTCAGTAAGTGCATCAGTTAGTTGCTGCTATAAAAAGTAAAAATTGTCAAGTCAGTCTTGTTACAATATCAACCAAGTTTTAAATATAATAGTCAGGTTTCCAAATGGAACATGGAATACCTCATATTCAGTTTTTAGTTCTTCCAGTTTTGCACTGCGAACAGAATTTGCATGAGCTTCAATATCACGGCGAAGCTTCTCCCGAACTTTAGAAGTATCCCAGTCAGCCTGCTTGATAGTAATATCTAAAGTGGAAGATGTGTGTCAGATAACTCTGCTCTAAATCCAATCCAAGGATAACTATAAGTGGAAGATGTGTGTCAGATAACTCTGGTCTAAATCCAATCCAAGGATAACTATATGAGATCATAACAGTTAAAACTCTTTTCAGAATTGGTTAGTCTCAGTATTATTAAAAGCAGCTGCATCTGGTGCTTTTCGACAAGTGACTACCTAGGCTTTGAGCAATAACCATCGTAATTCTAATCACATACACACACACACACACACACACACACACACACACACACTCATGCATCAGGAAAGTAGGAGATTAGAATGATAATAAGAAAAATTAAAATACTTATAACAATAGTGATACCCGTAATCGTGCTCTTGACAAGTCTTCTACTAGTACCAATGATAACAGCGATGCTAAATGGTCATCATAGTGGTGGAAGCAAATATGTATCTAATTGGTATGGCAATTAATATATTTCAATCTTGGTTAGCTTTTGGTAATATAATGGTTCTAGAGCAATATTAATACTCCCTTTATATTACAGAATAGTGCTAAAGATCAATTTATGATTGTGTCGGCATTGGGTGCCTAGCAGCTAAAGTGCAATTAATCACCTCAAAGGCAAAAAGTGTGCTTGGATTGTAGTTTGTCAATTAATACTTACCAATAAATAGTTAATTAACAGCAAATGCACTATGTTTGTAATCCAACTTATTAAAATTTATTATGGCAATGTTTGGTTGGGGTGGCTGAAGATGGGGAAGCCATTAAAAAATATAAGACGGCAAAAAAAGGCAAAAAAAGTGGTAGGCGAGGCCCAAGGTAAATCTTTTGCCAATTTGTACCAAAAGTTAGAAACGCGAGAAAGGAAAAAAGAAATGTACAAGATAGCACGGCTAAGAAATAAAAAGGGCAAGGACCTGAACCAAGTTAAGTGTATTAAGGATGAGTCTCAACATATCTTGATAGAAGATAAAGAAATCTCTACTTTCATCACCTATTCAATGCAAGTCGTGAGATAACTTTACAGATCTTTATGCATCAGCGATAAAGAGGAATCTTGACCTAGTGTTATCAAGGAGGCACTGAAAAAGATGAAGGTTGGGAAAGCCTGGGTCCGGATGGTATCCTAATTAAAGTTTGGAAGTGTCTTGGAAAAGCAGGGTATCATGGTTAACCAAACTTTTCAACTCTATTCTATGAAGTGGAAATATGCCAAATGATTAAAAAAGGAGCATTTTAGTTCCTATATATAAGAATAAGAGGCATTCAAAATTGCACCAATTGTCGTGGCATTAAGTTAATGAGCCACACGATGAAACTCTGGAAAAGGATAATAAAGCATCGACTTAAGAATATTAAGAGGATATCAGAAAACCAATTTGGCTTTATGCCAGGTAGATCTATAACACAAGCCATTTTTTGATAAGGCGCCTCATACATATCTACAGAAAGAAGAAGAAGAAGAAGGATCTCCATATGGTTTTCACGATCTAGAGAAAGCATATGACAGAGAACCGAGATAAATTCTTTGGGGGGCATTGGAGAAGAAAAACATTCATATTAAATATATAAAGATTATTAAAGATGTGTATGAAGGAGCAGTTACGAGTGTAAGAACAGGGGAAGAGGTACGAAGGAGTTTTCTATAACAGTGGGTCTAAATCAAAGATCTCATTCTATGGTGTATGTTGTTCACGAATGATATTGTTCTACTTGATAAGACTAAAAATGGAGTTAATCATAAGTTAGAATTGTGGAGAAACACACTTGAAAGTAGAGACTTTAGGTTTAGACTAAGTAGAAGTAAAATAGAATATATGCACTGTAATTTTAGTTTAAACAGGAGAGATGGAAGGGAAGCGAAACAAAATGGGATGGTATTTCGTAAGTGTAATTATTTTAAGTACCTAGGTTTCATTTTTCAGAATGATGGAATGATAGATGAAGATGTAACCTATATAATCCAAACAGGATGGCCGAAATGGAGAAGTGTCATAAGTGTGTTATGTAGTAAGAAGATGCCTTACAAAGTGAAGGGAAAGTTCTATAAAAATGACAGTTAGACTAACCATGCTATATAGGAGTAAGTGTTGGGGCAACTAAATTTCAACATATTCATAAGATAAATGTGGCAGAAATGAGAATATTAAGATGGATGGATGGTCATATAAGACTAAACAAGATTAGAAATTAACACATTCGACAGAAGGTTTGTGTTGGACCAATTGAAGATAGAATAAGAGAATGTCGTTTAATTTGGTTTGGACATGTGTGTCGTAGACTCCAAGTGTCCCGATTCAAAAATGTGATAGTTTAGTAATAGAAGGTAAGATAGAAAGAGGTAGGCGTACGATTATGGAGATAGATAGTATCTAAGGACCTACGTGTATTAGATATTGAGTCTGATCTTACCTTTGACAGAGAGATATAAAGACAGAGAATCCATATAGCCAACCCCATCTAGTATGGAAGTTGTTGTTTTGTTGTTGTAGTGTTTGGCTGGGATGGGAATAAATGGGCCTAAGTTGGGTTTGGGGTTTGTGTGTTTGAATTTGTTTTAGAGAAAAACTTTTAAATAAAATTAATCAAAATTTGATTATAATTAAATACTAATTATAAATAAATTTATATTTTTAATTAATAATAATTACTCATGTAACAATTTTAAAATTTTAATTTATTAAAATAAATCTTGTTAAAAACTCAAGCACTAATCCCCATTTTTGGTGCTTGGTTGGAGGTTACATGTGATAACATGGGTTATCCCTGAACCAATCCCACCTATATGAAATAAAATCAAAGTCAAACTCATTATTTCTTGTAAAAATTACAAAACCCAAACTCAATATTTCTAACAACCCCCAAAAGTTAGAACCGCCGCAAAGAACAAGAGAAAAATTCAAACATACATAATCATAAACTAATCACCCAAAGCCACGAAAGTGGTGAAGTCATTAAGAAGTTAGAAGCCAATTCATAGGGAGAAAGTAATCCTCAATTAATATTCTCATGGCAATTGGAATTGCTTTGTTCAAGAAATTAAACAACTTTATATACTTGAAGTCATTTTCAATGTCTTACCTGTAAATTAAGCAATTAATCAAACATAGCTTAGTAGATGAATGACTATTTTAAGCTTTTAGAATATGTTTTATGTTTGACTTTGTTTACTTGCTTTAACATTTTATAGAAAACCTTCTTCAATAACACTAAATGAATAATATTCTCTAATAATTCTTTATAATTTTTTAAAGTATCCTTGTGTGGTAAACCAGGCAGTAGTTTGTATATCTTGGCAACAGCTAGGTGACTAGGGTTCCCGTCACCTGAACATTTGATATCAAAAGTTATGAATAGACCAATTGGTGTTGCACATTGATATCATTATCATAGTTTTAAAATCATTCCAGTAATATTATCAGCCTAAGAAAATAATTGATTCAGCATTTATGAACTTAATTCCTATCTAGAACAAAAAATAAGTGCACCCTAGAACATAAAAGGTTACAGAAAACATGCTTGACCGAGTCAACTCATGACTCAACCAGGCCACCTAATTTGGGGCACTTTTCCAAGTACAAATTCAGACCTGACATGGAACATCTCAAGAAAGTACCTGGGTTAATTTGAGTAAGCTGAGTTTTCAAAAGACTCTGAATTGTTCACATTTGTTCAAAACTGTTGTCACTATATTTGTTAAACCAAAAACTCCTAGAATCTTCAAATCAACCCCTAGAGTCTCAAATCCTCGCAGCTAACATTGTCCTTGGTTTTTCCATATCTTCAAAAAAAAAAAAGAAAAAAAAAAGAAATACTACTTCAGAATTTAAATATCAAGAACTGCAAGCTTATCATAGCTTCATGGTAAACAAAATGCACTCACAAAAATAGATATTATTACTTTTTTGTTTCCTGAAAATAAAATAAATTTAATAGAAATTGCTCTAAAGCAAAGCTACATGATAAAGTAGAAGTGATTCGTAGTGGAAGAAGATGATAATGCTAAGACGAGCAATTTTAACAATTCACTATGACTAAAATTGTCTGAAGAAACTAGTACATATTCTTCAAGTTTGATGGAATTTAAAGGGAGAAATTACCAATACATCCTTGATCAAATTCAAGCATAGACAATCGGGAACACTCACGAACAGATACTGCAAAACCTTTCCCATTCTGTAATGCCTGCTCAAGGTCATTCTTGAATGCATTGAGAGCTTTGGTACGTAGATGTCCAAGCATTGCTTGAAAAGCAGGATGAAAAAGCTACGAAGAAAAGCCAGACAAGATGAGATGTTAGTTGATAAATTGCACGGGCAAGTAATAAATGAATACAAGAATACAAATGGATACTTATGCAAGTATGTAATCCTTTCTTGAAAGCAACAGAGAGAATAGACAATCCAGATCCTCAATGTTTATTATTCCATAAAGGTACAGTTTAAGAATTTCAACTTTCAAATATATTAAGCTGAAGTCTTTTTTTAAGGAAGATTACATAGAAAGCATACAAAAGGCAACCACCGTAGAAAAAATCTAGTATAGGATAAACATTTCAAGGTCATTCAACAAACACCATATCACAAGTCAACCACAAGGAGACAATAACCAATGAAATTAAACTCTACTGGTCACTAGAAAACTTGCACTTATGGAGAATCACCACAAGATGGCCATTTTTAAGCTTCAAACAATGCATATAGCTATGTAATGTGGAAACACTCATAGGGTACTCAAGATAAATTGATGTTCCAATGGACTAACACCATAAGCAGTTCAATTATCAGTTTAAATAATATTTCAGTTTATCACTACATGATTTCATTGTCCATATTTATTTCAGTTAAAAGCTCTAAAATCAGAAATTAATCCCTATGATCGAAGTTATATACTCTATAACATTCTGTTGGGGCACAGCACAACATAGAATAAAACAAAAAGCAGAGAACGTACAGCCCCTATGTAAGCTTCAATTTGTTAATACAACATCAACATGTACCTATTCTAATATATAGACTGCCCCTAAGGAAGGTGTCATTTAATATTCTCATCTCCAATACCAAATTTCAAAATGAAGTTCTAAAAATGTAGTATCTAGATGTTGAACACTACTACAACATGAATCTATCCTAACATTTGCAATATATTTTTACACAAATTTCATGTTGTGTATCATTCGATATTTGAAAATGGCTGGGAGGGTGTACTGTCAATGTTGCTCATTGGCAAGCTGAACATCAGATTTTAGCCGAGGATATAGCCCTATGGATATGGGTGAGTGGTTGGACATAGATTATGAGGAAAATGGGCATAGTTGAACTTGAAAGAGGTGCGAAGTGGGTGGTCTTGGTGTCTAAGGGATGAGGGTGCAGCTCATGGGCAGAAGACTAGAGTATGGTGGTGGTTGTTTGGTCTTGCCGTCTCAGTCCAGGCTCTAAGAAGGAAAATATATCTGATAGGAGAAGCAAATATGACAGAATAGAGGATAATGGCCAAGGAGCAGTTAAAGGTAACAGTGATAGAGGGAAAATGTTGACAAAACATGAAAAACAAGAAAAGATGATAAAATGGCTTGTTTTAACTGGGTTTCGTTTCCTTGAAAATAAGAAAGATGGCAGTTTGGAGTTTGAAATGTAAAGAGGAAGCATTAATACTTGACTTATGTTTTACACCCAATACCAAAACTCTCAAGTGAGAGGTTGTGCTTTCGAAGTCAAAGATCACAAGACAACAGATATATCCAGGAGAACTTAGTAGATCTTGGGACTTTAGGACCTGTACAAGGAAGTAGAAAACATGTGCTGATTTTCCCACCATGTTCTTCTATCTATCCAAAGAATAGATAACCACAACAGACACCCTCAACACCTATCTAGACGATAGTGATTGAAAGAACATAATTCTAATCCAAATAATTGCTTGTCATCACTATCCATTAGGCATCAAGCACTCTGATCATCCACTCAGTTGACATGTTGATCTTGATATTGAGAGTGTTTTCTTGTTTGTTGAACTTTTCTCAGAACCAGGATATTTACCTTCAAGACAACAATCCATCAACTAGTAAAGAAACAGACAAAAATAACTGATCCAGCCATCAAGATCATTTCTACTTCCTTTGTTCCTATTTTTCATACTCCCAAATTAAGGATGAGAGTCATTGGCCCTGTTCAATGCAAACGAAACACATGTTATCTGGGCTAAATTCAAACCAAAAGTTTATGTTCATAGGATGAGAGGCCTAGTCTTTTATATTGAAATTAAAATTTCTCAAATAACCGATGAGGGGCTATTTGTTAATCTAATACGCCCTTGATACGCGTTAGCATTTTAGCTAGCTGCATTGCAAACAAACTAACCAAGCTAGCTCAAATACCATGTTAAATGTAAACTAAACACATGTTAATTTGGCTCGATTAAACAAAAAGTTTAGGCTAATAGGATAAGAGACCAAGACTTATATATTCAAATCTAAATTTATCAAATTAGCCAATGTTAGACTATTAGTTAATCTAATAGGACAGACAATTTATATTAGAAATTTAGACCACACTAGAATCATACTTGATTATCATAACCTATAGCAAGTAATTAACATGAGATACATTATGCTCCCCAAAATAGATCATAAGTGTCACCAATGGAACTTTTTAAAAATAGTCATCTGTAGAAATACTTCATAGCAGTTTGGCAGTTTCTATGTCTGAGCCAATAAGTTACAATCTTAGAACTATGACATACTCTAAAGTCATTCTCAAAATTTGTCTCTAGGAACCTTAAATCACAAATCCTTCTAGAAACTTCAACTTCTGATTAAAACCAATATTTTTGTCTAATATTTATCTATTGTTGGCTCAAATATGCAAGATTCACAAGTTTAGAAATGTTACATGTAAAATGCATTTTCCTTCCGCACTGGAAGTATAAAAGTTAATCAGTGAACTAATATGAGTATCTTAAAAAACCACAAAGTTTTCAATCAACATCCTTCTAAGAATACACCATTCCAAATGCAGGTCCACTTCTTTCATCTTCCTGTACCAGATAAATGGTATCAGATAAGGTCGGCTATATGGATTCTCTGTCTCTATATCTCTTTGTCAAAAACAAGATTCAGCTCAATATCTAATATACATAGGTCTTTAGACGCTCTCTTTCCACGTAATACTAGTCTTACCTCTACCCGTCTTTTTATCTTCTATTACTAAACTATCACATTTACGAACCAGGGCACGTGGGGATCTATGACGAACGTGTCCAAACCATCTTAAATGCCTTTCACTTATTTTATCTTCAATTGGTGCAACATGCACCTTTTGTTTGATGTGTTCATTTCTAATCATATCCAATCTTATATGACCACTTATCCACCTTAACATCCTCGTTTCTGCCACATTCATCTTATGAATATGTTGAACTTTCATTTCTTTTCTTTTGATGTTTAGGATCATAATCTAGAAACCCAAATGCTTTTGACAACAGTCTAATTAAAGATTGCTGATAGCTATAGATCTTGTATTTAGAAACAGTGTGGCAATATATCTTACAAATATTTCATGTCAAGACATAAAAGAAGAAAGCATGTATAACACTGGCTCACATGTAAGGCTCTAGATTTCAATTGTTGCCTTTTCGCATTCCTGACACCTTCATCGAAATAAGCAGCTTCAGCATCATACCTATAAGAAAGGAATAGCAAACAAGTTTATGTGATATTGTATTTCCGGAGATACATGAAACATTTTATTAACTTTATCCTAGATACCTGACTTGTTTTATTTTTTATAGCATAGTTAAAATCTTAAATCCTTATTCTATCTTCCATAGTATTGATAGGTTTTTTAACTAGCATCCTTCAAGTTAATCAGTAAAAAGTTTGAGAACTATTTCATAATTGGAGGTACATCAAGATTGTAAAAGTAGAAGAGACTGAATTATATGTTTATGGTGTTTAAAGAGGTAAACACCATATAGTGATTGCCATGGTCCATATTTTTAGGTTTCATAAATTTGAGAAAAACTATAGGAACAAAAGTGATCCTTCACACCTTATGCTAGAATTTAACTCTAGTTTAACTAGAGTTTATAATTAAGATTCCAGGGAGGTTTCTGCACACATAGTGAAAATTCCACTAAGCCATATAAATAAAAAGAATTCATGGAGTTATATTCAGATACGAAATACAAAAGATTTTGGAGTGACATACCACCCCACACCCCCACCCCCCGACACACACACACACACACACACAAAAAAAAAAAAAGGGTGCTCCTATCAATAATAAAATGGGATAAGAACTTGCACTCAACTATATAGCTAGAATTGGACTTCTAGATCGGTTTTACCTTTCAATCATCACTCCTCAATTTGGAAATATCATTCACAATAAATAACAATATTTAGCAAGTCATCGTTCAACCATGTCTTGAGGACTTTGCCGAAATCAATTAGGACTTTGCAAGCCTGTCAACATAGTTGTTAAATCATACCAAAAGATATAATATGAGAGATCTATCGAATACAGATTTTACAAAAAGAAATAGTAGCCACCCAGCTATAATTTAATTCATGGCCAAACCTGACCCAGGTCCCTTGGATGGTCGAAATTGGTCAAATCGATCCAGAAAATTTCAAAACTTAAATATAATTTCAAGAGTTTAGTAGGCATTCATCAAATTTCTCACTTGGTCTATTGGATAAATAAAAGAATCCGACAGTACCAAAAGTAATCTACAAACCTAGGATGCACCAAATACTCCAGGAATATTAGCTGAGAACTGCAAAAATAATGTCTGAAACTTTGACATTTCATGAGTTCAATAAATCACTTATAGTGAGTCAAATTAAATTGATAGAAATGATGTCTGGTCCTATCAACCAAATTACAGACAGAACAGTAGCAAATCTTGGAAGAGTGCAAGTACGCCAAATTTTATTAAATGAAATACTAATTCATCCCAGACAATTAGCACGGCTTCAGCAATTAAAGGAATATCTTTAAACCATACATGTAAGTGTTACATCAGAATAATAGATTTATGGTTCCTGAATAGGTAATCCTATCACTTTAATGAAGATATTCAAAAAGCGTGATTAGAAAAGAACTCACTCAGAGAGATAAGAATCAAGGATGACCCCAAGTTTTTTCCCAAATTCTGGCACTGCGCCGTATTGAACAGCCTCTTCCAATTTTAACCAATCCTGTACACATCCCATGGATATTGTAGTTATTTTAGAATTCTTATCATGTAACCTTCAACTCAAGTAAAGAAAATAACAGAAAACCAGCCCGTAATTACCTCATCAGAAGTCATATGGCTTAGTTTCTCATTTGCAATTTCTTCACACCGAACAGTTGCAACCATCACCTAGAAATTGTAGTACAGAAATTACAAGTGAGAAAAATTCAAAACTTCCAAGTAGAAAACATTAAATTTCCCTGTACCTTGTGAGCAGGAAGATCAAGATCCTTGTTTTCCCTAATAACTTTCCAAATCTCCTGTGCACTAACTGAAAATGCTGAAGCAGGAACAACACCACGTCTATCACCTGCAAGACCTCCTGGGGCAATTGAATTGAAGAAACGTTTTCTAAGTTGTGCAACCTGCCCAAGAAATTAAATTAGGGAATCCGCAACAATACTCACTAGTGATTTATAAGAAGCTATCAAACGAAATGGTAAACAAGAAAAAGATTAACTATTGATTTTTGTGGGAAAGGCACAAGGCCTAGCCATGACTGGAACTCAACACAAACAAACAGGATTGCTCTCTCATCATTCATGCATAGTCTACATAGCTCAATACAATAATAAGTACAGCAATTCTGACAACTAGAAAATGTATCATCAAAATACCTGCTGTTTGAATTGCTCCTCCTTTTCTTCGTAGCTCGACAAAGCGGTGACCTCAACCTTTACATAGAACATAGAAGTGTAACTTTATTTCAAATCAAATCATTAACATTCAGATATAGTCCTAACACATGTATAGTTGTTGCATTAAACAACTCACATTGAAAAATTCACCAAGTTTGCTGTTTTTGTGGGCCTGTGGCTTGGAAACAGTATCCCAAATCTACAGATAATGATGTTGTCATAATATTTTCAGCAAAATAAGAGAATAAAAGGCACAGATTAGTTATAGGAAATGAACAACCCACCTTTTGAAGATCCTCCCTTAAAACAGGCTCTAAACGTTCCAATGGAGTCTAAAGTAAATATAACAAATAACAGACCAAACATAGTTATGAGATGTTAAGAAGACAGTAAAAGAGATGTTAAAGAAATTACAGCTATCACTAAAGGAGGCTAGTTAAGACCTTTGTCTTGTCACGGATCACAAATAGTAAAGTTGTCTTGCGAGGACTGAACAAACGCATCATGACCTGCACTTCAACAGAAATATTATCAGAACTAGGGCCAAACTTTTATGCTTTTAAACAATCTAAAAATAATAAACACCTGAAAAACAGTCTTGAGAAGAGGCCTATTAGCAGCCTGCTCTCGCCCAATATCATGACACCACCTAGATGAATCATGTTTAAACAAACAAGCAGATATTTTTAGAAATTAGCAAATCATAATCAATCCCCCAAAGTTCGAGGCACTGTTTGGACACTAAATATAAAAACATTGACTCACATATTGATCAGAACAATATCGGAAACTGCCAAAGCAAAAAGCGCACTTTGCTTCTCAAAAGTAGTATCATCCTGAAATTGAGCAAATATCATATATCCAACTAAAATTGTAGAGGCACAAGCATTTATTCAATCAATTCCAACAAAAAGTAAACTGTTCCCTACCATAAACCAATAACAGTCAATTCTTTATCAATGATTAAATCAAATACAAGAAAAATTAATCAAATAAATAAAGGAGCAGAATGTGCCTTCATCTTTTAATTTAATACATAAATTAGATGAGTAATTGAGCAAAATTCATATAAAACTTTCCAAACTAAAATTAGAAAGATAATCAACCAAAAACTGGTGTAGAAGGAATGGTGTGGGAAGAGAATGCAACTCAACAGCAATAACCTTGATTACCTTTTTAAAGATAAAACTATCAAGTGACCGGAAAAAAAAATGATATATCTATTCATATGTCCATTGATTCAATTTAAAAAGATTTTGGGTCTTGAATGTGAACTAGGATAAGTGAAACCAAGTGGGGTGGTAGTATTTAAGCGTAACCATTTTAAGTATCTAGGTTCTATTTTTTAGGATGATGGGATGATAGATGAAGATGTAATCCATAGAATTAAAACAGGATGACTAAAATGGAGAAATGTCACGGGTGTGTTCTATTATAAGAAAGTGCCTAACAAAGTGAAGGGAAAGTTCTATAGAACTGCAATTAAACTAGTCATGTAATACGAGAGCGAATGTTGGGCAACTAAACTTCAACATATTCATAAGATGAATGCGGCAGAAATGAGGATGTTAAGGTGGATGGGTGGTCAAATGAGATTGGAGCATATTAGAAATGAATACATCTAACAGGAGATGTATGTTGCACCAATTGAAGATAAAATAAGAGAAAGGCGTTTAAGATGGTTTAGACATTTGTGCCATAGACGCCCAGGTGCCCTGGTTCGAGAATATAATAGTTTAGTAATATAAAGTAAAAAGAAAGGTAAGAGTAGGTCTAGGATTACGTGAAAAGAGATAGTGTTTAAGGACTATATATTTAGATATTGAGTCGGATCTTGCCTTTGACAGAGGAATATAGAGACAGAGAATCCATATAGCCGACCTTATCCAATATAGAATTAAGGCTTAGTTGTTGTTGTTGTTGTTGAATGTGAACTAGGGTCTTAGAGGCTAGTTATTTTTCCTTTATTTGAGTAACTAAGTGGGTTTGTTACATTTAAGGGCTAATGGTTGCAGGTAACTTCAGTTGGTGTGAGTTATTATTTTCAATTGTTTGGTTGATGATACATAGTTGAGTTATGTAACTCAAACTTGCCATATTTCATTAAGATGAAGTAACGTAGATGCATCATTTTGCTTAGAATTACCTTTCATTTTAATATTACAATACAATAATAGTCAATACATTATTAATTTTATAAAATAAATCAAACATAAAGCAAGCTAATTTATTTATTCAAATATTTTATTTATTAAATATATCATTTTTGTAAAAATAATAACAAAATAAAGGATTTTGCATATATAACCTCACAAAAAGGCCCTAATTACATATATAGGCCAGCAAATATCATTGCATACATAGCCCCTTAAATCAATGTAAGTAGCATCCTCCATTGTAGCCACCAATAATGCAACATCCCCTATTCTTTTTAAATCAAACTCTAATTAGACCTTTCTCAGAAGCTAACCACTTTTTCTAGGATGAAAATGGCTCGCTCATACTGACTACCTCTCAAGGCAAGGCAAGCCCTAACTTCTACACTAACTCTAGGAATTTCTCACCAATATTCCATCAAACTTCCCAATCTTCAAGGTCTCTCATGTCATTTTTGGTCCTCAATATGGTCCTTTCCTTCCCATTGTCAACACTAACCCTTAACCATAAAGACATCTTCCCACAAATAATTCCTCTTCAGGTATAAAATTACATTGTATTGTATTGATCCAGCCCAGCTGAGAGGGATATTCTGTAGCCACTCAAGGATTTAGGGATGCTAGTTAAAACTTGAGCCCTGCAACCAAAATTTGGATGATTACTCCTAGTGTTATAATTTTATCTTAATTTCTACAATTTTTTCAACTTAGTTTTTTGTTATAATTCAGAAGTTTCACAAAGCATGCTCCAAATTTAATAGGTTGTTGTTTTCTAATACAATCCAGTATAATCGAGCCATGTCTCAGTGAAGGGATTTTAGCTTTCACATTGCAGATTAGGGTTTCATAAATTAATGATAGATCTGCCTTTTAAAAAAATTTAGAGATAGAACTTTCTAATTTCATACTTCCCATAATTTGCTATAGATTATAGAGAATGAACTGACATTCAATTTTTAAACCTCATGTTTATAACATTTCACAAGATATGTTCTATGTTTACAATTCCTCCTTTTTTGTCATACTTTATAAAGAATGCGTAGATTATTGTCCTATGTGTAATTTCTCCCTTGTGATGCTTATTCATTGTAAATATTGTTGTATGTAACTTATTGACCCATGTGCATAACTTACTAGAATTATTGCACTCTTCCATTAGATTATTGTTTCATGTGGTTCACAATTCCTCTCACTCTTGACCTCCTAGCTTATATAAATTATTGGCCTATGTGTAATTACAGTGACTCTTTATGCTTATCTATTGTGGATATTTGTTGTATCTTATTGACCTATGGGTAGAACTTCTAGAGTTATTGCTGTACTTCCCAATTAGCTTATTTTAAATTGCTTGATATTTAAATCCATCTTTTATGTGTTGTGCGATGTGTGGGCTCTTCAGTCATAACAAGCAATAATAGTAACAACACAATTACTCCAAGGAAGTTTCAGCCATACCAAACACTAGAAATATAAACCAATTTCCTACAAAACTGATGTTTTGACCTGCTATGTGTATATTATTCATGTCAAGTTTAACACTGATTACTAATTTTGAAGGGATAGCCCAACATCCATTAGGATCAAGTTTAGTTATCAAGGGTATCTCAAAGAACTTCAAAATACCACAAGGAAGAAGTGACATTTTGGAAGACAAAAAACATGGTTGTAGACATAGACTGGTGCAACGGGAGCAAATGGGGGAGGGCCTCTCAGTTTTCTTCAACTTGGGGCTAAAACAAGTAACAAAGATTGGTCTCAAGCTAAGAGTGTTTCTCTAAAAATTTAAATATCCTTAAATTCAGGTACAAAACTAATGAAGAAATTTGGTGAATACAGATATAATGGAGTGTGAAATTTTTGTGACACTAGAGAATGCAAGCCTGCTCAATATGGATGGTAAATGACTTCAGAGTTCAAGGTGTGAAAGGGTCAGAGAAACCTAAGATATAGATCCCTCAGCATAAGTCAGGATGAAAATTCAAGAAGACGGGGAAGTTCTGATCAAAGTCCAGGGTAAGGTGGGTGGTACAACCATAACATCTTCAGGGTTGTGCAATCTAGAAGATTAAGAGAGAAGTATCATGTTGAAATGCATGTTAACTTGCTAGGGAAGCATACGTGGTCAGTGATAAGAACCTTATTTAAAGATGGAAGATTTCAAAGAGCTTCTGAAGAACCCTGGGAGCGTTATCACGATAGAGAAGACAGAGAGAGATGATGATGACACTTTAGATGGATGTCATCAGCTTTGAAGCATGTATTACAGGATTTTGACTGGAGGCAGACCTTTCATTGGTCTAGATGATTGTCAGTTCCTGTGGCATAGATAGGGAAACTGGGTTATCCCAGTAGCTTATGGAATGTTTAAATCTCTTAATTATTGTTCTCTGGAATGCTGTCTGAGTGGGCTATATGAAGCAATTGGGATGCCTGAAGGAATAGTTTTGACCTCAAACACGTTATTTAGATTTACCAAAAAAGGGTTATATCCAAACAAATACAATGAAGGGATCCTGAATTGCAATAACTCTAGTTGCATGTAACCAGAGGTCCATGAGATTTCCATTTGTACTCAAAGGCTACCTTAGCAGCAAAAGACAACATGGTTCAAAAAAAAAAAAAAAAAAAAAATTAAGTATGCTAGGTGCATAGTTACACATAAAGATATGATGAGCTTTAAGTTATTTTATGGCAAGTACTAGCTCACACATGTTAGAACCATGTGTCAGAACATAAATGAACTCTTAATTTGCTTCCAATACAAATACAAGCAACTTAAAAAGGTTAATTCTGCAAACTGCCAAATCATTAAAATTTTAGCATAAATAATGCAAATATTTACAAGTGAAAACATGAGTAAATAGAACACATGATTTACCTCTCCTCTTTCCCTTCCATCAGTGCCCTCTAAATCCATGACGATGGTGAAAGGCTCAATGCCAACACATTTTGCTATCCAGATTCCTTTAGTAGTTTGGCTCCTGATACAAACCAAACGTAGAGTCATTTATACATCAAAGATATAAAAATGTGCCAATTTAATAGTAAGATGTACAAATACCTTCCTTTTATAGCATCCATCTCTCTAAAGTTGGTCTTGAAAAGGTGGTTAAGTAGGGTGCTTTTCCCTGCACACATAATGCAAAAGCATTTGAAGATCCAAGTATAATTAAAGATTTCGTAAAGCTAGAATTTTAAATATCACATCTATAGTCATGCCTGCACTAAAATGCTAAAACCAAAATCATAGCAACAGCATTTGAGATGTTAACTTTAGAAGTGTCTAGCAAACAAAATACAGACAGTGAAAGAAATGAGAAAAGAAAATAAAATCTCTTACCTAGAATGAAGGTGCAACACCTTAGAAAAACTAAATCTAAGATAAGCACATTCAGAGGACAGAGCTGCAACTGTATGTATGTATGTATGTATGTATGTATAGGGTTTACCTATAATGAAGGTGCAACTGTATATATAGGGTTTACCAAGAGATGTGCCCACACGTAGACCCGTGGATGAACCTACAGGTGCCATGGTTACCTGCAGGTTATATGTGGCAGTCCATTTAACAACTTTTTTTACCATTAAAATCCAGGGAATTCTTACTGTTTCCCATTTAATGGGCACCTGTTTTACCCGTACCCATACCTCCTGCACCCGCACGTTTATCAGGTCTATCTATTTTGATTGAGATGTCAAACAACAATTAATAACCCAAATGAGTTCTATATCAGGACAAACAAATAATTGATACTTTTTAAGAGTTATGAAATCTTGAAAAAATAAAATCAAATCATTCAATCAATCACATACGGGGATCAATTCAGTCCATTAAGATGATGGGAACCAATGACACATTCAGAAATGCATGCCCAATACAATTTATCTAATATTATATATGCTTCATGCCAAATTAGTAACAACTTCTGGATGAAGTCAATCTGCCCTTAAATTAGATGAATATCTGCCCGTCCATGAGTCAGTTCAACCAGGTAAATTTCAGGATTCTAGCTTGAGATGATCAGCAATTCCTCAACAAATTGCTACACAACCATTTAAAGCTTATAAGTGAGAATGCAGGTCCTGTGGTAATTGGCATTTGAATAGCAGTTAATTTTAATTGGTGATTAAAAAAATTAATTGACTCCTCAAACACTATATGTAATGTCAAAGGGCATGAAATTCATTTCAAACCCTCCTCATGTATCCAAACTCGTTACCGATCAATAATATTCACTACTACCACCATTTACATTTTCCTCCAAAACCAATTCAAAACTTTTCAAAAACTTAACCTCACTTTTGCCAAACACCACCTATAGGAGATATAGTAGCATTAGCAACTCAAAACCCGTAAAAGATTTATCAACTAGATGTCAAGTCAACCTTCCTAAATGGAGTTTTTAAAAAAGAAATATATGTCGAGCATCCACAAGGGTGGATGATGCCCACAAACCTAAGAAAGCTCTAAAGCAAGCACCACAAACCTGATAGAGTAGCATGGATAAATATTACTCAATCAAGGTTTTAGGATTAAAAGTGTGCCAATTCTCTACACTAAGACCTAAGTCAATTCCAACAGTCATTTCTTTAAGTGTGGATGATCTTTTCTACATAAGGAAGGACAAGAACTTGCTTCAAGATTTCAAGGTAGATATCATGAAGACATTTCAAATGAGTGACTTGGGTCTAATTCACTACCTCATAATCGAGCTATACAAAAAAATTCATCTAAAGAAGTTCAAGACTAATGATAGAAAGTCTACAGCAAATCCACTAGTAAATGAATGACAAGATGGATTTTTTTATACACTTTTTTGGATTCTACTATCGGTGATGCTGCAAGGTTGAAAGCTATTAACTACGTTTTCTACATGCCTACTTTAAGATTCATACAGAGTTCAAACCAAACACTCCAATGAGCTCTAAAGAGAATTTTCAGATATTGACAATGCACAAAAGAGTATGCTTACAGAACAAGCCTGCTATACTAACTCAAAACTATTGGTTACATTAGTTGTGACTGGGCTGGTTCAGTAGATCACATGAATATGTGGTTCTGGTTATGCTTATCGGATGAGTTCAAGGTTCCTGTAATGAACATTAAAGAAGCAACCTCGGTGGCACAATAATCTGCAAAAGCTTAGTATGTGGCAGTAGCAAGTGTAGTTAATCAAGTAATATGGCTAAGAAGAATTCTACAAGGTATAGTTGAGCAACATACAAAGCTAATAGAGATCTACTGTGACAACAAGTTAATTATAACAATGAAGAAAAGTACAATCTTCCACAAGAAAACAAAGCAAAATGCAATCAACTACAACGCAATTAGAGAAATCTTTGCAAATAAGGAAATTGAACTACAACACTGAAGAACAACTTGTTATATCTAGAAGCTTTATAGAGATTGAATAGTAAAAAACTTCAAACAGCTGTAGGAGTGATACCCAAGGCTACTAAAGAGTGTAGCGATTAACGCCATCCTAGAATCATATAGTGGTGTTTTGCATAATAATTGAAAACTATGGTAGTTTCAGTTCTCAGTGAGGAGAACATACATGTGGAGGCTTTGTGAGTCAGTTCGAAAGCTTGCTTAAGAAGCAATATAAGCCAGTTTAACAACATATAAATAGACAATCTGGCCATTTGTAACAGGGAACTACAATTCGACGACAACTATTGCTTCTTGTATTCCTCCCTACTATCTTGCAGTAAATCTTCCAATTTTCTACTGTTTCCAACTATATCCGCAACATTCCCTCTGACTAATCTTCCAAAAAGTATTTCTCAAAATTACAATTCTGAGAAACAACAATTAATTCCTCCAAGACCAAATTTCATTGTGCACCCACGATCCAAGGCAAAGGACGAAGTTAAATTTTTCACAGGAAATGTAATTTTGGAATCACGACATTTTTCTTTTTGTCATATTCCAGCATTAAGCAATCGCAAACTATGACCTTCCACTGCCCTTATAAAAGAAGGGCCCCAATTTCTTACTTCTCAAGCTCTATAAGGGCCTCCTCATGAGAGAAAGAATATTAAGTTTGATAAGCATATACTTCAATATATACAATCCGTTGGCTCAAATCTTAAAGCAGAACCAAATTTTCAATATCAGTGACCATTTGAAGGAAATCAAACTAACTGATTTAATGAATTTAGACATTGGTGACCAAGTGATTAGGTGCATCAGTTCATCCATCTTGAACCTTGGCTGCATTGCCTGTAAGGCAAGTCATCATTACTTGTGGCATTCTTCCGTCACAACAAAGTTGTCCCCTGATGCAAAGGAGATCAATCAAAATTTCTTCAGGTTTTTCATCATCGCAATATCAAACTTTATCCTATTTCCACCATTCAGCAGTCGAACCATCTTTATCAAAGTACAAATCTTTACGAAGATGAATCATCTTTATCAAACTCTTACCACAACGCGATTCTTCTACGTTTCCAACCGAGTTGGCATTATGTCAACCCACAAAACAATGAATTCGATGCGTAAACCCCAAAATTATGCTCATCGTTCAATCGCCAAGAAACACAGGGAATGCAAGAACAAGAACGAGAACGCATATTAATTTTAGAATGGTCAATAAGATGCTGACCGCTGCTTTGGGGGCCCATGATGGAGACGACGGCGTAGGAGAGCCCACAGTCGGCGAGCTTGACGGTGCGCACGAAGTGCTCGAGGCCCTGCACATTGAACTCCCCATTGCCATCGATCAGCTGTGTTGCACAGCAATCCACCGAACCCATTCGATCTCGAGCGAGTGATCAATAGATTGAAACTATAAAATTCTAGGGCTTATATATGGTGTGAGGTTAGGATTTTGATTCGAAGGTCTCGAAAGTTTCAAAGAAGTAACTTGCTTTGCTTAGCTTCCACGTAATAATAGAACAATGATTTGGAATATCGACAGTTGCGATTGATGGAACCTTCATATTTTTCTTTTTTTTTCCCTTTTACTTTTACTTTTATTTTTACTTTTACTTTGTCTTATTATCAACTCTTTCGGCGCATGTCTTTTTTTTTTTTTTGGATAAACTAGTTGAATAGTCACTAAATTATAAGGTATATCTTATTTTAGTTACTCAACTTTAAAAAATTTTAATTTGATCACTAAATTTTTTAAGTTTGTCTAATTGGGTCATTGAGACCTACGGCCTTAACAGTTGTCTGACATGGCAAACCACGTGGCCTCTTCTTCTCCCTTATTTACTTCCTCTTTTCTACACAGAGTCGAAGCTCCCCTTCTTTGTCTCGAGTCCTCACTCACTTGGAAATCTGATGCAACCATGGCAAGCTGCTAAGAAACTAAGAGCGTGCATAAACCTCGTAGGATCAAACATAATGGAGGGGCCTGCGCATATGTCAGCGCTGGGACCACTCGCTACAACTACTATTCACACTCCCAAAAATATACCCTCATCCGCGAATTGAACCCAAGACCTCTTGGTAATTGGAATTCTTGTGGGGACCAAGATACCAATAAACCACTTTGTCGTTTATTATCGGCCGCACGATTGTGAGTGGATGCCTCTCACTTATACCCAATTTCTGGTATATGTAATTACGATTAAATAATGCACATTTTAAAACACGTTAAAGTTTTTGTTGCATGAACTCTAGCTTTAGACTTTAGGTTTTTTTTAAGTAAGGTTAAAGTTTAAATTTTGTTGGCTGAAGTTTGACTATTTAAATTTGTTAAAAATTATTTATATGACCCTAATGCTAGAGCAAAATCATTTGGAGAAGTTTTGTTTAAAATTTATCTCCATTCTAAAGTTACATAAAGATAAAGGGATTAAAGTTATTTTGGTCAATGTAATTTGATGTAATGTTCATTTCCATCCATGTATAACAAAATTGTTCAAAACTATTTTTGTACATTGAATTTTTTTTTTTTAATTTCATCCATGTGGTTGATGTGGTAGCCAGTTGACATATGACTTTAAAAAATGGTTAATTTTTATTTAATTTAATGCTTTATTTGGCAGCGTTAGCAAACATCACGACAAGCATGGCAAGTTGACATAGTATATTAGAAAAAATGAGCGTTCAGGTCAACATGAAACGTGGCATATTAGAAAAAATTACAGAAAATCCTAAACTCTATGATTTTGAAAAACATTATAAAAGTTATGTTGTCATGACATGCTAACATGGCATATCAATCCGTGTTAACATGTCACTAGTGTCACCACTAGGGTTGTCAAACGATCAAACCATTTGTGAGCAAATTGAGCTCAGCTCGAAATTTTAAGTTTCTAGAATTTGTATGATATTATTTTATATAATTAAAAATAGTTATTATATATATTATCATTAATACATTGATTACATCATTTGTCACAATTAAGTATAAGGACCAATAAGAGTATATTCGACAATCCCATCCATGTATTACAATATTAGTTTTATTTAATATGACCTGTAAATGATAAATATTTAATTGGTCCAACAATAATGTTTTTGTCAAAGACAGAACCTATTTTCGTCATTCTAATTCAATCATGTAGGTCAAATAGAAAACAGAAAATTTCATAAACATATTCATAAATGAACCTAGAGTGTCAAATACATATTTATTATAAAAATCATAACATAATATCAATAATGACGTTTAGTGATGCTCATTCTTTTACCATTAAATATTGTAGGCGGTAATCCTTTTGTTAAAGGATCAACAATCATAAGATTTGTGCTAATGTGTTCAATGGACACTTTTTATTTCTGAACTTCTTTGTTTGCACCTTTTGAATACTTGTCACTTTTAGAAAAGAAGATAGTTGCGGAGTTATCACAATAATACAGATTTTAGAAAATGTATTTTCAGTGTGAGAATCCCTATGAGGGACAATTTCAGTCACTAAGCTTATTTAATCTCACTACTCCCTCTCTCTATAGATTTCAGGTACAACCCTCTATAGATTTCAGGTACAACCCTAGCTAGAGCACATAGACCCCGAGGGGAGACTACAACTAAACATACAAAGCGAGTTAGGGACTGTAGAGAGGTACTGAGCTATGTATTAGAGGGAATTATGTGTACATACATGTGTCAAGTATTTCGATCTTTTTGAGTATACAGATGATGTTAGTAAAAGGATGTACTCACACTCCTTTGTGATATTAAAGATGTCCGTTTTGCCAAACCTTCAATTGCCCGGACAAAAATGGTCAGGGTAATCACTATTCACCAAAAAGTGAATTGCCCTCGGTACATAAAATAAAATAAAATAAAAAACTTACACCCCAAAACTTCAATTGCCCGGGCAACCACTATTCATTAAAAAATATTTTTTTTATATTTTTTTTGGGTTATATGCTAGTTAATTTTTATTTCTAATTAACTTATGTTTTAATTTATTTGTATTGCAATTAACGACATTAATTAGCAAGTACATTAATTAAAATAAAAATATATTTATTACAATTTTAGGATTTTTATTTCTGAATTTTTAAGGATTTTTTTAGATTTTCTTCTTATTTTTATAAAATTTGAATTAAATAAAATAATTTAAATAAATACAGAAAAATCTAGACTGTTGATCAAAGAGCCAACGGCCTAGATATTAATAAAAATTCAAGACTAGAAACTAAAAATTCATAAAGTTGAAGGTTTTTTTTTGTAAAGTTGATACATTAATGATTTATTAATACTTTTGAAAAGTTGTGGACCCCACCCTTTCCCAATTCATTGCCAAGGCAAAACTTGCCCTGGCTTCTGCCCGGTTTGGTAGGGTCCACGGATTACAAGGGCAATCAAAGGCGCGGTGGAGATTTTTTTTTTTCTAAAAAAAACGGGCGAATGTAGCCCTTTACCCGAGCAATAAAGGGCGCGGTGTAGGCACTCTTATAACATTAGATTTTCAGTTTTATATATAGCTAGTCATGCCTGAACATGAATCTGGATATACATACTAGTCTGATAATATTTGTTAAATCTACATAACATGTCATTCATTCAGAAAAGTCAATATAAAATATGCAAAAACATGACATTTCATCATTCAATGATAAACAGGTATATCAAACATGTTCTCAGTCAAGTATGCACCTAACTTCATCAACATATGTCATACCGCTATATATAATAAGTTGTGCATGCTTTCTGTGCTAGCTTGCTAGCTCTGTAATCTGTGTCACTTACGTATGGAGTCACGCATTACAAGAATCTTTCTTTGCACCTTTTTTTTCATCTTCAAATAAAGTTGTTACTTCTTCTATTCTGAAAAACGGAAAGTTGGTTAAGCCTGTCTCAGTTTATTCTCTTTCTTATCCAAGTGAGTCTTTCCCTTCCTAATGACTAGACACCCGGTACTATGCTCCCAAAGAGTATGGATAGGGAGTTTTGCTTAAATTACTATTTTACTTTTGAATTACCCCTCCCAAATATGGTACCGGATGTGGTTCCAAAGACTTGCTGTAAGAGCTCCTACACTGAATGTAATGACTCCATTTTTCTAAAAACTTAGAATATCTAAACACTACCGGGAGAGGATAAGTTAGGAGATCCAACTTAAGATATTGAAAAGAGATGGAGGTCAACAGAATTGAAAATGAAATAATAGAAGAAAAACTCCAAAAGAGGGGTAAAATGATCGGTTAAGTTACAGTTGAGGCTTAAGAGAGGCAATAGGATGAAAATGGGTTAATAAAATCATTTGGGATGATTATGATTGTTAATGAGAAAGAAAAAGGGGAAATGACCAATCTGCCCTTAGTTTATGGGTGATCATATATATGTATAAGTAGAAGAGAGAGAGAGAGAGAGAGAGAGAGAGAGAGAGAGAGAGAGAGAGAGAGAGAGTGTGTGTGTGTGTGTGTGTGTGTGTGTGTGTGAGTGAGTGAGTGATATAACTCTTATTCCTCTCCATAGCACCATGAGAGAAGAAAGACTAGGGCTCAGGCATTGTAGTAATGGGAGAGAATTAAAGTTGAGGAGAAGGGGAGGAAAACCTCAAATTTGATGCAAATCGAAGGTAAGAAAGAGTAGATGAGTGAGTCTAATCCTCAACCTTTATGTTTTAACTTCAATTATGGGTACTATGTGATGATATAATTGATTAGGGTTGAAGGAGTGAAATTAAGGAGAAGAGAAGGAAAAGTTCTGGAAATTGGTGGTTTGAAGTTCGGGACCACTAAGTAAGTGTATTGAAACCAAATACTACCATTAGTTTGGTTTAAACTTGGTGTTTTTACATGAAAAAGTTTTGAGGATGAGTAGTGTACATGAAGGTGAAATCATAGCTATTTGATGAGAATATTGATGAATAAATGCATGGAAATAACATATGATGAGTGTATGAACGATATGAGGGTGTTCGGTGTAAATTTAGGACTTTAAATTAGTTAAAATGGAGATTTAATTGTCGAAAGTACTGTAGCAATCATTGTTTGGAATATCGACGTAATAATAGAACAATGATTTGGAATATCGACCGTTGCGATTAATGGAACCTTCATGTTTTTCTTTTTTTACTTTTACTTCTACTTTTTCTTTGTTTAATCAACTCTTTCGGCTGCATCGTTGCGAGTGGATGCCTTTCATTTACACCCTATTTCTGGTATATGTAATTAAGATTAAATAATGCAAATTTTAAAACATGGTAAAACTTTTGTTGTATGAACTCTAGCATTAGACTTTAGTTTTTTTACTTAAGTTTTTTTTTTTTGAAGGTTAAAGTTTAAATTTTGTTGGTTGAATTTTGATAGTTTAAATTTGTTAAAAAATATTTCCTCTTGTATATAACATATAAAATGGTCATATTTTATGTCTTGTGATAATTCATATGACCCTAATGCAAGAGCAAAATCATTCGGAGAAGTTTTTAAAAATATATCTCAATTCAAAAGTTACGTAAAGATAAGGGATTAAAGTTATTTTGGTCAATGTAATTTGATTTAATTTTTATTTTCATTCATGTATAACAAAATTGTTCATTACTATTTTGTACATTGCATTTTTTGTTTAATTTCATCCATGTCGCTGATACTGTAGCTAGTTGACATATGACTTAAAAAATGGTTAATTTTTTATTTAGTTTTAATGCTTTGTTTGGTAGCATTAGAAGACATCGCAACAAGCGTGGCAAGTTGACATAGCATATTGCAAAAAATGAGCGTCATATCAGCATGCTATGTGTGGCATATCAGAAAAAAATTATAGAAAATCCTAAAATCTATGATTTTGGAAAAATATTATAAAAGTTATGTTGTCATGACATGTTGACATGGCATATCAATCTGTGTTAACATGTCACTAGTGTCACCACTAAGGTTGTCAAACGATCAAGCTATTTGTGAGCATATTGAGCTCGGCTCGAAATTTCAATCTTTTAAGCTAAGTTCAAGCCTTAAATTTTTTTATGATATTATAATTAAAAATAGTTATTATATATACAATAATTAACTTTAAAAAGACAATGATTAAATGAGCTTGTCTACCCAGCTGGGCTCCCCACATTGTTATGGACTAAGGGTGACCAACACACATTCTCTGTAACACACATCTCCTTTTCAGAGGACACGTGTCACACCAGCCAGGTTAAGAGAATAAGTGTTGGAGAAGTGCTCTAAAAACAATCAGCTTTGGCACTTTATGTACAAATTTATTAAAGAAAAGGTTTTTTCATTATTTAGATGTTCACTACTATAAATATGATATAAGATCTTAAATCTAATTAATGAAGTCCATGATACAACACAAAGCATGAAGAAAATTATGATAGAGATCATAATGTGGGATTCCTATCATGTGTAATTATATACGTATCTAAATATCCCTAGTCGAAGGATCAACGAGACGGGACATCATTAATCCATCAAGACTAGCACATGTTATGCTCCTTGATCCGATCAAGCAGTTGTTCTCACAAGCTGTAAGCATGCAGACGTTTTGAGTGAACATGTGGATACTTGCTAAGGGTAGCAAGTTCATTGGATGACCTACTATGAGTCTTCACATGGTTATCCTATTAAAATGTCAGTGAAGATCTCATTGCAACAATGGCGCAAATATTCTTAGACTTGAGGTACACAAGTTATCTTGGATATGGATCCTGTGCATTGACGCCATTCCTACGTTTCCCTTCAGGGGTTACTTACAGGGTGGTGATTCAGTACAGCTTTGAAGTATTTTAAGGTATTTGGGTAGCCAACAAAGGATTTACCACTCCTGATAGAAGGAGAGTATACCCATGGCCACTTGTCGGGTCATTACTCAGGAATCTCTAGCTAGAGTAACTTGTCATAAAGATGGTCTTCGATGAGATAAGTTTTGAGTAATGGATCCCATAGGACGAGGAACTAATACTTGAGCTAGGTGTGACATAGTCAGTCTAGTGGGAGTTGACACATAGGCCATACTCCGAACCAAGTTGGTATAAGATGGTAAAGGATAAATTCCACACTAACATTGGCTGCTGAAAGGTTCCAAGTCAGAACACTTGACTTTCCGGTCAATAGGGGGTCGTGATGTATTACTAGATGCCATTCATGATCTATTTGTAATCAATGGTTGATTATGAATGGCCAACATAACCGGGAACCTAATGGGTCACATGCATAGAAGATATCAATGAGGTATAAAACGGGTTTTTAGCAATAGATCCTCAAACGAGAGAATTAAAGCGAAGAGAAAGATTGTAAGTCAAATTTGATTATAAGTTAAATTTGATTATATGTCGAATTTGATTATAAATCAAATTTGCTTGGAAGTGGAATTTGATTATAAGTCAAATTTGATTAGATTCTAAGCCTAACTTGATTTGGGCTTCAATCAAAGTCCCAATCCGATACAAACCCTAATCTGATTAGGGAGGCCTATAAATATGTGATACTCTAGGACATAAAGATATACAACTTCTTAGTAATTGATAGAGATCAATAGCCTTTTCTCTTCTCTCCCAAATCCTCTCAAGAACTTCCACCATAGCTAGCACCTTGCGTGGAAGATCACCCGTCCCCTTTGAGGTTGTTTCTACAGATCTTCTCGTGGATCACCGTTAGAGGCACTCCGTCTACGGACTGCTGTGGTTGACGCAACGTCTTGTCCAACTTAGAGAAAGGAATTCGGTACAGATTTCAAAAGGTACATGCCCTTCAACTTTACTTGCTTATGTTTTGATAAACGTAGGGAGATCAGTTTGGGCTAGGGTTTAAAAATTTTAATTTTTTTGTTGTGCCATATATATGATACATGTTTTTTATTTTCTAGAAACCCTACAGTGGTATCAAAGCCAACCTTATGTTTGTCAAAACCTTATGCATAAAGAACATGGTAGAATTGATAGATGGCATGATTAGGGTTCTAAATTTGCATGTTGTTCTTGAACACTTTTAATAATATAATTATTGGAATTTGATATATCATGTTTGGAACATGTTTTTGGTTTCATAATAACATACAAACAAGTTTGAAAATTGTTTTCAAAGATTGAAACACCGAAATTAGTTTTCTTTAAAAAAAACCCTAAAAATCATTTTTCTAGTTTCTCTAATTTGTTTGCGAAATTAATTTGATTAATTTGGAAATTCTAAAGGAAACTGAAATTTGATTTTTCATAAATCTAAATTTGGATTTGATTGGGATATGATCCTAATCAAATTTGAATTTGATCAGGATATGATCCTAATCAAATTTGGATTTTACTAAATTTGGATTTTATCACAAGACAATTAGAAATAGGATTTCTAATTTTGATTGTAATCTCATACATCTACCTAGGTTTGACTTATTCAATCCTAATTTGACTCGAATTATCTAAATATGATTGATATGATCATATACATTGCATGCTTAAAATCTGATGAGACTAATTAAATTCAAGCAATCCCTCAATTAAATATTAAAGCTAAACATCTTCCATTAATATGGTAAGAACCGGAGTCCTTCTTAGAGATTTGGGTTGTTGGGTAAACCTGAGCCCTACTTTACGTTGGATATGTTCTAGACATTGAGATATGACCTCATGATTAATGGGTCGGCTTTAATCAGAAACATTGGTTTGTTGGGTAAACCCAAGGCTAATATAGACGGAGACGATGTTGGGTAGTGTACATATGATGTACACGCTCCAATGAGTTGACAACCCAATAATTAGTGCACACTTCAATCAGTTGATAGCACTAGTTCGATAGTTACACACATATGAAATGTGTAATTGGTATATGATACCTACCGTTTGAACTAAGGCGACTTGTTGGGTAAACCCAAGGTCATTCTTGGAAATTTTGGATATCGAACCCACTAGGAGAACTTCCAAAGGTTTCTCCGGGATTTAGAGTGAGGGCTTATGGATTCGTAATAAAATAGTGGGAGTAATAATGCGTAATATAAAAGTCCTTATATCATGCATTCATGCACTTTTCTCTAACATGCTCATTTTACATCTAGGTTATTAGAATCATGACATCCTCTGTGAATTTGAGATCAATCCTTGAGACAAATAAGTTGACTTGGCCCAATTTCTTGAACTGGCTAAGGAATGTGAGAATTGTTCTCAAATCCGAGCGAATAGCCTATGTCCTTGATGAGGAGCTTCCTTCTCCTCCTGCTGAGGGTGCTTCTGAAGACCAATTGTTGGCTGATAAGAAGCACTTGGCTGACAATGAGTTAGTTGGTTGTATTATGCTAGCCTCTATGTTAGCTGAGTTACAAAAGCAACATTAGGCCATGGACGCGTATACCATGGTGTAACACCCATTTCGCTAATGAAACAGATGTCATACCAGCTGGGCAGGGAGTGCACCCAGCCCATAAGCTATACAGTTAAACCTGAAATCAAGGATCATGTACTCTAAACAAGGTTTATATGATCTAACATAACCGGTTACACACCGGGAGTCATATTCAAATAAGAGTCATAATAGAGTACATCACACAGAGTCATGGGCAACTACGGCCCCAAATACAGTGGAATAAGAACATAATTAAAGTTTAATACAACCCAACAATAACAAACATAGAAATAGGTACGCCAGAGCCATCTAGACCTCGATCTCTGCTTGAGCCAAGAGATACTATCCCAATCCAAATCTAGATCCTGTAACAGAAAAACAGTATAGAAAGGGACTGAGCTATACAAGCTCAGTGAGTATAGACTACCCCATCAGGTATTACACATACCTGTAATCTGTACTAAAGTACTGGAACATAATCAATGCAAGTACAACTTATGAAAGTCAGCATAATTATCTTCAATCTTGATAAGAATGCTAATACAATAAAAAAACCAGAGAAAACCCAATGAGAAATCTCCAATCATAACAAGTATATAGTGAACATGTATACATGCCATGGCCTGGTATCATACAAGCGTGTACCCCTAGTTAAAATGTCTCCGTAAGGAATCCAGTAATCACCAGGATTAGAGGCATACATCCACCTGATCCTGATGCAGGGAACAGAGGCATACATCTACATGAACCCAGCGCCTGATGAACAGAGGCATACATCTACATGAACGTCAAGCTAGCATCTCGTATCTAATACGGGCTCTCTCTCTCGAGACAGGAAGGGTTTTTATAAAGAACGACTTTCGCAAACATTTTTGGTTTTAAGAAAAACGATTGAAAACAAATCCCCTTCCTTAGCCCGGTCTCATCTACTAGGAAAAAATCTGGGCTCTATCCTGAGCCCTCCCGCTGGGTCCCCCATACATAACTAACTAAGGTACAGCTTATGATACATGAATTAATTTTTATCTACCACTTAGGGTTTCCTTAGTCATTATTCATGCTCTTTAAAATTTAAATTGATTATACAAACATGAAAACATTAAACAAGCATAATCATAATTCGATCGGCATCCACAAACCGAAATGAAACTCACAAGAAAACGATAAAGCCGAAATCTCGATAATTCACATAAAATAACTCTAGATATACGGTGAAGTCCCCTCACCTTAAGTCCTTTGCAATTTCCTAGGACTGGCTCGGTTCTTTAGCGTCTTTGGCTGGGCCTTTTCCTTTTCCTAGAATCAATAATAGTAACTAAATAAATACTAGAGTCATATTTTCATATCTTTAGTTACAATATGATAATCTATATCATGCTCTTGTGGTTCTACTCCAAGAAGTCCTTACACATACTTTAATACGATAATTTCACGTATTACTTAGCATGCTTCTTAATAGCATATCATCCTTCTTAAACCCCTAATATGAAAGCATGAGGGCATGAAAGCTACACATTATCATTAAGACATTAACCTCTATAATTTCCCCGAAAATTGGGCAGCATTTCCTTTGTTTATAGGCCTTCAAATTACTCTACAAACATGCTCCATAAACATTCATCATGACCACACTAGCATTCATGTTTTTCCTAACATTATTCCAACATACATTGCCTTAAATCCCCCCCTTAATTCTTCTTTAATCACAGCCCTAAATCCAACCAATTCCTCAATTTAATTCATGAAGTTGGATCCTTGATTAACATAGGGTTTTACCCAATTTTGAGCTTGTTGTCGAGGAGAGAAGGAAAGGGGGCTGCAGTGGCGGCGCTCACGGCGGAGCTGGGCCAGCCTGGTGGGCGTCGAGGTGGAGAAGAAGGGGGGGTACTCCACGGCGCAGCGCCAGCCACGGCTGGTGGCAGAGGTTCGCGGGCGGCCACGCAGGCTGGACGACGCCGACGATGGGCTGATCGAGCGCGCCGGAGCTGGGCGCAAGCCACGCACGCGGTGTGGCGCCTGGAGGTCGCAACGGCGCCGCCGGCCGCACAAGCTGGAGTCCGTGGCGGGCGGCCGACGGACGAGCACCGATAAATGGTGGCGTCGCCGAAGAGGAGGTAGGCGTGGGTTTAGGTCGCGCTTGGAGGAGAGAAGAACAAGAGGGATGGATGAGATAAATCTCATCCCTCTTATAACCCTACACTTTATTAATTTTATTAACTTACCCCTCAATTATTGTCACATGGGCACCAATAATTAACATTATCCCTTCTCTTACTCCATGACCCTATAATCAACCCTATCTCCTTTAATTATTCATCTACCTTTAATAAAAAAATAATTTCATCATTAAAGTTCTTGTAGCATCACATGAGTTACTGTAATTTCACATGTCCCGACTCAATTATTCGCCTACCTTACTGTTCCGCCCTAGATCCACAAATCTCGGTCGATGATTCCAGTTGTCACGGTTGTACTGTACACTCACGGGGTCTGCTTCTCTTTCAACTCGACCCGCGAAGACCGGCTTTTGACCCGCCCGATCTCCTTAATCGGAACTCGAACATTTGTCCGACTTTCCTAATTAATCAATATTAATTTATTAACACTTACAAACTCTCCTAATTAGTTAATCAGGGTTTCCTATCCCATCCACCTTCAACAATTCCGAGTGTAAACGGCCTGGCCCAATAAGGCCTTCCCTAGGCCTATTAGTTGCGATACTGGATTTAAATTTATATTCCTCGATTTTTCCTTTAATTGAGCTTACAAATAATTAATTTATTTATGTATTAATTAATCTCATTAATTATCGAATAAATTTCTGATTTATTCACTTAGAAAATTTGGGGCGTTACACATGGTCTACCATCTGAGGGAGCTGTTTGATGAGCAAGCGAGAACCGAACGGTTCGAGCTCTCCAAGTTGCTCTTCCGCTCCAAGATGCAGGAGGGGACATCTGTAGTACAACACGCACTAAAGATGTATGGCTATATTAAGAGGTTAGGATCACTAGGTTTTGTGATGGATCACGAATGAAGTATAGACTTAATTCTATAAAGTTTGATTGACAGTTATGCACAGTTTGTGCTAAACTATCAGATGAACTAGATTGCATCGACAATACCGGAGTTGATCATCCTGCTCAAATTGGCAAAGCTTGCTGTTAAGAAAGAACAAAAGGTCGTGATGCCGGTGGACTCTTCCAAAACTAAGGGCTCTAAGAAGAAGAAGTCCTTAAAAGCCAAAGGGAAGGCGACTAAAAGAAAGGCCAAGAAGGCAGAACAAGCTGCCCCAAAAGGAGCCTGCCATCATTGCGGCAAAGAAGGCCATTGGAGAAGAAACTGTAAGGGCTACCTGGACTCTCTGAAGAAGAATAAGGCATATGATGCCCTATCTACTTCAGGTATCTTCTTTATTAAGATAAATTCTGTTTCTTATAAAACATGGGTATTGGATACCGAATGTGGCTCACAAATATGTACTGATATGCAGGGCCTAAAGAATAGTAGACACCTTGTCAAGGGAGAGGCAGACCTGCGGGTTGGAAATGGATCAAAAGTTGCTCCATTAGCCGTAGGAACTTATGTATTGCCACTTCCAAGTAGACTAGTTTTAGAATTAGACAATTGCCTTTATTTTCCTAGTTTGATGAAGAAGTTTATTTCTATTTCTAGTTTTAATAAGAAAGGTTTTCATTTGACTTTTAGTAACAATTGTTGTTACATAATGTTTGATGGAGTTCTTTATGGTACCGGAATGTTGTGCAATGGTATATACATATTAGATGTGTCTAGTTCTATACTCAATATTGAAAATAATAACAAACGAGTAAAACAAGATAATCAATTAACCTCCTATTTGTGACATTGTCGTCTTGGCCATATAAGCGAGAAACGCATGACTAAGTTACTCAAGAGAGTTGACTTGGGGTCATTTGATTATGAATCACATGACACATGTGTATCGTGCTTAAAGGGTAAGATGACTAAGTCACCCTTTACGGGAAAGAGTGAACGTGAAACAGAATTATTAGCCCTAATACATACAGATATATGTTGGCCAATGTCTATATATGCTAGAGGTGGTTATGCTTACTTTATTACCTTTATTGATGATTATTCACGATATGGGTATGTGTATCTAATGAGATACAAATCTGAAGCCTTTGAAAAGTTCAAAGAATTCAGAAATGAAGTAGAGAATAACTTGGTAGAAGTATTAAAACACTTAGATCTGATTGAGGTAGTGAATACTTGAGCCAAGAGTTTCAAGATTATCTTAGGGATAATAGGATATTATTCCAATGGACTCCACCTTACACGCCACAACACAATGGTGTGGCAGAAAGGAGAAACCGAACAATATTAGATATTGTGAGGTCAATGATGAGCCATGCATAGCTTCCTAAATTGTTTTGGGGTTTTGCACTTACGACTGTTGTTTATCTTTTAAACAGAGTCCCATCTAAGGCAGTTCAGGTTACTCCATATGAGATGTGGACTAACACCAAACCCTCACTACCTCACTTGAAGGTATGGGGTTGTCCGGCTGATATGAAGCGAACAATGTCAGATAAACTTGAGGCTAAGTCTGACAGGTGTCTATTTGTGGGATATCCAAAGAAAAGCATGGGATATCAGTTTTACCACACTTTGGAACAAAAGGTGTTTGTTTCAAAGCATGTTGTCTTCCTAGAGAAAGAGTTTCTCTTAATGGAAGATAGTGGGAGCAAAATTGAGCTTGATGAAGTTCGAGATACTCAAATAGATACAGAGCAACTGCCTAACCCAAATCCACAACCTGTTACTCATATTGATGAAGTAATGGTTGTACCTTCTGATACACAAGAGCTTCATAGATCTTGTAGGATACGTATGGTTCCCGAGAGATATAGATTTCTCATGAGTGAAACTAATGACGTATTACTCATAGAGGATGAGGAACTACTAATTACGAAGAACTACTGAATTGTTCAGACTCAAATAAATGGCTAGGCGCCATCAAATCAGAAATGTATTCCATGTATAAAAACTAAGTATAGTCTTTGGTTGATCCACCTGAAGGAATTAAGCTTATTGGGTGCAAGTGGGTAAACCGACATGAAAGGTAACGTAACTACCTATAAAGCTAGGCTAGTGGCGAAAGGATATCGTCAAAAATAAGGTGTTAACTATGATGAAACATTTTCACCTGTAGCCATGTTTAAATCTATAAGAATACTCCTAGCCATTGCTGCTTATTATGACTATGAGATTTGGCAAATGGATGTGAAAACAACTTTCCTTAATCGAAATCTAACCGAGGATGTGTATATGATGCAACCCGAGGGATTCACATCTAATGATGGCAATAAAGCATGCAAGCTTCAAAGATTCATTTATGGATTGAAGCAAGCATCCAGGATTTGAAACATCCGATTTGATGAGACGATCAAAGAGTTTGGTTTCTCACAAAATCCGGATGAACCTTGTGTATACAAGAAGGTTAATAGGAGTGCAGTCATGTTCCTTGTATTGTATGTGGATGACATACTACTAATAGGAAACGACATTTTGTCCTTCAATCAGTCAAAATTTGGTTATCCAAGATTTCTCCATGAAGGACCTTGGAGAGGCGACCTACATCTTGGGGATAAAGATTTATAGAGATAGATCTAAAAGGTTGCTAGGTCTTTCACAGTGTATATACATAGACAAGATGCTGAAGAGGTTTAGCATAGAGGAGTCTAAGCGTGGATACATCCCCATGAGACATAGGATTACACTCTCAAAGTCTATGTGTCCAAAAGACACAAGATGAGAGGAGTGGCATGAATAAGATCCCATACGCCTCAGCCATAGGATCTATCATATATGCTATGTTATGTATGAGGCCTGACGTATCATATGCTCTGAGTGTCATGAGCAGATACCAGTCTGATCCCGGTGATGGTCATTGGGTAGTTGTCAAGGATATCTGTAAAATCCAAGAATTTTTTTTGAATAAATTATTCTAATATTTCCATAAAATAAATCTTTGATTTATTTGTTGTTTTAAGTTTGAAGGATGGGGGATTGAAAAGCTTAATAAGGGAGTTAATTTGATTAAAATGCAAATTAATGCTAGTTGGGAGACAGAAGGACCTTTAGGTAATTTTGTAAAGTATTAAGGACTAAAAGGAAATAGTCCCCTCTCTCAGAGAATGGACTAGAATGTGACCTAGGAAATTTTCAGGGACCTCTGGATAATTGTCTAGATAAAAACCCTATTGAAGAGATAAACGGATGAGATTAAAAGATCCCAGATCGCAGCTGATCTCGGGGAGTTACGACGGCCCATATGGAGCCACGTATCGGTCTGGTAACAAATCTATCTAATCGTGTTTAGATACTAGGCATCAAGAAAAAGAAGTCGGTGAGAGTGACCGCAAGGTGCGGGCTGACAAGGTCCATTCATCTCAAGATTTGTCTCAAGGTTGAGGCGATGTAATCTCATTTGGCCGTCCAGTCTCCGAGTGATCACGGTCGTTGATCGTTTAAGTGGTTGATCCGAGGCTCTATGGACAAATCGAAGCCGTTGGACCACGATCAAGCTATCGTTACTACTCGACCGTTGAGTGGCGATCACAAGGCGTGATCGGGAGTCGTTCGCCTGGCCGCGAACGCCACCGGGGGTCTTGTCGTCTCCTCCGGGCGTTACGCGCGGTGAAGCCTGCCGTCAGCCAGCGAGACGGTTTTGCGTTGACGACTGTTCGCCTGGCCCTCTTGGAGGCTATAAAAGGGCAGCCACTCCCTCTGTTTCAGGGCACAGTCGAGTTGAGCTTCGGAGCTCCGGTGAGGTAACATTCGGAGAAGAAGAAGGAAACTTTGGCTGGTGATCGTTGGTTCGCACCCTCTGTCGAGTAAAGGACCATCTAGGCCGTCTTCAGGAGAAGGAGGAGACCGAGACGACGAGGTTGAGATGGTGCTGCGCGTTGTGAGCCTGGCTGAGCTCGTCGGAGAAGACGGAGCTCTCACCGGTCGTTGGAGCGATCCTGGGAGGCATTGTTCATCGCTCACGATTCCCCGGTAAGTGCCCTCTTTCCCCGCTGTAGCGTTTAGAGACCATGCATGCTTACTGCGTCGTGAGGAGCTCGCTAGAGTTGGTACTGTGCTCGGTTGGGACAGTGAGGTACCAGGGAATGTGGTGGAGCCAGCAATCTTCCTGGGAGGGGGCAGTCGCCCTCGCCGGTCGTCGGAGGTCAAGAAACCGGGGTGGGCCGGGTCCGACAGGCGATCTTCAACCCGGAGACGACAATGGTGGAGCTCGGCTGAGAGTAGAACGAAGAAGAAGAAGTAGTATTAAAAAAAAAAAAACCAATACCAAGGTTTCGAACCTAGATTGCGAGATAATTGATTTAATAAAATCAATTAAAGGAAAGATAATTGGTGGGGTTCATAGTGAGACCCAACTAAGTTGGGCTAGAGGAATAAGTGGGCACAACCAAAATATAAAGGAAAAATATATATATAGGTAAATTTTTTTTAAAAAAATAATAAAATAAAGGGTTGTGGGAGATAGAAGTTGAACCCTAGATCACCTAGATGGCATGGTTAGGCCTTAACCTTTGGGACATGGCTAGCCACGTGATAGAGTATGATTTTTCTAATTTAAGTAGAACTTGACCAAGTAAGGCTAGGCAACCTATTGGGCTTAGTTGGTGGGCCCAATTGAGTTGAGTTGATTAAAGGTGATCAATTAGGGTTTATTCTACGACAAACAAGTATCAAGTTGATAGGTTGACTAAAGTTGACCACGTTTGGGTTGAGGGTCCACTAAAGATTTGGGTACGAGGGAAATGGGTCGGTAACCAAGTAGATGGTCTTAAGGACCCGTTTAATTGGGCTTAGGCCCACCGAAAGCGAAAGTTGTACATTTGCATCTAGAAACGTAGGGTTTTATTAGAATTTTGGCACGAATTGAAACTCTATTACCAGATACTCTCGAGGGGTCTTAGAGACATTTCAGGGGGAGACTAGAAAGGTTTTCAGTTCTTACCAGAGGTAAGTACTTCTGCCTAGTACTGTTATCTTTGATTTATCTTTGATTTACCTTTGATTTATCTTTGATACATGTGTAAGTACACTTGCCTAGTATCCACTTTTCGGAGTTTTCTTTGGACATGTTGATGCCTCGTTGATACATACTTTATTGTTGTCATATATGCTATTCTTATCTGTTTTAGATTCCCGTTGAGCATGTATGTTTGTTTCGGGATGTTGGTATCCCTGTTTGTTGTGGTCTACTGCCCGGACTCAGTGGAGCGTGGGGGCTCCGATAGGGAAATGTTCAGGGATAGGACACCTTGGCATTTCCCTGAACATAACCGGGAACCTAATGGGTCGCATGCATAGAAGATATCAATGAGGTATAAAACGGGTTTTTAGCAATAGATCCTCAAACGAGAGAATTAAAGGGAACAGAAAGATTGTAAGTCGAATTTGATAATAAGTCAAATTTGATTGTAAGTCGAATTCGATTATAAGACAATTTGATTATGTTGAATTTGATTATAAGTGAAATTTGCTTAGAAGTTGAATTTAATTATATGTTAAATTTGATTAGATTGTAAGCCAAATTTGATTTGGGCTTCAATCAAAGTCCCAATCCAAAATAAACCCTAATCTGATTAGGGAGGCCTATAAATATGTGATACTCTAGGCCATAAAGATATACAACTTCTTAGTAAATGATAGAGATCAATAGCAGTTTCTCTTCTCTCCCAAATCCTCTCAATAACATCCATCATAACTAGCACCTTGCGTGGAAGATCACCCCGTCCCCTTTGAGGTTGCTCCTACGGATCTTCGCGTGGATCACCGTTAGAGGCACTCCGTCTACGGACTGCTGTGGTTGACGTAACGTCTTCTCCGACTTAGAGAAAGGAACTCGGTATAGATTTCAAAAGGTACATGCCCTTCAACTTTACTTGCTTGTATTTTGATAAACGTAAGGAGATCCATTTGGGCTAGGGTTTAGAAAATTTTAATTTTCCGTTGTGCCATATATATGATACATGTTTTTGATTTTCTACAAAACCCTACAAAAAGGCTGTAAAACTGCTAATCAATTGTAAATCAAATAACTTACAGAAGCTGAATAAAGCAAACTGAACTTATTATAAACCCAAACTTCAAATATGGTTTAGTACAACATCAAATAAAATACTGTTTTAGATATACACGTCTCAAATACACACATAATTAAACTTACACGGGAGTCAGAGCTAGCTACAGGACATCTCCACTAGACCCGCGATCAGACAAACCCTCAATACGGCCTTCTGTCTATCGCCTGCAATCACAATGTTAAGAGAAAAGGGGCTGAGCTACTGGAGCTCAGTGAATTGGGTACAGAACTCTCGGGTGTAAACTATACCCGTATGAAAAAGTGAAAACTGTAAATTATAAGGATAAAATATGCATATTAAATAACTGAAATTAAATACTAAAATATGAAATAAATGCTGAGCAAATACATGTTGGTCAATGTATTATCTTCAATCTGTTTTAATCATTTCAAATGCATAAAAATCTCATAAATGCAAATATGATTTTCTCTTTCTTTGTCCTGCGAATAATTTCAGGTACCAACATTTCCCTTGGTAATCTGTACTAGTAACCTCCATGGTCGAGTCATACTCAATTACCAGAAGGAAGGAAATACGGAATCATCTGATAATCACAAGACTATAATCTCTACCTACACATCTACTTCAATACTGCAGGACCAGCGACCAACGGGTAGAACTATCCTCGCTACACAGGGTCAGATTATATACATACAGTAGGCACTCTAAGAGTATGGAAAGGGGGTTTTGATTTTATAAAAAGGAATGTTTTAAAAATAGATAGTTCGATAATGAAAATCAGAGATTTAAATCACCCCTCTCCTAACCTAATGCCGTACTCTCTAGCTCTATACGAGCCACCACTGGTACCGACAATAAATCAATAAAGTGTAGTCTTTGTATTTCTATATATGTTTCTCTATTTTGTTACTGTTTACTGTGCATGAATGATTTTCTAAAACTCTGGAAGTTTTCAAGAAAATTCTAACTCATGCTTTTTAATCTGAAATCAAATTTGAAGTAAAAAATGAAATACGAGAAAAGCTTGTACTGTACAACTAGTTCCCTCACCTGAGTCTGGTCCGAGCTTAAGTCTGGCTCGGTCCTTCGGCAGCGGCTGGCTTGCTTTTGCCTTTGCCTTTTCCTGATAATCAAAATATGAAATTGTGAATACGGATACTGTATTCTTCACTCGTACTCTAATTTAAACTCGATAGAAAATGATAAAAATACGCAAACTATCACATGCTCGTATTTCTCCATACTTCTAACTATTCTTCACTTATACTTAATTATCACTTTCCTAAACTTAATAACTAGTATATCAAGCAAGGAATGAAGATAATTAATTAACTAAACATGGAAGCATGAACTAAATCTCTAATAAACTCTTAACTCCTATAGATTTTCAAGAAAAATCGGGCAACACCTCCTCTATTTGTAGGGCTCCTGATTAATACAAACATTCATCCAAATTAACATCAATTTAATCCATTATCATACAACATTCTAATTCCTTTTTAACAGCCCATAATTTCAATTCAATCATGCATCTAATTAGGGTTTCCCCAAATTCAATTAGGGCACACTGTGGGTTCGAGCTTGGAAATCTAGGGGATTTCTCGCCGGATCGAAGGAGAGGAGTGGCAAGGGCTACCGGACGTGTAAAGGGGTAGAACAGAGCTAGCTAGCGGCTCGCCGGCGCGCGTAGGAGTAGGCAGGCGGTTGTCCCGCCGGAGTAGGGTATCTGAGCGGCGGCTGGGTGGAGCTCGCGAAGGAGCAGCTGTTGTCCGGCGCGGACTGTGCTCAAGGGCGTCAGTCGGCCGTGGGAGGGCGGAGATCGGGTGGAAGATGGCGGCGCGGTGTCTGACGGCCAGGAGCTTGGATGGAGGAGGAGCGAGTAAAGACCGGCTGGCCGTGGCTGCTCCAGGCGGCGACGGGCACAAGTGGAGGCGCTCGGTGAGCTCGCGAGAGAAAGAGAGAGAGCAAGAGTGCTTCCTCTGAGCACGAGAGAAAAAGGGAGAGAGAGTTGAAAATTTCTCTCTCTATCTCCTTCTCACATCTGTTAAATAGATTACATATTTCTAATTTAATAAATCTTTTAACTATTAAAACCATTATAATAACTTATTCTTTTTAAAAGTATTTAATTAACTATATTATCTCCTACTAGAGGACGAACAACTTTTCGTTAATCTTATCTTGTTACTGTGTCGTCACGAGGGCTAGTAATGATATTATCTGGCTCGTCTCTATCTCCGACCATATCCGGTAATCCTGGGTCAGATGACCCCAGTGACACGTGTTTACTGTAACATCACGAATCATCTCTTCTCCCGATCCAGATCCGTGTTTCTCGGCTTTTGACTCGGCCAAATCTACTTTATCGCGACTTTAACTTTCATCCGATATTTTTCACTTAATTAATCTTGATTAATTAATACTTCATTAATTTCTCATTTAATTAATCTAACTCTGCTGACTATCCACCTCCAACTATTCTATGTAAATTTTGGTCTGGCCTAATAAGGCATTCTCTCGGCCCTATAGTTGTGAGGCTGGATTTCAGTCCATCAAATTCTGATTTTCTTTAAGTTTGAGGTTAAAATAATTAATCTGATTTCTGAGCTAATTAACCTCATTTAAAATTTGAAAATTTACTTAAATTTATTTAGAAAAAATTCGGGATGTTACATTCTCCCCAGCAACTGTTACGCCATACCACTCAAGAATCATACTATATTTTCTCAGGCACGCACCCCTTTAAGGTAATTTGGCATATGTAATGATGGTGGTTGCTCTCGAGGCAACCTTTCTGAAGAGTCACCCCGATCGTGGCCCACGTGTCAGCAATCCGTAGCATGCCTCTTCGTTAAACATTCTGGTCTGTTCATCTTACATTGTGACGTTCGAAGGGTTAACGGCAACAGCTCCCCCTTATAAATAGGCTTCTGGGGGTTGTCGTATTTGTATCTTACTCCCCTTATTGACTCTCAAACAACTTGCTTAATTTTTTAGAGATGGATCGTGACAAGCTTAAGTGAGTCCTCAGGGAATTTCACAACTGTCCCACCATTCCCTCGTCATCGCTGGACAAGAAGATATGGATGTAGGAGGGTAACCTCCATAGCCCAAGGGTCCGTTTGATACGCGAAAGAGAACAGGACAAGAGTACAACACAGTACAAATGGCTGTGGGACAGCACAACTGTTTGTACTGTTCTATGTTTGATATTCAATGGACATCACAAAATTTTTTGTGCTGTTCTTTGTTTGTTTTGCACGAGTACTGGACAACAAAACTATAAAATTACTGTAATACCCTTGTGCTTTCTAATGTTGTTTGAGTAAATTTTTTTAGAGTTTTTACTTGCCACCCCCTGAAAAATAACGAAATCATCTGTCACCCCTCATTTTTCAATAAAACCCCACAATCTCCAAAAAAATCTAATTATTTTGTTTTACTTTGAATATTTTACAAATAAATTTTTTAATGCATATTATTAAACTTTAAATAAAAATATAAGTTGATCATATTTTTTTTATAAATTCAACATAAATTTAATTGTTACCCCTTTCAAAATTTCTTAATTACTTATTAGATATGGCTAAATATCAATTATGAAAAGAAGATGGTATTTTTATCTTTTACTTTTTTTTAAATGGTTTTTTATAAACTATTTAAAACCTTTGCTTGGGAGAACTAACTCAAGGGGTGGTAAGTAAAATAAAATAAATGAGAGGGTTATGGTGTATTATTGAAAAATGAAGGGATGACAAGTGATTTGGCTATTTTTAAGGGGGCTGCAAGTAAAAGGCTCAAAATTTTATCTCTACAAAAGCACATTTATGAAATCTCCTTTTTTTTCTACAAACACAGAATGAAAAATAATTTTAATCTAATCCACACATTTTCATTAATTATTAGGTGGTATACTTGCACACTTTCATTGATCATTGGAGTAGTTCTCACAAAAATAATCAAACACAAACAAAAATAAATAGTTCTCACAACAGGATTGTATTGGATCATTCATCAAGATTCAAGACCCATAAAATAGCAAATCTTTTTTTTTTTATAAACAAGGACAAACCACATTCATTAATCCACAAATAAAAGTAGTGCATTACACAATAGAGATAAAATAACAATCTTAACAGATAATACCTATCAAAACTAAAATCAAAATGAAGAAGACAACACATAGGCAACAAATAGTTTTCAGTCCCCATCTTTTAACCTAAGGTCAAGCAAAACTCATGGCATTCCCATAATTTTCCTCACAAAGTTTATCCTTTGAACATCATTCAACTCCCAAAAGTATTTCTCATACTCAGGCTTATGAGAAAATTTGATCATTAAATCAACCTCCTCATCGTCACTCAAGCCAAGCTTCTTTACCTCTTCACCTAAGTTTCTTACTACAGGAGGGTGTGGCATCTTCGTCAGAATAAGTGACATGTCAGATTTTGCTGCAGACATGTAACTTTCCATACTCTCAATAAATTTTTTTTGCAACATCCAACATTTTTTGACGCTTCAGTGGAGGTGTAGAAACATTGGGTGCATTAGACACATGATTTTCCGTAGGTATCGAGGAAGTATGCTCCTCGTTAAGCTCTACGTTGGCATCAAAGAAATTACTCGTGTCAGCATTTAAACTTTACACAACATCTGCAGCCGTCTTTGCCCCTTTTCCATTAGCACGATCTTTACCAAAAATACCTTGCAATCTTTCAAATTTTTTAAACTCCTTATTTGGGTGATTCCCCCCCTTTGGATGCTTCTGCATATCTCGATAAGATGTGAATCAAATTAGTAATTCAAATTAAACATAAATATTAGCTATTGCATAATTCATGAATTTGTGTATAATATCACCAATAACATAATTACCTGTAGATATTCAGTTAAAACTTGAGGACTATCCACTATGACACATTTTCGTACATTATCCCATCCAAACCCGCTTGTGTTCATCATGTCCACTACTTCATTTAGCTTTATAGACCATCTTTTCATTTTGTTAACCACTTGCTTAACAATAATGTCAATGCCTGGGATGCTAGTCTTCATTCTTTTTTTAGCCTCCTCATGTGTACCATTCTTGAATGTCCCATTCTCACCTTTGTAGCCTGCTAACACTAATTCTTCCAAAATGGACAGTAAGATATTCTCTTCGTTCTCTGTCCAAATCCTTCTACATTTCGGCGATGCATTGTTCAGCTCACTGCTACCAATTTCTTCATTCTCCATTTCTAAGTACCCTGAAAATTGGTTAATAACTATTTAAAGTAATAAACACTTTAAGATAATAACATCACAAAAAATAGACTTGTCTAAATAGGTTCACAATCATGCTGTAAAGCAAAAGAAACTAAGCAATGAAATAAAACATTAACAAAAAACACAATAGTTCATTGATGATTCAAAACTAGAGGTTCTTATAATTTAAAACATCAACAGATAATAAAGTAAAATGTTAAATTCACAAGCACAAAGTAAATCAACCACAAGTTATCAAATAACAAAAGTTACAACCAATAGTCCACTCTTCCCACACTAGTTAACACGTCTATGCCTAAAATCATTAATCAACATTTCTTGTGCAAGGTTATCTCTCATTTCAGTCCACTCATTACTTGGCTCAATAGTCCCAACTAATGCTTCCTCTCCTACTGGCACCGCATCATCCATGAGTGGAGTATATTCCTCAGGGTCTATTGCCATGTTAATACGAATGAAGTTGTGCAACAAACAAAATGCTAAAATCATTCGACATTGAGTTCTTATTGGGTAAAATGAAGGACTCCTTAGTATAGCCCATCGTTTCTTCAAAAGCCCGAAGCATCTCTCTATGACATTCCTTGCCTGAGCGTGCTTGTAATTGAATAACTCTTCACGATTTTGAGGTGGACGCCTAAAGCGCCCATTCTTGAATATGGTATCGCCTACCTCTGTAAGGGGCAAGAAAACCTTCCCCATTTGTGTAACCACCATCAACAAGATAATATGAACCTAAAAAGGTAACAAATGATTTGATATCATGATTTTCAAAAAAATTTAACAACAAACAACACAAAACAAAGATTGACTATTTACATACCAATTGGGACTTTTAAACCATTTTTCCGAGCTATTGCATCATGCAATACCCTAGAATCTGAAGCCGATCCTTCCCATCTTGCTAGTACATAGATAAAGAGCATATCTCTGGTACAAACTCCTAAAACATTTGTTGCAAGTCCACCTTTCCTTGTTCGATATCTAGGTCTATCTGCTATATTTGGTGTTACTGCTATATAGGTACCATCTAAGGCACCTAAACACCCCAACAAGCTCATTAGAAAATTGTAATTTCATTGACTTAACTGTAATTAGAAACCATGTAAGTTTAAATTTTCTCATTGCTCAAATAAAATATACCTTGAACCACTTCCATTTGTTGTCACTGCTATTTTCTGGAACTGGTTGTGGCTTGACAAATAATTCATCTTGCAACCTTAGAATAACATCTAAGACCCTCTGACAATATCTACTAATAGTTTGACCCAATCTAGAGAATCTTACTTGGATACTCCTGTTCTTTGTGTGGTGTGCTAGTATATTCAAAAAAACAACAACTTGCTCCTCAATTGTAACTCTACCAAGCGTCACCAAGCCTCCCCGTACCCTAAGGACCTCACAAAGATGTGCAAATGGGTTTATACACATTCTTAATTCCCATATACAATTATTATCACCTGATTTAATAAGGGAATCTATTACATCTCTTCGTGTCTCATATCTAGATAAAGCTCTCTCATTTATACCCCTCCTCTCATTATCCCTCCTCAAGATAAAAGCGAAGAAAAAGAAACCAGCCACATATGTTGTCATCATTTTCAGATAAATTCTCCAAGCAAGAAGAAAATATAGAGCGTGTTGATGGTCCATTTCCAACTTTGTCCTAAAATGAAAATAAAGAATCAAAGTAACTAAGGGCCCAACATGCACATAAAGATCACCTAATGGAGTCTAGATTAGTATTATACATAAGAAAACTATGTTTTTGCAAAAAAAAAAACAAATAAAATAATTAAAATATGTTTTTCAAAAAAAACACATAATATAATTAAAATATGGAAGCAATGCCTTTTAGCTTAAGACACCAAAATTACAAAGGCTGTTTTGAAATTTGATATTGCCTGCAAAAAGAGGTATAAAGAATGCACTTAAGCATTAATACCCATCATTAACAAAATCTTCAATATATATATAATATACTTATTTAAATGACTTATCTAAATGACTGGTTTGATATTATGTCATGACTTATCTAAATGACTGATTTAAATGACTTATCTAAATAACTAATGTAAATGAATTATCTAGTATGAGTTTCAACTCTTTTCAAAAATTTATAAAGGATTTTCTATGTCATGATGCTAGCACATTTATCTTCATACTCATCAAATGTTAGTCATAATAGTGGCATATAATTAAACAAATGTTGTCCAAAGTACTTATGCCCATATCTCTTTTTCTATTAACTTAAGCTTAACTTAAGTCATATCAATGAAATTAATAAACACAACATTATATTATTGTTGCTTTGTGGGCACTAGATTAGTATTATACATAAGCCAAACATTTTTGCAAAAAAACACATAACATAATTAAAAAATAGAAACAATGTCTTTCAGATTAAATGACCAAAATTTTGAAACCTATTTTGAGATTTGAAATTATCTACTAATATATAAATCTAAGGTGATCTTATCACTAATATACTTATCTAAAAATAATTGATTTAAATCACTTATCACTAATATATATCAATATCAATCCTAAAATCGAAAGAAATAGAGTGTTAAAAGGATTTTAATCTTAACAATACATACCTTTCTCTTGCGCTTGAGCCCTCAATCGGAATTGTTGAAGGAAGCTGAGAAACCCTAGATTTACTGAGGAACCCGAAGAAATTGAGAAATTTTAAAGAGATGAGAAGGGAAGAAGAAAAGGAGGAGAAGAGGAGGGGAGTGATTAAAAGAGAATGAGCACGCGGTGAAGGAGAACAAGAAGGAGGAAATGCGGTGAGGAAGGAGATACGACTTTGGTCGGGGCGTGAGGAGAAGGTGAAGGAGTTAGGGTTCTGAATGTTATGTATTGATGTAATTTTTAAGTTAACTTAGGGGCATATTTGTCATTAAGTTGTGTTGTCCCTCACTTAAAAAATTATACCGTGGGTTTTGAGGGAAAAAATTTTCAATCACTTGTTCTGTACTCAAAGAACTTTTTGTACTGTACTCTTATCCATTTGCAAATCAAACACCGTACAAAAAAAATTGTTCTATGTTGTCCCTCATTTTTTGGCGTATCAAACGCACCCTAAGAGACTATTATATCGACATCTTCCACAGAACTGGACATGTCTTACCCCATAGAACCAACTCTGGCCCCTCAAGTGGTGGAGGTAACATTATCCTCCTCCCGCAAGGGTATTTGTTCTAGGGAAAAGGGGAAAGCCGCCGCAGCGGAAACGGGGTCTGTCCTTGCGGACCTCGTCACCATGGCTGAAGCCTTGAACTCTATCCTACTGGATGATGACTGAGAGGAGCTGAGAGGACTCAACGAGGGGAACTAGCTTTCCAACTTTACCTCGCTGGGGCTTGGGTAGGATTTTTCCTATTCTCTAGGTTCTCCCTCTATTTCTTTTCTTCTAATTCTCCCCTTTTTATTGCAATTTATTGCCCTGATGAGTGTAATTGCACCTTGCTTGCAGGGGGCTCGAACATGCGTTCCCCCAAGGCAGTTGGTGGCTCGAGCTAGACTAGCGAAGGCCAAGACCGATCTCTGAAAGTCGAAGGACAAGGTTGCTCTTCATGGTCAAACGATCCATTAGTTGGAAAAGACGCATGCTCGAAAGTCAGAGGCTGTGAAGAAGGACAAGGAAGGACCCGGGACGAGTTGTTACCCTTCGAGTGACTCTAGCCTTGGTTCGCGTAGAGGCGGTGAGTGCAGCGGAGCTGCAGTCGGTCAATATCGTGGCGGTTTGCGAGGGTGCAGAAGCCAACTTTCAAGAGAAAATGGAGTATGGACTCCTTCATCACGAGGAGGCTACCCGCGCCGTTGAAGAGTTCAAGGCTTCTCTGGAGTTCATGGACTTGCTTCATTAGGAGGCTCGAAAGGGCGTCAAGGAGGGTTTCAAGCTCTGCTTGGGGATCGCTCTCCGTTGTCCAGACTTGAACCTTGTTATCATTGAGTTCCAGGATGCGCTCCAATATCTTCCGTCCTCGCCTCCCTCTGACTTAGAACTTGTGTTGTTCTTTCGTCTTCTTTTTTATTTCTTCCTTGGTTTACTCTTTCTTTGTACTTGTTTTCTTTGTCTTTGTAATAGGAACTTCTCTTCCTTTTTGGTGAAATGATTCTGCTTCCCATTATGTGTTGACTAAGGATTGAATTAATGTTCCTCTTGAATGTATTCTCTTCTGATTTTTTAGGTTGTTTATATCTGAGTATGATCAATAAGGTTTTGTGGCTTACATGTCACTTTTTGAATACTGCGGCACTGTTTAGCAGCCCTTTTAAGCTCGGTAGGAGTTGTTGCGAACCGTGTGGGAGAGTTCCCAAGCTTCACTGGGGAATGAGCAACCCATCAACAAGGATGTGGTTTCTTAAGAAACTTTGATCAATCGTTCTCCCAAGAAAGGAGAGCTTTTGAGGGAAGGAGATGTGGTCACCTCCTCTGCGAACCTCTCTTCTGGGAAGCCAACAAAGTTTTAGCTCACGCTCAGAGGTCATGAAAAAGGTGTCCTTGAAAAGGTGACCACTCAAAGGAAATCTTACTGAGAGAGTGGTAAGGTCGTACCTAGCAGAGCTCACTCATTAAGTGGAGACATGGTGTTATTCCTTAATAGGCAAAGATCTTCAGGACTCGTTCCTTAGGAGGAGATGAGGCCTTCTTCATTTCTGATGTAGTCCATTCATTAGGAGGAGACAAGGTCTCCTCCCTCCCCTTAAAAGGAAATGGATATCTCTCTTTAAATGGTAATGACTACTCGCTCCTTAAAATGATACAAGGTCCTCACAGCACCTGAGGGTTGTCCCTTAAGAGGTGACACCCATTGTAACCCGTTCCTTAAGAGGAAATAGGGTCTTCGCAGCTCCAAAGGATCATCCTTAAGAGTTGTTGCATGTCGTAACCAATTCCTTAAGAGGACATGAGGTCTTCATAGCTCCACGTCTCTTAAGAGGTGACACCCATCAAGGTTCACTCCTTAAGAGGAGGTAATGCCTCCTTCCATTCCTTAGGAGGAGATGGGAAATTGTTCTTCAAGAGGTAACGACTGTAGGGGATTGTTCCTTGGCGCAGTTCATTCCTGAGAAGATAATGACTAGCGTAGTTTGTACCTCAGAAGGATACGAGATATCCTATTGTTTCTTAAGAGGAGATAGGGAGTCATTCCTCAAAAGGTAACAATTATAGAGGCTCGTTCCTTAAGAGGAGAAGACTCGCACAACTCTTTCCCGAGAAGATAACGACTGCCATAGTTTGTTCCTCAGAAGGATACGAGACGTCCTTCTGTTCGTTAAGGGAAAGACGGGGATTTGGTCCTTGTTTAGCACGTACACACACTCACGCAAGTTCATGTGTCATAAAAGTTATAAAATAACCGGTAAGTACCGGGTCGAATCCACAAGGAGTGGGGTACTAGTAAACTAAAACTTAAAGAGGACTTATACTACTTTAGAAGAAAAAGTCAAGAGGTGATAATAGAATGGTCTCACAATCATGTGATTAATGGAGGGATAAATGATAGGGAAGACAATCAGTGATGATAATCTAGGGTTGCATGGTGTTCAGACATGATTATGATGTTCTTGATTGATTAATGATGGTTTACTTCATTGGCTTGGCAAGGGAAACTCAGTGATGAGCCTACGACACTTTTGTGCACTCTAGACGCATCCTATAGATTCCTTATGTCGAAGGAATATGCTTTAATTCCTGTCCATATGTCTATTGTGGTAGGATTAAGCATTGTTGGACCTAGCTCCATCCTGACCATGGAGGACCACTGTATATTTCTATGCTAATGGGGTCTACGGGCTGTCACCCCGACTACCATCTTGGGATGCCCAATCCTCTGTACTAACCTACACATGTCATGAAGCTTGAGATATGTTACTGTCTTTCGGATCGGCGATTAACCTATTACACATGGAGATTAATATAGTTTTAATATGTCATTGTGTATCCACTAATGATGATAAAGAACTATGTCACAAACACACCAAGCTAAACTCATAAACCATTAATATCAATAAACAAAAAGGATGTTCATGTCTTCTTCACCATACAACCCTAGAACAAGAGTTCTAGCCTAGAAACATGGAAGTCATGACAAGCAGTTCAAAACATTCAAATAACAAAACAACCATATTTAGAACAGTTCATTGAAATAAGGACAAAGATAAAATATAATAAAAGAGGATAAGGATCTTTATTCTTATTCAGGTCTTCCTTCTTGACGAAGCACTCTCGCCCTCCGGAGCTTTGGTTCTTGACGTTAGTGAAGCCTCTTGAACGCCCTCATGTTGTCAACTCTGGGCCTCCAAAATAGCTTCTTAGAATCCAAGATAAAAAGTTGGAATAAAACCTTCGGTTATATTTATAGCTCCGACCTCCAACGCGTAGTTCTTTAAGGACTTGTGCGTCACAAGTACTCAACACCTGGGCCCCTCTACAGTAGTGACACGTCGTTCCCAAGTGATCGACGCGTCACAATTTCCAAACCTTCCATAATCTGCAGTCAGGACACGTCGCTCCTTACGGACCGACGTGTCATTAATTCTTAGCTGGGTTCTATCCTAAGTCAGGACGCATCGGTCCTTGATGGCCGACGTGTCGCTCTTTTTCAAACTCTCAAGGTGCAACTTGTGTGGTTGCAACTCAATTTGTTTTTGCTCCTAGACCTTCTCGCACTTGTGCAGCTCATATTTGAGGCCAAGAATTGGCATTTCCTGTGATAAACACAATTTACTCGAATTAGTGCCCAAACTCATTGAAATCATGCGAAATTCATATAATTCGAGCGCTAGCACACGCTTGTCAATTTATAAGAATTAGAGCTAAACATACATGATTCGTGCTATAAACACACATGTTAAACTCTAAACAGTAAGTATATGACCTATAAAATACGGTTAGCTTAGAAAGCTAACGGTCCTCAAGAGGTAACAATTGTAGGGGCTTGTTCCTTAACAGGAGATGTGTAACACCCCGGATTTTTCTAAATAAGTAATCAGATAATTTCTGAACATTAAATTATGTTAATTAGCACAAAAAATAAATTAATTATTTTAACCTCAATTCAAGGAAAATCAGGAGTTAATGGCGAAATCTAGCCTTGTAACTATAGGGCCGAGAGAAGCCATTATTGGGCCAGACCACTTTTACTTAGAATAGTTGGAGGTGGATAGAAAACAAAACCCAATTAATTAAAGGAGAGATTATTTAAATGTTAATTAATCCAGATTAATTAAGTGGGAGGTACTTTACAAAAGTTAGAGTCCTGGTAAAGTAGATAAGGTCGGGTCAAAAGCCGGTAAGTTCGGATTTGGTCTTGTGAGAGAAAGACCCCGTGATACCACGGTATGCCTGTGACCCGGGAATCTCTTGACCCAGGTTTTTCAGATCTGGGTCGGGAATATAGATGAGCCAGATAATTTATTAGTCCCCTACGTGACGGCATAGCAACCAGATAAGATCAAATAAAGTTTTTTTGGTCTTTAGTAAAAGATATTTAAAAAGATTATTTAATTTAATGGATTAGGATAATTTTTTAAATAAATTATTATTAAATTAATTAATCTTATAACTTATAAAATAAGGTGAGAGAAAGAGAGAGATAAAAATCTTTCAATCTCTCTCTCGATCTTCAGAGGAACGAAGAAGCCTCTTCTCTTTCATCCCTTCTCCCGTCCTCTCCCCGTGCTCTAGTTACGATCGCGCCCACGCTTACCAGCCAGTCGCCGGTGGCCACCTTTGCCCCACGCCGGCCGCCGACCGCAAGCATCGCCTAGTGCCCAGTCCTGAGCCGCGCTAAGCTCTTCCCCGTCAGCCTCCTATGCGTCGTGGGCTAACTGCAACGCCACCACTAGCGCACCCCTTCTGTGGCCTGTCTCCCTAGCCTGCAGCCACCTGACGCCGCGCCGCCGCAGCTCTGCACCTATAGCCCAGTTCTGCCCCTTTTGCGCTCCGACGCCATCGACCTGCTGCCCTGCATATCGCCTCCTTCACCTCTCGCGACAGTGAGCTTCATGGGGGAAAACCCTACACTAAATAGTTCATAGATTGTTTTGAAATTGGGGGAAACCCTAGAGTAATTTCATGATTTAGGGGTTAGAATTGAAGGATTGATGTTTATGCATAGGGCTATGAAATGATTAGGGATTGGGAGGGCTTGCATGATATTAACATGATAAGTTTCAAGGGTTAATTGTATGATTGTTTAATTGAAGAGTAGAGGCTGTGAAATGCTCTAAGTTGATGTTTAATTTGATGAAATGGTTGTGCTATGAAACGATGTATTTCATGAGTTTAATTAAGTGTTTAAGGTATGAATGTTTCTATTAATTTCGGGAGCCTAAAAATAGAGGAGGTATTGCCCAAGTTTTTTTGAAAATACAAACTTAATTCTCCATGATTTTGTATAGCATTTGATTACTGTTAAGGAGCATGTTAGAAGCCCCCAAGTATGCTTATGATCAAGTTAATTACATCTCTTAAGAATAGCAATTTTCGTAATCTCATGCCTTTAGAAGCATGTATTATGTGTTAAGTAAGACATCATGCTTAGAGAGCTTAATGTCCTTAACGTATTCTATCAAGTTTAAGTTTGAGTTAAGTTAAGAATTCAAATTCCGTATTCATGAATTCCCTATTTCAATTACTAGGGAAAGGAAATGGTAAAGACAAGGGCAAAGCAAGAGCTGCTGAAGGATCAAGCCAGCCTTAGAGCCAAGAAGACTCAGGTGAGGGAACTAGCTATACAATTCATACTTTTATCGTATTTTCTTACAGCATTGATTTCTATTTGAAAGGCATGAGTTGAAATTTTATAAAAAATTTCTGAGTTTTGGAAATCATTTTATGCATATTGATAGATCTTTTATTGGGGATGATTCCTCTTCAGAACTCATGTATAGTTATTTAGTAACAGAAAAGAGAAATAGATACAGAACTAGATGAACTACACTTTACCGATTTACTTGGCTGAAAGCAGTGGTGGCTCGTAGAGAGCCAGAGAGTACAGAATTAGGTTAGAGAAGGGGTGATTTATAACTCTGATTTTTATTATTGAACTATTTGTTTTAAAACCTTTTGTTTTTATAAAATTAAAACCCCCTTTCCATACTCTTAGAGAGCCTAGTATACGTATATAAGTATAGCCTGACGGTAGCGAGTCAGATACCGACCGGAAGGCTCAGGTACCGGATGAGCCGGCTTGCCCCCACTCTGGTGTCACAGTATTGAAGTAGAAGTGTAGTTAGTAACTATAGTTTTGTGATTATCAGATGACTCTGTATTTCCCACCTTCCAGTAGCGATTAGAGATTCACCGTGGAGGTTATTGCTACAGATTACCAAGGGTAATTTCAGAATTCATTCACAGTATAGAGGAATAAATAATGAGATACTCGTATATGAGATTTCTATGCATATTGGGATGATTATAGCAGTTTGAAGATAATGCATTGACCAACATCTTTAGACCCACAGTATTTATCTTCAGTTATTTTTACATGCCCAATTTTAATTATTACAGTTTTATTTTGATATACGGGTATAGTTTTATACTCGGTAGTATTGTTCCCAGATTACTGAGCTCGAGTAGCTTATCCCCTTTTCCATGATATTTTTATGCAGGAGATAGAAAGGAGTCCGGGTAGAGCATTTTGTCTACTCGCGAGATTATATGAGGAGTAGCTGTAGCTGTCTCTAACTCCCAGATGTGCTTTATTATTTTGTTGTTGTTGTTGTGTATTTTAGGAGAGAGTGAAACTCCTAATTTAGAGACATATGTATGTTATGTCTGTATTTTATTTGAGGATGTATTATGACTTGATTATTTCCAGTGTATGACATTTTGATGTTCTATATTATTAGATTTCATACATGTCATAGTTTCAGTTAGACAGCCTTAGGCTCAAGGTTCACCCCTTGACCTGGGTGGTGTGACACATGTCCCCTGATTTGGAGATGGGTGTTACATGATGGTTGCCGCACATCACTTCTGAGAAGATAACGACTAGCGTAGTTCATTCTCAGAAGGATACGAGATGTCCTCCCATTCTTTAAGAGAAGACGGGGAGTCGTTCCTCAAGAGGTAACAAAAGTAGAGGCTCGTTACATAAGAGGAGATGACTGGAGTAACTCATTCTTGAGAGGATAATGACTGGCACAGTTTATTCCTATGAAGGATACGACATGTCCTTCTATTCCTTAAGAGGAAGATGGGGAGTCATTCCACAAGAGGTAACAACAGTAGGGGATCATTCCTTAAGATGAGATAACTAGTGCAGTTCATTCATGAGAAGATAATAACTGGTGTAGTTCATCTCTCAAAAGGATATGAGACGTCCTCCTATTCCTAAAGAGGAGACGGGGAGTCATTCCTCAAGAGGTAACAATTATAAAGGGTCTTTCCTTAAGAGGAGACAACTCGCGTAGCTCGTTCTTAAGAAGACAACGGCTGGTACAGTGCATTCCTCAAAAGGATACGTGATGTCCTTCCATTCCTTAAGAGGAAGAAGGGGAGTCGTTCCTCAAGAGGTAACGACTGTAGGGGCTCATTCCTTAAGAGGAAACGACTGGTACAGTTCATTCTTGAGAAGATAATGACTAGTTTAGTTCACCCCTTAGAAGGATACGAGAAATCCTTTTATTCCTAAAGAGGAGACGCGGAGTTGTTCCTCAAGTAGTAACAATTGTAGAGGCTTGTTCCGCGCAACTCATTTATAAGAAGATAATGATTCGTACTGTTCGTTCCTCAAAAGGGTAAGAGATGTCCTTCTGCTCCTTAAGTGGAAAACAAGATGCTGTTCCTTAAGAGGTAACAACTTTTGAGACTTTTCCTTAAAATGTGATAACTGGCACAACTTGTTTTTGAGAAGATAACGGCTGGCGCAGTTTGTTCTTTAGAAGGAAGATGTAACATTATTCTACATTAGGTCAAGCTTTTGAGCAATGAAAACCCTTTCTCTCAACCTTTTCTTGAAGGACTTTTTAGTTAGAGCTTACTTGCTAGGCCTTTTGAAGGACTTCGCCAGTTGGGAGGGTCTTTGGTTCAAGCTCACGATGATTGCTTTGCCCTTAGGAGGGACTTTGTTTAGTTTACGCGGAATTCTTAGTCATGTCTAAGCATTCGCAAGCTCGTATAGAGAAGACCACAACTGCTCAAAAGATGACATTTCATTAGTTTAATAAAGTATGAAACGATTATACTTATACTACAAGCGCCTTAGGTATTGGGCGTGGAAGGACCTTTTAAGTTTTTGACCCTGTGGGTTAACTAGACTGTATGTACTAGGCTTTACCACTTCTTTGACGATATAAGGAAAGTTCCAGTTGAGATTGAGTTTGCCAGTGTAACCTTCATTCCCTCGAAAGATATTCATCCTCAGAACTAGGTCTCTTGGCTTGAAGGAAATACCACATATCTTAACATTGTAGGATCACTGGACCCTTTGCTAATAGGTCATTGCCCTGATGTTGGCTAGCTCTCTTTTTTTTCTCTAGGGGGTCGAACTCAATCCTAGGGCACTTTTCATTTTCACCTTGGTCGAAATAGGTGATTCGATAAGTCAGTACTCCGATTTCATCCATGATGATAGCTTTTGCACTATAAGTCAAAGTGAAAGGGGTCTCCCCTGTGGGTGTTCGATTGGGTGTTCGATATTTTCATAGGTTGTTCTGAAGCTTCTCTACCCAGTCAGACTTTGCTTGCTGGACTCGGGTCTTTAAACTTTACAGGATTGCACGGTTCATGACTTTGACCAGTTTATTTTCTTGAGGATGAGTAACAGATGTCAGCCTCACTTCTATACCCAAGCCGTGACAGAAATCTCTGTAGTTCTGATTATCAACCTGTCTGCCATTATCCATGACAAAAGCTACAAGGACACCGAATCTGCAGATGATAAACTTCTAGATGAAGTCTTGATAGGGATGCTTAGTGATCTTTGCTAGTGGTTTTGCTTTGACCCACTTTGTGAAATAATCAATGGCGTCTATTAGGAACATGAGCTATCTGATTGCTATCGGAAACGGGGGAAGAATAACTATCCCTTAGATCATGAAAGGTCTCGGTCTTACTATGGGGGTGAACTGGTGTTGACCGTTAGCTATGAGTGCAAGCACTCAAGCCTCCGCACGCAAGTGTACGTAGTCGCAAGTAATAAATTTCGGTAAGTACTGGGTCGAATCCACAGGGAAGACTTACTAGGTTTAGATGAGCAATAACCTACTAAGTTGCTTAGTAAAGTTGGTCAATTAATGATGTGGAAGATGACAAAATCCGAAGAAGGTGATGGAATTACGAAGGGTTGCTTGGATGAAGCTCTTAATCAAAAGCTTCTAGGGTTGTATGGCTCAATGACTTGGAAAGATTTTCACCTATGTTTGCTATGACGATATTAATAAGGATACGGGTATATCAATAATGAATCCAGTGCTTATGTGTACTCCAATTGCATCTGGCAAGTCATTATCTCTAAGGCACATGCTTCCTAAACTACCCATATGTCTATGGTAAAGGGGAAACATTATAGGACCTAGATTCACTCAATACCATGGACTACCAACACTTGTGTCCAAGCTATTGGTAACTTGGCTCTTACTCCATTCCGTCTCATGATCCTAACATTCCTCTAATACATATGTCTATGCATAGAGAAATAAAGATAGTCATCGCCCGTCGGTGATTGAATAAAGGAGTAAAGAATCATAAGCACATCCATAGCAAAGGAATCAAGCAAGCATAGGTTAACTAAAATATCAAGTCTTGAGTTCATACAACCCTAGCATAGATATTTAAGCTACCATTACAAAGGAATGATTCATAATAATGCAAAGAAGAAAGTAAACATCCATGTTCGAGTACAAGAAGAGAATTAAAACACTAGAAATCAAAAGATAAATGTTCCCCCTCTTATGTGGACCAAAACACAGCCTCAAATGGTAGAGAATACCTTCGGATTGCCCCCTTGGAGCTCCAGCCGCCACCCCAAGCGAAAGATGATGAAAACCTAGAAATCACGTCATTTTTATAAGTGTTAAAGCCATTTTTGGTCCCTGAAAACGGGACCAATGTTCATTTCCATCCCAAAATTCAAAATTTGTTCAATATGGTCCCTATGTATTGCATATTTTGACATTTTGGCTCCCTATATATTCCGTATTTTGGCATTTTTGGTCCCTATTGCTGACGTGGCAGTCATGTGGAATACCAATGAAATGCATATAATCTTTGTATTATTATGTTTAAGATGTTATTTTGCTGATGTGGAGTAATAAGTGTCAATATATGCTGATATGGACCGTATTGAACAAATTTTAAATTTTTGGGATGGAAATGAACATGGGCCATGTTTTTAGGGACCAAAAATGGCTTTAACCCTTTTTATAACCCCAGAAAGTTATATCGTTATGTCATTGTAAAATCCAAGATTTTATTGAAACAAATGGATTTTTAAATTCCCCTTAATTGATTTGATAATTAAAATAAATTCCCAAAACAGGATTTAATTGGAAAAGGAGGGTTTAAATAAATTAAAACCCGAATTGGTGTTAATTGGGTTTGTTAGGGACTAAATCATAATTTCAGAAAGTCTAGGGACTTGATGGAAATTATGATTCTCTCATAGAAGGAGAACCTTCATGTAACCTGAAAAGAGTGGGAGGACTTATGTGTAAAATTCCAGGGGCAACCATGCAAAAGGTCACGACTAGATGAATCAACGGTCGAGATTAAAAGATCGCAATGATAGATTAAGTTCGAGGCATAAGTAACAATCTGGGTTCTCTATTCTATCATTATGATAATCTAATCTCTACCATTGATCTCTGTCAAGTGCGTAAGTCCGAGGCACAAATCGCAATCTCAATCCTCCTTCCATTATTAGATAATGGAATGATCGTGGCCGCTCATCTTAGACGAGCGAGTAAGATCAAGGCGCTGCATAAAATCCAAGCTGCTCGAAATCTCTAATGGGATGGGATTAATCATTACCGTCCATCAAGTCCAGCCTTTAAGTTTGAGGCACAATAATTAAATCCTGCGGTCCGTTGTTGAGCAATGGTCACCGCTCATCTGAACGAAGCATGGATCCGAGACAAAATGTTAAAAGAAAGCCGTTGGATTATGGCACTTTAATCAGGACTGTCCGACGAGAATTGCATGATCACGAGGCACGAGCAGAGTCTCTTCTCTACCGCTCGCCGCCTTCTCCTCCGCAATCACCAGGCGGCCTGGAAGGAAATTATTTGAATGCTGGTTAAGCATGGAAAGGGGCGATCTCAACTCCAAAATTAGGGGATTGCAATCTTGATCACGAGTCCTATAACATGGACCAGAGATCAGAACTCTATAAGCCGCCAGCACAATCCCACCACCTCTTAGCGTTAGAAAACCTTCGCCAGCGTGAGAGATTGAGAGAAAGAGGAAGGTGGAGGAGCAGAACTTCTATGACGGGACAAGATATGGAGGAGGGTCGGGAAAACAGGAAACCAGGAGTCTAGTAAGTTTTTTGCTAGTTTAAACATAAGAAAATCCGGTGAAGCCGATAGAGAGCCTCACTGGAGTTTTCAAAGACTCAGTTTCTTTTCCCGACGAAGGGGGGGGGGGAAGGTGCACAGGTTCCTGAACTTTCAGAGCACCCTGAGCGCCGCAGAGGAGTACCTGGGCAACGGAGGGACTTTGTCACGTCGAGTCGAGGACCAACGTCTCCAGTGAATCCCCTCTTCCTTTCTTCCTTTTCCCGATGGTCATGCATATAGTAGATAGTGTAGATGACTGGGAAAACTCCGTTAGCTTCGTCTTTTTTTTTTTGGCACGAGACCGGACATTGGAGGGAAGGGAGAGGGCCATGGACGGCTTTACTCCGACGAGAGAAGGAGAAGCCTACGGTCCTTCACTCCAGATGGTACACACGGCATGTAAAAGCTTCATTGACGGTGGAGACCTAGTGGCGGGAGATCACTGACCGGTCAAGAGAGCGCCAGAGGCCGCTGCAGGCGACCGGAGCACCGCTCTCTCGTCCGATGAGGCTCAGCTGAGGAAGCGAAACAAAGAGAGAAGTGATTAGATTAGTGGTTAATAAAATTAATCGTTAAAGTTGATCAAGTTGATTCATGGGCTAAGTTGAATTAAAAATGGTTAGTTGGTTAAGGCTAACCAACTTGAAATGGAAGGTTGGGCTAGATCACTTTGATTTGTAGATTAGGTTTAACCAACTAGTGTTGGGTCTGGGCTCCTTTAAGATACGAGCTAGTTGGATCGAATCAATTAATGTGTTAATGGACCGGTTGAACCAACTAATGTTAGATTGGGTTTAATCAAATTAAATTAATTTGGATTAGGTTCGATCAAGCACTAATGTGTTAAGCCAAAATAGTAGATCAGGTCGAGATGATTTGGTTTGATCTAATTGACATGTTTGCATCTGGTCTGAAATTTTAAATTTAGATTATTTGATTTGGTTTGATCAAGATAGTGGGCTTGGTCCAACCATGGTGTGAACGAAGTAATTAATAAAAAAAATGGTGGGAGAGGGGATTTGAAACCAAGACTTGCTATATAACGAAATGGGCCTTAACCACCAGGGCCTTGTTTTACTCTTGGTTGGATGGGATAGGTTTAATTAATTAAACTAGATCTAACCAAGTATAGATATGGAAAGAAAAATAAAGAAATAAAAGGCAAGCTGAGGAAATCGAACTAGGAACCTCTTACTAAGCATAATGGGCCTTAGCCACCAGGCCATCTCAGTTCACTTGAATAGATTGTTCGATCTAAACAGTTAAGGGAAATCACGCTAGACCTAGCTGAGAAATAACAAGGATAAATGGTATGGAATACAAGGGAAGGCCCACAAGTTAGACTTAGGCCTGACTAAGGCATCATGCATGTTCAACTAAAAGATGTTAAGATGTTGTTGATGTTGATATAGCTTTTACTATCAGGTTGCGACATAGAGACGTGACAGGAGGGATTTTTTTTTTTTTTTGCTAAGTAATCCCGGACGTCATTTTTGATGTAAGTACACTTGCCTTGTACCCACTCTTCGGAGTTTCTTTGGCTTTGTTACTATCATATTGATGATATTATTGCCTTGATTGTTGAGATCATTCATGCTTCTTTGATTGTATGGATTCCTGTTGAGCATGTTTGATTGTTTCGGGATGTTGGCCCTGATTTAGTGGAGCGTGGGGGGTCTGTTTGGGAACACTCAGGGACGGAACAACCTGGCGTATCGGCTTGCCTTGCCAGAGGGACGATACTCTGGTTGTCCTGCCTGTCAATAGGGATGATTCGCTGGCCGTGCGACACGTACGAGAGGTGGTGCTACTGACATATGACCTGAGGGCCGTACGAACGGAGGGTCGAGTTCCTGCAAGTTGCTGATGATGCTGGCCGAGGGAGACGTTTGTCGAGCTTTCCTTTAGAACTCGTTGCTGAGCTTGAGGGCTGCTGTAGTTAGGGGTCATACCGTTGTGATTGTTTGTGATAGACTCCTAAGGATAGTTTTTGAGGGATGTGTCCTCGAAGATTAACTTGATGATCATTTTATTGATGTTATGATTTTATGAGCCCCGCAGGGGTACTTACTACGCTTTCTATTCGAAAGCTCATGCACCTGTTCTTTTCTTTTTCAGATCTTGAGGAGTAGGACACTTGAGCTCAGGAGCCGATCGAGCGTCGGGTTATCTTGCAGAGGTCCGAGGATCTCTTTTTATTCATTGTGTGTGAGAGACTTTATTATAGGACCCTTATAGGGCCTGACATTCTGTAGGGCATATGGACACTTTTATTTTATTTCCACTAAGACTCTTTTAATTATGATATTTGGGATTTATCATATTACTTTTATGTTATCTGCTACTACTTACTTAGGCCTTGTATCCGAGTGAGGTGCGCCTTACTTGGTTATGGCCGGTCTGCTCACGTGCCCGAGGTCCCGAAAATCGGGTCTGGGCATGACAGTCATGGTCATACATCACGATACCTATAAAAATATGTGGTCCTAAATGTCTACCTGATGGTTACATCGCGATGTTCTCTCAGCACATCGCGATGTCAATTAATTCCAGTTGAGCATGCCCAGCCTCTAATTAACATCGTGATGTATGTAGTCAACATTACGATTTCTTCATCAACTCAACGATCGGATGACTATTAAAACTCGGATTGAGTTGAAACTTTAACTGAGTGTTCCTGACTTGTGGATCTTCAATCTAAATTGTATAGATTGGATTTGGAGTCTTATAGCTCTTCCAATAAATTCCTGATCTCAGCTGCTCGTTATGGCTGCTCACAACCCTCTCTCCTTCACTCCTTATGCTTCTTTGTCATAGAACACCTATCCATTTGCTCCAAGATCATCCTTATAGATCTCCAATGGTTTCACCACCTATTAACATTGACAACACTTACATTAGTGCATAAATTAATTCATTTAGTATAGAAATTCACTAAGACAAGTGTGCATGCTAGTTAAGGTAGAATTTATACAAAAGAGCCCATATTTGCTCTTGAATACATCATTTAAGGACCAAATTTATTCTCACACTAGAATATTAAGCCCTATAATTAGCTCTCTTTTAAGGGCCAACAAACCCCCAATCTCAAACTATTCCTAGTCCTCAAGCAATAAATTATAAAGCATACAAGTCAATAGTTCAAACATATATATTTTTCGGTTATATCTCCTTTTCCAATAAAAATAGATGCAACATAACACAATAAGTAAGGAGCTCAAAATGTCAAACAAAGTACAAATCACAGATAGTAGTAAGCTGTCACTAGCTTAAAAAACAAAAAACGTAGCAAATACATAATGGTTTAAAACTACAGTCCCTCTGTAGCAACAACTTCTTCGAGCTATCTCGGCCAGTCAATCCCTCTGTAGAATAGGGACAGTGCAGGATTTATGCTACCATGAGGGGCAAGAGCATCGACAATCAAAATGAACTCCCTTGGGCAGTAAGTCAATTCCACCAATGTCTTATGGTTGAGTAGTATCTTGACATGCTGGACATCATTCTAAAGTCTCCAACTGACTTGTGTATCCTCACTGGTCAGCAATTCCAAAGCTTGTATGCAGTCAGTGCAAACACAATTCGGGTGCAAGGCCACCTCTCTATAATGCTCCATAGCAATTCCAATCTCTAAAATCTCTATTTGAAGGTTGGATTCCACCATCTTGGTTGAGCATCCTACATGTATGATTGTATATGAGCCCCTAATCACCACAAACCCTATACCACAAGAAGCATAATTAGTATGCCAAGCAGCATCACAAATAATAGTAATTGAGTTATTATAAACAATGTTATTAAGGTACTTCCTACATTGGTCTTTGATCCTCCAAAGATATTCCTTCGCGACAATGAGAGCCTGTAGAAAGGTTTGTTGTGTTTGTGGTCGCTTTCTGCTGAACACCAACTCATACCTAGCCTGCCAAATTTTCCAAGCGCAGCTAGCCACTAATGCTTCGGAGAAATGATGTCTATCCTTCCCATTTCCCCAGGGGTCACAAGCCATCCACCCTCTTTCTGGTTTTCCATTTCATTGCATTCCATGCCAGTACACTCTGAGACTAGTTCCCAACAATGTCTAGATATGGTGCAATTAAATATGACATATTCCGGAATTTCATTTGTCAGTCCACAAAAAGGGCACATCAACTGAGGACCAATATTCAAGGCACATAAGAAATCAAATATGGGTAACCAGCCATGGAATAACTTCCAAAGGAAGGTATTAACCCTTGGGGCTGGCTACAGGTAGCCTCTATAACGCCCCGAAATTTTTACAAATAAATGATGAAATTAGTGGAAATAATTATTGAGGCTAATGAGACAATAAAAGGGATTAAACACTTTTAAACTTCGAATAAATAAAATCGGGACAAAATATGCTTTGAATTTGCTCCACGACCATTGAATCATGAAAAGGCCTTAATGGGCTAGGCCTAATATCCTTGGAATAGTAGGGAGAAAATGATAATGTAAACCCGATTAAGAATAATTAAGTGATTGCTTAACATTGAATTAATCAAGATAAGTAAAAGGAGGCAAATAATTGAGAGGTACTATTTTAAATCCGTAAAACCCGGATCTGGTCGTACTAAAGTTGCTTAAAATTTTGGATCTGGGTCTAGCTAAATAATTAAATATGTGATGCTATAGTGTAGGGGAGATGATTAAATTGAAAGTAATAATATTTTATTCCACTCATACCTAAGTTATAAACTTAGGGCTTGGAGGAAAAATAAAATCTTCAATCTCCTTCTCCCCTCTTTCTCATCCACGAGCCCTATCCACGCCAGAAGCCCTCCCTCTTCCCTACTCCGATAAGCTCCGGTGAAACCCGACAAAACCCACCTGTGGTAAGCCGCTCCCCCGCCCCCCATCCTCGCGCGCGCTTGTGCCGGCGAGCGGCGCACCCCCCTCGCCGCTTTCCTCTAGAGGCACGCGGCCTCTCCTCTTCGCGCGCAGCCTCCCTCCGGCCTCCCCCTCTTGGCGCCAGCAAATCCTAGGTTTGGCCTCCCTCTGCCGTCAATATTTGCCCAGCCCCATCGCCGCTTGCCTCCTTTCTTTCTCCGGCGAGGCTGTACGCCCCCTTCTCTGTCGATCTGTGAGTTCCCAGCGAGGATAATAATTTGAGAGACATCTTTGAGGCTACAGCGACCGCGTGCCACCCTCGAGCAACTCCAATCGACAAAAGCTCTCCAGCCAGGGCACTGTAAACCACCACTCCACCTTGGCCGCCTGCAGATGTTGTCGGAAACCCCGAACCTCTGAAATTGGGCTTCAACCAGTAATTGTACGTCTCTGGTGAGCTTTGTGGGGCTAATGGTAAATGAATTGGTTTAAGATTTGAGGGGGGATGGGTAAATTAGGAAGTTCACTAATTTTGGCTATGTCTCGGAATACTAAACAAGAAGTCAACTTGAATACCTTAATGTAGTGTTTATATGCATGAGTAGTATGATCTAATTAGACTTGTAATGGTGCATGTTTGTATAATGATCTAAAGCCCTAAAAAAAATGAGGTGCTTACCAATTTTCTATGAAAATACAAGCTTAATTCTCCATATTAACTATAGCATTTAATTGCCTTGAGAGAGAGCATGTTAGAGCCTTCAAATTATGCTAAGTATGAAGATAGCTAAATCTTCTATTATGAGTAATTTCCGTATTTTTCATGCTCCTTAGAATTATGAAAATGCATGTTAAGTGAAAGCATGCTCTAGTTAACTTAATGTCTTTAATATACTCTTTCGAGTCTAAGTTAGAGTATAAGCTAAGAATATGATTTCTGTATTTATAAATTTTCCTACTTCGATTATTAGGAATAGGAAAGGCAAAGGCAAAGGCAAGGCCACAATTGCTGAAGGACCTAGCCAGCCTTAGAAGCTACTTAGACCTAGGTGAGGGGACATAACTGTATATCTCGTGTAATTGCCGAGTTTTTCTTCACGGTTGATTATTTAAATTGAAAAGCATGAGTTTCTATTATACATTATGATGTGCCTTGTGTTTGTAAAGGTATTATGCATATTGTAGTATTTCCGGTTTTGGAAATGAGATTTGAAAATACATGCGGAGAATAATTAAACAAATATAAGGTAGAGCATGAGAAATAGATAAAGTAATTAATGTACTACACCTTACTAATATACTTGCTTGCACCAGTGGTGGGTCTTTACAGAGCGAGAGAGTACGGCACTAGGTTAGGGAAGGGGTGATTTATAAACTCTGATTTTCTTATACCGAACTATCTTCTTTTAAAACCTTCAATTTTTATAAAACAAAAACCCTTTTCCATACTCCCAGAGTGCCTAATGTACGTTTATACTTATGGTCTGACAGTAGCGAGATGGTTTCGACCGGAAGATACTCAGGAGCGAGATGGTTCCCCCTTATTACACTCTAGTTCAGCAGTATTAAGGTAGAGGTGTAGGGGACAGAGATATTACAGAGATTATAATATGATACTGCACTTTCCACCTCCCGGGTAACAAGATGGTTATGACCAGGGAGGCTATTGTGATATCATTCACAGTACCGAGAAGTAAATGATTGAAATAAACATAGCATATGTTTTATTTGAGATTTTTATGCATATTGGCATGCTTATATAAGATTGAAGATAATGCATTAACTAGCATGATATTGTTCCGCATTTATCTTCAATTGTTTTATACGCACGGTATTATATTTTGGAAATTTATTTATTATTGATATACAGGTATAGATTATACCTGGTAGTGTTGTTGCCACTCACTAAGCTCAAGTAGCTTAGATCCCTTTCATCTTATTTTTATGCAAGCGATAGATAGGAGTCCATGTAGAGGCTATGTCTGCTTGCGAGAGCGTCTGAGGAGTATTAGTAGCTGGCTTTGACCCCCGTTGATGTGTCTTCCATATTGTATTGTTGTTATTTAGGAGAGAGTGGGACTCCTAATATTTAGAGACATGTATTATTATGTCAATACCTTTATTTGGTGTATATTAAACAGGAATTTGATTTCTGAGAATGACATTAGAATTCCTATTTTATTAGCTTCCGCACTTACATGTATGCTTCTGATTATCAGTTTCACAGCCTTAGGCTCAGGGTTCATTCCCTGACCTGGCTAATGTGACACTTGTATCTTGTTTTGACATGGGTGTTAAAGCCTCCCTCCCAAACTTCAAAATTAGAATCATGAATCTGGTTAACTTGATCATACACCATTCTGACAATTTTGCCAGAAGGTACACCTGATGACAAGACCCAATGTTTGTTACAAGTAGTACCAAGAGACACCTTGCACATTCTGGTCCGATCGAAGGATTGGCCAAAGCAAGTCAGCATATCAGAGCAGCTTAGATTTCCTTCATCCACAAGGTCACTGATACTTAAACTCTCTAAAGAGAGCTCCGTATTGATATATGTAGGCTTGAGTGAGATTGGAATGTCAAACATCCAAGGATCATTAAGAAAACTAGTTGCATTAGGGTTACAAGTATTAATCACAAATTAGATCTAATATGCATGGTAGTTTTACAAAGCATTTTATAAAACTAAGATAAATTTCTCAAGTTTGGGCAAATCCATGGATTAAAATCTCCATTCTTCAAAAGAATAATTTGTACCCACATTTCACTGTCATGATTCAAAACAAAGAAAATATTTTTGGTTATAAGAGCAATTTTAGCACTCCTTAAATTTATAATTCCCAACCCTCACTCAGACTTAGCAAGTGTAGTAGTACTCCAATTCATGGAGTGGAAACTTCCACTCGCAGTGCTATTTCCCCAAAGGAACTTCCTAGCTAGTTTGGAAATCAAGAATAAGGTTGTATCAGGGACTAGGTAATATGATAAGTAGTACACAGGTATTGACATTAAAGAACTGTTAACCAGGACAGCCCTCCCAGCTAAAGAAATGGAGTAATTCCAAATATTTAAGCTATTCCTGGTCCTTTCACAAGTGTTTGTCATTGGTTAATAGGAGTCATTTGAGAGAAATCTAGACCATTATGTATTTAAATGGAAAATCTCCAAGTTTCATTCCCAAAATGATTTCTATGGCACACCTAACTCTTCTGTTGAGCCAACTAGGAAAATGTATATTACACTTGGTCAGATTGACTTTTTTCCCTGTTAGATCCCTATAAATGTCAAAATACAACCTACAATTCCTAATAGTAGCTCTAGAGGCCCTGGTAATAATAATTTCATCATCAGCAAACATTAAATGATTGAAGTTATTGGCTAACCTATTACCAAATCCTAGAATCAGGTTTAAGGCCATGTCTTGGTTAAGTCTGGCAGAAAGGTTTTGGGATACAAAGAGAAAAAGAAAGGGTGATAAAGGGTCATCTTGTCTGACTTATCTGTGGCTAGGGATCTAACCTGTGGGTTATCCATTAACTAGGAATGAAAAACTAGCTGATGTGATATAGGTCCTTATCCTGGAGATCCAAACATCAGGAAACTTCATAGCTTTGAGGATAGCAAGGATGCGATTCAACTCCAAGTCATCTGATGCAGGAGGCTCGAGTCAAATGTTGGTGCCGTGTTGGCGGGTCAACGTAAAGACGGGAAGTTATCGAGTCAATTTTAAGATTTGGTCGGTTTTGGGTGTGGTTCGGTATTTTGGCCATAACTTTGGCTACCGATATCAGGATCGGGCGTTCGACCCCAATTCGGAAAGCTCTTTGCGGCGTGCACGACATGGGGTCATATTAGAGAGAATTTTTGTTTTTTTTTTCTATTTTTAGAAATATTTAATCCGCCAAATTAGGGTTTTCGGTCTTTTTCCTATTTTTGGTAATATTTCATATGCCAAATTAGGATATGATTTGAATCCGATTTGATCTCAGATTTTTAGGAGTTATATTATTTGTTTAGAGTTTTAAATTTAGATAAGTTTAGTTTTAAATAATAATTTGTCAATTTTAGCAAATTTAGATTAAATGATAAGGTTTCTAGGTTAATCTTTTGAGGCTATTTAACCCGGCTTATTGGTTAGTTTTTCATTATTGAATTTTGATTAATAATATTTTCTTGAATTTAAGAGTATTTTCTCTGGTTCTTTTGGTTCTTCGTTTGTTCTTCTTTGCGGTCCTTGGAACCGGCTAGCCCGCGGGATAATCACTACCCCGTCCGGCATCAGTTGGTACCAGAGCTCATCATCTTCCTAGGAAGCGTCATCAGCGACATCAATGACTGGTAGTCGTGGTCGTCGGGTTGGATGTGTTCCTACAGAGGAAGTCCAAAGATCATGTGACTGAGCCACGGAGGCAATGAACAAGGATCTACAAAGGTAAGTCGCGGAGTTAACCCAACGCTTGATGATCAAGGATTTGCAGAGGAAGTCAAGAAATTATCAAGGCGTTTGGCGGCGATCGATTTTGATCGTGGTTGTCGTGGGCAGTTTCCGGCTGAGGAAGTCCAGCACCATAATCATAGCGATCAGAGGTTTGGCCAACCCATCTACCAACCCATCTAAAATGATGATGTGGAGGAGGAGATCTCGCCCATCTTCAACGATGATATGGAGGAGGAGATTTTCCCCATCTTTAATGATGATGTGGAGGAGGAGATCTCGCCCATCTATGACGACTACGAGGAGGAAATTGGTGAGCCCGAGGAGGAGATTGGTGAGCCCATCTATGAAGATGATGGGACTAGCGTTGCATTGGTATCTTGATGGGAGGAAAACCCTCCTAGCCTGGTAACCAACACTACTAACCTACTTTCTGTCTCTAAGGTTTTGATTGAGATCAAGCATGGAGATCCAGACCTACCAACAAAGGTGCAGTCGAACTCAGGGTCGAGTTCTTTCCAACCCTGGGTGACTGATGCAGGAGGCTCGAGTCAAATTTTGTTGCCGGGTTGGCGGGTCAACGTAAAGACAGGAAGTTATCGAGTCAATTTCAAGATTTGGTCGGTTTTGGGTGTAGTTCGGTATTTTGGCAATAACTTTGGCTACCGATATCAGAATCGGGCGTTCGACCCCAATTCGGAAAGCTCTTTGCAGGGCGCACGACATGGGGATGTCATATTAGAGAGAATTTTAGTTTTTTTTCTATTTTTAGAAATATTTAATCCGTCAAATAAGGGTTTTCGGTCTTTTTCCTATTTTTGGTAATATTTCATATGCCAAATTAGTATATGATTTGAATCCGATTTGATCTCGGATTTTTAGGATTTATATTATTTGTTTAGAGTTTTAAATTTAGATAAGTTTAGTTTTAAATTGTTACGGATATATTTGGTAAGACGCGCGTCATCGACCTAAATGGCCACCTGTCATACACAGGACCGTGTCCCTTTGGTCGCGCGGCAATATCACCAAATATCCTGGTATAATTCCGTTCGGCAGATAAAAATGAGGGTTCAACCCTACAAGCAAGTCCGTCGGAATTATAGCAACCTTCTTATCCACAAGGCGTGAAGGTCTCATAAGGTGCTTATAGCCACCTAGGGAAGAAAATATCTAACGCCTCTACAGTAAGTAGATCTTATCCACTTGCCTCTACAGTAGGCAGATATCTTCTACTTACCTACGTAGCACCTACGCAGTAGGCAGATATTTTCTTACCGCCTTAGAAGACATTTACACACCGCCTTACTTACCGCCTTACCCACCGCCTTTCCTAAACCGCCTTTAAGCTGCTTTAAAAGAAGGGCAATGATAGAAAGAAGGGGATAAGAAAAATCATTACACAAAGAACTAACTTATGTCTAAGACTTCCTTCTCACAAGCTTTCTGACTTAAGCATCGGAGTTAAATCCGGGCAGAAAGGCCCAATTCCGATCCCTCCCTTCTCCTTTTTACAGATTCATCCCAAAGCAAAGAGCTGATAATTCCGATCAAGAGCTGATAATTCCGATCGGAATTCCAAAGCGTTCCCTGCTTTCCTTGTTCAGAAGTTGAAGTAAGCGTCCACACCAACTATAAATTTTAACCGTTTGTCAAAGGCTGAGACCAGATCATGAGGCAACAGTAGCCAAAGCGTGAGGTGGACCAGTTTTTGGCATCAACAGTTTGGCGCAGTCCGTGGGGCCTTACAAAAAGCCAAATGATTACTACCAGAAGATCAAAACGAATCCAAGAATAAGGAACACCTAGTAATCCTGAAGGACCTGGTGAAGTCCGAGGGCACGAGGAGATTCCGTCGGGCAATCCACTTATCTTACCTACATCGGAAAATCCTTCCGTCCCACCCCTGGAACTCATCCCGGAGTTTTATCTTAACATACAGCAGCAATTAGAGCAGTTAGCTCAAGCTGTCCATACTTTGACTCATCCGCCACTTCCTCCCACACGAACTCCACCAAATGTGCCAACAGCCCCACTAGCCAATTCCGAAAACAGAGGGAGGACAAGGACTCGCACCCATGGAGAAAGAAGGGAGAGAACCGCCTTCTCAGCTAGTTCAGAACCTCCCTCCGTTCGACGTCGAGAGCAAGCTGCCACAAGAACGGAACGGCATACAAGGACAGAACGGACAAGAACAGAACGGAATAGTCAATCTGCTCCTACTGTTAACAGAAGGACACAGAGACCAGACCCCTCTCGAGGAAAACAAAAATCTGAACGGCATGTTCTCAGCATATGCTCACCCTTTATTAAGGAAATATTGGAGGAGCAGGTTCCTGATAGTTTCCGACCACCTGCTATGATTGCATATGAAGGCAAAACCGATCCGTCTCGTCACTTAAAGTCCTTCCGGTCGAAGATGCTGCTCTCTGGAATTATCGAAGCTCGTATGTCCCGAGCTTTTTCCGCTATTTTAGAGGGAAAAGCGCAAGACTGGTTTGTCGATCTTCCATCTAGCACGATTCCTTCTTTTCAAGTTCTAGCAGATCGCTTTTTAGCTTATTTTGCTAATTACTCAAAGCAAAAGAAAACTCCGTCTACCCTTATGCGCGTTAAGCAACGAGGGGGTGAAACACTCCAAGCCTATTTAAATTGTTTCATAGACGAAGCCGCAAATGTTGCGGACCTTATTCCACGCATGGCTGTAACTATCCTGATAGAGGGTTTGCTAGAATCCCCTTTTCGCTTTTCCCTCACTTTGGATCCGCCGAAAACTATCCCCGACCTCATGATTCATGCCCAAAAGTATATCAATTCTGATGAAATTTATACGGGCTGGGAAGAGGAGGCTCGACGCGCCTCTGTGGAAATCCAGAAGGGAAAAGCCCATCAAAATATCAACAGAAGGCCCACAGAAATCCGAAAGGAGGGAGGATCGCGCAAGGATCGTAAGGGTGAGAATAGAGGTCTGGAAACTTCAACACGCATACAGCGACATATGCTACAACCTAGAGAATCTTCAAAAGAAGGGAAAATTGTCAGATACGATCGCCATACCCCACTAAATCAGACCAGAAGCCATATTCTTATGCAAATCCAGGATCAACAACTCTTGACATGGCCAGAACCTGCAAAGAATCCCGAACGGCAAAAGAACAGCAAAAGATATTGCAAATTTCATCAAGCTAGAGGGCATGACACAGAAAAATGCACCCATTTGATGAACGCCATAGAAGATGTCGTCAGAAGAGGACAATTAGAGCAGTATATCAACATTGAGGTCCAAGAGGAGCCTGAAACTTCACAGCTTGAAGAAGAAAAAGGAGAGATAGTTGGATTTATTAGTGGTGGTTCTGGGTGTGGTGGTGAAAGTTCCGCCTCTCGAAAAAGCTATGCCCGAATGGTGGGAGTTGCGCAGGAAACAGAAGCGCCACAAAGAAGGTCTGGGCCTATGGCCCCCATCATATTTTATGATAACGACGTCAGCAGGGTTCAGCACCCTCATGACGACGCCTTGGTCATTGTCATCATGGTTTCCAGCTTTCAAATGAAAAGAGTTCTGGTAGACAGTGGAAGTTCAGTGGACATTCTTTTCTGGAGCGCCTTCGAAAGAATGAGGTACGATGCAGACAACTTACTCCCCGTAAAGTCATCGTTAGTGGGATTTTTCGGAGGGGTGGTACAACCAGAAGGGATGATCACGTTACCAGTTATGGTAGGAAATTCGCCAAGATCATCAACAGTGACAACAAATTTTCTAGTTGTACGTTGTGCTTCAAGTTACAATGTGATTCTTGGTAGGCCGACCCTCAACGCCTTAAAAGCAATAATTTCCACTTACCATCTTCTCCTCAAATTTCCGACCGAGAGTGGCAGTGGAGAAGTAAGAAGGGATCAACCCTTGGCACGGCAATGTTATGTCTCAACCCTCAAAGGAAAAGTTCTAAACAAAGGCAAAACGAGAGTTTCGGAAGCCATGTTGATCAACAAAATAGCCGAACGGGAAAATGAAGAACTCCGCCCCACACCAGTTGAAGAATTGCTTACAGTTCCCTTAGACACAACTAGAGTGGAGCGTACTGTGCGTATTGGTGCGGATTTGACGATAGCACAGCAAGAAAATCTCATGACAGTACTGAGAACAAATTCTGATCTCTTCGCCTGGTCATCAGAGGACATGCCAGGTGTAAAGCGTGATGTCATTGAACACCGTCTCAGCATAGATCAGTCGTTCAAGCCTGTCAAACAAAAAAGGAGAAATTCCGCCTGAAAGGCGTATACGCAGAAGAAGAAGTATCAACCCTTTTGAAGGCTGGATTTATCCGAGAGGTGAACTATCCAGACTGGTTGGCTAATGTGGTTCTTGTAAAAATGCAGTCCGGAAAATGGAGAATGTGCGTGGATTTCACGGACCTAAATAAAGCTTGCCCAAAAGATTCATTCCCTCTACCTTCGATTGATGGTTTGGTTGATTCTACGGCGGGGCATGAGATGCTGAGTTTCTTAGATGCCTTCTCAGGCTACAATCAAATCCGAATGGCCAAAGACGATGAAGAAAAAACATCCTTCATTACAAGCAAAGGAACTTATTGCTATAAGGTGATGCCATTCGGTCTAAAGAATGTCGGAGCCACCTTCCAAAGGCTCATAAATACAGTCTTCAAGGAGCAAATTGGCAGAAATATTGAAGCTTATGTGGATGACATCCTGGTGAAGAGCCGAAAAGCCGATGAATACCTGACGGATTTACAGGAGGCCTTTCAGTCGCTTCGGACTCACAACATCCACCTAAATCCGAACAAGTGTGCTTTTGGTGTCTGATCAGGGAAATTTCTCAGATTTATATTAACTCAAAGAGGAATAGAAGCAAATCCGGAAAAGGTTAAAGCCATCCTTGATATGGGATCACCTAAAAGCCTTCAAGAGGTACAACGGCTTAATGGACGCCTAGCCGCTCTTGGGAGATTTATCTCTAAAGCCGGAGAGAAAAACCTCCCACTCTTCCAAGCCTTGCGAAAAGCACCAAAAATGGAGTGGACAGAAGAATGTGAGAAAGCCTTTCAGGAGCTTAAAGATTATCTCCAATCGCCTCAATTGCTAGCTAAGCCGCAAGTGGGGGAAGAACCCTACATCTACTTGGCCGCTGCTCCTTGGACGGTAAGTGCAGTTCTTTTGAGAGAAGACAATGGAGTTCAGAAGCCAGTTTATTATACAAGTAAGATCCTTAACGACGCGGAATCAAGGTATCTACCATTTAAAAAATTGGCTTTCGCTCTTGTCACATTCGCACGTAGATTGAGGCCGTATTTCAGGCTCACAAAGTAATGGTATTGACTGACCAGCCCTTAAAGCAAGTCCTCCATAAGCCTGAAAATTTCGGACGTTTAGCCAAGTGGGTGATAGAATTGGGTGAGTTTGATCTCACTTATAAACCCCGAACGATAATTAAGGCTCAAGTGCTAGCAGATTTTATTGTGGAGTTGACCATTCCCACGGAGGGGGATGAACTCCCGTCACAGGACCCAGAAGAAAGCCCAAGCATCCCATGGTCCTTATATGTTGATGGATCAGCAACTGAAGAAAAGTCAGGAGCCGGCTTTGTCCTTTATTCTCCTTCTAAATGGAAAATTGCGACAGTGCTCAAGTTCCAATTCTGAGCGACCAATAATGAAGCCGAATATGAAGCCCTCATCGCAGGATTGCGTTTGGCCCGGGGGCTCGGAATTCAATATCTGCATGTATATTCCGACTCACAGCTAGTCGTGAGCCACACATTGGGTAATTTTGAAGCGAAGGAGGAGAACATGATTAAATACCAGGCGGTGGTGAAAAAAATAGTTCTATACTTCGCTCACTTTCAGATCGAAAAAATCTGTCAAGCACAAAATGAAGAAGCCGATGCCTTATCTAAAAAAGCCACTGCACCCAACGGAGATACAGAATCCTCTTTCAACCTACAGTATCTTCCCACAAAAACTATTGAAGGGTTAGAAGGAGAAGTACAAAGTGCAGCAGAAGAGTCAAGTTGGATTGATCCCATTAGAAACTACTTGCAAGGTGGATCTACAGAATCCAACAAGACGGAAGCCAGGCGGATTTCTTACAAATCCGCTCAGTACACTATCATTGGCGAAAATCTATACAAGAGGTCCTATACGCAACCCTTCTTACGGTGCTTGTGTCCCACAGAAGCCAAGTATATCCTTCAAGAAATCCATGAAGGTATTGGAGGGGGCATATAGGAGGCAAAGCCTTGAGTTACAAAGTCCTACGACAAGGCTACTACTAGCCAACATTAACTCAAGATGCGGTGGCGTTCGCCCGAAAATGTGATGCCTCCCAAAGGCATTCTAAGATTCAAAGACGACCACCAACATTGCTCACGCCAATTATCAGCCCTCGCCCATTTGCTATCTGGGGAGTTGATCTTCTAGGGCCATTTCCTACTTCGACTCGGCAAATGAAGTTTTTGATAGTGGCTATCGATTACTTCACCAAATGGGTAGAAGTTGAGCCCTTGGCCAAGATCACAGAGAAAGCTTGTCAGGGATTTTTGTGGCGAACTGTTATCTGTCGATTCGGAATTCTGGTCGCCTTCATTTCCGATAATGGGCGACAATTCGATAACAAGGCTTTCAAAAGCTTTTGTTCCGAGCTCGGAATTGAATCCAGGTTAACTTCCGTAACACATCCTCAAGCCAATGGCCAAGTAGAAGTGACAAATCGCACCTTGCTCCAAGCTCTCAAAACCCGGGTCTCCAAAAATGGAACTAACTGGGTTGAAGAAATTCCGAGCGCACTTTGGGCTTATAGGACAACCACAAGAACCCCCACAGGAGAAACTCCGTTCTCTCTTACTTATGGGGCAGAAGCTGTCATCCCTGCAGAAATAGGAATGCCTACCTTACGGACACAACAAACTTTCTCATTAGAAGAAAATGAGAAGAATCTCCGAGCGGAACTCGATTTACTTGAAGAACGAAGAGAAGCTGCGAAAACAAAGGCAACCATCTATCGCCAAAGAGTAAAAAGGTTCTATGACACAAGGGTGAAAAGAGTCTTCTTCCAAATCGGTGATCTGGTCTTAAGAGAAAATGAGTTCCAGGGAAACAAAAGACGAACGAGGAAGCTAACTCCTAATTGGGAAGGCCCTTACGTCATACAGAGAATTGTCCGAGCGGGCACCTATTATCTGGTGAATATGGAAGGAAAAACGCTCAAGCGACCATTTCATACTGAACACCTATGACGCTACTATCAGTAAATCCTGTAGCCGTCTCCTAAATGTTTCATGAAATAAAGCTTAAGTCTTTCCCAAATGAAAATGAGGTGAAAATCCCATTCTATAAAAATGGGGTGAAAATCCCATTCCACAAAAATGAGGTGAAAATCCCATTCCCAAAAGATTAGTCGGAATTATCCTACTAGGATAAACGATAATTCTCATCCAGAAACAAGGGGCAAAAATCCCGATCGAAATATGGGGCAACAATCTCATTTATAAAGGCAAGGATCTTACTCAACAAGTCTTAAGTCCCATGATTGGACTAAAGAAGAGAACAACCTGCTATGAAGCTTAATTTACAAGCAAGATGAAGAAAGACAGGCTTTATGAAGGACTTCTCGAAAGACTTCTTAATGGTTAAAAATAACCATGACTCGGAAATAAATCTTCACCAAAGTAAAGGTTTGTATTTCATTCATGTAAATAGAAATTACATTCCAAAACGACTAAGTATTTACAAGACAAGAACATTTCATAAGAATGTGAAAAACCCTAAGAACTAAGAACTAGGGCCTTCCGGGCGGTCTGGAGGAATCTGAGTCGAGGGTTCAGAAGGGGCTGGGGCAGGGGCCTCGGGAATCTTTATGATTTGTTGTTCCTTCAATTCCGTGAACCTCTTCAAGACTCTAGCAAGCCCCATCGTTAACACTTCTGTAGGAGAAACGTGATGACCCACCTGCTGCAGTACAGAATATTTGCGAGTGGCCCCCTCTTTTGCCTTCGCCCTAAGCCGAGCGACCTCTTTCTCTAACTTATCCGCTCGTTCAACTAAGTCTTTCATTTCTAGCAAGTCGGATTTAGGGGTCTTCTGTCTGGAAGCTAAGTCTTCCTTGAGTGTGTCGCGCTCCCCTTTGAGTTCTTCTAACTCGGCCTGAATAGTGGCGAGTTCAGCAACCTTTAGCTTTAGATCCCATCGGGCTTCACCTCGCTCCTCTTGAGCGGATTTAAGTTCCTCTTTCAAACTGCTGGAGTCATCTTGTAACTTTTTGATATTCTCCTCAGTAGTATGAAGAGAGCCCTCGGAAATAGTCAGCTTGGCCGCTAAATCATCTTTCTCTTTTTCCATAGCGGCCAACTGTTGAAGTCGCTCGGCCTTATCTTGCTCAAGGGCGCGGATAACCGCGAGCTGTTCTTTCTCTTTTCCCTCCAAGGCCGCCACCCTAGAACTTAATTGGGCAATTTCTGCCCTACTCGCTTCCATCTTTGTCGAGTCTTCTTGGCAAAGATTGCCAACTCGATCCGCCCATTGAGCTGTCTATAGAGTAGCGAATGAGTTAAAGACGATAATGCTGAATTAAGAAGTAGAAGAAATACAAGAATAGTTTTTACCAGCATGGCCGAGCAGAGAAGTTGGTAAGTGGCCTCTTCCCTCCCAGCCCTTCGGAGTTTAGGTGGAGAGTCATTGGGCCTCATGGCCATCAAAACATTCTTTACGGACCCTGCATCTCGAAAAGGAATATCCTCGGAAGGTAATTCCTTTCGTTGAGCTGTCGGTCCCTTTAGGGCTAAGCCCGCCACCCTCAGTTTGTCCAAGAGGGCCACTTCTCCTGCCTCCGCCTATAAAATAAGTCTAAAGTTCAAAATTCTTAGTAAAACCATAGATACCCTTAAGAAGTAGATTCTCACCTCCATAAGAAGGATATCCTCTGGCCGACTAGAAGAAGGGCCCTCTGAAATTGGCGATAAAGCCGGGCGGACTTCTTCCGAGCGGACTTCTTCCTGAGGCGACTTCGCATGTTCTCTTATAATTCCGGGACCGGATGCGGCCTCGGAATTCTTTCTTTTTGTCCTCCTCTCCTGTGAGGACCCTGCACTGGAGCCGCCTTTGTTCCCCTTTTGGGAAGAGTCTACATCTTTTCTCTTCCTTTTCCTCTTCTCCTCAGAAGTATCGGCGCCTGTGCTAGGCGCCGCCTCCTTCTTCTTTCGCCCACGAGGCAAGGGCGGATGCACTTCACCTTCAAAGGAGGCCAAGATGCCCTTAACATAACTCAAATCCTTGTCCTCCATCGGATTTCCTGTAAAAATAAATTCCGAGGAAAGTCAGATATCGTGATTCAAGATTGAACTAAGTTAGATACACGAATAAATCCTACCGGCAGATACTATTAAACGACATTTAAGGAGGTTTTCCTTGGTCAAGAACTCATCCATGTAAACTTTGGATATTCCTGTCATTGACTTAAGAAGAACCTCCTCTTCTTTCGTCATCTCCTCACAAGTAGTATCCGTGCGGGGAACCTCCCACTTGGTTCGGACATCCCACTCGGATTTACTTTTAACAAAGAAAAACTTACTCTTCCATCGCTTAATGGAAGAGGGGACTTTCCCTAGAAACTTTCTCCCGGAACGAGCCGAGAAATAATACCAGTCGGCATTAGACTCTAAACATAGGTTGAACAGCATACGAAACCAACGGACGCTCGGATCTTAAAAACAATAAGCCGTTCAGCAACCTCCAAGAATTCGGAGTTAATTGTGATGGACACAAGTGGTATTCTTCCAAAATCGCCTTAGCAAAGTTAGAAAAAAGGAATTCTAAGGCCACCCAATAGCGCATCTTGATAGATGGCTATCTCCCCCTCCCTTGGAGAGCTCGCCCTCTCCCCAGAACAAGGAACCCTAACCTCAAACAGAGAAAGGTCTATCTCATACCTCTCTACCAAGCTATTGACATCCTTCTGCCCCAGGAGGCTTATGAAGGTACCAGACCCTCTACCCATAGCCCTAGAAGCGGGATGAATCCGCGAACCCTGGACTGGAACGTCCCTAGACTCGCCTGGAGTCGCATCAGAGACCATGAGTTCAGGCAAAGAAGGGATCGAAAGAGAGGGGGAAGCAACAGGTTCATGAGATTCATGAGAAGAACCAGAAGAAGAAGACGCACTAGCCATACCTTACAAGAAAAAAGGATGAAAAAACGCATAAACTTTAGAACAGGGTTCGCAGGAGAAGAAGAGATTATGGGAAGAAGACGCGATCTAACTTTTGAAATAAAACCTTTTCCACTTGTACAACTTCGCTTCTATACAAAAGAGATGAATTCTTGGCCGTTAGATCTAGAGCTGCATCCCGATCGAGCCATTAAACCAAAGGTCCCCAAATCTGGACCGTTCAGATAACCATCATTGCTTCTCTTTAAAAAATTAAAAATTTTATCCACGTCAGCACACCAAACGCCGCCTGACACGCATAGGTAACCGCGCCCATCATGCTATTGACAAAGCGCACGCCGCGCACGTCGCGCCATCTTCTCCCTTTAAATGCGATACAGTGTGAGAGACACGTGTCTCTCTGGGAAGTAATGGGCATTGTACCATAGAACCAACACCATAAGAGACAAATACACACATCCCAACATAGGATCGCCAGCGATCATTCTTCTTGAAGAAATCAAAGACTTTATGAGCAAAACGATAAACTTTATTTCATGTTACAACGATAGTGGTATTTAAAAAAAAAACAAACAAACAAAATAAACAACAACATGACAAGCCCTAAATGAACATGTTTTCCGTTCGGAATTCCCTAGTTAACAATCCACGGATCCATCCGAGGACCCGCTCGGATAAGATTCAGAGGAGACGCACGGACTTCCACAGCCGTCACTGTCCTCATTGTCACTAGGAAACCCCTAAGACAAAGACGCGGGCGAAGATGGGGGCCCACTTCTCTACGGCAGGAGTCGCTTCCGAACATTTCAACTTCGAAGCGTACACCCCCTGCATAAGTAATAATTAAAAGATCCCCCGCCTCTACATCATGATCAACGTGGAAGGTTTTCCACCCCTCCTCAATACTTATCTCACCTACACCCCGGTCAATAAGCAAAAGGGAGGGCCATACACAGCCGTTTGGACTTACCAAATGGATGACCCCTGTCCTTAAGTCCACTGAGAGAAAGTGAAAAAGTTATAGAAAGACAAACGTTGAGCCATTATACAAAGCTACAAAGATTTTTGAATAAAGCACTGCCCCTACAAGCTCCTTAAATAGCAAAAACTTAGTGACACCATAGGCGAAAATTCCGGAGAAAAATCTACCTTGATTAAAACAACGACACAGTAAACGTCGGTCACCTATTAAAGACACATGTACCTTAGGCAAAGTCTACAACTACATAGACATGCCAACTAAGAAAAATACTTGTTCTCGAACCAAGTGAAAAGTGCGGTTAACTCACCCCTCGCTCAAATTTTTCGAACAAGTACACTTTGGGGGGGACTAGTGTTACGGATATATTTGGTAAGACGCGTGTCATCGACCTAAATGGCCACCTGTCATACACAGGACCGTGTCCCTTTGGCCGCGCGGCAATATCACCAAATATCCTGGTATAATTCCGTTCGGCAGATAAAAATGAGGGTTCAACCCTACAAGCAAGTCCGTCGGAATTATAGCAACCTTTTTATCCACAAGGCGTGAAGGTCTCATAAGGTGCTTATAGCCACCTAGGGAAGAAAATATCTAACGCCTCTACAGTAAGTAGATCTTATCCACTTGCCTCTACAGTAGGCAGATATCTTCTACTTACCTACGTAGCACCTACGCAGTAGGCAGATATTTTCTTACCGCCTTAGAAGACATTTACTCACCGCCTTACTTACCGGTGGATAACTTACCGCCTTATCCACCGCCTTTCCTAAACCGCCTTTAAGCTGCTATAAAAGAAGGGCAATGATAGAAAGAAGGGGACAAGAAAAATCATTACACAAAGAATTAACTTATGTCTAAGACTTCCTTCTCACAAGCTTTCTGACTTAAGCATCAGAGTTAAATCCGGGCAGAAAGGCCCAATTCCGATCCCTCCCTTCTCCTTTTTACAGATTCATCCCAAAGCAAAGAGCTAATAATTCCGATCAAGAGCTGATAATTCCGATCGGAATTCCAAAGCGTTCCCTGCTTTCCTTGTTCAGAAGTTGAAGTAAGCGTCCACACCAACTATAAATTTCAACCGTTTGTCAAAGGCTGAGACCAGATCACGAGGCAACAGTAGCCAAAGCGTGAGGTGGACCAGTTTTTGGCATCAACATAAATAATAATTTATCAATTTTAGCAGATTTAGATTAGATGATAAGGTTTCTAGGTTAATCTTTTGAGGCTATTTAACCCGGCTTGTGGGTTAGTTTTTCATTATTGAATTTTGATTAATAATATTTTCTTGAATTTCAGAGTATTTTCTCTGGTTCTTTTGGTTCTTCGTTTGTTCTTCCTTGCGGTCCTTGGAACCGGCTAGCCCGCGGGATAATCGCTACCCCGTCCGGCGTCATCATAGGCCTTTTCAACATCTATTTTCAGTATCATCTTAGGGAGGTATTGGGAATCATATTTTAAAGAGTGCACTATCTCTTGGACAACAATAATATTTTCAAAAGCTGACCTACATGCAAGGAAACCATTCTGTTTAGGACCAATGAGCCTATAAATCACTCTTTTCAATCAGTTAGTCATCAGTTTGGATATAACCTTGTAACATATATTGTATAATAAAATTAGTCTATAGTCATGCACTCTATTTGGAGTATCCTTCTTAGGAATCAAGACCACATAGGTTCTACCCCAAGAGTTTAGAAGTGTGGCTGTTTGAAAGAAGTGATTGATAGCAGTAAGCAAGGGATCCCTCACAACCTCCAAGTAGAATAAATAAAACTCTACATTGAAGCTATTAGGGCCAGGACTCTTGCCTTTGGGCATAGATTTAAGGGTTTGGAAAATTTCAAAGTGGGGACAGGACTAGAGAGTATATCTATATCATCACCAGTCAAGGTAGGGAGGTCATTAGGTAGACACAAGATCAGATCTTAAACAGAAGCATTATTAGAAGAAGTCCAGAGTTTATCATAAATATCAAAGAAGACATTTCTAATACTCTACTGATCAGTGTGAATAATTCCCCGATCATCCAAAATAGCCAAAATCTTATTTTTACGTCCCCTAATCCTAGCCTATTTAAGGAAAAAACTGGTATTATAATCACCATTCTTTAACCACAATAATCTTGCTCTTTGGGCCAATCTAATGCTATTCTGCCTGAGAAGAACAGAGTGTTTATTATACAGACCTCTAAAAGCTAAACTATTAAGATCAAAGTAATTAAGAGGTTCAAGAGACTCCAAGAAAGAAATTTCCTCTTCAGTTCTAGCAATATTGTCCTTATCTAAGGTAGACATACATGAGGATTTCCAATTAGAAAGGTAAGCTCTAGCACAAGAGATATAATGAGTGAAAGCATACATAGGAGAGCCATTGGTCCTGTAATTCCAAGCTTTGCAAACATTTTGATGGTTGTTTTGATACTCAAACCAATAATTCTCAAACAAAAAAAAAACTTTCTTTTTACTATACGAAAAAAACTTTGCTGATTAGAACATAGGGGAATGATTAGAAGATGTTCTCAGTAAATGCTTATTACAGTAAGAACCAAAGTTGGTCAACCAAATATTATTAGCCAAAAATCGGTCAAGCCTGGCCCATCTCCTAGCTAGGATATGCTTATTGTTACATCAAGTATATGGAGTATAAAATCCCAAATCAAAAAGTTGGTTAAAGGAAACAAAATCACTTAAATATTTAGCTTTAACAGCAGAATGATCAAAATAACCCCCCTATGTTCCTCAATGTTTAAAATCCACCATTAAAATCCATGGTATATTGAGAGTGGAAATAACAGTTAAATCTTGCCACAAAACCTTTTGAAAATGGATATTTTGTGCATTGTAAATCACAGAAATGACCCACTCTTTGGGTTTCTCAGTCGAAAGAATCAAATGCAAGGAGAAACGAGAACGAGCAATCGGAGTCACCAATCCCACCCCTTGTTTCCATAGGGTAATGATGCCTCCTGACATACCTTGAGCCTGTATATCATTCCATTCCCAAAACTTGTTGAATTTATCACAAAACTTAATTGTTCGATTCTTATTAGCTCGTGTCTCCACCAGACAGACAATATCATGTTGAAGGTTCCTTATAATTGACTTAATCCTACAGGTCGTCTTTGTATTCGACAATCCCTTGAAATTAAATTCCGGCAAAATACTTTGATAGAAGCTGTAAGAAGGTGTTTAAAAGATATAAAAACGTAAAAAGAAAAAGGACTAAGCATCCTCGGCTAGAGCTGGAGTAGTCACACGTCCCTTTTTCGGACATATACTGGTCTTGAGCATGCTCCTTCTTGCCAAGGCCTCCAGCTTCACATCATTCTGCACTTGCACAAGGGGCATATCATCATCGAAGGACTCACTTTCCTTCTCATCAGGCCACTCCTCCTCCATGGGTTGATTCTTTGTTGGCTGAACTTAGAGCCATTGACATGATTGCCTGCGAGACCCTGTCCCCTAATCCCTCATGGGGGTCCATTAGGTTGTTTTATTCTTGAATAGGTTCCCCAACAAGAGGCTGGGGTTGCTTGTCCTTGTTCCGATATGTGAGAAGACGTAGTGTGACAGCACCCTTCTCCCTAAGATCCGACCCTGGGGTTGCTATCATCATAGGTAACGACAGGCTAGCAGTCATGTCACGCCCCGACCCAATCTCCAAGCCTTGGGCACGTGCACAGACCGACCATATTCAAGAGGAGTCGTACCTCACTAGGATACAAGGCCTAGGTAAAACATAACAGATAACAAAATAACTCAAATAAAATATAAGCAATTAACATCAGAGTTACAACGGCAAAGAAATCCGAGTTCAAATACCCTACAGTAGTCTATAAAGAATTAGGCCCTATAGGGGTCCTATAAAATAACACCTCTCAAATACAAAATCATACATGGTCCTCGAACCTTGCCAAGCTATCCCAATCCCTCACGCAGCTCCTGAATCTAATTTTGCTATCCCTCAAAACCTGAAAGAGAGAAGAAACAAGTGGAGTGAGCTTTTGAAAGGAAAGCTCACTAAGTACCCCGCAGAGATCACAACGAAGCCAATCAGACTATAACATATAAGTCAAAATAGACATATCAAAAACATCCATCAACACAAGCCAATCAAGAGGGGACCATACCCCACATAATCCAAATCCTAGGAGTCTACTATAAACAATGACAACGGCAAAGGCTCCTAATCCAAACGACATCCCTCAGGCTCTAGAAGAGAATTCCAATAAGAAGCTCAGCAAATGATCCCCTAGACAACAATAGAAACAGACTTAGCTGCAAACGACCCTCTGATCGCAAGTCGGTAGCGCCACCTCTCATACGTGTCGATACATTCAACGAATCACCCCTACTAATAGGCAGGACAACCAGAGTATCGTCCCTCTGGCATGGCAAGCCAAAACGCCAGTGTGCCCTCAGTCCCTAACGTTCTCCAAACGGAGCCCCCACGCTCTACTGCACTGGGCGGAAGAACAAACTCAGCTGGCGCACATATACCCGGCTAGCACATAAGACCATGTGACCACGGTCAAGCCTCGGTCATAGGAGGCCATGCCCAATGAGTATTTCAACAATAGGTAGTGAAACTTTACACTCCTATCCGGATGGAGCACAGGTTCATGTGTTTCCACGGCCACATGCCGATGAACGGATCATCATGTTCAGTAAACACTGCCTCTCACACATCAACCATACAAATACACGAAAGGAAACAAACAACAAGGCAGGTATGTGCATGTAACCAATAAACATATCATCATAAAACAAATGAGAATGCTAACAAATAGCAATTATCAAAGTTAAGAATACCCAAAGTTGGGTGAAAACTAGGCAAGAGCACTTACATGCACAAGCATGTATTCAAGAAAATAATGAAGTAATCATCAAAGAATAAAGGTGCTAGGTCGAAGTACTTGCCTTTACTTATGATGCCCAAAGTCACACGGGACTCATAATGTGCCTCTATGTCGAAATCTGGTAATGACAACCATATCTTAGCACCATCATTATAACTAAAGTGACTTGTTACTATTGCTAGTATTAATGTAGAATTTTTTGATAATTCTGCGCAGTCATAAAGAACCACTCATATCTTCTAATCCGGGAACCCGATCTGGATGATCTAGGATTTGATGGAAAGGTCTTTCCCTAACCTTACTAACGGTGTATTACGCAACCCAATCAGAGAAATTCAGATAACCCAGCTTTCCCTTGAAAGAGATAGCCAGACTGCAAGTCACTAACCCAACTTCTAACTTTGCTAGACTAACATATGATCTTGAATATGGACTCATCTTAAACCTAACTAAACTCAACCCTGTTTAACTTTCCAACAAACCACAAATCAACAACCCTTCTTTACTTACAAGTAGACCTAGATTACTCATGCATATCAACTTCTTAACAACTAGGTTTTGATTACAGCAATCTAGTTATCAACCTAGCATCCCATGCACTTAAACTTGGTTCCTTTGAGCCCTTATCTCAGAGAAAGCCTCACGCATGCATTTATGAAATCATAACTAGCATTTCAAATCCAGAACCTAAACCTTTGTACTTACCACCAGCCTCTCCAACATCAAAACACTTTGACACCATACCTGCTCATACCTCAACCCTTGCTGGAGAAGAACTAAGACTTCTCTGTGATACCCATGCAAGTAACCAACTCAAGAACCCATGACTAAACCATATAAGCATACTTCCAAGCATCAAATAAGACCTCATCAAACCTACAACCCAACTACAAACCATTCTCACAACTCAACAGTAAGCATCTATAGACAATTCAATCTATACCACTTGCCAATACCCTATGCCTTTACCACTATATTTTCACTTGATAGGCATACTTGAATATAAAACCCAATATATAACTTCTTGACTATTCATCAATTTACAATACATGCATTCGTTCAAGTTTTCATACAGTTCTAACTCCCAATTTCTACACAACTCCACACTAATGATCCATCACACAATCTCTTTTATTCGTATCACCTACCAGAAACTCCCCATCCTCTAAATACTTGCACAGATCCACCAACTAACAAAAATCTCTCTCTCACATTCTTCTCCATGGTTACTGAGTATCACTCCCAAAGAAACCCAACTAACAAGGTGTACAATGTTCAGCATCTCTCCTAAAACCTTATAAAGATTCCTCTGTAAGCTTGAAATCAAGGCTATGGTCACTATTAACACTTCTAATCTCTTTGGACTTAACTAGATTATACCTATGTTAAAAGAGTCACATTATCAATTATCTAGTGCTTTACAGTGTTCAAGAGGACCATCTACTCTCTGTTTGAAACCGTGTTGATAATCATTAAGTTATTGGCTTCCTAAGGTTGTACCCTTCTCATAACAGTGACCGGAAAGGTCTCACATGCATGCAAAACCAATAAGCATTTCTGGACGAATATTATCATTAACTAGACATGTAACACACTGAAATTTCTAAATAAACAATCAGTTAATTTTTGAATATTAAATGAAGTTAATTGGCACAGAAAACAAATTAATTATTTTAACCTCAATTAAAAGAAAATCATGAGTCAAAATCCAGCCTGGCAACTATAGGGCGAAGAGAAGGCCTTATTGGGCCAGGCCACTTTTACTCAGAATAGTTAAAGGTGGATAGACAGCAAATCCCGATTAATTAAAGGGAAGATTATTTAAGTATTAATTAATCTAAATTAATTAAGTAGGAGATACCAGACAAAAGTTAGAGTCCCGGTAATGTAGATCAAGTCGGGTCAAAGGCCGGTAAATTCTGATCTGGTCTCATGAGAGACAAACCCCATGATGCCACAGTACGCCTGTAACCCCTGGAATCTCTTGACCCGGGGTTTTTGGATCTGGGTCGGGGATAGAGACGAGCTAGATAATTAATTAGTCGACCTCGTGACGGCATAACAACAAGATAAGATCAAATAAAGTCGTTTGGTTTTTAGTGGAAGATATTTATGAAGATAAGATTAATTAATCTAATAGAATAATATTTAAATTATTATTATTAAATTAAAATATCTTTATAATATTTCGCAGCCCAGCCCGATGTCCTGCACTGACGCCGGCCCCTCTTCTTCTTAGTTTTGACGATTTGAACGCCGGCGAGGTCCCCTCCTTTTCTTGTAAGCTTGAAATTGGGGAAACCCTAAAAGGATTGCATGATTAGGGTTTGAAATTGATTGAATGAGGTTTGAAGATAGGGCTGTGAAACGAATGGGGTTTAAAGGGGGATTAGGGATAATTACATGTATGGAGATATATAGTTGATTGTTTTGATTAAGCATGTTAATTATGTGAATGCTTGTATAATTTCGAGAGCCTATAAATAGGGGAGATGCTACCCAAATTCCCATGAAATTTCATGCTTAATTCTACATATTTGAATAGCACTTATTTGCTTTAAGCGAGAGCATGTTAGTAGCTTCCAAGTTATGCTTATGATCAAGTTAACTACATCTCTTAACTAGAGTAAATTCCGTATTCTCGTGCCTTTAGAAGCATGTATTATATATTACGTAAGACATCATGCTTAGAGAGCTTAATGTCCTTACCATTTTCTTTCGAATTTAAGTTAGAGTTAAGTTCAGAATATGACTTCCGTATTCATGATTTCCCTATTTCAATTACTAGGGAAAGGTAAAGGCAAAGGCAAGGAAAAAACAGGAGCTACTCAAGGACCAAGTCAGTCTTAGAGCTAACTAGGCTCAGGTAAGAGAACCAGCATATTTATCATATTTTCTTACAGTATTGATTTTGATTGAAAAGCATGAGTTGAGATTTTATGAAAATTTCCTGAGTTTTGGAAATCATTTCATGCATATTGATAGGTCTTTTACTGGGGATAAATTCCTCTTCAGAACTCATGCATAGTTATTTAGTAACAGAAAAGAGAAATAGATACAGAACTAGATGGACTACACTTTACCGATTTATTTGCCTGAACCACCGGTGGCTCGTAGAGAGCCAGAGAGTACAGCATTAGGTTAGGGAAGGGGTGATTTATAACTTTGATTTTTATTACCGAACTATCTGTTTTAAAACCTTTTATTTTCATGAAATTAAAACCCCATTTTCATACTCTCAGAGTTCCTAGTGTACGTATATAAGTATAGCCCGACAGTAACGAGTCAGATACCGACCAGAAGGCTCAGGTACGGGATGAGGCCGCCTGCCCCCACTCTGGTTCCACAATATTGACGAGGAACCTACTTGGTGTTCATTAACACTTAAAGCGCTGATCTCTGATTATTCTTTTGCTGTCTCCGATGTAAGCTGAGCAGAATTTCAAACTATTTCATGCTAAATAAGCCGCATAACATGCAACGCGGACTTATTTATTTGCTAGAATATTGTGAGACAATATTTTGTGATCGGCTTGATTTTCTTTTTTACATGATTTAGTAAAACTTTTTAGGTATAAATTAAATCACCATGGAATATGGTTATTTTTTTATTTCCCTCAAGGAATTTGCCTATATATTTTGTTTGTATTTTCATCGTTTACAAGCAAAGTTCTGAAACCCTGAAATTTAGAATTTAGTATTAGATGCAATAAAATGCACAAACTTTCACAATTACACAGTTTGTGTACCTCCTCTTAGTGTGTTATTCAAGCTATCCAACATATTAAGTACAAATGTTATTATACAAGATCACTAAATTATAATTTGTGTATAAATTTATTATATGAAAGGTATTTTAAGAATGCGGTGATTTAGTGTAAAACGGGTATTTGAATGAGAAAAATAGATTTGTATTTTATTATACTAAGAGCCTGTTTAGTTGTCAGTAATCTACCGAAGTGATGGAAGTGTAGAAGTGGCCCTTTCCGAGGAACTTAGAGTTCCATTTGGGCACTATTTGTGCCCGTGCAATTTTTAAAAAAATATTTTAATTTTTTTAAAAAAATATAAATTCATATAAAATTTTAGAAAAAAATAAAAAAAAATTACTAAATAAAACGAAAAAAATGAGAAAATGGAATAAAAAAACCAAACCCATCCCTATTCTCTCTTGTCCAGATCTCCACTGCAAAAATAATAATAATAATAATAATAATAATAATAATAATAATAATGAAAGCTTCTTCAGTCTTGGGAAAGTGTCTTCTGAGGCTTTGAGAGAGCTTCTAATGTTGAGAGAGAGAATGAGAGAGAAAGAAGGAGACAAGAGTTAGGAAAAGGCATGAGAAATTGAGGGAGAATAAGAGAGGAGATAAGAGAAGAGAGAGAGAGAGAGTTAGGGAGACTCAGAATGATGGGAGAAGAAATGTGAGAGAGGAGAGAGAGGCACACCACGCATCAACTCCTTCCACCATGCCTGACACGAGTTGCAGGCCGTGTTGTGCCAGTCTGCGTGCTGCACAAATCTGGCCCAACATGGGTTGGGATATAGGTCGTGCCTAGGAATGCCCTGGTATACATTGCCGAGAAGTGTCAATTACGGCCCAAGGCGTGTAGGGTTGTGCCAGCCCATAAGCTGCAAGACCCATTTAACACCTCTATAAAAGGTTATAGAAAGAGTTTTTTCTTTAGTAGAGCTTTTTTTTCCATTGGTCTTCAAGATTAAATGCTAAGATGTTTCAGTTCTCTTATTATCTTTCAAACAATGCAAGATTTCTAAAAGGTGTTATCTTATTCCGGGCTAAATATGAGAGATTGATAGTAAAAGCACATTATTATTCGTATAAGAGGTATTACCCTATCTTTTTATTATAATATTTTTCCTCTTTATCATTGATTTTTGCTTGTTGGTATTACAAACGGATGTAATTTAAACCTTATGAATTTTGGTGCCTCTTGTTATATATTATATAAATATATTAATATTATCTAATAATAATTAGATGGTTTTTCTCGGTATTTTTTATAAAATATACTTTCTTATTATCCTATATATTTATAAATACATAAGGAGATAATATAAATTTTAAAAAAGAGAGAGATCGTTTGTAGCTGTTGTTCAGATACATCCCATGAAACAGAAAGAGGTGTCTTTTGACTTCAACGAGCAGATGTCGTTTGATATCTTTTAAATAGAAGAGTTCGTGAATGGATGAAATACACAGAAAACCATCACTTCTCTTCTTCTCTGATCTTCTGTAACACCCTATCCCAAATAGGGACACGTGTCACACCAGCCAGCACAGGTGAGTTCCCTGAGCCCAAGGCTGTCCAATACTGAAACAAAAACCTGCGGAATAATCTGGAGACAGTGATAATAAAACATATTAAGTCTGGAGCTCAACCAAGAGCAAAGTCATATCTGATACAGAACCCATGACTACACGCCCTGGGTCTAGTCTCCATGAGTAAAAGACATATGTCTACAGAGTACACAAATGTAAGAAATAACTATGGGACGCCAGAGCCAACTAGGTCATCTCATCTCCCCGGATCTAGCATCTACCCGGACTTCTGTCTGCTACCTGCACAAGGTGAGTAAGAAAGAGGGACTGAGCTACAGAGCTCAGTGAAATGTGGCCCCTACCGCCAGTCAACTAAGACCCGTGCATCTGAAAATATATTCTTGTATACGGAAAGTAATCTCTACTCATATACATGCGGAAAAATATAGTAAATCAGGACAGTCTATGCAATGTCTTCGCAGTTAGGAAGATCATCTAATGCAATGTCCGAGAAAACCCGAGAAGTCATCAATCACTAACATGCCTGTTTATGTCTCATGAGATGTCTAGATATGTGAGCGTCTATCGATAAGAATGCACTCTGTAGGATCACTTGCTAAGATCTCAGATAAATAGCCGCGAGGTATCCCCCGATCTGGGCTGTATGTGAAGCCGCGAGGTTTCCCCCGATCTGGGTCTTCACTCGTGGTACCGAGCACTCCAAAGAGTCGGGAAAGGGTTTTAAGATAAATTCATTTTTAAAACAAGGTTTTGATGCTAGAAGTTCATTTTGAAAACAAGAAAACCTTTCCCCTACTCGGTATCACGTTGGTCTTAGCTCAACGGAGCCGCATCTGCATAGCAAGGATCATCTATACAGGATGCAAAGATCGATGCTCACATCCTATATCTATCTCATGTCTATCTCATTGATCTACAGCTAGTCATATGCAGAAAACATCAATCTACAATAGCTGTAAATAATCGTAAGCATTCTCAAACCGAGAATAAATCATAGCCGATCAGAATCATTCTCAAACCCGGAGTAAAACCCTTATCCAAAGAATATAAACTGAAAACAGGATAAATCCCGATCAAAATACGAGCATGTACAGTAGGTCCACTCACCTGTAGTCCTAAGTAATCCAAGTCTGTCTAGAACTTCCTGGAGTCCCCGACTTGTTCTTTCCTTTACCTAGTACAAACAATCATATCTAATAAATACCAATTTATTGGAACACCCTTTTCTATTCAACAATATCTTTACTCAATCATGGGCCCAAGTCTAGTATGACGAAGGCCCAGTACTCAAGCATTTCACAACATGACAACGCAGGGAATCCATCCCCAGGAATCCCAACATGGATTAATCATTAATCTCAATAAAATGTCAAGAAAGCATAGATAGTACTCTATGCATTACACTATGCATTTATATCCAATCATTCATAGGCCCGTTTCTTTTCCTAGTAGTTACAACCATAACTAAATTAATACTACTTCATTCTTCATGAAATCTTGAAAGCATAACTACTATCAAATTCTTCCAATAAGCCATGGGCCTTAGTCCATCTAGCTTAAGGCCCACTACTCAATTAAGATTTCCAACACTCACTGAACACTAGGTATTTAACTAGAATTGATTAACCTCCAAGCAAGTTACTAGCAACAAATCAAATGACTACCCAATATTTCTCTAAGTAGTATTAGCAGTAGTAAATGTCCAACTTTATCAGAATACCACCGATTGCCCTTCATAGGAATTAATCCAAGGTAAACCCTATTTGAAACTAAGCAATGAGGCTGAAGCACGAAACAATAGAATCACAAGCTATGCAAGCCACTATACAAGCCCTAGTTTCAAGAATGAGAATGTAAAGTGGAAAATGACACTGAGAGAAAGAAACCCTTCCCACAACAGAGATCAGACACAAAGTTGGTTATCTTGAACTGAGACATTCTTGATTACAAGAACATTAAGGGCAGAAAATTATAGTTCCTCATCTTGTGACCATCTGCCACCTAATAGTAGGGAAACCAAGGAGGCTCTAACATAGATGGACCAAATTCAACAACACTTCAAGTGATTAGGTCAGGGAGTTACTGAGAGATCACTATTCTTACTTTCATAACAAAATAGGAGCCTTGCACCATGCCCTGATCAAGGGAGCAATAAGGCCCAAACTAGTTCACCTGAGAAAGCTCCTGGCAAAAGAGAATCACTCAAGACAAAACAAAATACAACAAGCTTCACATCCAACTCTTCCCTGACCATTTCAACGAGTACATGCTAGGCATGAATGCACTCCAGAAATATCTCTCTCCCCTTTGGATCTTGCAAGCTGAAACAATACACTTTGTTCATCTACATATACATAGCAAGACATACTCAATCAAACCACACCATCACCCCACGGCTAATGGACAAAACTCTGTCCAAACAGAACTAAAAACTAATCAAAGCGAAGCTTTTCCTACCAATCTCTTCTTGGGCAATTCATCGAACACCTGTTGGGCATAACTAAATTTAAGAGAACATCTCCCTTGTTCTGATAACTTATTTCCAACTAATACAAAGCATGTTACAACTTCAATACAGCAGCAAGAACAGCATGAAATTACAAGAATATCAAGCCCAAAGCGGCAATAAATAAATGACTAAAACACAACAGCTACTTCATCCTCTCAACTCCTTAGTAACCCGTAGAGTCATATCATCGAACAGTTAGTATGCACGGATAGTATTCGCTAACTAAGCATCTCCCTGTCCCTATAGATTTCCAAACTTTACAAACAAAATTCACACAAATCATACTCCTTGAATTGAGTTCATATGGATACATGTGAACAACAACAATAGCAACCACAGTTACCACACCCCCTGAACCCCAACAGCAACACCAGCCACATCAATAGCAACATAAACAACAACAATAACAACACTAGAACACCTACAATAGCAGCCTTGACCCACCTGAACAAACCCGCACCAACAGCCCGCCGGACGGTCGCTAACGCAGCTGCAGATGACTGTGCAGTGACTGGCCGGACAGGAGGACGCCGGAGTAGTGCTCGGAGATGGCTGCAGTTCCTTGAAGCTGACTGGAGTCTGCGAAACAGAGGAGCAGAAGCAAGGATGCAGGGCCACACGCCGCTGGTGCTGGTGTTCGAGTCTCACCGGAATTCAGAGCTGTGGTGGCCGAGAGCTTGCTGGGAGCCAAAAACTCCGAGAGAATCCCTCCTTCTGTCCCTTTGACAGCCCTCTTCGCCCCCTTTGCGCACATCTGGAACCAACGTGGCCGAATTTCCTTCACCTGCGCATGCATCGCGCCACCTCCAGCTTCAGCGCCACCTCCAGCTTCACCGGTCTCACATGACGCCACCTCCATCTTCACTCAATAACAGACCTCTCTCAGCCTCCTCTTGATTCCTTATAATAGTTATTTCAGCTCCTTTTTCTCCTACAGTGAATTACCAAATCAGCCCCATGATCCACTCTAATGACCAAGCCAATACTATGTCTCAAGTTACTTAATTAAATTGTCACAATCTTTACTAGAAATCATACCCTTTACAATTTTTATTTTAAAACCTAGGGCACATGATATGTATTTTGTCACATCCTACTAAATAAACACCTAGGCATGGATTAATTCAGTTTCAATAATCCCTTTTAATAAATCACCATGTCACACCTTGGTTGATATCCAAAAAATAGTAATCTTCAGTAATTTAAAAACCTAGCTCTTAATGAGTTTCATTAACTCTTTCTCTTAATAGTATAATCATACCACCATTTATTTTTGTCTCAAATCCCCCGGCATTATTTTATTCCTGATATAATATTTGCAGAAAAACCGGGGTGTTACATCTTCCATAATCTCCTTATTGTTTTTCTGCTTTTTCCATTGGCTGGTTCTGGTTGAGGAATAGGATTAAGTTGCAGCAATCTTGTTTCTAGTTAGGCATTGTATCATGGGGTTAGTATTTCCTAGAAATCATCTGCAATATTGTGGGGAAATAACTATCCTAAAAAAAATTTCCTGGAAACGCCTTGCCTAAATCTTTGTTTTCTCTTTTATTCAAAAACATCTTTCACATCTTGATTTTATCTTATCCACTTTTTAAATTTTTAATCCAACAAGTTTAGGATAGTTATCTTCATCATGGATTCTACTGTCACAAAAACTCAACATCAAGATGTGGAAAGGCTTGAGAAGTTCAATGGATTAAATTACAAAAGATGGAGCATGAAGATGATCTATCAGTTAACAATTGCAAAAGTCATTTATGTCCTCACCACTGCTTATCCTCAAGAAAAGTCAACTGAAACTGAAGATGCCACATCTCAATCCTCTTCTCAAATTCAAACTTCAAACACAGAGTCTCAAACCTTATCTCAAAGCAAATGTATTGAAGATGATTACGTGTGCAGATTCATGATTCTGAATGCTATGAGTAATTCCTTATTCAATGTGTTCCATCTACACAAGACAGCCAGTGAAATATGGACAGCACTCAAACGCAGGTACATTAATGAAGATGCAGGCAATAAATCTTTCCTAGTGAACAAGTACATTGATTTTAAATTTGTTGATACTAAGCCTATCATTGATCAAGTAAATGAACTTAATGATATTGCCACTCAATGTGCGGATGATGGGTGATAAGCGTTCAAATGAGCATATTCACATACCATATATATACTTATTTTCATGTCAAATATAATGATTTGTAGCCCGCCGGTACTTAAAATGCTTCATATTTTGTAAACAGGGCATAAATAGGCCACCCCGACGAAAAGGAAGCATTTATCAACAAAATGAAGAACAAACGAAGATATTTTGAAGTAAACAGGGGGGTGAACGGCCTTGTGAACGGCCTTTCACACCTGGGCACAAAGGTAGGCACAAAGAGAGGATGAACGGCCTTGTGAATGGTCGTTCACCTGCCGGTTCAGAGCAAGCTGTGAGCTGAACCGGCTGATGAACCGCCAGTTCATCTGCCGGTTCAGAGCAGGCTGTGAGTTGAACGGACTGATGAACAGGCCGTTCACGAGGCCGTTCATCGTAACTTTTGCAGTTTCATGGGCCCAATCAAGGGCAATGTTGTAATTTTTTTAGTGGAGCCCTAATTCATGGGTATAAATAGTTAAGTATGAGAGTTTAGAGAGGAGGTTGGCTTGGGAGAGAGGACAGAGGAGAGATTAGGGCTTGGGGGTCATCACCCCCAAATCTTGAGAATAGAGAACCATTGGAGCTACAATCTTGGAGGTGATGGTGTTCTCTATTACCTTTGCATTGATTTGTAAGCTTTCCTTCTTTGGTTTAAGTTCCCCATTTATGGGGAACTAATCTATTGGTACTTGGGTATGTTGAACTTTTGGATTGAGCATTAATAGCATTGAATGTTTATGATGATTTGTTGGTACCTTCTTGAATGTCTAATGAATGTTATGTATTGATTGTAATTTCATCACTAGAAATTACTTGTGTGCAATACAAGGAACTTGCTTCATTAGAGAGTTTCATGAGTATACCGAGGAATCAGGTACTAGAAGGGCGAACGACTCTTTCATACGAATTCACCCCCATGATTCTTCCAATATACATAAATTTCCTTGAGCCTCATATCAAGTCCTAGGAGACTAGTTATCCAATCACCTTGGAAGAGGGATTGGATATAATTTAGGGACTATTGGCACAAGAAGTACCAACTTTGATTTATAAACATCTTTGCTCATCTTTAGAATTGAAATCCAAAAGGGATACATATCCAAGTATCCTCTCTTGCCATTGATTCACCCCAATCAACTCTCAATTTTCAGTTCTTATTCGCAATCTTTTGTAGCTCTTTAGTTTTGAAAACCAAAACTCCCCCCAAATTGCCATTTAGACTAGGTTATTGAAGCTTGGTTTACACTTAGCAATCTCTATTCCCTGTGGTTCGACATCCGACTTCCCATAGTCCACTTTATTACTTGATCGCGACCCGTATACTTGCGGAAACCACCCATCAATGGGGAATCCATTTCTAAGACTTTCCAAGTGTCTACTATAGTTGGGAAACTCCTATCCTCATGGAAGGACTACCAAAAAATTTTAAAACACAAAAGGAAGTCTCTGAATTTGGATCAACTACTTCAACATATCCAAATTAAGAGTGAGGCAAGAAATAGAGATGTACTTGACAAAACAGAAAGGAACAGTATCCATACTGTTGAAGGAAGTACAATGAAGAAGAACTTTGTGAAAGGTAAAGGCCCTTCAAATTTCAAAAGAAAAAGAGAAAATTTCAAGCAGAATGGCAACAAGAAGAAAAAAGCCCCATGTTTTGTATGTGGCAAATTGGGTCACTTGGCAAGGTTATGCTATTTCAGAAAATGCAAAAAGCCCAAGGCTAATGTGATCGCAGAAGACTTGGTTGCAATGCTTACTGAAGTTCTCATGGTCAACTTGGATGAGAATTGGTGGCTTGACTCAAGAGCAACATGTCATGTGACTCCGCACAGGAATGCATTTAAAACATATGAAGCAGTTGCAGATGGGAAGACTGTTTTCATGGGGAATTCCTCCACCTCTGTAGTAACGGGTGTTGGAACAGTAGAACTTTCTCTTTCTTCTGGGAAGGTTCTTACTTTAAAAAATGTTCAACATATTCCTGGGATGAGAAAGAGTCTTGTATCTATTAAAAGGCTTGATGATCATGGGTTTAAAATTGTATTTGATTCTCAGAAAGTGATCATCTCAAAAATTTTGTAGGAAAGGGATATGCCAAAGATAGGCTGTATCTTTTAAGTATTAATAAAGCTTCTAATTCTACTTATATTGTTGATGATTTTAATTTTAATTTTTGGCATTTTAGATTAGGATATATTGGTACTCATGCTATGCAACGTATGATATCTTATAACTTAGTTCCTAAAAATTCTAAAGTTTTATCTACTCATACATGTGAATGTTGTGCTCAAGCCAAAATTACAAAACAAATCCTTTTAAGTCTGTTGTTAGATCATCATGTTTATTAGAATTAATTCATACTGATTTATGTGATAATAAAGATCATCTAACTAGAGGAGGTAAATGTTACTTTATTAAATTTACTAATGACTTTTCAAAATTTACTTATGTTTATCTACTTAGATCTAAGGATGAGGCATTTACAAAATTTAAAATTTTCAAATAAATTGAAAATAAAAATAGTAAAAAGATAAAGAGGTTAAGATCAGATAGAGGAGGAGAATTTATGTCATCTGAATTTATATCATATTGTGAATCATGTGGAATTATTAGAGAATTATCTGTACCTAATTCACCACCTCAAAATGGTGTTATAGAAAGGAAAAATAGAACATTACTAGAAATGGTAAATGCAATGATTATTCATTCTAAGTTACCTCTTTGTTATTGGGGTGAAGCATTATATACTGCATGTAATATTAGTAATAGAATTTTACATAAAGGTTATGACAAAACTCCATATGAATTTTTAAATAATCGAAAACCTAATATTAGTTATTTTAAAGTATGGGGATGCATTGCATATGTTCTTGATTGTAGTCAAAAGAGACCTAAACTTGGTAGTAAAGCTATCAAATCTATATTCTTAGGTTATTCAATGCCTGTAGATTTCTTAATTTACAAACGAATAGTGTTTTTTAATCTCCACATGCTATCTATTATGAATATTTAAATATTAGAGATGCTGATAAGCTAGAATTAGATAAAGATTTATCTACTAAATTAGAATTAAATTTGAATATTTCAAATTCTTTAAATGATAATACAAATTCTAATTTTTCAAATTCTCTTAGTGATAATAATAATTCAAATATTTTAAATAAGGATGATATTATTGAACCTTCTACTATCCAATTAAGAAAAAGTAAAAAACAGAGAATTGAAAAAGACTTAGGTCCTGGAATGTTCACATATTTAACAGAAGAGGATCCTAAAACATTTAAAGAAGCTATGTCTATGTCAGATGCTCACTTATGGAAAGAAGCCATGGATGATGAAATTAACTCAATAAAAAAGAATAATACATGGACTTTAACAGAGATTCCTCCTAACACAAAAGTTATTGGTTGTAAATGGGTTTTAAGAAAGAAATTTAACCCTGATGGGAGCATTAATAAATATAAAGCTAGATTAGTAGCTAAAGGTTACACTCAAAAAGAAGGTGTTGATTATTTTGAAACTTATTACCCTGTTACAAAAATTACACTTACTAGAACTATGTTTGCTATAGCTTCTGTTTATAATCTAGAAGTACATCATATGGATGTTAAAATAGCTTTTCTAAATAGTGAATTTGATGAGGAAATCTATATAAATCAACCTAAAGGATATATTATTAAAGGAGAAGAACATAAAGTATGTAAAGTTAATAAATCTTTGTATGGTCTTAAACAAGCTCCTAGACAATGGTATAAAAAGTTAAAGAAAGAATTTAAGAAATTTGGATTCATAAGCAGTAAAGTAGAAAATTGTATCTTCATTAAAAATACTAATGAATTCAAGATTCTAGTTACACTTTATGTTGATGATCTACTTATCTTTGGTTCAAATATTGATTGTGTAAATGAAACAAAATCTTTTCTGGCTCAAGCTTTTGATATAAAAGATTTAGGTCCTGTTGATTTCATTTTAGGTGTTAAAGTGATTAGAAGAGTTAATGAGTTTATTTTGACTAAAACTCATTATGTTGAAAAATTACTTAAAAAATTTAACTATTTTGATTGTAAACTAAGAAAAACACCAATTACACCTCATCTTACATTATTAAGAAATGATGGTGCATCTGTTAATCAAGAAATGTATGCTAAAATTATTGGTAGTTTAATGTATGTTATGAATTATACAAGGCCTGATGTTGCATGTGCAGTTAGCATACTTAGTAGATTCACCAATAATCCTAATATTGATCATTGGAATCAACTTAACAAACGGATGAAATGTTTAAAAGATATATGGATTGCATTATAATTGTGATAATACTATCTTGGAATGTTATAGTGATGCAAATTGGGCTTCTGATAAAATAACATCTAAATCTACTAGTGGTTGGTTATTTACTTTAGGAGGATCAATAATTTCTTGGTCATCTAAAAGAAAATAATGTGTTGCTTTATCTTCTATGGAATCAGAATTTATTGCTATGTCTCTTGCTAGTAAAGATATTCTATGGATCAGGAGATTTATAAGAAGTATTCCTTTTATTGAAATAACAAAAGGACCTATTACATTATATTGTGACGATCAAGCTTCAATTTATAATACTAAAAATAAGAGGATGTCACAAAATAACAAACACATTGCTATGAGGTATAATCATGTTAGAAGTGTTGCGAAAAAAGGTAAGGTTACAATAGAGTACCTACCAACTGATCAAATGTTGGCTGACCCCCTAATTAAGCCATTAACTGGTGAAAATATTAAGAAAATTATGGGAGTTATGGGATTATTACTGATCAAAGAAGATAGACTTGATTAAAATCTACTCTATCACATTAATGTCAATTAAATTGAAAATCATGTGCATAAGAGTTCAAGGAATTTTTATTCAAGCATCTATCTGAGAAATGTCAACGGGAGGTTGCATTCCCAGTGCATTCATATGTTTAAAGAATAGTGGGGGTACAATAAAAAATAAGTACTTTTACTGTTAAAATCACATATCTTGTTGATGCACTGTTAATCCACAATAGGAAGGATGAACTTTTAAGTTCTTAACATACTTATAGTTTCATATAGAGTGATAAAGCGGTTGTGGACACTCTTGATGAGTCTGCCTTCGTAAATAGGGAAGTGAGAGGCCGCTTCCTATGGGTTATCGGTAAGACCCTAGTGTATTTGCTAAACAGGATAAGCGCAAGGCCCATATTAATGCGCAGCTATTGCAGAACCAAGAACCAATATATGATGTGAGTGTGATCTAATCATACTCAACATAAGGTTCAAGGCCTAGTCCACCTTTGGGCATGCATTATATAAAGCCAATATCGTTTATTTTACTATTACTTATCTTATTATTAGATAATAAGTGGGGGATTGTTATATATTATGTTGTTGCCGGAAACTAGATCTGCCTTTGATCTGGTCCAAACTTCTGTCAACGGTTGAGATTTATTTTTGGTGTGGACGTTTACTTTGATTCTGGTGATCTGGTATAAAACTTGAAAAGGAGAGTGGAAATGATCGGAATTGGGCCTTTTTGCCAGGATTTAACTCCGACGATCAAGTTAGTGGAGAAGGAGTGGCTGAAGTGTAGCGATGGAAAGAGTAACAAATGTAATTCTGATCTTCTGTCAAATTTTTTCTCCTTTCTTTTTAGTTGTACTCCCTTTTGTATAGAGTTCTAGAGAAATTCTTGAGTTTGGTTTCTTATTATTAAAATTGAGGCGATTGGAAATATCTGCCTGTGTAGGTGGACTGTGTCAGGGCAAGTGGATATTCTTGTCTTAAATGCCTGTCCCGTCGACTTTCAAAGCGTTTTATGGTGTTTTGTCGTTTTGGTCAGATTTATTCTGACAGGAGATATTTTATGTACTTTTACTGTGATTTTGGTCGGTTTTGTCAGAAGAAAGGTGGATATTTCGTTCTCTTCTTTAATCAGGGGGGAAGTTTTTTGGGGAAGCGGGGTAGAAGGTCGGAATTGTTCTGATAGGTGTTTGGCTTAGAATATTGCCAACTGGCTGGAGGGGATGGTGTCATGTGTCGCGCGGGATTGATGACACGTGTTTTGCTAGATATCTCCATATCATATTATATAAATATATTAATATTATCTAATAATAATTAGATGATTTTTCTCGATATTTTTATAAAATATATTTTCGTATTATCCTATATATTTATAAATAGATAAGGAGATAATATAAATTTTAAAAAAGAGAGAGATCGTTTGTAGCCGTTGTTCAGACACATCCCGTGAAACAGAAAGAGGTGTCTTTTGACTTCAACGGGCAATATTTGTTTATATATAAAAAATACATGTCCTAAATTCTATTCAAATTAGAATTCTAATCAATTTGATTTATCATAATTCTGGCCAAATCAGGATTTGATAAAATAGATAATGGGACAAATATAAGGTTATCCCAAGACGACCTCAAATTCCAAAATTAGCCCAGGAACACATATCCCGAGGCAATCTTAATTCCCAAATTGCCCCTGAGAACATATCTCTAGGCAAATGCAAAATTGCCCTTGAGAACACGTCTCGAGGCAAATGCAAATCCCAAAATCGCCCCCGAGAATACATATCTCGAGGTGAAACTCAAATCTCAGGATAGCTCGAACACGTATCCCGAGGCGATCCTAAAATAGCCTGAGAACATATCTCGAGGAAACTCAAAGAATACACATCCCGAGGCAAATCCAAGACAATCCAAGGGGAACAAATCCCAAGATCAAAAAAAAGGGGGGGGAGGGGGGAATAAATATATATATATATATATATATATATATATATATATATATATATATATATATATATAATAATAAATAATAATAATAAGGAAAAGGCAGTGGCTGACCAGTTTATCTCCATCCCATTATTAAATTTTAAAATTTAAAATATATATATATATATATTTGATTGATCGGACTAACTAAAGCTTTGAGGATAAGATCAAGTTCGAGACGTTAATTTCAATTAAAATAAAATATATGTATACATTTGAAATTATCAAGACCGGGTTTTGATAAGAACTCCCGCTCGTTCCTGCCGTTACGGTGGTGACCCGGTCTTTCGCACGATCTTGTGAGCCACTGAAGGGATTATTTGGGGTCAATAAAAAGAGGACCAGGCTGACAGAAGAAGGGGAGGAGAGCATCAGACTGACGGAAGGAAGAAAGAAGACCAGACAGACAGAGAAAGAAGACGGAGATCAGACAGACAGAGAAGAAGGAGAGGCAGAAGAAGGCGAAGAAATCCGATCAAGAAAGGTATATTACAATATATATTTATTAATCTATATATAATAAAAAAAAAGGGAAAAGGGAAAGGAGCTTCTCCCCTATTCCTCTTCATCTCCTCGCCCGAGTCCGCGCCTCCACCTACAGCAGTCCTAGACCGCCGCGCCTCCACCTCCTTCGTCACCTCCGCCACCGCACCTGCTCCACCCCCCTGCAGGCCGCACCCAAGCCTCCAGCTGCAGGCCCGCCGTCCTCCTGCTCCCTGTGCGCACAGCTCCGCCGGCCTAGCCAGCAGCTAGCCGCCGGTGATCCCCGCGCGTCTCCGTCGTTCCCTGCCCGGCTGCCCCTGCTCCTTGCCCATCGCCGCGCCTCCAGCACCGCTACCTCCTGCTGTCGCCTGCACCTACCCCGTTCTGCCGCCCGTCCCTGCTCTAGCTGCCTGCAGAGATGCCGCCCCCATCCTCCACCCCAGCTGCCCGGCCTCCGTGCCCAGGCCTGAAGCCGCGTCCCTGTCCCAGGCCACGCCCCCACCTTGGCCAGGGCTGCCCAGTCTCCAGAAGTTCGTCGCCTCCGTTAGCCCCCTGCCCAGCACCTCCACCGCGCCAGGCCCCCTCCGCCCAAGCACTGTTGAAGCCAGAAGATGCTGCCCTCCATCAACCCCTGCTCCAGCTGCCGATACACCTCCGCGCGCCGGCTCCCTGCGGCTAGCACCTGCGCGCCTCCCTGCTGCTCCTGCACCGCTGCTGAGCCCAACTGAAGCTCACCACCTACTCGACTCCAAGCCTGATGCCGCCGCTGCGCCATGACTGTCCCTATTTCGCCACTGTTGTGCTGCTATATGTTGTTGCTGGTTGCTGATGTTCTTGGTGTTGATTATCACTGCTTCAACATTGGATGCTGACTGTTGTTGATGCTGAAAATGGTTGCAGAATTGAAGACATAGATGCTAATTGAAGATGCTTGTAAAAAAATCAAAGCCCCAAATACAGGGGAAACTCTATCAAAATTTTAAAAGGAGTTGCTACCATCATGGAGATGAAAGAACTACTGCAGATGTTGCTGAGCTGCTGCTAGAAGGTTACCAAGTTGCTGCTGCTTTGATTCATGTTACCTTAGGCATGGATCTGTAATAGAATCCTTGTCGAAATGAATGAATTCATGGAAATATTCATGGCAAAGTTTCTTTTGCTAAAATTTAGTGTGCTTGAAAGGGGTCCAAAAGCAATAATAATGAGTGCTAAGATTGTTCATATGGTCCATGTCTCCTACCCATAAATTAGATTAATTCCGAGTCAATTGAGACATTGATCAGATCTATATCAGCTGCAGATGCATCCTCTATCGGACGATCTTAGAATTGAACTGCATGCCAATAGCAAATAATTAGGACATGTGCACCACCATCACACTGAAGCAAAGCATGTTGCAAACAAAGATGGGTGATTGTGTGTCACCAGAATTTTCCACGAGTTAATTTTGGCAATTTGGCGACATCGGAGGCAGACCAAAATAGTAAGAACATGGCCACAAAGTTGTGAAGATGAAGGCTGCCCAATTCTGCCAGTTTGTATTGGAGCGAAAAGATTCTGCAACACAACCTCAGAATGAGTAACAAGGAGTCATACATACCTACCTAATGTTCCATGGATGCTGCAAATAAGAAATCAAATGGCGGTGTGCAACCTTGCCATCAGAAGCCATCAGGGCCAGCCAGAGATATTTCAGCTCGGAATTGGGAAATCAGAAATGATCCTTTATTGATTCATAAGATAACACCAAAAAATAGAATTGTCATCCAATGAAGTTGTGTTGGGCTCTCTCTTAGCTCCTTGTACTATCCATGGAAAGCTAGAATTAGAAGAAATATCGATCAATAGCAATCTTGCAAAGCATTGCTTGTAGTTGGAATCTTATTCAATAGCCTATCCTTGCTATGAATATGGGACTGTTGCCGCAAAACAGAATAAAGCAGAAGCCACAAAGAAGGAGCTGCTGCTCTTGAGATGAACTCCATGAGAAGGAAGACAAGGCTACATCAACATTTACAAGGCTGCTGCAGAAATTTGGCCATAAAAAAAGAAATACTCAACATCTTCAAGGCTGCTGTAGAAATAAAAAAATATGAAAGAAGAAGATAGCATTGATATTGTTGCTGAAGATGGTATTGTTACAGTCAAAAGTGAATAACAATTGCTTGATCTGCAAGCTGCAATGCTGTCAACTCGTTCTCTGAATCAGCTATTCCTTGTTGCTACTGAAGATGGTATTGTTACAGTCTGTTGTCTTTCAATGCCGAAATAGCGATCACTTGAATATCCAAGTCACAAAGCATTCTTTGAGGAAGCAATCAAAAGGTGAACTGAGGGCATCGATCCCATTCTCTTTAAGTTTCAAGTCATCGAGGAGTGAAGCTGCAGTTGGAAAAGAGATTCAATTTGCTCATTTCTGCCAACTTGACCACCTTTCATTCAAAAGTCGATAACTTTTGATAGGAAACTCCAATCGAGTTGAAATTTATGGCATTGGAAACTAGACTTCCAGAGCTTTCTAATCATGGATTGTACAACTCCTATCGGCAGCCCAGTTGGTACAGTTTTGATGGAGAAGAAAGCCGACTTTTTGCAGTTTTGCTAGCTCGACCACTCTTCGTTCAAGCACCAATAACTTTTGCTAGGAAACTCTGATCGGGACAAAATTTGTGGCGTTGGAAACTAGACTCCCAGAGCTTTCCAATAATGTATGGCACCATGCTATTAATATCCCAGTTGGTACAGTTTTCAATGGAAAGATAGACAAATTCCTACAGAACTGTCAGCTCGACAACCTCTCGTTCAAGCGCTAATAACTTTTGCTAGAAAACTCCAATTGAGACGAAAGTTGCGGCATTGGAAACTAGAATTCCAGATATTTCCAACCATATATGATATAACCCCTATCAGTGGCCCAGTTGGTACAGTTCTGGATGGAAAAGGAGCTAATTGGAGGCACAATTGATACAAATCCTGGCTACAAAATCCTCCAAGCAACGATACAATAGCGCAAGGCAACCTGCGGCGGGGGACATATTCCGAGACGGAGGGCGGCGTCATAAATAAACAAATAAATAGATATATATATATATATATATATATATATATATATATATATATATATATATATATATATATATATAGATGTTGATATGTAACAAATCATCTTATGTTGCAATAAACAAATTATTCTTTTCTCATTGTCTCTACTTGTAATTTCGCCCCTTAATCGGAAGTTCCCAAGATTAAATCTGGGGTAATTAATAATAGAGGCTTGCCTCTATTAGGAATAGAAGAACCCACATAATAAAATACGATATTTGTGCTTCGATATATCGTCTGGTGTCTTCTTCACAGACACGATGCTAGGCGGGTATTTTTGATCCCACAATATCTTTTAAATAGAAGAGTTCATGAATGAATGAAATACACAGAAAACCATCACTTCTCTTCTTCTCTGATCTTCCATAATCTCCTTATTGTTTTTCTGCTTTTTCCATTGGTTGGTTCTGGTTGAGGAATACGATTGAGTTGCAGCAATCTTGTTTGTAGTTAGGTGTTGTATCCTGGGGTTAGTATTTCCTAGAAATCATCTGCAAAATTGTGGGGAAATAACTATCCTAAAGAAAGTTTCATGGAAACGCTTTGCCTAAATCTTTGTTTTCTCTTTTATTCAAAAACATCTTTCACATCTTGATTTTATCTTATCCACTTTTTAAATTTTTAATCCAACACCTCTATTGTTTGGTGATTTGCTTGAATTTTTTTTAAAAGCATTATCATACCCATTTGGTCTACCGTTATTATCATTATTTTAGTTTGTTTGTACTCGCACTAAAGATTGTAATCTGACAATCCAAATATTTTCGTGTAACTTTACATGGAAAAAATAATGCAATATGTTAGCTCAAAAAATCAAGAAACCCTAATTTCCTACCAATCGTTAAATTTTTTTTGAATTGGAGGAACAAGGAAATGAAGAGAAATCAAACCCAAGAGAGAAGGAAGAACACCAAAATAGTGTGGAAAACCCTCAAAATCAGGGAAAAACCACGATTATACCTCTTGGGAGTAAATCCACTAAATGATGATGGAATTTACAGAAGGAATGAGAGACAAATCAAAGAAGAAAGGGGGAGGAATGAATCGCGTGTGCGGCAGGGCTTCGCCGCTCCAAAATGTCCTCCCCCAAATGAGGCTAGTCCTCCCCTTTTATAAGCGTCGGATCGGGTGGAAACTTGGGCGCCAAGTTTAGCCCACTTGCCCACTTGCATGCTAGCTCAAGGCCAGCTCGGATTACAGCTCAGAAGCAGCAGTTCTTCCTTCTAGAGGCTTCTAGATGCCAGTTGGATGCCAGCTTATCTTCCAACCAAGCTCCAGCTATCCACCCTTCTAGAAAGTAAGGCGGGCTACTCGGGGCCTTCTTATTCCGCATGAAGGAATACAACATTGGAATTCCGAATAGAATGATCCTAATGAATTATGAGTAGAAGGTGTTTCACAGCGATCCGAAAAGAAAGTAGTTTATGAAACAGAGCAGAACCCAATGCGCCTGAACAGTATTTTCGAACATGATGGCTTCAGATCCAAATATAGCAGGACAGCGAAACTGAATAGAAATGAGTATAAATCCAAACAGGAGACGCCCAGGATTCTTCCACATGGATAATTGTGTGACTACCACCTGTCCCACCACTTTCATCCCTATCACAAGATATATGACATCTTAACAAACTTCCCAGATTTTTAACTCTAGTAAAGATTTGCCCCTACCCATCCTCATTAACAGTAGATGAAATCCCAATAGGCACATCATCTTCCATGAAAATAATATCATTCCCAAATCCTCCCATTTTCGCCAACTTATCTGTAACATTGTTTGCCTCTCGCCACACATGGGACACAATTCCCTAAAATGTCGGCTTTTCACACTGTTTGGTATTCTAGTCCTTTGCCCTTTTCCTTATCTCAATTTCAGAATTTATCAACTACATACTTGTTCTCTATCAAGTGGTACACTTGAGGATCTATTTAGAATCATGATTGGCCCAATAGTCCATGTGTACGTATCATTTATCAAAAACCTCAAAAAAATCGGTTTTTTTATTCATAACTGATAAACCCAACCCTTCAAACACCTGCCCACACTGAATTCCCTATTTTTTATGTTTTTAAAAACCACAAGTAACAACCATCTAACTTATGTTAAGTCCTTTTTTATAACTCACAATGCTACAATAACTAAAAATTCATTCTTTGTGCTATTAAAGTGGGCGTCCGACCATTCTCTTTCGTCCAACCCCTCCTCCATCTATGCATGGGGTTACAGTTTCACTGCTTGGTGTTTTCGCTGCCTCTTTCCCCCTGAGAGCATCCGCATACGAGACGCCCTCCCGACGAGGGCTTCCGGCCGGCCTGTTGTCTTCCTTGTCCTTCCACGAGGCATGCTTGGTTAGATCAACAGTTTCTCGCCTCACTGGGTGGGTTTCCGCTTCCATACTCTCCCCATAACAGATTCCGGTGGTCTCTTTATCAATTTGGTGCATGTGGTTTGACTTTAAGCACTTTAGTACCCTGTGGTGCGCCCCATGAGCATATTGGTGTGAACCTATTAAAAATGCTGATGTGGCATTAAAAAAAATATAAAATGACATTTTTACCCCTTATATAAAAAGGTCACTTTAGTACGCCGATAATATCATGTTTTTATATAAGAAGTAAAAAGGTTATTTTTTATCTTTTTTTAATGCCACGTCAACAATTTGAGCAGGTTGGCACCAATATGCTCATGGAATGCATCACAGGGTACTAAAGTGCTCAAAGTCAAACTACATGCACTAAATTGATAAAGAGGCAAACTAAGTGATAGTTTTGTTAAATTTCACCTTTAAAATATGGAGAAACCACTAAAACCATGTCAGTTCGTATGATTTGAACTCTCTAGCCTCTATGTGAAAAGAATGGACTAACAAACTTTATTGGTGAAAGTTGACATTCTTCCTCTTCTTTTAAATGTTATTATTGAATTTAGAATTGTCAAGAATTTGCACCTCAAACACTGAGAATTGCCATGCTTTTTCAATATTTGCAAACTACTAATCCAATGCCATTAGGTAGCTCATGGTACACGTTTTTGACAAAGGTTCTTAATTATTTCTCACCAACTTTTTTTATAAGGCCTTCCACCAACCACTCCCAAGAGCATATATATTATTAACTAACGACTAATTAATTATATACTCAACTTCCCCAAAAAAATATTTCTTAGACCCCCAAAATTTGTTAACTAATAATTAATCTGGAAACTTATTAAAAAAGTGTTGGGAACAAAGTGTGGATGACTACCGAATATATTGAAAATTTAAAAATTTTACAAAAAAGAATCATGATCATATTCATCTCTACTGAATATATTCTTATTTACCATTTTCCTTGGTTTTTCTACAAATTAATTAACAGATGTTACCTACACAAACACAAACACAAAGACAAAGAAAATAGAGGCTAATTGTTGATCGTATTAGAGATAATTAAGAAAGAGAGATTAAACAGCGGTTCTACAACAAGGGCATTGAGAGTGGTTAGCAAGCCAAGGAAGGAGGCAATCAGAGTGGTACTTGTGAGAGCATGGCAGCTTCATGGTCCTCTGCCCACCTTCTACTTCATCCAAACACACTGCACAAACATCCACTCTGGAATCTCTCCTCTGCAACAGCACGCCACTTGTCCTTTTCCCACCATTAATAATCCTCTTTGTCATGTTTGCTTCTGAAATTCTCTCTCTTTCATTCATCACCACAGCTCCACTTGCCCATCTGTCATTATAATTAATTTCAATCAAGAAAGCAACTGTTATATATTTTCTTTTCTTTCTTCTTTTGTCAGAAACCAAATAGACAGGATAAAGTTTCAACCAAAAAAAAAAGAAGAAAAAAAAGTATGTATGTACAACTTTTATTTTAATCAAACATATCGATATCCACATGTATTCCATCTCAACACTCAAACATGAATATGTTTAATTTAGATTTATTCATACTAATTAAATACTTTTCAAGATATATAGAGTCATTCATAATTTCATAGACGATAGCCACAGGCTTAACCGTTGATCAAATGGATCCGACGATATATAGAGAAGGGAGCGAACCTGGGAGGACCGGAGAAGCGGCGGAGCTTCTCCTCGAGGCGCGCACGAGCGAGTAGCGCAGGCTCGTCCATGTCCGTCAGACGAGGCGACGCCGCCCTTGCGCCCGTAGGATCCTGTGGGCCTCGGCGGGGGATCTCGTAATTGTGATGGTGCACCCTCCGGCGCCGAGCTAGTTCCACCCCTGGAAGCATCGTATCTCTCTCTCTCTCTCTGTCTCTGGAGATGGATATGAACCAAGTTTCTATGCGTTGTTATATTTGGGAATTTTTTCGGATATGGGAAAATGGATTTGCAAATGTCCTCAAATAAGATAAAAACTACGAGAAAGCCATCGTCAGATGGAATAACGTTTCCACCTTCACCCTGACGATTCCCTCTTTGTGGTTTCGTTTCCCGTTGAGGGCCTTTCGCTTATAATGAATTTCAAAATATTTATCAAAATGATCTTGAGCTTGAGGTTTCTTAGTCAACATCTTATTTTGTTGAATAGACCAGGCTCCACTTTTGTGGAGCATAACAACATTTCAAATGTCATTTTACTCCTCATTTAAAACATGAAGAGCCTCTCGCTAAGGTAGTGTTTGATTGACTGTATGAAAAGTTACATCCAGAGATAGATAATTCCTCATATAGTACTTTTACTTTATATGTTTGGTTTGCACTTTTGGGTGTGGATGCATAACTCTACATACAAAACTTTTGTAAGCGGAGTAACAGCAAAAATGACTGTATGGGGAGTTACATTCACATCTTACCCATTCCCCTTCATATTATATTATATATATATATATAATACATATATAATATATATATTATATATTATATTATATTATATTATATATATAATTAAAATATCCTAATTTTGAGTAATGTTAGATTAATCTAAATATTTTAAATTTAAATACAATATTTACATCAATTTATTTATTATAAAAGATATACATATATATATATCATACATATATAATATATATATTATATATAATACATATATATTATATTTTATATATATATATATATATATATATATATATATATATATATATATATATATTAAATTAAAATATCCTAATTTTGAGTAGTGTTAAATTAATCTAAATATTTTAAATTTAAATATAATATTTACATCAATATATTTATTTTAAAAGATTTAAAATTATCTATTCATTAGTTTTGTTTTAAAAATATTTAAATACTTTTAATCTTTCAAAAAGGGGTAACCTCACCATTCACAAAAAAGTAACTATATCCTCCATCCAATTACATCCACCATTTTTTTAAACAACCAACCAAACACACAACTGTAACTCTTCATCATGTAACTCTTCACACTTGTAACTCTCCGTTCGTGTATGAAAGTTACAAACAACCAAACGCTAATGCGTTAAAGATGCAAGCGTTGTTGGTACAATAGAGATTGTACAAGATGCTATTGGGTAAAGAAAAATTACTTACAACAATGAAGGATGATGAATTAAAAGAGGTTGACATCAAGGTATTTAGTGCAAATTCAATTATGTATCTTACAATTAGGTTGTATCTCAAACATTGCCTTTATACATTGAGGATGAGAGAAGATATGTCATTGAAGATTCATCTTGATGAATTCAACAAAATTATTATAGATATATAGATATAAAAGTTTGTTAGCTCAAAAATTGGTTCAAGCCCCAATTTCGAACAACATTTTAAATTTATAATAGGATGGGAAGAAGAAGAATCGAGAAATCAAGGAGAAAAACTCGAAGAGAAGATGAACACACAGCGATTTACGTGGAAAACCCCAAAGATGGGGAAAAAACCACGATCCTCATTTCAGAGTATGAAATCCACTAAATCTCCTTCAAAGATACAATGTAGAGTCCCATGAAATGAGCTCTAGATCAAGGAAAATGGAGATTGAGGAGGAGGAGGAGGTGGAGAGGAAGGCTCCAGTCGCCAGAGCAGCAGGGCTTCGCCGGGTCAGAGATGAGATGCCTTTCTACTGGGGAGCAGGGGTATTTATAGGGTCTGGAGACTGGGGTGAAGCTTGGAGAAAAAGCCACTGAATTCTAGCACGTGGGAGCCCATTTCAAGACGCCATCTCAAAGAAATCCGTTTCAGTGCTTCTAGAAGTTTCTAGACTCCGGTACATATCAGAATCAGTATAAGCTGTCTCAGAATCGCTCTAACCGTTTCATAACGGCCTAACTGATTTACCAACTAGCTGGGCTTCTAGAAGGATCTGGAAGATTTCATGCAGGAGTGCGCGGGAAGAAGAGCTGAGGGCGGCTCGTTTTCACGAAATGTGCCGAGGTCCTTCAAGAGGACCTCGGAATATAGAGTATTTTCCGAGGTGGAGGAGCTCGGCCACAGAGAAGAACTAAGCAAGGTGCTACAAAGATTGCCACGTGATCTGCATATGCCTGGTTATCTGTGTGCCACGTGTCCTCATTTATAACCACCCCATCATCAGTCCCCCCTCAAGTATGCTTGCGATGAGCTTGGAAGATGAACGAATACCTTCGTGAATCTTTCAGCGAAGTTAGCTAAGCATACCGAGTTACTGGAGGATCTATTCCTTCTTGCGGGTGCTTTCCGTGGTGCTGCAGGAAAAATGGTGGTAAGCATCGTCTTGGATGCACAGTAGCCTCATTTAATGCTGGCCGCCTGCACGATTTTCAAGAGCTCCTTCTTTTCAAGTGGGGGTATGGTACGCAGTAATGGGTAATGATGGGCGCGCTTTTCTTGGTCCACGTGGCGCCAATCTACGGTGATTCCGCAAACGATGAGCCCTGTCCGTCAGATGGAAGCGACAGCTGTCAGGCGAAGATTTCACATTTTTTGAACGGTTTCATCTGAACCGTTAGATAATCCGTGTGTCCCTTAAGTTCCTTTGGATATCGCGCTGGATGCTGTTCGTCTTCTTCTTCTTCAAAACCCTGACGGCGGAAACGGAGAGCTTTTCCTTCTCGCAAATCTCTTATTTTCTGAGAAAAACCTAAAGGTATGGCATCTTCTTCTTGCGTTGTTCTATCTACTAGCAACATAGGGGCAAAACGTAGCAAACGCCAGTTTCCTTGCTCTGATTCTTACGCCAGTATCCTTCATCAAGAAGAAGTAGATGCTGTAGTCAAGTATTATAGGATCAAATATAGGAATTTTCAGCCTGAGATTAGGTTGCCTGGTCCTTCTGATAGAGCAAGCTCTGGTAGGGACAGCGAACTTGTTGTGTATGTAGACGCCTTGTTAGGAGGACTCCGACTCCCTTTTCCCCCTCTTTTCCTCCAAATTTTCCAGTCTTTCAACTTCTGTCCGTCTCAATTAACCCCAAATTCTTGGAGATGCCTCTGTGGATTTGTGGTTGTATGCCTCGATCGCCGAGTTACTCCCACTCTGTCTCTGTTTGAGGCGCTGTTTTGCCTTAATAGGGAATCCAACACGGACTGGTATTTCTTTAGTGCCAGACCGGATAGGCGCTTCTTAGGTTCTGTGCCGACCTCCATTAAGAGATGGAAGGAGAGGTATTTCTTCATTTCTATAGAAGGGGGTTTCGGAGTCCGGACTGAGTGGGGAGCACCTCGGACTCAAGTGTTAAGTAGGGAGAAGCTTTCCAAAAGAGAAACCCGTCGTCTCAAGAAACTACGGAAGTGCTCCCAGATTCCTCCTGAGCTTTTCTTGACTAACAAAATCTTACGGAGGAGTGGCCTATTTTTAGTGAAGGGTAGGAACCGCCATACTTTTGTTGCTCTTTTCCGAATTGCTCCCTTCTGCCGCTAACCGAATTTCTTTCTTGTGTCAGGCGAAGGTATGGAGGCTTCTAAGTGTGCCAAGTCTTTGTTGGACAAGGCCCGAGCTCGTGCTGAGAAGCTCAATACGGCACATCTGGAGAAGCAAAAGAAAGCCGAGCTCCGGAAAAAGGCCGCAATAGAGTAGCTCGGAACAGAAAGTGTTGACGAACCTGCTGCCGTTGAGGAAACTTCTACACCACTTTGCAATGATGAACCTTGCCCTCCTCAAGAGGTGGAGATGGAGCTGCGTACAGAGCCTGAGGTAGTTCCAAGGAAGAGGGCTCGGGATTCTGAAGAAATAGTTGAGGACGAACCAGCTCGGAAGATAGCGAGCAGAAAGAAGAAAGTTGTTTCCAAAGGGAAAAAGAGACAACCTGAATCAGCCCAGCCACCCAATACTGAGAGGGCATTGGCAATTTCTCCTTTATCTGCTCGTGTTCCTGCTGAAAGAGATACTTCTGCGAGCGATGCTAACACTGAGTCTTGCCGAAGGAAAGAAGGAGAAGAGTTTTCAGAGCAGAGGAATTCGGATGAACCCTTCTCCTCAAGGCCGGTTGAAGAGGATATCTTCGGGCGTATGCCTGATCTCCCAGATTCTCTTAGGGATTTGGGAGATGATGAAGTTGAAGTTATTGGTGTTTCTGAAAGGCCAAACATTGACTCCACCATCAACTATGAACCGGTTCGAGTTCGTGTCACTCGACCAACTCGTCCTTCCTCGAGTTTCAGAGCTGGTGGCCCCAGTTTTTCTGAAGGTTCTAAGGGATCACCCCATGTGGATCCAAAGGAGGGGATCTTGGTTAATGATCCCAAAGTTGCTGCTTTTACGATCAAGTCAGTTTTGCCAGGAGAAGTTGAATCTAGACTTGATCGCTTATCACGGCATGATCTTGTCGAGCTCCTCCGTCTCCAAGGGCTTTCCGTAAGTGTTTCTTTCTCTTGAGTTCGTTTGTGACTGGGGTCAATTCTCAATTCGTTGTGGTTTGCTTGTAGAATCTGTTTCTTAGCCATCGAGCTGCAAACATCTTGGAGGAGGAGGAGGAGAATAGGATGTCCCTACTTACTGAGTATATCCGGAAGAGTAGAGACTTGGAAGCGGAAGTCGCTCAACTGAGTGCGGAACTGAAGAAGACTTCCGAGGAGAAGAATCTGGCCCTGGCCGAGAAGAGTAAAGTAGATGCTGTGCTGAAACAGTCCAACGAGAAGGCCTAGAGGCATTTGGAGAAGGAGCTTAAGGCGAAGGAGAAGATTTCTTCTTTGGAGAAGGAAATCTCCTTCCTGAAAGCGAACAATTCCGAGCTGCTCAAGGATAAGCAGTCCGCAGAATCTAACTGTTCTTTTGCTGAGAAGAAGCTTTCAGAGGGAAAGGAAGAAGTTAAAATTTCCTCCCTGGAAATGTCTTCCTTGCGCAGCATTGCCGAGCTCCAGGAGAAAGAGAACGGAGAGTTGCTCACGCAGTTAAAGGAAAATGGAGCCTTGTTGACTGCGGCCTCGTCAGAAAGGGATGCTCTGAGAAGAGATCAAGAGAGTATCTCGAGCGAATTAGAAGCTTACCGGAAATCGTTGTCCTAGAGCGAGAATAAGATGAAAGAGTTGGAGACAGCTTGTGCTGAAGCTTCTCAGGTGACCGAATCCGCTCTTGAGGAGGCCCGTGACGAAGGGAGGGAAGAAAGTTTCCCCGTTTTGAAGGAGTTTGTGTTGAAATTTCTCGATGCTGATTTAGCCAATTTCACTTACATCGAGGCTTTAGAAATCCTGGCTGGTGCGGTGAATGATGCTGATATTGGGGTGGAGATCGTTGCGGAGCCAGAGCGAGGTGAAGTTATTCCTGATATTGGAGAGAAACTCGGCACAAGTGGAGATGTCGCCATGGTTCCTCCAAAAACCAACGAGTAGCTTGGTTTCTGATACGCTTAACTGGCTTTGTATCTTTTCTTTCTTGATAACACGTAGCCTCAGCTGTTTTTCCTGTCACAAATGTTAGAGTTATTTTGATAAATGAAATTCACTTTTACCTTTGAGCAGAACGGATTTTGAGTACTCTGTCACGCCTTCATTCTGAACTCCTAATTTATCGTTCCTTATGTGCCAACAATTGAGTTCTCTGTTACATATTCTCACTCAAGATGATTCGAGCCTAGACCCGCTATCATCTTGTTTGGAGAATCGTGTTCGTCATTTGAGTTCCTTGGTGTGCGTTCTCACTTAAGATGATTCGAGCCTGGACCCGCTATCCTCTTATTTGGAGAATCGCGTGTGTAGGAATTTCTTGACTTTGGTTTCCGAGGTCCTTCAAGAGGAGTTCGGATTTGTTGAGTTGGTTGCCGAGGGGCTCTTCGATGGATTTGCTCTTTAATGGAACTGTCCTCATAGGTTAGTTGCTATCGTATCACAGCTCAAGCCTAGACCCGCCGCTGTGTGTAGCAATCAAGCACTTTGTGAGGATTTTTCGGGTTTCTTGCTATTTTCATCACAGCTCGAGCCTTGACCCGCTGCCGTGTTCGTTAGCAAGTCTCTTTTTCGAAAGCGCTGGCTGGAGATCCCTTGGACTATACTTTGACTCGAGTCTTAGTTCGTTGTTTAGCTTTAAGTGGAATTCGAGAGCTTCGAGCTGTTTGTTTCTGTTTCATTGGTGTTTGTTGACAATGGCTTGGACACATTTGTAGAACAGAGAGCTTTATTGATAGTACTTCCTAAGATGTTCGGAATTGTAGGGGCGTTTGAGCTTTTTTTCGTCCATCTTAGAAAGCCAATAAGTGTCAGGCTGTACAATCTTGCTTACAACATAAGGGCCTTCCCAATTAGGATTAAGCTTCCCTGTTCTACTTTTGTTGCCTTCAAAAATATTCTTCCTCAAGACGAGATCCCCCACCTGAAATGTCACCTCTCTTGCCTTGACGTCGTAGTGACGTTTGACCTTCTGGCGGTATGCAGCAGCTCGGAGAGCAGCTTCTTCCCTTTTCTCTTCCAGCAAATCGAGTTCAGCTCGTAGTATTTCTTCATTGCTTGTCGGATCAAAGGCCTGGATCCGTGGAGTTGGGACTTCAATTTCAGCAGGGAGAACTGCTTCCACCCCAAAGGCGAGAGCAAATGGAGTTTCTCCGGTAGGGGTTCGGCAAGTTGTTCTGTAGGCCCAAAGTGCCCCTGGTACCTCATCTACCCAATTAGATTGATTCCGGAGTACTCTAGTCTTGAGGTTATGAAGCAAGGTCCTATTCGTCACTTCCACCTGTCCGTTTGCTTGGGGGTGAGTGACCGAAGTAAGCATGTGTTCAATTCCGAGCTCCTCACAGAAATTCTTGAATGCAGCATTCACGAACTGCCTCCCATTGTCTGTGATGAATACTACTGGGAGCCCGAATCGACAGATTACTGACTTCCATAGGAATTTCCGGCACACCTTTTCAGTGATGGAGGAGAGGGGCTCAGCTTCCACCCACTTGGTGAAATAATCAATGGCAACAATCAAAAACTTCATCTGCCGAGCTGCTTTCGGAAATGGGCCAAGGAGATCTACTCCCCAGAGTGCAAATGGCCTGGTACTCACAATGGGGGTGAGCTGGGAGGCTGGACGCCGCTGGATATTAAAGTAACGTTGACATGCATCGCACTTCTGGATAAATGCTTTTGCATCTTTCAGCAGAGTGGGCCAATAATAACCCTGTCTCAGGATTTTATGGGAGAGTGCCTTCCCTCCTAAATGGTCTCCTGCAATGCCTTCATGAACTTCCTGAAGGACGTAATTTGCTTCAATTGGGCGCAGACATCTCAATAGTGGAAGAGTAAAGGACCTCTTGTATAGGCGCCCATCCAGAATGGTGAAGCGGTTGGCCCTAACTCTGATCTAGCGCGCCAGCTTGGGGTCAGACGGTAAAGATCCATCTTGGAGGTAACATAAGATTGGATCAATCCAGCATGGTTCTTCCGTCACTTCGAGCAACTCTTCTTCAGGTCGACAATCAATAGTTTTTGCTGGTAAGTATTGAATGTTAACTGGATGTGTTACCTCGTTTTTGGAAGAAGCAAGTTTTGAGAGGAGGTCAGCTTCCTGATTCTCTGCTCTCGGAATCTTTGAAATGGAGAGCTTCTCAAAACTGGCCGCTAATTTTTGCACCAAAGCCTTATATTTCACCATATTTTCTTCTTTCGCCTCGAATTCATTGCTCATGTGGCCGACAACCAGTTGGGAATCGGTATTGGCCAACAGGTTCTGAACTCCAAGGCCTCTGGCTAGTTGCAAGCCTGCAATCATGGCCTCATACTCAGCTTCATTGTTTGTTGCCTTGAACCCAAACTTCAAAATTGCCGAGGTGCTCCAGCCTGAAGGTGATTGTAGCACTATTTCAGCCCCAAAACTGTCAGCATTCGCTGAGCCATCAGTATGTAAAACCTATTGGATCAGAGAGGAGGAGTATGCCCCAGGTAATTCTACGGAGGGAGATTCACTAGGGTCCGTGATTGTGAGCTCAGCGATGAAGTCGGCCAGGACCTGGGCTTTGATGGCTGCGCGAGGCTCATAGGTGATATCATACTCTCCAAGCTCGATAACCCACTTCGTCAATCGTCCAAAGGCATCTGGACGGTAGAGGACTTGCTTCAGGGGTTGATCTGTTAGCACCTTAATCTTGTGTGATTGGAAGTAAGGACGAAGTTTCCAAGCTATTATAACTAAGGCGTACGCCAACTTCTCGAGAGGATGGTACCTGGATTCGGTATCTGTGAGAACCTTACTTGTGTAGTAGATAGGTTTCTGAATTCCGTCTTCCTCCTTGGTAAGAACTGAGCTCACTACCAAATCTGAAATTGCCAGGTAAATGCCGAGCTCCTCCCCTGGTTTGGGTTTGGAAAGAAGAGTGGGTGATTGCAAGTATTCTTTCAGTTGTGAGAGGGCCTTTTCACATTCTTCAGTCCACTCAACTTTCGGAGCTTTCCGAAGTGCTCTAAAAAATGGAAGATTTTTCTCCCCTGATCTCGAAATGAATCTTCCAATAGCTGCAAGCTTCCCATTGAGACTTTGAATTTTTTTAACGGTCCTTGGGGACCTCATCTCCAGAATAGCTCGTATTTGTTCTGGGTTGGCTTCAATCCCTCTCTCCGTGAGCATAAAACCCAAGAACTTGCCTGAGCGGACACCAAATGCACATTTGGTTGGGTTGAGACTCATTCCATGAGCTTTAAGTGTCTCAAATGTTTCCTGGAGATCGGCAGCATGTCGCTCAGAGCTTGTGCTCTTTACAAGGATGTCATCAACATAGGCCTCAACATTCCTCCCTATCTGCTTTTTGAAAACTTTATTTACCAGCCTTTGAAAGGTAGCCCCCGCATTCTTCAAGCCAAATGGCATCACCTTGTAACAATATGTTCCACGGGAAGTAATGAAGGCTGTTTTTTCTTCATCTTTTCTAGCCATCTTGACTTGGTTACATCCAAAGTATGCATCTAGGAAGCTGAGCATCTCGTACCCTGAAGTGGAATCTACCAGATTATCTATTATAGGCAGGGGGTAGCAATCCTTGGGGCAAGCTTTATTGAGATCGGTAAAATCCACACACATGCGCCATTTTCCATTGGCTTTCTTTACAAGGACAACATTGGAAAGCCATTTGGGGTATTGGACCTCCCGGATGAACTCTGCCTTAAGCAACTTGCCGACCTCCTCTTGGCCAGCCTTGAGCCCTGCCACAAAGATAATTTCTTCTCTTACGGATCACCGGCTTGACGGGCAGATCGGCGAGAGATGATGTTCCATCACCTCCCTTGGTACTCCCGGCATATCCTCGGCTGTCCATGCAAAGACATCCGAGTGGGTCTTGATCAAATCAAGGAGTTGCTTTTGCTGATCAGCACCGAGCCCAACTCCAAGTTGTACAGTTCGCTCCGGCAAGGCCTCATCAAATGGTAAGATAGCGAGTTCCTCGACTGGGGTGGGCCTCCGAGCTTCTCTCTTCTCATCTTCCTGTTGGAAGTCTTCTATGGTGAGTGACTCGGAAGCCTTGCTAGATTCGCCAAGTTGCCTCTTCAAGGTGGCCAAATAACACTGTCTTGAGGATGGCTGGTCACCCTTCACTTCTCCACAGCCATGATCTGTCTGGAACTTCAGTTTCAGATGATAGGTTGAAGGGACAGCTCCTAGCTTGTTGAGAGAAGGTCTTCCCATAATTGCGTTGTAACTCGAAGGATGCCGTACCACGAGGAAGTTGATTGGGGCTGTAACAGTTCGTGGAGGAATACCAAGAGTTACAGGGAGAGTGATAATACCTTCAGGATAGATTGGATCTCCAGTGAATCCAGCCAAGGGAGACTTGCATGGCTTAAGGTTCTCCGCTCCAATCTTCATCTTCTCGAAGACATCCCAGAAGAGTATGTCCGCCGAGCTCCCAGTATCGACTAACACTCTGGGCATCCTGAAGATCCCAATATCAAGGACCACTACGAGCGCGTCGTCTTGTGGCTGGCATATTCCCTTTAGATCTTCCTCAGTAAACTCAATTGGGAGAGAAGTTCGACTCTTCTTCTATGGAACAAGCTCCTGCATTGTGCCCACCATGCGGGCGTAGCTCCTCCTGGAGGATGTAGTTTCTCCCCCACACCCTGATCCGCCTGCAATGACCGTAAGGTCTATCTTCTTCCAGGGAGGTTCTGCTTGTTCTTCCTTCTTGGTAGCTTCTTGATTGAGGAATTCGGCCAGCTTCCCCTCTCTGACGAGATCCTCTATTGCATCTTTGAGGTGGATGCAATTTTCTGTTGTATGACCTCGAACCTTGTGGTAGATGCAGAACTTGCCACTCTTCTTTGTTGAGGAGGTCTCCTTAACGGGCTCCGGCGGTTTGAGGATCTTCTTATCTTGAATCTGCATCATTATATGTTCTCTGGAAGCATTCAAGGGGGTGTAATTGTCATACCTGGCGTGAATACGGGGTCTGCCTGGGTCCCGAGCGCCTCGGTCATCATAGCGAGGAGGTCGGTAACGGGTTTGCTCTACATCCTTCCGTGGTGCCCGTTCACCTCTTCGGCTCTCCTCTCTGCGGAATTCCTCCGCCCGCTGGAGGGCCTGTTCCTTCCTCCCTGCCTTGAACTCATCTGAGGCTATGTACACGAGCTCGCCATCACTTCGCATGTGTCCCTCGGAACGTCTCGTGTCAAAGAGTCAAGGAATGGGCATTCCCGCAGCCCATCGAGCACTGCTCCAACCACCATGATAGAATCGAGATCAGACATTCCATGTGTTTCTTCATTGAACCTGTCAAGGTAATTCCTGAGAGATTCTCCCTCTCTCTGTTTGCACCTCAGCAACATAACAGGATTTCTCTTATGCCGCCTGCAATTAGCAAAACGGCGAAGAAAACGATCTATGAGCTGGTCGAAGTAGGCTATGCTGCCTTCAGGTAGACTTCGAAACCAGTCATACGCGGTTCCAGACAACGTCTTCGAGAAACCGCGACACAGGACCACCTCGGAAGTGCCATTTACTGTCATCTCAGAGCAGTACCGCTCCACATGCTCATGTGGATCCGAGGTACCATCATAGTATCTGATATTTGGAGGAATGTACTTGTCTGGAAAGGGGGCTTCCCAAATAGCCCTGATAAACGGAGAGCGAAAATGTGGTACGTTTCGCAAAACGCGCTCTTGGTCAAAGAGATGTCCCCGACGTCCTCTCTCAGGTTCCTGGTGGTGTACAGGAGAATGGTGCCTCGCCCACTGTCTCTGAGGAGATATGTCGCGAGGAGAACGACTCCTGGAGCGGGGACGTGGAGGTGTGTAGCGCCTCGGAGGAGAGTACCTCAAAGAATGACGTCGTGCTTCATACTGAGCTGGCGACCGAGGTCTCTGAGAATGGGGACGAGGAGGTGATCTTGAGCGAGATCGGTGTCTCCTCTCCCGCCCTCCAGCTGAATGGCGACGATGATCTTCCCTTCTCTGGTGCTGGGGATCAGAGCTCTCTGATGATGATGCAGGGCTTCTCCGTCGCCTGGGAGAACGCCTAGGTGAGCGTCCTTGGCGAGCTGGTGAACGAGCAGGTGGGCGCTCTGGGCTCGTTAGAGGTGGTGGAGGTGGTACGGTGGTCTGTGAGACATGGCGCTCAACGGCCATGATTGTTGTTGTGAGCGCTGCCAATTGTCTCTCCATGGCATGGAATCGCTCTTCTGGAAAAACTACAAGATTTGGCTGACCTGGTAGGGCTTCAGTGGTAGGTGGTGCAGGGGCTCCGTTGAGAGTTGGAGCATTCACCCCTTCCGCTATGGATGTTGCTGGAGCTGAAATCCTCTCTTCTGGAGTTTGATTCTGCCTTGATCTCCTAGTCGCAGCCATGGCTTCTTGCTCCTTCCCCACGGACGGCGCCAAAAATGTTAGCTCAAAAATTGGTTCAAGCCCCAATTTCGAACAACATTTTGAATTTATAATAGGATGGGAAGAAGAAGAATCGAGAAATCAAGGAGAAAAACTCGAAGAGAAGATGAACACACAGCGATTTACGTGGAAAACCCCAAAGATGGAGAAAAAACCACGATCCTCATTTCAGAGGATTAAATCTACTAAATCTCCTTCAAAGATACAATGTAGAGTCCCATGAAATGAGCTCTAGAACAAGGAAAATGGAGATTGAGGAGGAGGAGGAGGAGGTGGAGAGGAAGGCTCCAGTCGCCAGAGCAGCAGGGCTTCGCCGGATCAGAGATGAGATGCCTTTCTACTGGGGAGCAGGGGTATTTATAGGGTCTGGAGACTGGGGTGAAGCTTGGAGAAGAAGCCACTGAATTCTAGCACGTGGGAGCCAGCTCAGCACGCCAGCTCAGCAAATCCAGCTCAGCGTGCTTCTAGAAGTTTCTAGACTCCAGGCTGTCATCGTAACCGTATAACTGTCTCGTAACTGTCTAACCGTTTCATAACGGCCTAACTGATTTACCAACTAGCTGGGCTTCTAGAAGAGTCTGGAAGATTTCATGCAGGAGTGCGCGGGAAGAAGAGCTGAGGGCGGCTCGCTTTCACGAAATGTGCCGAGGTCCTTCAAGAGGACCTCGGAATTTAGAGTATTTTCCGAGGTGGAGGAGCTCGGCCACAGAGAAGAACTAAGCAAGGTGCTACAAAGATTGCCACGTGATCTGCATATGCCTGGTTATCTGTGTGCCACGTGTCCTCATTTATAACCACCCCATCAAAGTTGATGATAAAAATCAAGAATTAATTACTTTTGGTTCCCTACCCTCATATTAGGAGTATTTCATCCTAACTCTACTTTATGGAAAAAAAAATTGATTTCTATGGAGGATGTTAAAGCATCTTTGCATTCCAAAGAATTAAGAAAGAGACGGTCTCTAGAAGAGAGTGACAACCAATCAGAAGGGCTCGTAGTTAGAGGAAGGAGGGGTAAAAATTTTGAGAGGTCACCAAACTATACCTATATTTCACTTTGGATACCAAACTTCAATTTGTATCTTTTAGGTCACCCTACTTCTATTTGATTTCAGCGGGAGAGTAGAGGAAGCATTTATAATTATGCGACATTGCCTTGAGATTAGCCACGTGGCGGATATTGAACTCCCGATTTACAAAAATCCTAACAAATTAAACAACATTTGAACCTTGATTTCCAATTTTATTCGTTTTGACCTTATTGAAATCATGGTTCAAATGTTATTTTTTATCCAAATTTTGTTCAATTAGCTAGGATTTCTGTAAATTAGGATTTCAATATCCTCCACGTGTGGCCACCGGTGATAATTGTCACCGATTTCTCTTGGGTATCCTCCCACTGAAATCAAATAGAAGTAGGGTGACCAAAAAGATACAAATTGAAGTTTAGTATCCAAAGTGAAATATGGCCATAGTTCGGTGACCTCTCAAGATTTTTACCCGAGGAAGGAGACTGTCTACAAAATTATTTTAGTTTATATAAAATTATCTTAAATATATAAAAAGATTTGAGCTCTTTTTTCTTTACCACTCTTAGCAGGTTGAATTAAATATTACTTTATAAAATTTTGTGATTGTTCATGTAAAACTTTGTTCTTATATACTTGGTTAAGTTCTGACTTAACAGCAACAAAATATAACTGAAATTAATGGAAGATCCAAAATGCCCCTAATTTATATTTCTTTATATATCTCTCAAAAACCAATTACACCATTTTTACATTGAATAAAAATATTTTGAGTATTTACATAGTTCAGTTAATTTTCTATTTCATTGAATTAAAAGTAAAATAAAATTGTACATTATTAGATGATTATTTGACCTAAGGGCATATAGATAAAGACTTTGGGTCAATTTTTTAGAAAAACTTTAAAAATATAAATAAATAATCTAATAGTGATTAAGTAAGGACCTGTTTGGTTAAGGTATTTTCGTGTGTTTTCCGTGTTTTCGTCATTTTTCATTTTCCACGAAAACGCAAAAAACGTGAAAACGCATTTGGTATGCCATTTTCATGAAAAAAAAACAGGGTGCCTTTTCAGAAAAGACGAAACGAAAAAATTCGTTTTCCGTGCTTGGAAAATGCAGTGGCATTTCGTAATAAATCAAACTCCAAAATTTACAAATAACTCACCCAAAATCGAGCTCCCATCACAACCTCTCAAACCAATCTCTTTCTCACTAATCACCATCCTCCTTCGACAAATCACCAAAGAAGGCGTCTTCGACCTATTTGTAGCTTGGGCAATGAACTTAATAGACAACAGTCGCATCGTGGAGTCCTTCCACACATCCAGGATAACCCAAAATTTTTTCCATACTTTAAGGTTTGTATAGTTTCTTTGAATCACAATATGTTCAAGTATTACTAATTTAAAATACTTGGATCCTTTGCTTATGTAACAATTTTTTTCAGGATTGTCTTGGAGCCATAGAAGGGACGCACATTTCAGTCTAGGCACCCACATCGAGGAAGAAAAATGACCATCATGCAAAATGTGATGGTCGCATGTGATTTTGATATGTTATTCATATTTGTATATGTTGGATGGGAGGGCATTGTTAAAGATGCAAGAGTGTTCATCGAAGTTGTTATGAACAAGTTTTCAGGATTTCTGAAGCCAGTCGAAGGTACAAGATGCTAACTCATTAATAATCATATGAGTTTTTATCGTTAGATTTAATATATATTAATAGGATTAAGGTTTAATTGTAAACATATCAGTTCTACTTCGTTGACTATGGCTACCCAAATACACATGGATTTCTAGCACCATGTCCAACTCATCGGTACTATTTGCGGGATTTTCGTGGACAGGGTAAACCGCAAGGCAAGGAAGAGCTCTTCAATTATAAGCACTCTTTTTGTCGAAACATAATTGAGCGGTGCATCGGGATGTTGAAAGCAAGGTTTTCAATATTAAAATTGATGCCCAATTACCAGGTTAGGAGACAAAGATTAACAATTAGACAATATGTTTGTTGCATGGTTTGATGAGTGTATGGACATTCCACTGTTAAAAATATTAGTGGAAATTCTGATGGGAATGCTGATCAACCCATACATATTGATTTGGGTCAAGGTGCAGTGATGGTGAGAAGTAGAGAAAGAATGACAACTCATATATTATTAGATATAAGTGACAGTTTACAGCGTAAATTTATGCAAAAAAAACAACTTTTTATTAGTGTTATCACAGTTGTTACATTGGTTTATAATTAGTAAAAAAAATTGTATATACATATTTGATAAAATTATTAGAAAACATAATGAACAATTTATAACAAACCAAACGACTTTTCCATTTTGTTTTTACAAACAGTTTCCAATATATCAAATCAAACAACTTTTCCATTTTCAGTTTTTGGAAAGGTAACAATTTTTTTGTTTTTTTTTTGAGTGTTTTTTTTTTCTTTTCACCAAACACCCTCTAAATATAATTACAAATGTGGTCCGGTTTTTGGATGGTAAAACTGAAAGCCTTATTCATCAATTTATTAAGCCTCAATTTTCTTTAAAAAAAAATAAAGCCTTTTATTTTTCTTTAAAAATAAAACCTTTTAATTTAAAAAAAATTAAGATATGTTCTTATTTTTAAAATTTTAAAGGGATATAATTTGTTATTAAAACAAAATCTTTTGATGAAGTTGTTAAGTTAACTATAAAATTTTTTAGGTTTTTAAAAGGTTAGTATCAAATTTTCATATTAGAATCTAATCTCTATTTACAAATAGGTAAATATATGAAACCCTAATAGGCCCCCTCAAGATGGTGTACGAGAAGCAACACCAATCTTGTCACAAGTGTCAAGTAGCCGAGGACGAGGCAGAGCTTTCGTCAGTGCATCAGCAAGTTGATCAGCAGCAGATACATGAACAACCCGAAGAAGAGAAGACTGAACAAGATCACGGACAAAGTGATAGTCAATGGCAAGATGTTTCATCCGAGAATGAAACACAGGATTAGCACATAGATACGTGGCACCAAGATTGTCCGAGTAAATAGTGGGTGCTGAAGGAATAGGGACATGTAGTTCATGAAGAAGTGTCTTGATCCATTGAATTTCAGCAGCAGCAGAAGCAATAGCACGATACTCCGCCTCAGTAGATGATCGAGCAACAGTGCGTTGCTTGGTAGACCGCCAGGAGATGGGATTGGCACCCAAGAACATGACATATGCACCCGTGGAGGTACGATCATCCGGATTACCCCCCCAATCAGCATCGGAAAACCCGTGAAGTTGAAGAGGAGAATTCGCCCGAAGCCGAATGCCAAGAGATTTGGTGCCATTCAAATACCGGAGCAAGCGCTTAACAGCACCCCAATGATTCTCAGTAGGCTGATGCATGAACTGAGAAAGTTTGTTGACTGCAAAAGAAATGTCAGGGCGAGTCATGTGTAAGTGTTGAAGACCACCAACTGCTTGTCTATATTTGGTAGCATCAACCAGAGAGGATCCATCATGAAGAAGGAGAGATGCACAACAGCAAGGGCGTAGAAACCGGTTTTAAGTCAAGCATGTGGTGTTTCTGCAAAAGATCAACAATATACTTGTGCTGAGAAAGGAGCACACCATCAGAGGTCGGAGTAACCTCAACACCACAGAAGTAAGAGAGCAACCCAAGATCCTTGGTGGAAAATTTGGAGTCAAGTTGCTGAATAATATGATCAACTAGATGAGGATCACTGCCAGTAATCAGAAGATCATCAACATAAACCATAAAATAGATAAGAGTGGAGCCCGCCGACAAAATGAAGAGTGATGTATCAGCGCGAGAAGTAACAAAACCAAGAGAATGAAGAAAGAGCTTCAACTCATGGTACCATGCTCGCGGGGCTTGCTTCAAACCATATAGAGCCTTCTGCAGACGGCAGACATAGTTAGGAAACTGAGGATCACACATGCCAGGGGGTTGAGCCATGTAAATTTCTTCAGTAAGATGGCCATTTTGAAAAGCATTGTTGACATCAAGTTGCCGAACAGACCACCTGTGAAGCAAGGCTACACTCAAGACAGTGCGAACAGTGACCGGATTAACAACAGGGCTGAAAGTCTCATGAAAGTCAACACCGGGACGCTGATGAAATCCTTTGGCAACAAGCCGAGCTTTATACCGGTCAATGGTACCATCTGGGTGCAGCTTGATACGGAACACCCATTTGTTCCCAATAAGGTTCTGATGAGGAGCAGGAGGAACAAGTACCCAGGTTCTGTTGTGTTGAAGAGCATCATATTTGGCTTGCATGGCTTGAAACCAGTGGGGATGGCGAAGAGCCTGTACATCAGAAAGGTGTCTACTATCGTAAGAGATCAGAAAGTGTAGAGAGTGTACTTCGGATTGGGTTTGAAAATAGAGTTCTTGAACCGAGTAGTCATCGGGTGAACATTAGCAGCAGCACTGGGAGCACTGGAGGAAGATGCCGGAACTGAGGAAACAGGCCGAGTAGGAACCACGGCCGGGGAAGAGCCCGTACTGGCGGGGCGCGGGAGCAGAGCCGGGGGGGAGTTATCGGCGGAGGCGGACTGAGGAGCTGGACAGGCAGGGCCGGGGGCAGAACAGACCTCCTCTGGGACGGAGGGCAATCCCGGAGGCGAGGGGACTTGATCGGCGGAGGTGCCGGGACGGGTCTCGGGCGGCATAGGCCGCACAAAAGGAGGCGGCACAGGAGGTACAGCCAGAGGTGTCGGGAGGCCACTTGGGGGCAACGATGGTCGCGGTAGCCAGGATGATGCTGTGAAGGTCGGATCAAAAGGGTCGACAGGGGCAGAGGCGGATGAGGACCGAGAGAAAGGAAAATCATCTTCAACAAAGCGAACATGACGGGAGATAACAAGCTTATGGGTGGAGAGATCATAGCAAATAAAGGCACTCTGAGACAAGGAATATCCTAAAAAGACATAGGGACTGGACCGAGGGTCAAGTTTGTGAGTAGTATAGGGACGAAGCCAAGGAAAACAAAGACAACCGAAGACATGAAGAGATGTCGGATTTTGTTGTTTGTGGAAGAGAAACTCAAAGGAAGAACGAAACTGCAAGTTTGCTTTTGGCATGCGATTAATGAGATAAACCGCAGTAGCAAAGGAGAAGGTCCAGAACTTAGAAGGAAGAGAGGCATGATGAAGCAAGGACAAGCCGGTCTCGACTATATGCTGATGCCGACATTCAGAATACCCATTGTGTTCTGGAGTATGTGGAGGGGTGGTGAGGTGAGTGATACCATTGGCAGTAAGAAATGGACGGAGAGCAATATACTCCCCACCATTGTCGGAGTACAAGGTACGAATAGGAAGTTGGAAAGTCTTTTCAACCAGGTTTTTGAAGGCAACAAAGGTCGCATGGACATCAGACTTCCGAACAAGAGGATAAAACCAAATATATTTGGTAAAGTGATCCACAAAAATAACATAATATTTGTAGCCATCAAGAGAAAGGACAGGGGATGTCCAAACATCAGAATATATTATCTCAAGAGGGGAAGAGGAGGAGACTGAGGATTGAGAGAAAGGAAGTTTGTGGCTTTTGTTAATATGACACGAATTGCAAGAAAATTTGAGTAATTGGGAATGCGAAAAGGAAATACCGTGGGATAACAGTTGTTGTTGAAAGACTTTAACAGAAGGATGGCCAAAACGACTGTGCCATAATGAAAGCAAAGGGGAAGAGGAACGAACCGAACTGAGAGCGGGGAAGTAGGGAGTGGTAGCCGGTAAATGTGGTGGAGTGTTTGGCCAAACATAGACACCATCCTTACGCCATCCCGTGACCAGAATCACCCCTGTGTGACGATCCAACACCTGAAAAGAATCAGCAAAAAACTGAACCGTGACGGCATTAGTAGCACAAAGAGCCGAAACCGATATTAAATTTAAGGACATGGATGGAACATGCAACACATTCGTGAGAGTAAGACTGCCCTGTAACGTCGAAAGAAGCATAGATCCCGTATGTGTAATAGGAAGACAGGTACCATTACCAATGACGACAGACTCCGATTCTTTGTAAGGCTGTGGAAGCGTCAGGTTGGACAAGGTGGTGGTGACATGATGAGAGGCACCGGAATCAACAACCCACATAGAAGGAGCACCTGGAGCAGGATAGTGGGTGGCGGTGTGCATACGAGGCCGGCCACGAAACGGCGCCGGAATGTGATCCCATGTATGTGGGGGAACAAATGGCACCGGCGAGCAAAGTGACCGATAGTGCCACAAATCTGACACTTGCCATGAGAGCGACGACCATGGTTGAGCAATGAAGATGGCGGACGTGGAGCCCAAGATTGTGGGGAGGGCCGGTTGGAGCTGTTGGACCTATGGCGATAGGCCATGGCAGATCAGTAGTTGCAGGGAAGATCCAGGGTACGCAGGGCGTGCGTCCAGGGGCTGCGCGCAAAAACTTGAAGATGTTGATTGGAACTTGGTGTTTGACTAAAACTTGGTGATGTTGACCGAAATTTGGTGGTTGACTAAAATTGGGTGATGTTTGACCGGATTCTTTGTGTTTAACTAGAATTTGATTTGAAGAGTGGCTGGTTGTGCACTCGAAATTGGTTTGGACTAAAGATCAGGTGGGATCTTGACAGGCTGAATTGTGATGGTGGACGGGATGACCGGCTGCTGGATGTTGACCAAAGTGGTGGAGCAGGGTTGTGTTTGTTGGGATGTAAACAATAGTACCACATCGGGAGTTTGAAAGAATGTGAACATGCTTAAATAGAAAGGGAGCCCACCATGAAATACCTAAGTGCTTGGGTTTTATAAGTGATGGTTACCCTCATATTAAAAATTCTTAACATGGTATTAGAGCTAGTAAGTCGCTTAACCGCGCACAAGTAATCCACGGCCTCAAAGCTAAAAAAAACAAAAAAAAACAAGTTACAACTAGTTCACAAAACAAACAAAGAGCCCAGTTGAACTTGAGTGATGTTGGGATGTAAACAATAGTACCACATCGGAGTTTGAAAGAATGTGAACATGCTTAAATAGAAAGGGAGCCCACCATGAAATACCTAAGTGCTTGGGTTTTATAAGTGATAGTTACCCTCATATTAAAAATTCTTAACATGGTATTAGAGCTAGAAGTTAAGCAAGACAAGTAATTCTAGCGTGAGTCACAGACGCCACTTGAGTGGGGATGTTGGGATGTAAACAATAGTACCACATCGGGAGTTTGAAAGAATGTGAACATGCTTAAATAGAAAGGGAGCCCACCATGAAATACCTAAGTGCTTGGGTTTTATAAGTGATGGTTACCCTCATATTAAAAATTCTTAACATACATATTCTCCTGAAAATATCATTGTATATCCTTGAAAATATTTCTTTTTCTACCTATATGTATACTAAGTGCTGATCAAAATAATATAAAAATATTTATTTTTAAAAGTACTTTTTTTAAATGATTAAATAATTAAAAATTTTAAAATCTAAAAACCATCTCTTCTCTTCCAAATTCCCACTAAACTAAAGTTTAAGATATACACAAAATGAAATATGACCCTAACTTTAAAATTATGGTTTATATTGATGGACAGGGTTTAAATGATATTTTGCCGGGTATGTACACAATGACCATTTGGTCATTTCACATTTTTTAAATATTTTAATTATCTTCGTGAATATTTGATTGGAGAGGGATATAAATAATTAAGGCAAATGAGTTCGGATCCAAACTCGAATGTCCAGTATTTAGGATCCGATTCTGAGTCCTTATCGGATCTAAGCTTGGCACTAGTGAGGGAACCCACCAATGGTATTTTTGTAGTTATCTCCTACTTTAGGGGCTCTTGGACAGGCATACAAATGAAGTTTCATAGTAGTTAGTTACTTCAACGCTCAAGGACCTTCCTCGAGGCTTCGCAGGTTCGAATGCTTTTTAGCTACCCACCAACACATTAGGATCAGCAATACTCTCAAAAACAGTATTTCTCCTTCTCCTTGTTTTTTCTCCTTCCACGTGCCCCACAGATACAGTGCTGTGGGTCCCATACCATTATGATGGTGCTGACCACGTCATGATCAACATTCGCCAGCCTCAGATCCGGATCAGATATTAAATCTATCAAATAAAGACAAGTACGTTTGTTTTTGGGAAAATTACCATACAGTCCTAATATATTTCTGACTTTTTAAATAGCGTTTTAATTTTTAGTTTCCTTATCGGTCTATGTTTTTTTAGATTCTTTCCCATTAATCCCTTCTATATTAATGGAATGTTATATTTTATTGAAATAAGTTGATTTTATCCCTTTATTTCTGTTGGTTGTTTTCACGGGAAATGTCCCCTCATTAATTACTTAGTATAAAAATAAAAATAATATTTTAATACTTCTCTTGTACCCATGTTTTTATCAGCTCTTAAGCGTTCAATTGTACATCACCTCATTAATGATTTAGTATAAAAATAATAATACTTTAATACTTCTCTTGTACCATGCTTTTATGGGCTTTTAAGCTGTGTTAGGATTGTGGAATGGAAAGAGGAAGAGAAAGGATAGAGGAATGAAAAGAATATGAATAAGAATGAGAATGATTATTTTGTTTGGATGTGAGGTAATAGAAAAATAATTTATTGGGATTGGGAAAAATAAAGGAAAGAGTTGTGATAATAGTACTTTAATATTCTTGATATAAAAAATAAATTTATTTATTTATAAAATAATTTGAATATCATTATTTGATTTAATTATTATAATTATTTTTTAATTAGATAAATTATTATAATTAATATAAATATCTCAATTTAACTATTTTTTAATTTAATTATTATAATTAATTATTTAAATCAAATATCTCATATAAATGACTTTGTTATAAAAACCGATAATAATTCACCTAATCATTTAATTAAGATTTTTTTAATTTAATTATTATAATTAATTATTATACTAAATTGGAGGATAAAGGGGTCATTTGGCCATTCCCCCCAATATTAGGGGTAATGGGATTCCCCCCTAATGGATGCCCAAACATGGGTATCCATCATGGGGGGAATTATTCCCTTACATAGGGGAATGATTCCCCTCATCCAGATGCCCCCTTAGCCTTCGAACAACTCATCCTTGGCTCTATGCTCCTTAAGGTACCTCGCCAAGCTCAACATTTCTACAACTCAGCACCTCGGCAGGTTGGAGCTTTGTACGTCGGCAACTTGGAGCTCAACACCTCGGCAACTCGTCAAGCTCGACATTTCGGCAACTCATCTCGGTACCTTGACAACTTGGCTGGGTATCTCGTTTGCTCTTCTTGGCACCTCGTTAGCTCGTCTCTGTACCTCATCAGCTTGGCTCGGCATCTCGTCTCTACACCTCGTCAGCTCTCGGCGAGGTCGGCTAGAGGTTGGCTATGCCCTCTGCAGGTCGTCTCGGAGCTTGGTTCGGAAGCTCTATAGGTCATCTCAGAGCTCGTCTCAGTCAGCTCGGAATAGATTGCATGCATGGCTACCCAAACAAACTTTTTTAACTCTGCAAGGCCAAGTTGTTTTTCTCTGTCACTTGTTCATTTCTTATTTCCTATTGGGTTTTATACATACCAGGGAAGCAGATGAAAATGTTACATTTGTTGCTTATATAAACATTAACATAAATGTATAAGTCTGGATTCGATCTTCAGCCTAAAGATCAATCAAAAGATTTCGTCTTTTTAGCAGGAATATATCTTAGCATTCAAACGTAACATGGTAGAAGACTAGCTAGTGGCATATCGACATGCATTTGTAGTCATTCAAAGTTCTCGTTCTAAGGTGGCACTATCTGCAGCACTTGGCGTAACTTTCTCCGCGTGTTTCCAATTTCTATACTTATCTACTCTTTGGTGGTGGTCGATGATGGTGAGGCCGAAGCCGAGACATTCAAGGGAGAGAACAATACCACCCATGCTGACGAGAAGTAGAGGCCGGTGACCCATTCGGTCGAGCAAGAAGATGGTGACGAGGATAAGGAGGATTTTTAGTAGACTAACTCGTGAAGTTGGGGAGAAGAACAGCAGTGTGAGCATTCTTGTAATTTCCAAGGGTTTTTAACACCGTCAGTTAACTCCCAAATTGACGTGATGTTTGGTCAAAAAGGAAGGGTGTCTTTTAAGGATACGAAAAGTATCAGAGGTTTTTTGAGGGGTTACAAAATTTCTAGGGTTTTTTTTAGAACTTCTCTCTTTATTTTTTCTTTAATAAGGAGGTTTTATTTTAACTTATTTACCCAACAAAATACTAAAATTTCCTCATTAATCTATGCACTAAGAAATTAAGTGAATCTTTCAAATCTCCATTGCAATGTTTGATAAAATAACATCAAAAACGTGTTTGTTCATAAATATTTACTTCATAATTAATTAATTAATAATAATATTTATGTCAATTAAGTTGGTCTACTTTAAAATTTTACATAAATAATACTAAAATAATCTCATCTAATATATAGATAAATAACATTTTTTTTTGTACTAGAGTAAAAAAAAATGGATGTTCATAACCCCTATGGTTTCTATTTCGAATACAAATTCTGACTTCAATCAGCAACTGAGCAAAGTCTTCGTATATTGGAAATTTTCCAATCACTTCTCCTAGCCTCTTTTGCCAAGCTATATATAGTAGTGTTATTTTTTCTAGGTATGAGTCTAAATCCCTAGGTCTTAAGTCCTTCCAGCAGTCTTCAACATTTAGTTTTGGTATCTCGTGTCCTCCAGTTGTAGTCATTTCCGCTATGTTTGAGGATCTATGGTATATACTGGTTGTCTTTGTGCATGATTCTTCTGTTGTCCCCATTTGTCTTAATTTTTCACACCAGCCTTTCCAGCCTCTGCTTCTGCTTCAAAAGCCTGCTCAACCCGTCGTACCTTCATACCTGTAGTACAAAATTCACCCATATTAGATAAGATTAAATAAGCTATTCGAGCTATATCATCTCCAATTTTCTGAGAACCATTTGTAAATAACAGATGTTTGCAGTTAGCTCTACTCTAATTCTGGTCCAATCATCCCTTATTTGCTCAATTGTAATATGTTGCTAGGTATATTTTTGATTCATCATTATTCTTCTTCTTGCCACCCTCTTTGGATCAAACTCCTGGCCCCTGAGTATTTGATTGCACCTTGATTTCCAAATCTGCAAAAGAGTACAAACCATCAGTGCCAACTTTGAGCAATTTATTTTGTGGCCTCCAAGTTTGCCAGAGCTTAGCCACTACCCTTCTATTATATTTCTTTGCCACCTTACCCACTGCAGGAGATGACCTACTAGTTGTATCTCCTCCCATACTCTAGTTACCCACCTACATTCAGTGAACATATGGTTAATGGTTTCATACTTTAAGTAACACAATTAATTATGAAGGTTCTGAGGATCTATATCCAACAAATATAAATAATCCCTTGTAGGGAATCTACAGTGAAACAATTTCCATAGGAAATGCTTAATCTTGAGAGCTGTCTAAAACTTCTACATCCTCTCCCATTCATCCTAAAGGTGTAACGTCCCGGTTTTCTTTGTAAATTTGTTGCAAATATTGTATAAATAGTTAAGAAATACTGGAGTTTCGAGCACCTAAATGTGGTTAGTGTAACTTATAGAATGAGGGATGAATGAATAATGTTTTTGAAATAACTTATTGGAGTTTTTGAAATAACTTATTGGAGGGTAATTAAAGTTAAGACTTAGGTATGTGACAATTGATAAATTAATTAAAAGAAATGTACTTCTGCCATGGGGCTGATTTGTCATTAGAAATGAGAGAATCATGGGGCTGATTGATCTTTAGCAATTAGAGGATCATGGGCTTATTGGTCATCAGACATGAGAGAGGAAAGGGGATGTGCTCGGCCGGCAAGCAGGAGGTGGCGTCGATTTAGCCGGGTTGTTGGTTGCGGTGAGCCGCCGCGATGCATGCATGCGAGTGTGAGGGAGGGGCTGCCACGGAGCTCCTTGGTCGAAGACGAATCAAAGGAAAAAGAGGGGAAAGAGGTCATTTTTGTCCACGGGTGAGGAGGGACTGTCTCTTTGGAGAAGGATCATCGGCCCACGCTCACGAGATTTCCACCCTCCACGATCACCACCATGGCAACGCCCAGGCTCACGGGGTTCCTGCTCAGTGAGGCGCCAGTTCTACAAGATCTCCTACGGGGTTTCCGACCGGCCCGTTGGTGATCCACACGCTTGGTTCAAGAGGAGCAATAGGTTTTGGCAAGGTATGCAAGGCTGAGGTTTAGTGTTGAGTGGATGATGGTATTTGAGCTTAGTGTTTTTGTTATTGTAGTCAGGCTGTGGTCCTCGTGTATGTAGTTATTGTTGTTGCTTTGATTGTAAAATCTGGTAGTTTCAATAGATAAGGAGATGTTTCGATTGTAAGAATCAATTGTGCCTATTAAATGTTACATAACATGTCTTGATGAGTCTGTAGAGGTTGACATTAGTGATGATGTTCTTGTTTTATTATTGTTGTTATTGCTTTTGTTGTTTGGCATGTATCCATTTAGGATTCAATAATCCGAAGAAGAAGAAGGGGTTGTCTGGGGCTTTCATTCTTGCCTATCGAAAGTGTTTGAAGGAATGTTTGAAGGAATTGTGTGTTGTTGGTGTGAATTGTTCCCATGTGTTTTGTTGTATTGTATTGTTTAGATTCAAAAGTTCAAAGTGGAGGAATGGTTTTAAAAATTCAGTTGTAATATAATTCAGCTTCCAGGTTTCATAAAGGAGTATAGTTAGTATTTGAAGGAATGACTTTATGGGATGCTAAAGTTGATGTGGCTGCTATTGTTGTTCATGGATTGTACACATTGTGCAATTATGGGCAGTAAATAGAGATTGGTTGTGTCATCTCCTGTATTAGCCAATTCTAATATCAGATTTATGATGAGGTTGGTGAACCAGGTGTATTTTAGGAGCTTAGTGTTGAGAATTTAGGCGATGATTTGTAGATAGTCCTGCAGAATTCTGTCCTGCAGAATTCTGTCCCACTTCGAGGGGCTGCTGCTCCTGCTCACTAGTCCGTTTGGAGTTGTAATACGCCGTTGGAAAGATCTCGAGGTCTTCTTTCTAACGAGCTTTAAATGAGAGAATTTGGACTTACGCTTCAAAAGTTATGACTGATTCTGTCCAACCGCGCAGGGCAGCCAGAATTCTGCGAATTTATATTTCGGCTTGTAGATTATCGTATTATGTTCTAGAATTGCTATGTCATTGCTGTTGATGAAATGGTCCTTATGTGCTCTGTAACCTAGCAAGAATTTAGGTTCAAGAGGAGGGAATTAGGTTTAAAATTTCCTTATGCTCATAAGGTGTTTGAAAGAATGCTTATATGAAGATTAGGTGGGAATGTGTAACCATTGTGATGAAGTTGCTATTAATGGTTTGAACTGCAGTACTCTCCAGTTGGATAGATTCCTAAGGAGATCAAATGCTTGTCTCTGGTTCAGTTAGATCAGTTTGAGTAGTGGGCTTTAAGATAATTGGACTTAGGCCCATGGATTATTATAAAGTGTGTTATTTTAGAGTCCATGCTAAAGTATATAGTATTGGTGTTTCATTAGAATGGCGGTGAGATGATTTCTTTGAAGAATATGATTAAAGCTCCCATGATACTTGATTTGAGTCTAATGAGTTTGTAGTATTTTGATGGTAAATAGTCAATTTTAGATTTGCTTGGCTATAGGCTTCATGCTTGGATGTGGTATGATTTGCTTTAGTGTTGGGCCTTAATCTTTATTGACTTGGGCCCATGAATAGTTAAGATTATGATAGTGTACTAGTAACTAATTTGAGACGGTTGTAATTACTAGGAAAGGGGAAGGTCAAGGCGGGATCTTGGGAGGTCGAGTCAAACTTGACTTGCGTAGGACTTGGTGAGTGGACCTCTTTTGGACATTCTAGGTATTACGTCGAGTTTTATCGAAGTTTTGATATATTACTTTCCGAAGTATGGTTTTATTCGATTTGAGAATGATTTTGAAGTTCATCGCATTTGTAGAATAGAAGAATTCTCGCATAAGAATGTAAGAAGATAAATGTATAGATATATGGCGTGAGCATCGATTTTGCTGTATAGATGATCCTTGCTATGCGGTCTGGCTCCAGCTTGAGCTAAGACCAACGTGATACGAAGTAGGGGAAAGGTTTTCTTGTTTTCAAAATGAATTTACGGCGCATCAAAACCTTGTTTCAAAATGAATTTATCTTAAAACCCTTTCCCAACTCTTTGGAGTGCTCTTCGGTACACACGGTGGAAGACCCGAGATCGGGGAAACCTGGCTTCACATACGGTCAGATCGGGATACCTCGGTTATTTATCACGAGATCTTAGCAAGTTGATCCTCTGAGGTTGCATTCTTATCGATAGACGCTCACATATCTAGACATCTCATGAGACATAGGCAGGCATGTTTTATTGATGACTTTTCGGGTTTTCGGACATTGCATTAGATAATCATCCCTGATTAGGGAGATTAATGCATGAGCGTCCATGCTTTTACTGATATTTTCTCCATGTATATGAGTAGAGATTACTTTCCATATACAAGATTATATTTTGAAACCACGGGTCTTATTTGACGACAGTAGAATAGGGGTATCAACGCTTGATCACTCTGCTCACCGGTCCTCTTTCTTACTCACCTTGTGCAAGTAGCGAGCCGAAGTTGATGCAGTGCTAGACACTACGGTGAGATGTGAGAACTCTTAAACTGGCTGGCGTCCCATATTAGCTTCTATGTTGTGCACTCGTAGATGATGTATTTTTATTTTGGAGACTAGATCTGAGCCGTGTAGTAGAGTGTTGTATCGATTATGACTCTCCTTTTGGATGAGCTCAGGACTATTTTATGTTTTATTACCACTGCGTCCAGGTTCATTCCTTGAGTTTCTGCTTTTATAGTTTGCTGAGCCTTGGGCTCAGGGAACTCACCTGAGCTGGCTGGTGTGACACGTGTCCCTATTTGGGATCAGGGTGTTACAAATGGGGCTCCTTTTCTCCACTTCTAAGCTTGTCATAGATAGTAGTTGTTAGACTTCTCCTAGATGTTCCTGGCATCCAGCTCTAGTTACCATCCATGTTATGTTGTTCCACCTGTTTATATCTTATGATTTCAATCATTGGATTAATAAATAAATTTGCAATTACATTTGTGTCCCATTAGACAACATAGAATAAATCTTTCACCTGCAAGTCAGTCAAGTCATAGTCCATATTTATAAATGTAGGTTTAAGTTTGAGTGGAATTTCAAACAACCATGGATCATTTAGTATAGGGTTAGTAGTTATAATCTTAACAAAAGCAATAAAGTTTCTTATATATATATATATATGACATTCACTTTCAATGTTCTATATGTCCAAGAAGTATTTCCACTAGCATTTTGATTCCACACATAAAAAAAACCATATTTCTCCTTCTTAATGCAACCCATATTTTGTCACTATTGTTTAACAAGTGCAAAACCTATTTAGATAGTAATGTAGTTTTCATGAATTTTAAGTCTTTACCACCTATCCCACCCTCAAGATTGGGTTTGCAAACTATTTCTAGTTAATGAGATATAGTCCACTGCCACTGCTGTTGCTATTCCAGATGAAGCTTCTGGGTTACTTTCCAATATGGTATATGATATAACATGTGTTTAGACCATAAACAGGTACATGATCACAGAGTTAGTTAAAGTCACTCTCCCAGCCATGAATAGGGTTAGGTGTTTTCTAATGTGGCAACTTTTTCCCTAAATTTTCAATAAGACCTCTAAAGATGGTCATCGAAATCCTTAAATGTGATACCCAACATCCTAAGTATTCGAAGGGGGAAACACCATGTTGTAGTTTAAGTATATTTCTTATTGCTCATCTAAGCTTTAGATTGAGCCAGAAGGAAAAAATACTTCAGATTTATTGTAGTTAATTCTCTGACTACTTAACTTGGAATAGATATCTATGCACATTTTGATAGCCTTAGAGTTTTTCCCGAGAGACTTTACAACATACAAGTAGGTCATCAACATATGTAATATGGTTAATGATTAGCTCATTGTTCATCCTGATTCCCCTAAGCATATTCAGAGCCTCAGACTTGTTGAGAATGTATGTTAGGACCTATGAGACTATAATAAAAAGGTAGGGGGATAAAAGGTCTCCCTGCCTAATTTCTGCCTCTGGTTTAAACCATCTACCAATTTTTCCATTGATAATAAATGCTATGGTTGGTGACTCTGCATGTTTTGACCCAGTTGACCCATTGGACAAGAAAATTCATTCTTAGCATAACAACAATGAGAGCGTCCCAACTTATTATATCATATGCTTTTTCCATATCAATTTTTAGTAACATCATTAGGTGTTCTGAGGTGTCCTTTTCTAAAGAGCAAGCTAATTCTTTGGCCAAGAATATATTATCAAAGATACTCCTATCATTAATAAATGTTGTATGTTCCTTGCTAATTATGCATGACAATACTGTTCTTCTTGTTAGCTCTTGAAAGAGAGCTATTTTGTAGGTTATATGTGGTATGTTTTAGAGCCGAAATGTGGTACTAAAGTTAAATTGTATTTGTTTTTGTTTTAATATTTGAGCAATGGTCACCTTGTTTTTCCTAACTTATTTAGTGCATTTTTAGATGAGTTTTACATTTTCAGGCACTAATTCAAGTAGATTTTTAAGGTAGCAGATGAGAGAATGTCCGGAGTGAAGATCAGAAGAAAAGAGGACAAAATCACCGCAAAACAGGCAACCAAGGTTGGGAGTCGCGACGCCCATTATCAGAAACTCCCAGGAGATGGTCGTCGTGATGTCCATCCCTGGTTGTTGCTACGCCGGGAGTGGGCTATAAAAAACCTTGAAATCCAAGGGTTTGGGGGAGGCTCAATGGTAGTGTTTCTTGGGGCTTGAAGGTGAAATTAGGCTTCATGAAGGCTAATCTAAGGTTTTCAAAGGTGGGAAGGGGGGGAGCTTCTATCAAATATTGAAGGAAGGTTCAAGAACCGACACAAAGGGGAAGCATTATTTCTTGTTGCATTTGATGTATCTCCTTGTGGTATACAGTGAACTAATGGATGTTGTGTATTCATTGTTCAATATCATGTTTGACACCATAATTAGGAGCTAAACTTCTTTTCCTAGGGTTTGTATGGACTCCTTGACACGAACTCTATTGAAGCCTTGATTTGTATGTATATTGCTATGAAATATGAATGTGATTGTGTTCTTGTATGCTCTAAACCCTTGCTTGGAAGAGTAGGGCAAATGTATGCTTGTATCCCATGGAAATGGGAGAAGAGTCTATTCAAGGGCTACAATTTAGGGATTCGGCTTCTTGAGTCGACAGCCTACAATATAGGCATATATTATAGTTGCCCTACGGCTAGGGCATGTATTAGGGACATTTAACTCTCGATTTCACCCATAGGAATATGGCTAAAAATTGGGAGTATTTATGAGACGTCATGAATCATAATTAATGTGTATCGTTAAGCATCCTAATTATATCCCTAATTAACCCATGTTCACATCCTTAGCAATCACTTATAAGTCAAGCACTACTAGAAAATGGGCCTTTCCCGACAACCTTTCTTGATGAGCCGATTTTTTCTTTTTATCATGATTATTTTTTTTCTTGATGACTAATTATAAATAACGCATGGATTACTGTTTTTTTTTTTTTATTATTGCCGACGGATCGTCGGCATCAAGTAAGCAATAGTTGCAAAATTGACCAATGGCCCAAAGGTCTATTGGAATTTGGGTTCCTTGCAAGATGGGGGATTTTCCTGTGGATGACCCAGGATCAAATCCCCACTCTTGCAAGGTGAGAGTCAGGTGTGGTAATGTTCCCTTGTGGACTAACCCAGGGGCGAGTGGCCACGCTTGCAGTCAGGCATGGTGTTGTTCTCCTGTGGACTAACTCGAGATCGAGCGGCCACACTTGCACACGTCCTTGACTTACCTTCGAGGGAGGCTCTTATTGCCTTTGTAAAATAATAATAATAATAATAATAATAATAATAATAAATTACAAAATTGTATTCTTGACTGTAATTACCGACGAGTTGTCACGAATATTATGAGGGTTACGTTGGTCGTTATTCTTATAGGTAATTATTTGATATTCCCGATAGTTTTTCCTAATAACATGTGGGGAATGCAATATGAAGCTAAAGAGTTGGCAATCATAAGTTAAAACCCGAAGACTTAGTTTTTGAATCTCCAACTTTTTCTTTTCCTCTTGTCCACATTCCCCTCCCTCCTACTGTTTCCTAACGGTTGTTCCCCTCCCTTCGTCTTTCGGCTGACTAGGGATTCTCCTTTTTGGGATTAGACTGATATGGTTCTAGCTTTTTGGCAAAATCCCACATTGAAAGAAATGAAGTATAGCCCTAGATATAGAATCACCTACTGCATTCCAAAAAACTTTGAATATTCAACATTTAATCCATTTGATCTGGGAGACTTACCTCTTGGCATTGATGATAGTGCCTTGAAGATTTCCTATCTTGTTACTGGCTTAGTAAGGTGTGTTCCTTGTTCTACAGTGTTGGTTGGGAGTTCCTTTAGTAGAGCCTGCAATAACTTATGGAAATCCCAATCCCCTTTTCCTTCAATAACCTAGTATACAAACTAATAAAATGCTCCTCTATATCTATCGGATCAATTATGATATCATTAGGGTCAATTCTTATTTGATTAATCCTATTATGACTTCTATGATTATTTGTTACTTGGTGAAAATATTTTGAGTTGTTATCCATATTTTGGAGGCAGTTGTTTCTTGATCCTTGTACCCATGTAGCATTTTGTCTTAGTAAAGCCTATTGTTTGTTGTATAACACCCTTAAGAGAATCCAATCCCTGTCATCAAGATTCAATAAACTGTCCCTAGTTTCAATTTTAGAGATTTCTTCCATTTCTTTGATTTGAGGTTCAAAGTTTTGTGGATGTTAGGAATCTGGTGCGATTCCTTCAGATCGTGAGAGACAAAGCAAGAACAGAAAAGAAAACAAGCAAGAAAACACACAGAGTTTTTACGTGGTTCACCCCAAAATAGGGCTACGTCCACGGCCGCCGGCTGTTTTCACTAATTTTCAACAGAACAAAAAACTTTACAAGGATGAACAATTTATAGGGAAATCAGAAACCCTAATAGGGCTGGGTGTCCAATATGATCAGGCTCCACACAACTCAACAATCTCCCACTTGGAGACTGATCTCATCCAAGTTTTCAAGCTTCAAGTCCTCAAGGAAACACTATTGAATGACAAACCGGCGACAAAGTTCCCACTCATCAAGTGCCCAATCCAACTGAAGCCTTACATAGCTTCAGTTTGTCAATAGTAATTGCTTTAGTCAACATATATGCTGGATTTTCACTGCCTGGAATCTTCTCAAGAGCCAATACTTTATCTTCTAATAAAGTTCGAATGAAGTGGTACCTCAACTGTATATGCTTGGTTCTTGTATGAAATGCTGGATTCTTAGCAAGATGAATGGCACTTTGACTATCACTGTACAAAACACTATTCTCCTACCTCTTTCCCAATTCAATCAAGAAACCTTGTAACCAAATCATCTCCTTGCTGGCTTCTGTAACAGCAACATACTCTGCTTCTGTTGTAGAAAGAGTAACAATTTTCTGCAATTGAGAAATCCAACTAACTGCAGTACCATTCAAAGTATAGATGTACCATGTAGTACTCTTCCTATTATCTGTATCTCCAGCAAAATCAGCATCTACATAACCCTGCAGTTTCAAACCTGCACCTGTGAAGCAAATACATGTATCTGATGAGCTCTTCAGATATCTCAGAATCCACTTGACTGCCTCCCAATGTTGCTTTCCAGACCTACTCATGAATCTGCTCACAACTCCCACTACATGTGCAATGTCTGGCCTTGTACACACCATAGCATACATCAAGCTGCCAATAGCTGAGGCATAGGGAACCTTGCTCATGTAGTCCTTTTCTTCTTCTGTCTTTGGTGACTATTATTTGCTCAGTTTGAAATGACTGCCCAAGGGTGTGCTCACAGGTTTAGCTTCATTCATATTGAACCTGCTAAGAACCTTCTTCACATACTCTGACTGTGAAAGCTTCAATATTCCATTAGCCTTGTCTCTAATGATTCTCATACCCAGGATTTGGTTTGCAGCTCCCAAATCCTTCATTGCAAACTGTTTTGACAATTGTTTCTTCAGATAATTAATCTCCTCAATACTAGAACCTGCAACGAGCATATCATCCACATATAACAGTAGGATGATATAGGAATTGTCAAAAAACTTAACATAGCAACAATGATCAGCTTCACATCTCTTGAACCCAATTTTATGCATAAAACTGTCAAATTTCTTGTACCATTGTCTTGGGGCTTGTTTTAAGCCATACAAGCTCTTTCTCAGTTTGCAGACTAGATTCTCTTGTCCCTGATCAACAAACCCTTCTGGTTGTAGTATGTAAATGTCTTCCTCCAAGTCACCATGATGGAATGCCGTCTTCACATCTAACTGCTCAAGATGTAAGTTTTCTACAACCACTATTCCCAATACAAGCCTGATTGTTGATATCTTCACAACTGGAGAGAATATCTCTGTATAGTCAATTCCCTCCTTCTGCTGGAACCCTTTAACAACTAATCTGGCCTTGTAACGTTTGTTGCCATCATGCTCGTTCTTTATTCTGTATACCCACTTGTTGTGCAAGGCCTTCTTTGTTGCTGGCAATTCAGTCAATTCCCATATCTGATTTCCCAACAGGGAATCCATCTCATCCTTCATGGCTAACTCCCACTTGCTTTAATTCTCATCTTGCAAGGCTTCATCATAGCACTCTGGCTCACCACCATCAGTCAATAGAAGAAAATTTAGAGAGGGTAAATAACGCTATAGGGGTCTAATGTTCCTGGAAGATCTGTGAACTTCAGCTACAGGTGTACTCTGAACTACCTGTGAATTTACATTCTCCTTATCTTCTTCACCCTTTTTTTGAACAGTGCTTTCAGTTAATTCATCTAAGTTGACAAACTCAGATTTCTTTTGAACTATCTCTGTAACATCTCACAGTACGGTCGACCTGTCCTTGTACATAGCTTGTTCATTAAACACCACATTTCTGCTTCTGATGATTTTTCTGTTTTGTTCATCCCAAAATCTATAGCCAAATTTCTCATCACCATAGCCAATGAAAAAACATGTTTTTGACTTTGCATCAAGTTTACTACGAGCATCAAAATCAATATGAACATAAGAAACACAACCAAAAACTTTTAAATGTGAAAGCTTCACCTCTTTACCGCTCCAAACCTCCTCAGGAATTCTGAACTCCATAGGAACTGAAGGTCCTCAGTTTATCAAGTAAGCTGCAGTGTTAACAGCATCAACCCAAAATATTTTTGGTAGTCCAGCATGCAACCTCATACACCTAGCACGCTCATTGAGAGTTCTGTTCATGAGCTCTGCCACACCGTTCTGTTGTGGTGTCCCAAGAATGGTCTTCTCCATCTTAATTCCCTGTGCAACACAATACTCACTGAACCCCCCATCTATGTACTCTCCTCCATTATCTGACCTCAAACATTTTACTTTCAGACTTGTTTTTGTCTCAACCATGGCTTTCCACTTCTTAAAGGTCTCAAATACATCAGATTTATTTCTCAGAAAATAAACCCATACCTTTCTGCTTGAGTCAATGAAAGTAATGTAGTACCTTGTCCCTCCAAGGGAGAAAGCCCCCACAAATCAGTGTGTACTAACTCCAGTTTTTCAACCTTCGGTGTCCTGCCAGTTTTCAAGAAGCTCACCTTTTTCTGCTTTCCTAGAATGCAGCTCTCACACATGTCAAAATCAATGGACTTCAAATCTGGTAGCTTTCCTTTTGACAGCAACATCTTCATCCCTTTCTCACTCATGTGACCAAGCCTGTGGTGCCATAGATTTGTAACAGTACTTGCTTCAGTAACTGCAACTGTATCTCTTGGACTTGAGGTCATATACAGAGTTCCAGTCTTCTGTCCACGAGCCAATACTCTAGCTCCCTTTGTAACTTTCTAAGTACCACCAACAAATAGTATTGCATGTCCTTCATCATCAAGTTGTCCAACAGAAATTAAATTCCTCCTCAGGTCAGGAATATGCCGAACCTTCTCCAGTAACCAAACAATATTCAAAGCTTCTCCATTGGGTAACAATATCCGGACATCTCCCATACCAACAACATCCAAAGCTGAACCATCAGCCAAATACACCTTACCAAAATCACTTGCAGTGTAATTCTGTAAGATTTCTCGGTGTTGAGTGGTATGAAACGAAGCTCCTGAATCCAAAACCCAATCATCAAGTGGACTGTCTACTGCAAGAAGTAATGCATCTTGTACCTCTTCTGTGACAACATTAGCAGAATCATCTTCTTCATTCTTCTTCTTTGGACTCTTGGATTGGTTCCTAAAATGACCAATTTTCCCACAATTCCAGCATCGTACTTGTTGGCCAGATCATGATTTGCTTCTGTTCCGATTATAATTTCTGGATTTTGATCTTCGCCGATCTGAATTTCTGTTATTATTTCTGCCTCTTGTCTCAAGATTTAGGGCAGAACCAGATCCTGAGGTTTCACCTGCATCTTTTCTTCGAATCTCCTCGGACAGAACTAAATCCCAAATATCATTGTACTTGAGCTTTTCCTTTCCAGTAGATTTGCTTACTGCCATCCTCATTGCCTCCCAACTGTTTGGCAAAGTGGCCAAGACGATCAGAGCACGAATCTCATCATCAATATCAATTTCTACAGACGATAATTGATTTATGATAGTATTCAATTCGTTCAGGTGTTGTGCTACTGATGTATTCTCTGCCATCTTCAAGTTGAACAGTTTCTTCATCAAGATGCACCTTGCTGTTTGCCGACGGCTTTTCATACATACCAGACAGCGCCTTCATCAGATCTGTTGTAGTCTTCTCCTTCACAACGTTGTGTGCAACAGATCTAAATAGAGTTAACCTGATAACTCCCAATACCTGTCTGTCAAGAGAAGCCCAATCCTTAGCCTTCATCTCCTCAGGTTTTTCTCCCGAAAGAGGCAGATGCAACTTCTTTGTATGGAGATAGTCTTCGATCTGCATCCTCCAATACGCGAAGTCATTGCCGTCAAACTTTTCGATTCCAGATGTCTTTCTTGCTTCCTCCGCCATTGCTCCCACTCAAACCGAACCGTAGCTCTGATACCAATTGTTAGGAATCTGGCGGGATTCCTTCAGATCATGAGAGACAAAGCAAGAACAAAAAAGAAAACAAGCAGAAAAACACACAGAGTTTTTACGTGGTTCACCCCAAAATAGGGCTACGTCCATGGCCGCCGGCTGTTTTCACTAATTTTCAACAGAATAAAAAACTTTACAAGGATGAACAATTTATAGAGAAATCAGAAACCCTAATAGGGCTGGGTGTCCAGTATGATCAGGCTCCACACAACTCAACAGTGGAGAGCCTACTGAGTTCCTCCCATGCTTTCTTCTGGTTTTCTACTAACTAATTGTTGTATGTTTCACTTTTTTGTGTTCCTCAATAAAACAGACTAATGCTCATGTTAGTTTACTCATATATATAATATTGTAAGATATATATGATTGTGACCCATCAAACATTATGCCTATCTTCTTATGGGTCTAGTCCAAATCAAGTTTTCAAAACCAAAAAAAGTAATCTTTTATGTATTAACCAAAGTTTAATTCTAGTAGTTAAGATTTCCTGGAGTTATGCGTGAATACTAAACATTTCAAAGAGGAAGTATGCAAAACATCAGTAAAAAATTATAGATAGTTAGACATTTTTATATATATAATGGTTTTACATAGATACCTTGATACCCCTATAAAATATCGTAGTGGCATATCTACGACAGCAGGAACAGGAGTATATGCAAAACACAGCTTGTTACTACTATTTGGAAGAAACATGGTTTTACAAGGGTATTCAAGCACTTCCAAATTTTATAATGATAAAAAGAACCAATGTAAAAAAAAAAAGTGCTCATAATTCATCACCGAGGAACCTCATCTTCATCAGTGAAAAAACCAGCATGCAGAAAAGGCAGCACAAGAGCAAACTAATACACATCAAATGATCTTTTTCTTTGTAGTCAAATAATTCTTAGTTTGAATCCAAACGTTGGATGAAACGCAGCACTTTACATATAAAGAAGCGTCAGAATACAGTGTCAATCAGAAGTGTTGAACAATTTTTTCGTGCAACAGAGATGTTGATCAGCTATTGATCACATGGTTTTGAAGCATTTTTTCTAACCTGTTTAGCATCATGTAGATCTCTTCGCACTGTGGGTGTGAAGCATCCCCAACGAAGAACTCATGAGCAACACCATTCACCTCAATTGAACTACACCCAGGTATCTTGTCAATCCTCTGTTCTTTCATAGTATTCCTGACCTTTCGAACATCACTCCACTGTGAAGCTTTAGCATACACATTAGACAGCAGAACATATGCTCCTGCATTTGTTGGATCTATCATAAGAAGATTTCTCGCTGCATATTCAGCTAGCTCGACATTCCCATAAATGCTGCAAGCACCAAGCAAAGCACCCCAAATGGCAACCCCATTCGATGAAATATAAATGCCATCGATGAAATCCTTTGCCTCTCTTAGGAGCCCTTGGCGAGCAAACAGGTCCACCATACAACCACAATGTTCAGATGTTGGAGAAATGCCATAAACTTCGGTCATAAGATGGAAGTAGTGCTTGCCTTCTTCTATCAAACCTGCATGACTGCAAGCACTCAAAACTCCAATGAATGCAATGGAATCAGGAACCACTCCACAATCTGTCATTTGTTCAAAGTACTCAAGAGCAAGCTTGCTATGTCCATGCATGGCAAGCCCTCCAATGATGGTACTCCAGACAAGATCTTTGCTTTGCATGCTTTCAAACACCTCAAGAGATAACTCGATGCACCCGCACTTTGCATACATGTCAATTAGCGCAGAACATAATGTTGAATCCATTACAATGTCATTTCTTTTGATGAAAGCATGAATCCACTTCCCAAGATCAAGAGCTCTTGCCCCCGCACAAGCAGACAATGTGCTAACAAGAGTAATGCAATTGGGACTCACTTTAATCCTCTGCATTTCTACAAAAATCACCAAGGCTTCATTGAAGAAGTTGTATTGGACCAATACAGTAATTAATGCATTCCATGATGCCAAATCTTTGGAAGGCATGTTATGAAATATTTCTAGGGCTACCTCTTTCCGTCCAGTTCTAACGTAACCTTCCATCATCAAAGTCCAAGAAACCTCATTTTTAACATCCATTTTTTGGAACAACAGCTCGGCTGCTTCCATAACCCCACACTTGGAATACAAACCTATAAGTGAGTGAAGCAACTCTCGAGTCTTAAAAATAGGAACCTTGCAGACATATCCATGAATGACTTGGCCAATAAGCAGATTTTCTGATCTTGAGCAAGCTGATAAGATGGTTACGATAGTAGCCTCATCGGTTTGCACATCAAGAATCTGTTAAATGGCATATAATAAAACCTTTGGCTTAAATAATAGTCTAAATCCACTCACCCTGCTCTTGTAATAGACTTCACGTAAGATTTAGTGCAAAAACAGGAGGTGTAAAGGGTAGGGTTTCCATTTTACTTTATGCTATCAAAAGGGTGAAGAAGCACAAATAGGGTTCTTATTGATGTTCATTCATAAGATGGTAAAATAAGAAAATGTGAATTGTCTGCAGGTGACATATTAGGCTTCCATACCCCAATTACCTCTACTAAACACCTAGCATTAATATATATATATAGATAGGAGTTTCTAGGTTATCTTCAATTGTTCTTCATACCTTCACCTACCATCTATATTAATTACCCAGTAAGTATCTATTTTTTATCCATTTAATAAAAGTTAAGAGGAACAAACTAATTATTTTAAAATATTGAATAAAATATTAGTTTACAATGTTATAAAAATTTTGATTTTACAAATAATATTTTTCAAATATTATTATTCTGAATTTAAATTTAATTAGATATTAATGACAGAATAAAAATAAATTTACTTAAATATTAATGGGGAGTTTATCTCCATCATCTTAAATATAAAAGGGTGAAAAAGTGTACATCACTTTAAATGGTTAGTCAAATTAACTTGCTGTGACAAAACCTTCATCAAAGTTGTTTATTTTAAAAGTATTTCACATATCCAAATATAATAGTTTTAAAAAGGTCAATAGATAGTTTTTTAAGTGTTGAGATGAAATCTAATGGTTGATATATGTTTATTAATAATAAAAGCCTGGGTGTTGAGTTGAGGCAAGTGATGCTAGGTATAGTTAATTGAGTTACCGAAGAAGCACAAGAAATTTCTGAATGGCTATGTTGACATGTTAAAAGAACTATAGGATTTTTAATAGTATCAAGTTCACATAAAAACTCACCAACCTTTGTGAACATGAACATAAAAAACCAGAGGATAAACATCACAAAGGAAAGATTTCATACCAGCATCTCTTTGAAGAGTGAGATCGCACCTTCAAAATGACCATTCAAAACGTAAGCAGATAGCATTGCGTTCCAAGCCACCGTATTCCGAGTTGGCATGCTATCAAAGACCTCACAAGCCAACTCTACAAGACCACTGCTGGCATATCCACTGACCAAAGTGGTAGATGACACAACATCCGGATCAGACATCTGATTATACAATCGACGAGCTTCACCCATCTCCCCGGACTTAGCATACATGTTCATCAAAGCATTCTCCAGAGTCAAACAAACTGGAAACCCATTCTCCTCTATATATCGATGCACCAGCTTGCCTGAATCCAAGTCTCCTGACCTGGTACAAGCTGTGATCATCCTCACCAGTGTGACTGAACTCGGGTCAACAACAAACTCTTCAACCATCTCCCAGAACAAAGACTTCACATTTTCCCACATACCCATTTCTGCATACCCTCCAATGATGCAGTTCCATGAAACCACATTTCTCTCAGGCATTCTATCAAACAGAATGTGAGCATTTTCGGAAAACCCACACTTAAAGTACATCTGAACCAACGAGTTCCGCACAAATAAGTCTGCCACTGCCTCACACTTAATTGCATAACAATGAACCTGAGTTCCTTCAAAACCTGCGGAAATCTTCCCACAAGCTCTAAGGACAGGAGGGAACGTATATAGGTTAACAAGAGATGGTTCCTCTTCAAGTAGCCTCACAAAAAGCAGCAGGCTTTGTTCTGGTGAAGAACTGAGAGAAAAACCATGTATTAAGGTGTTCCAATGGAAGGAGTTCCTCTGAGGAATTAATGAGAACAACTTGAAGGCATAATCAAGGTCGCCGGATTCCGGGCAAGAGCTGAAGGAGAGGAGCTTTGAGAGATAGAGAGGGTCAGCAATGGCGCTGGTTTTGAGCATCAAGGCATGAATTTGGTGGAGTTCTTGAATGGAAAAGCAACTGTTGAGGAGGGAATTAAATGGCGGGTAAGTGAGGTTGGAGGTGGCGGGAGATTTGAAAGTTCGTTTTGGCCGTTGGAGTTGGACCGCAGGGGGATGGGACGGTGACACCGAGGACATCATTTTTGTGTTTTGTTGAAGAGTTGGAAGCTTTGATGTTTTTATTTTATTTTATTAAGCACTCAATCTCCTTCCCTCCCCTTTTTTTTCATATATTTTAAAATTTCTACCATATGGACCAATATAAAAAAAAAAAAAACAAAATATATCAAGTCATTTACCATCTTAAGCCAGAATTCAATAAAGTGTTTTTGACATGCAAGAATTTATTTATTTTCCACTAACTTCACTACTGAACCTTACTGAACTTCAAGAAACTTCAAATCTGTAGCATAAAAAAAACTTCAAGTGTGTGTTTTAGAAAACATAATATAGAATTTAACATGTCTTAAATATTACTTATTATGAACGTATGAGTGAGATTTTTTATTAGAAATTCTTGGTTTAACTTGTATGGCATTGATTAGTATAGATTTCGTGATGTTCAAACAACTCCTTGCATGTGTGTTATACGAAAGGTCAAGAGGGTAAAAGATGCAGAGAAAATAACATCATTTCTATCATCGGTAACAAAGTAGAGGGTGCAAAGGAATACAAGCAGGGTGGAACAAAGGATAACCGAGATGAGTTTGAATCTAAGATGGTCCCAGAGGTCATGGAGGTCTTGGGGGGAGAAGGTGGATATCTGGGCAGCAATGACAGCAAGGAAAGGAGTGAGGAACAGGTACATGCCATGGGTGATGAGGTAGTGGTACCCAAGTTTGACATACTTAAGCTTGACTGATTGCTTGAAGTCAGGGAGCCGATTGGAAGAAGCTTGGAGCAATGGGGCGTTTGACTGGTTTGCAGCCATGGATCCAAAGGTGAGGTTTTTCGGATATTATTGATCAGGGATTGAATAACAAAATGCTTGATTTTTACCTTTTGGACCCAATTAGGCGTTTTCTCAGCGATCCAAGAACCAGATGGATCTAAAAATATATAAGATTAAAAAAATTATAGGAACGCGTAATATATGAATATATCCACCACTATACCCCAACTCTTATTTCTTTAGTCTCAGTGCATTACACTGCCAAAGGGAGGCCCAAGCCTCGATGAATTTTCAAGACAATAACTTAAAACTTACTCGATCATTCACAAATAACAACACTAAATACACCTATTCCAAAATAAACAATAAAAAAACTGTCCTAATAATTTAAATCCCTACAACTCAAAGTACAATATTAAGCACCCTAATCAATAACTTGGATAATAAATAGATTCAAATTATAAAAGGGAAAAAAAAAACAGAGGAGATGACATGTTAAAAAAATAAACTTCCAAGCATGCTCTAATGCTTTGGAGACAATACAATTGCTCCACAAATATGTCCCCCAACTATAGAGTTTTGACAGCATAACTTATGCAAACCATTATAGATCTGGTGGTCAGGAAATGAATTCAAGAGCCCCATCTCCAATAATTGAAGTAATGGATGATGCTGTGACAATGCCAACCTTTCACTACTGGTTCTACATATGATCCTAAAAGCAGCCTCATCAACCATCTTTGCAACTACAGACATCTCAATCAGTCTCAGCAATAGTCATGGTCAAATGAATTTACAACTCCAGGCACAAACACAAATGAAGGGGTGCTGCTCCCTTGATTAACAACAAAAATATTAGATTGCGTGATGCAATTTGATGATTAAACAGTAAACAATGATGCAATTATCCAAGTCAGTGTAAGATAAGGATAGTCAACTCGGTAAAGTATGTGGTACAGGCTCAGAACATGTACCAGATTATCCGATTATCCCTCCAGAGGATCTTGAACTTCTGGTGAGCATTCTTTGGCTGATCCAAACGACAAAAAATGACATGACTGTACAAACCTAACCTGCATCAGTTCCAGAAAACATGATCCAGATGGACACCTATCAAAGCCATGGGCTCCACAATTTCCTCCATTTGGGAAACATCGAACTGAACTGTCACAACAGATTCATATTTAGGTTAGGGTCCATACCATAAGCATGCCATTGGCCCAAATTCAGATGAGACAAAGGCCATAAGAGAAACAGACCCTCAGAAGGCACCCTTCGAAATCATAGCATGTTCAGGGCTATCTCATTCACATGGCCCTTGTCCTGTCATTAAATTTTAGCAATCTCACCAAGCTTACAATATTTCCCTGTATATGCCATGAGAAGAGAAAGCTGGTAAAGTCATTCATTTAAAAGTATTACAAAGGTTGATTAGATGATGAGCAGCTTATAAGAGGAAATGCAATAAATTAGATGAATCTACTTTAGACTGGCAAGTAGCTTACCAGGAACTGCCTCCCTCACATGTACTGCTCATCTTTCCTTTCTTTTACTTGATGCAGGCCTACACTTTATAAACAAACAAGAGAACCACCAATGAACAGAAAGAACATGTCATAATAGAAACAAAACAGCTGAGGAGAGAGCAGCAGCAGATGAAGGGCTGCAATCATTGGTACGTGATTAAAACAAATATAATCTTCTCTCAAACACAGCGATGAGCATACCTGCTTTTTTGCCTGCACAAATTTCATCCACCACAAGTCCTTTCTGATTAGAAGTAATGGGGAAGGCAAGCAAATGGCTGAGAAGCTTCTTACTGGGTAAGAGGATTAAGGAGGAGAAAGAGAAGGGTGGTCATGAACAATCTCTTACCAAGACAAAATCTGTGCCTGTACCGGTAACAGGCCCTAAAGGGAAACGATGGAGCTTCCGAAGATCAGCATTGATGGGGAATAATTCAAACTCTCAAGATTGCATTATTCCAACCCAGGGGCTATCAGAGTCTCATGTTAAGCAAAAGAATCAAGATGTGGCAGTAGCTATAACTACAACTGCAGCAGATGATGCTGTGGCTACGGCACCTATAGATCGCCTGAGCTCCACAAACAGGAGCCATACAACCAGAGACATTGAGGAAGCAGCTGCGATAAAGATTCAGTCTATCTTCCGGTCTCATCTGGTAATCTTTTCTACCTCTCTTTACAAGGTTTGCAAAAATTTATAACCAAACAAGATATGCAGAATATTAGAATCGACAGGTAGAAACAATATGATGTAAATAAAAAAAATGAATGAAAACAAATTATGGATTTTTTTCCTGCCTCCTACAAATCTTTCTAATTCAAAAGTTTCGAGAGAATTTCTTTCCTTGGAAGATTTTCAAATTCTACTAGAAAAAAAAAACAAATAATACAGAATTAGACTAAAAAACATCCTTGCTCCAACTATAGATGAGATAGATTACACATATAGTATAGTTGGTTTGAAAAATTGAAGCAGCAGCTACTATATCCAAAAAAAGGTTTCAAGAAAGACATGAAAAACACACTCAAGAAAGTAATACAAAGGTAGAGGAAAAATTTGAGTAGAATGTTCTGCAACAGCTACTAATACCAAAATGTATAGAATATAAACTGAAACCATTTGTGGAGAGACACAAAAGAGAATACTGCATTCTTACAACCTGAAGTCCAAGAGTCGATTGTTTTTTTGTTACACAGGCAAGGAGAGCACTACATGCACTGAAAGGTATAGTGAAATTGCAAGCCTTGGTGAGAGGACACCTGGTGAGGAAGCAAGCCACTGCTACTCTCCGTTGCATGCAGGCATTGGTGACTGTTCAAGCAAGAGCTTGTGCTCGGCGGATCCAAATGTTTGAGAAAGCACATAGCATACCACACACACCAACAATTCACAAGAGATCAACACATCCCCTATACACTCCATCATATGTAAGCTTCTCAAAAAAGACTTAATGCTGAAATTATTGTATCATCAATCTTTATTCTAAACACATGTTTGCACATAAAACAGATGGATCATAGTGTTGAAGAGAATGTTAAGATTGTGGAGATGGACACCAATGAATCAAGGACTAATCCCACAAGCAGAAAAAGCTACACTATTAAGCATAATGAAGGAATTGATCAAAGGTTCTGCAAATATTATCATGGAATCCATACAACTACGAAGGAAGACTACCAACAGATCTTGCCTAACCAACCAGCCACAACTGATATAAACCTAGAATCAGGCAGTGAGCATTTTGAGGAGTTTCCATTCAGCATGCCACAGGGCAGTCCACAGTGCCCATCAGTTGTTTCAATATCTGATGCAATACAAGCTTCTTTCACCATTTCCAGACAAGGAAGCACATATCCAATGCCCCATGAGTACCCATTCTTTCCAAATTACATGGCCAATACAGAATCATCAAGGGCTAAGGCTAGGTCACAAAGTGCACCAAAGCAACGAACTGTGTCATTTGAGAGACAACCAAGCAGGCAGAGGCCATCAGTGGAAGGAAGGCACATCCCGAGAAATGTCAAGATGCAAAGATCAGCTTCACATATCTGCTCAACAGCCAAAGGATATCGCTATGCAACATCTATCAAGCTTGACAAATCTAGCATGTCCCTCATAGAGAGTGAATGTGGTTCAACAAGCACCATATTGACAAATGCAAGTCATCGGAGATCTCTAGTAGCATATGAGGTATATGATTGTCAACATTAACAAAAGATTTCTAAATCCTATGTTTCTAGACGTAGAAAATTGATTAAATGACTTAGTTTTCATGATTTCAGATTCATGGGAGTAGACATTAAATGTCAGCTCCTCCATCTTTAGAAAACTTCAATGTTAGATCACCAGTAAAGCTGGTTGGAACAAATGGCAGTAATGCATAGTCTCACAAGAAGAGAAGTGCAGAATATTACTTATTCATTTCACTGAAACATGGAAGACCAAGTCCAGTGTTAGGAGCTTTTTGCTTCAAATAAGAGACTTGAGACAGTGAATAGTTGATGGGGATGGGCAATCTTGTATAATTGGTGACAGCAGAAGTCAATTGTTCATCTTAAATTTGCTTAACCTGGACCATATATCTTGCAAGATATTTAATTCCAAAGACCAAAAAATAATAGCACTATCTCTGAGATTGTGTGCCACTGGCACCATAGTATTGTTTGGTAGTTTCTCGAGAAAATTCTGCAAATGTCATCCCATCTCTCAACCGTGAGGACAATGGTGGAATTGTTCTCCAAATTTCTTGCAATGACTGATGTGGTGATTCATCTGATACAATTGCAGCAGAACTCAGTATATTATCCTCCTTGCAAGATTTAGGCATTCTCTTGCCCGACAAGACCCTCTCATGGTTTGCATGTAAAAGGCATTCTGGAAGAGAGAGCACTTTGTTCCATGCTGGCTGTAGGAAGACAACAAAAGTCTCCCTACTAAGGTTATCCAGTCCTACTGGTCTACTAACAGAATGGAGGGAAGAACGAAGCTTACCTCTTGACAATATGTCAGCTGATTCCCCCACCTGAATTATGAAACTTTCAGGTGGGGATTTCAAAACAAGGATTTTACTCTTGTCAGAGTCAAATAACTGCAAATACGTATGCCCTGCTCGAGACAAGCACTCTTGATGGCTTGAATCACAAAAACAATCTCCTGCTTGGCAAGATGACAAAAACATTGGTGCTGTCAAAACAGTGAAGATTCCATAGTCATAGTGCCATTGCTGCCACAAATTTGCTAAAGAAGCTCTGCAGCAGTGACCATCGAACATCCTGTTTCTTAATGGGCAAGGCTCCATTGGCACCTGTGGAAGGGATCCCTCTACACCATGGTAAAGTAAAGGACCAGGTGTATCTAGTACACCTCCATTAACCTTCCTGTTTCCATCTTTGAGAATAACACTATCCAATTTTGAATGATAATGAATAAGACGCCCCTTTGCAGTGCCAGAACCCATCACACTTTCTTCCAGTTCTCTGCCACCAATGGCCTTGTCACATACTTGTGCAAGCCGAAGTCCAAGTCCCATCATGTAAAGCCCTAGTTCCTTGAAAGTGTCCCCTAGATGCTTAAAATCATCATCATTAACCTCCAGAGAACTATAAGTATCAAGACCCTCCTTTCGAGTGCTGTCACCACCATCAGCATTGTCTGCTCCTCTGCAAGACAATTCCAATTTGCCATGTTGCTCATATTTCAATTGTGTGGCAAAAGAGGATACACTGCGATCTGGCTTCTTGAGAGGAACATCACTTCCCAAGCCATGATCCTGTAATTCATCAAATAGTTAAAGAAAACTGTATAATTTTTTGAAGTACATAGATAATCAACAGTAGAGCACATTCCTCAACCTTGTTATAAACCATGGTAGTGAAAAAAATTCAGACAAAAAACAAACTAAACTAGGTTTTCTATAATAAGTGATTTCCCAGAACTACAAGATAATCTAATCTACAATAAACAATAATATTCTAACCAAACTTACCAAAGCCTTATCAATGTCCAAAGATTACCGCTCCCTAATCCATAAGAAAAATAGAGAAAAAAACATTAAATTTTAGCAATGAAGGGTTTCAATCTCTTTAAAAAATACGACATTTAAAAATACAAAACATTTAGCAATATATTCTTTAAAAAAGTTCGAATAAGCTGCATGCTCACATAACAAATTGAAGGAGGCTGTGAAGATACCTTGAGGATCCGAGCGCGAACCTTATTGTCAAGGAGGGCAAGCTTCCGGGATAGCGGAAGGAGGGCGCGGCGAAGAGCGGGGGCTCTGGGGACGCCGGTGATGGAGAGAAGACCGGGGCCGGAGGGTCCAAGAGCAAGCATGACGGCAGCGGAGAGAGATTGAAGCCGTTGGTGCTCATCGCCATCATCGGGAGAGCAAGAAGCCATGGATGAAGGGGATGAGAGGAGGAGGAGATCGGTGAAGCGAAGCTCCAATGGCTCCAAGACCTCGGCTTCGACTTCCATATTCTGATGCAGTGCAATTGAGAAGAAACAGAGGAATCAGATAAGTATTAAACAACACCTTGGAAAAAATTCAGATTATATAAGTTGACCTCTCTGTACTGTTAGTTTCATACAAACAACAAGGGCATATTGGAAATTAATGTACTGGGTATTAAAGAAGGGGGTTGCTCTCCTGAGGGATTAGTCTGAAATCTTGTGAACTTTCCACTGTCTCTTCCCCTTTTCTTCTTCTAGGTTTTGATGTTCCTTCGCCTCATTGCTAGGGTCTGGAGATTTCCAGGGAGCTGTCCCTTTGATCTCCTTTCTGTATTTCCTTTTGGGATCTATAATAGAAGCTATTTTGGCTGGAGCATTGTATGTATGTAACTTGAACTGCAGAGTCGCTCCAGAATTGAAGATCTGCATCAAGCTGAGCTGAGGATTTGCAATCTGCATCCCTTTTAGCTGACCTCTTGCATTGAGGTCGGGTTATCACCAGATCAGGATGAGAGAGGAAGATATTGGTAAAACAACATTTAGAACTCATGATGGACACTATGAGTTCTTGGTTATGCCATTCGGGTTAACCAATGCATCGTCTACATTCCAGGGTCTAATGAATGATGTATTCATACAATTCTTAAGAAAATTTTTATTGATGTTCTTTGATGATATACTAGTCTATAGCAGCACCTGGAGCAGCCACTTGGAGCACTTAGAAGCAGTTTTCAGGGTTCTGCAGAACCATTAAATGTATTCAAAAAAGAGTAAATGTTCTTTTGCAGTCAAGCAGATTGAATATCTGGGGCATATTATCAGCAAGGAGGGGGTGGGAATGGATAAACAGAAGATTGAAGCTATTTTATATTGGCCAATCCCGAAAACAATAAAGGAGTTGAGGGAATTTCTAGGGTTGGCAGGCTATTATCGCAGATTCATCAAGGGGTATGAACTGATCTCTAAACCTTTAACTAATTTGTTAAAGAAAGATAATTTCAGATGGAATGAGGAAAGTAGCATAGCAATTGAAAAACTTAAAGAAGCTATTACTGAAGCCTCACTGCTAGCATTGCCAGATTTCAGCAAGGAGTTTGTGATAGAAACAAATGCTAGTGAACATGGCATAGGAGCAGTTATGATGCAAATGGGTAAACCAATTGCTTACTTGAGTATGGCAATATCTGAAAGAAATTTGACCTTGTCTATATATGAGAAGGAGATGTTAGCAATAGTGTTAGCTGTGCAGAAATGGAGGCCATATCTTATATGGCGGCATTTTAAAATTAAGACTGATCATCACAGTCTTAAATTCTTAATGCAGCAAAGGATACACACACCAACTCAGCAGAAGTGGTTGGCTAAATTGATGGGGTATGATTTTGAGATTCTTTATAAGAAAGGGTCAGATAATGTGGTGGCGGATGCCTTGTCCCGAAGGTCTCTTTGATGAACATTTCAGTAGTTAATTCAGAAACTTGGAGCAGGATCAGGGATAGCTTGAAGATGGATGCCAAAATGACTGAATTAATAAATCAATTGCAACAGGATCCCAGTGCCAAACCCCATTATTCTTGGGACCAGAATCAATTAAGAAGAAAAGAAAGAATTGTAGTGGGCAGTGACTTGGAATTGAGACAGTTATTACTGAAAGAATTTCATGCTAGTTTTTTGGGTGGACATTCAGGAGTGGAAGCAACATGGAAAAGAATGGGCAATTATTTTTATTAGAAGGGCTTAAAAGGGGATGTTAAAAAATTTGTGGGTGAATTTGAAACTTGCCAAAGAACAAATCAGAAAATACCCCCCCTCCCCCCAACAGGATTACTGCAGCCATTGCAAATTCATTATTGCAGCCATTGCAAATACCAAATGGAATTTGGGAGGAAATTAGTATGGATTTTATAGATGGGTTGCCGAATTCTCAAGGGAAAAGTACAATACTGGTTGTTGTGGATAGGATGAGTAAATATGCACATTTTATGGCTTTATCCCACCCTTATACTGCAGTGACAATGGCTCAGCTATTCCTTGATCAGATATACAGGTTGCATGGCTTGCCAAAGAGTATCGTCAGTGATAGGGATCCAATCTTCATCAGTAAATTCTGGTCAGAATTGTTTCGGTTGCAGGGAGTCAAACTCCAACATTCCACAACTTATCATCCTCAAACGGATGGGCAAACTGAGGTAGTTGACAGATGCTTGGAGCAATATCTCACGTGCATGACTGGTGAAAGACCAAAAGAGTGGGTTAAATGGCTTCCCCTAGCAGAATGGTGGTACAACACTAGCTATCATACATCTATAAAGGTATGCCCTTATGAAATTGTGTATGGCCAAGGACCACCCATGTATTTACCCTATCAGGCGGCCAACTCTAAATTTGAACCGCTAGATAGGAGCTTGCTAGCCAGAGAATCAGTACTGAAATCACTCAGGGACAATTTGTCAAAGGCTAGATATAGGATGAAACAACTCACTGACAGGAAGAGACAAGACCGAGAATTTCAAGTTAGGGATATGGTATATATTAGGCTACAACCCTATAAGCAGAAATTAGTAGCTCAGAGGGAGTGTCACAAGTTGTCTGTTAAATATTTTGGGCCGTATAAAGTTGTAGCTAGAATCGGCAGTGTGGTTTATCGAATTGAGTTACCAAAAAGAGTCAAAATACACAATGTCTTCCATGTTTCACAGCTCAAAAGGAAGATAGGTGGGAAGGAAGTCTCTACTACTATACCCCATTTTATGCAATTTGTGGATCAGGAGAATAGGAAACCGTTAGCAATCTTAGAAAGGCGGTTAGTTAAGAGATCCAATAAGGCAGCAGTGAAGATACTGGTACAATGGTCCAATTCAACTCCAGAAGAAGCTACTTGGGAGGATTATGATGAGTTACAGAACAAGTTTCCAGAATTTTTCTCAACTCCTTGAGGACAAGGATGAGTTTAAGGGGAAGGGAGTGATGTAGTGCAATTGAGAAGAAACAGAGGAATCAGATAAGTATTAAACAACACCTTGGAAAAAAATCAGATTACATAAGTTGACCTCTCTGTTCTGTTAGTTTCATACAAACAACAAGGGCATATTGGGAATTAATGTATTGGGTATTAAAGAAGGGGGTTGCTCTCCTGGGGGATTTGTCTAAAATCTTGTGAACTTTCCACTGTCTCTTCCCCTTTTCTTCTTCTGGGTTTTGATGTTCCTTCGCCTCGTGGCTAGGGTTTGGAGATTTTCAGGGAGTTGTCCCTCTGATCTCCTCTATGTATTTCCTTTTGGGATCTATAATAGAAGCTATTTTGGCTGGAGTATTGTATGTATGTAACTTGAACTGCAGGGTCACTCTAGAATTGAAGATCTGCATCAAGCTGGGCTGAGGATTTGCAATCTGCATCCCTTTTAGCTGAAGTCTTGCATCATATTTTGGTCGTGGAACTCTTGGAGCTCTACAGGGTGGCGAGAACTCAGGCACCAAATGTGAGAAAAAAAACCTAAAAGTGATAATAATAATAACAATAACAATAAGAAGGAGAAGAAGCCCTATGCAACCTCTGAATATTGTAAAAGGAAAATTACAGATGGTTTACATAATTTAAAAGGACAAAAAAACCCTTATTTTTTAACAAATAAAAAAAACCGGTTTAATAAAAACTGTATGAAACCCCTTTTTTCTCCTTTTAGAGAATTTTACTATTTTCTAAATTATAAATGCCAAAAATCACAATGCACGAGTGAGACTCCTGAGCGATTCCATCGCCCGTCCTTGTTCTACCCCCTCCTCACCGCTTCTCCCCCATTTGAAATAGCGAGTGGGGGCGGAGTTGTGGGAGTTAAAGGCCTGACCCCGCCTGTATAACCAGGGAGGAGTAGGCCCGCATTGTCTTTGGTGCTCCGAAAGAGAAGGTCTTCAAAAATGAAACAATTAATACGAAGGAAAACTTTGAGAGGTTGAAGATATAACTCTATGTCACCTTAGATTTAAGCCGAACGGGGACTTCCACAGGAGGGTGCACGAGAGGATGCAAACAACCATGTACAATAAATTTCTAGGTAAAGCATCACCCTTGGATCAAGTGCGATCGACGCTGTCCAACCTCTGGTGAGAATTTGGTAAGTTGTTCATATTGGATATCCCAAACGGATTTTACTACATTAGGTGTTAAACGACAGAGATGATGGAGAAGGTGATGTGGGATGGGCCATAGACCGTCAATGGCATGGTGCTGCAACTTATGCTATGGAAGGAGAGGTTTTAGCCTGTCTTCGAGTGACTCGACACCGCAGCAGTTTGGATTCAACTTCATCATTTTCTAATGGAGTTCTGGGACAATGAGATGCTGGAAAGCTTAGGCTCTTTATTTAGGCAAGTATTGAAAATAGATTAACACACTCTGAATGTAGATGATCCATTATTGGATGGCGGGCGAGCTCAATATCCTCGTCTTTGTGTAGAACTGGACCTATCTCAACTTCTACAAAGGAGGATCTAGGTCGGAGAAGGAGAGGAGGAAACCTTGGTTGCTGTCCTTTATGAAAAATTGTCATCCTTCTACTTCCAGTGTGGCCTTATTGGGCATATCATCAGCTCCTGTAATTTGGTCCCTTGCAGCCCGACTACTGGCAGGGCAGCTCATCCTTCTTCGACTGAAGGTAAGAGGGGTGATTCACAGTCCATGCAGGTTGATGTGGTGTGGCAGGGAATGGATGATTTGGGAGATCAACCTGACCATCTGGTTTCTTAGATGAAGACAGATGGAGATGAGGATTTTGGTACCTGGCTAGGGGTGGGGCCATGCCGCGGTCCTATCACCACTTCTCAGAAGACAGAGGGGGCTTCTCAGGTCGCTACGTATCCAAGGGGTGAGACCAACAGCAGACACGTTACACCCTCTGTAAGTGTCCGGTCTCTCATCACGTGGGGACCGGGGAGGGTTGACTACTTGAAAGGCGAGGCGATCTCGTGATCAGATGGATACGCATCACGAGGATCCAAGAACGGATGAGGATATCCTCCATATGCTAACCCTAGTCGGGCAATGATAATCCACTCACCATCTCACTTCAACGGGCTTCTGTCTCCTTCCTTGGTTCTCCATGCCAGGTCGCTCTCCTGTTGGGGATTTCCACCCTGATATGACTTATAAAATCCGAGGATTTTAGGGAATAGATTTTTCGTTAATCGTATGATTAATTAATGGGAAAGTCCCCAAAGTTGTTGTTGTTTGAACTTTTATTGGAATCAAAGTTTACTAATTACTCTTTAAGTAATTAGTTGATTAGTTGGTTAAATAAAGAGATTCCCTAAACGTAGGTTTAATGGGATTTATTTATATAGATAAATAAATAAATATTTATTTGGTGGTTAAAGAAATGAATCAAATTAGAAAATGATTTGATAAATGATATTATATGCATACTTTAAATTTGGCAGATAATATATATTTACACATATATAATCGAATTATAGTTGGTTTGGATAAAGGTACTTTGGAGCATGATATTATATTTATATAGATATATATAAATAAAAGGAATGCATGGCTGGAAGAATATGACAAGAATATAATATAATATATTCAAATATATATATGATTGAAGAGGACGTGTATGGCTAAAGTAAATGATGGTTGGATTATTTGAAACGAAAACGTGTGAATGTTTAATCAAAACGCGTGGAGGGTATGATGATATATTATACTATATATAAATATATACATATAGAGAGAGATCCCATCATTATCATTTCCGTTGATCGTCCCTGGCCAGGGATAGAAGGATTCAATTTAGTTCTGCGATCAACGAGATCTCATCTCGATGCTTATCTGCTCGCGAGCTCCTATAAAAGACCGGCTCCTCCCAAACCTTAGTAGAGCGCTGCCGGGATCGAAACACCACTTTCTCCTCACCGCCCGGAGGAACTGACGAGGGACTTTGACTGCGGCGAGAAGTGGACAGAACACAGCCCTCGGGGAGGGGAGAACAACCAAGCTAGGCCAGAGGAAACGCCGAGAGCCTCGTTGGAAGAAGAGGACCGACAACTGGACAGCGGGCATCCCTTCTCCAAGTAGTGGCCAACCGTCGGGTTCTATCCCCAGATCAGCGAGCACCGTCGTTATCTCGGTGAACACCCTCAACCCCTGCGAGAACATGGATTAGTCTCTGCATGCATGAATTATAAGGGAGAGGTATACACTTGAATACCTCTAGATCTTGGTACGTGACTAAGGGTTTGCATGTTTTGTAATCCAGATTAGGGGATACGTGTCACACCAGCTAGGTTAAGGGGTGAACCTTGAGCCTAAGGCTGTCTAACTGAAACTATAACATGTAAGAAATCTAATAAGATAGAACATCATAATGTCATACACTGGAAATAATCAAGTCATAATACATACTAAAGTAAAATACTGACATAACATACATATGTCTCTAAATTAGGAGTTCCACTCTCTCCTAAATACACAACCACAACAAAATAATAAAGCACATCTAAGAGTTAGAGCCAGCTACAGATACTCCTCATATAATCTCGCGAGTAGAGAAAATCATCTACCTGGACTCCTGTCTATCGCCTGCATAAAAATATTATGAAAAGGGGCTGAGCTACTCGAGCTCAGTGATCTGGGAACAATACTGCCAAGTATAAAACTATACCCATATATCAAAATAAAACTGTAATAATTAAAACTGGGCATGTAAAAATAACTGAAGATAAAAATACTGTAACTGAAGATAAATACTATGCGTCTAAAGATGTCGGTCAATGCATTATCTTCAATCTTCTATAATCATGCCAATATGCATAGAAATCTCATGTATGCATATCTTATTACTTATTCCTCTGTACTGTGAATGAATTATGAAATTACCCTTGGTAATCTGTTCCAATAGCCTCCACAATGGATCTTTAATCGCTACCGATAGGTGGGAAATATTGAGTCATCTAATAATCACAACACTATAGTTACTAACTACACATCTATTTCAATACTTCCGAACCATAGTGGGGGCAGGCGGACTCATCCCATACTTGAGCTTTTCGGTCGATATCTGACTCGCTATCGTCGGGCTATACTTATATACGTACACTAGGCACTCTGAGAGTATGGAAAGAGGGTTTTAATTTCATGAAAACAGAAGGTTTTAAAACATATAGTTCGATAATAAAAATCAGAGTTATAAATCACCCATTCCCTAACCTAATGCCGTACTCTCTGGCTCTCTACGAGCCACAACTGGTTCAGGTAAGTAAATTGGTAAAGTGTAGTCCATCTAGTTCTGTATCTATTTCTCTTTTCTGTTACTAAATAACTGTGCATGAGTTCTGAAGAGGAACCTATCCCCAATAAAAGATCTATCAATATGCATGAAATGATTTCCAAAACTCAGGAAATTTTCATAAAATCTCAATTCATGCTTTTCAATCAAAATCAATATTGTAAGAAAATACGATAAATATATGAACTGTACAGCTTGTTCTCTCACCTGAGTCTCGTTAGCTCTAAGGTTGGCTTAGTCCTTTAGCAACTCCTCCTTTTCCCTTGCCTTTGCCTTTACTTTTCTCTAGTAACTGAAATAGGGAAATCATGAATACGGAAGTCATATTTTGAACTTAACTCTAACTTAAACTCGATAGAAAACAGTAAGGACATTAAGCTCTCTAAGCATGATGTCTTACTTAATACATAATACATGCTTCTAAAGGCATGAGGATATGGAATTTACTCTTCTTAAGAGATGTAGTTAACTTGATAATAAGAATAACTTGGAAACTACTAACATGCTCTCGCTTAAAGCAAATAAATGCTATTCAAATATGGAGAATTAAGCATGAAATTTCATGGAAATTTGGGCAGCATCTCCCCTTTTTATAGGTGATGAGATGAATCTGCAAGTGCACGGTTCGTGATCAAGTAGTAGAGTGAACTATGAGAGTCGGATGTCGAACCCACGGGGAATAGGGAATGCTAGCGAAAGCTATTCTTCTATTATCTAGTCGATTGAATATTCGGGTGATGTATGTGATCCTAAATCTAAAAAAAATTAAATGATTTGGAAGCAAGCTTAGATGTCAAGAATTAATCGAGAGGCAAATATATCATGAGAAGGGGATACTTGGGTATGAGTCTCCCTTGGATCTTGTTCTAAAGATACATGAAGAGGTCTATGTAGATGATTGGGGATGTTTGTGCCAAGGGTTCCTAAATTATATCCAATCCCTCTCCCGAGGTGATCGGACTCTAATCTCCTTGGATTGCATAAGGATATAGGGAACCTCAAACTTGGAAAGGTTGTGGGAATGAGTAATATTAAAGGGTCGCTCTCCTTCTAGTACCCGATCCCTCGGCGTACTCACAACCCTCTCTAATGGAGTATGTCCCTAATACAAGGAGGCGCTAGCTCTGGCCCTTGTATCGTACACTAATAACCTCTCGGGCATTTCGCAACGTAGAAAGATTACAAACTATACAAAACAACCAAAAGATATTCAAACATTCATCCAATTAATCTAACACAGAAATCAACATGTCATTAATGTATAATCCAAGGGTTCATCATACCCAAGTATCTAAAAAATTAGTTCCCCATTAATGGGGAACAACAAAGCAAAATGGATACAATCAAAGCAAATCATAATGGCTAGGACCATAACTTACACTGTTGGTAGCTCTCTTGGATTGATTCCCCTTGTTGTCCTTTCTTCCCTTCTCTCTCTTTCTCCTAGATTCGTCCAAGAAAACTTCCAATCCCTAATCTCAAGATAAACTCTCTCCAAAACCAACCTTTCCCTCCTAAACCCTAAAACCCCCTATTTATACCTCAGCTTAGGGTTTTAGGAGTGACAATGACGCTTATACCCCTGCTTGGGTCCACATTATAAGAGAGGGTTACGACATACAAGCTCATATACGGGCCGGATATGGGCCCGTATGAAGATCAGAGCCACATATATGGCTGTATAACAGTCAGTATGTCATGTAGGGTCGAGTATACGGGTTGTTATATGGCCGTATAACACCCCGAATGAATTCATACAGGGTGCATACCATCCAGGGAGGGTCGATGTGTGTAGGCCGTTCACTCTATCCAGTAGCATACAGCCGTATGCACCTCGTATGACTTCCCGTTTGCTCCAAGATAGCGCATGTTTGGCCTCTTTTTCACCTCAAAATGCTTCCTTTCTCCCGGAGTGACTTCTATATGCTCTGTTTACAAAATGCGAAGCTTTTTAAGGACCAGAGGGCCATAATTCATCAAAATGGCATGCAAAACATGTAGGAACATGATATGAAAGTATGCTCATTTGAACACTTATCAATAGGCTCCCGAAATTATATAAGCATTCACATAATTAACATGCTTAATCAAAACAATCAACTACATATCTCCATACATGTAATTATCTCTAATCCCCTCTTAAACCCTATTCGTTTCACAACCCTATCTTCAAACATCATTCAATCAATTTCACACCATAATCATGCGATCCTTTTAGGGTTTCCCCAATTTCAAGCTTACAAGAAAAGGAAGGGACCTCGCCGATATTCAGATTGTCATAACTGAGAAGAAGAAGGGCTGGCGTCAGTGTAAGCCAACCGGCTGGGCTGCGAGGCGGAGACCAACCTGACGGAGGGTTATGGGGTGGAGCAAGGGGTGCAGCCGTGACTGAGGAAGGGGCGGCTCATGGCGACGGGCGTGGGTAGGCGGCCGTGGGCTGAGCCGCAGTCGCAACTATGGGCTTGGCGTGAGGCGGTGCTTGCGGGCGGCGACCTACGGCCGGCGTGGGGTAGAGGTGGCCTGCGACGACTGGCCTACAACTGTGGCCGCGGCCGCAACTAGGGCACGGGGAGAAGGGAAGAAGAAAAGAAGAAGAAGAGGGGCGCGGGAGTAGATCTGAAAACGAGAGAAAGAAGACAGAAATTTTCATTCTCTCTCTCTCTCTCTCTCTCTCTCACCTTTACTTTATAATAAAAATATTATAAAGATATTTTAATTTAATAATAATTATTTAAATATTATTCTATTCGATTAATTAATCTTATCTTCATAAATATCTTCCACTAAAAACAAAATGACTTTATTTGATCTTATCTTGTTGCTATGCTGTCACGTAGGAGACTAATTAATTATCTGGCTCATCTGTATCCCCGACCTAGATCCGGAAAACCCGGGTCAAGAGATTTTAGGGGTCACAGGCGTACTGTGGCATCACGGGGTTAGTCCATCACTAGACCAGATCCAAATTTACCGGCATTTGATCCGACTTGATCTACTTTATCGGGACTATAACTTTTGTCTGGTATCTTCCACTTAATTAATCTGGATTAATTAACACTTAAATAATCTCCCCTTTAATTAATCGGGCTTTGCTGTCAATCTACCTCCAACTTTTTTGAGTAAAAGTGGACTGGCCCAATAAGGTCTTCTGTTGGCCCTATAGTTGCGAGGCTAGATTTTGGGTTCATTAACTCCCGTTTTTTTTTAATTGAGGTTAAAATAACTAATTTGTTTTCTGTGCTAATTAACCTCATTTAATATTCAAAAATTAACTGATTATTTATTTAGAAAAATCCGGGGTGTTATAATACTCCCACCCTTAAGAAATTTTGTATCCGAAATTTTCATAGAATAGGTAACTAAAATAAATGAGAGTACTATTCTCTCATCTGATCCTCTCTTTCCCAAGTGGCTTCTTCCACTTGGTGATGACTCCACGACACCTTTACCAGAGATATTATCTTGTTCCTCAATGCTTGTTATTTCATGTAGAGGATCTCCACTTACATTAAATCTGGTGCCAATTTTAGGGCTGGTCCTGTCAGAACTTGATTCGGATCCTTGATGCACTTCCGTAGTACTGATACATGAAAGATATCATATAACCTCGACAGTTCTTCTGGTAAAGCAAGCCGGTAAACTGCGGGACCTACCTTGTCGACTATCTCATATGGCCCGATGTACCGAGGGCTCAGCTTTCCATGCTTGTGGAACCTTAGTACACCCTTCCACGGGGATACCTTAAGGAACACCTCATCTCCTACTTCAAACTCTAAATCTCGACGGCGGGTATTGGCATAACCCCTCTGCCTGTCTTGAGCTTTCCTCAAGCGCTCTCTGATGAGTTTGATCTTCTCTGAGGTGACCTGTACCAACTCTGGGCCAAGAATCTTTCTCTTACCTTCTTCATCCCAGTATAACGAAGTCCTGCATCTTCTGCCGTATAATGCTTCGTAAGGTGGCTGATAAGTGTTCAAATGAGCATATTTACTTATCACTTATGCACATGTTTTCATATCAAATGCGTCGATTTTTAGCTTACGGGTACTTAAAATGCTTCATATTTTGTAAATAGGGCATATATAGGCCACCCCGACAAAAAGGAAGCATTTATCAACAAAACGAAGGACAAACGAAGACATTATGAAGAAAACAGGGGTTAAACGACCTAGTGAACGGCCATTCACACCTGGGCACAGGAGTACATACCCAAGGAGATGAACTGCCTTGTGAATGGCCGTTCAACTGCCGGTTCAGAGTAACCTTTAAGCTGAACCGACTGATGAACCGCCAGTTCAAGCTGCCGATTGAGCAAGGCTGTGAGTGAGCGGGATGATAAACCGCCCGGTTGACCCGGTTCAAAACAAGGAATTGGTGAGCGGTGATGAGCCGTTCACGAGGCCGTTCATCGTAACCTTTGCAGTTCCACGGGCCCAATCAAGGGCAATATTGTAATTTCTTAAGTAAAACCCTAATCCATGGGTATAAATAGTTAAGTATGAGAGTTTAGAGAGGAGGTTGGCTTGGGAGAGAGGCTAGAGAAGAGATTAGGGCTTGGGGGCCATCTCCCCCAAATCTTGAGAATAGAGAACCATTGGAGTTACAATCTTGGAGGTAATGGTGCTCTCTATTACCTTTGCATTGGTTTGTAAGCTTGTCCATTTTGGTTTGAGTTCCCCATTTATGGGGAACTAATCTATTGGTACTTGGGTATGTTGAACTTTTGGATTGAGCATTAATAGCATTGAATGTTTATGATGATTTGTTGGTATTCTCTTGAATGTCTAATGAATGTTATGTATTGATTGTAATTTCATTACTAGAAATTACTTGTGTGCAATACAAGGGCTAGAGCTAGTGCCTCCTTGTATTAGGAACTTGCTTCATTAGAGAGTTTCATGAGTACACCGAGGAATCGGGTACTAGAAGGGTGGACTCTTTCATACGAATTCACCCCCATGATTCTTCCAATATATATAAATTCCCTTGAGCTTCATATCAAGTCCTAGGAGACTAGTTATCCAACCACCTTGGAAGAGGGGTTGGATATAATTTAGGAATTATCCCTTGAACTTCATATCAAGTCCTAGGAGACTAGTTATCCAATCACCTTGGAAGAGGGGTTGGATATAATTTAGGGATTATTGGCACAAGAAATATCAACCTTGATTCATAAACATCTTTGCTCATCTTTAGAATTGAAGTCCAAAAGGGATGCATACCCAAGTATCCTCTCTTGCTATTGATTTACCCCAATCAACTCTCGATTTTCAGTTCTTACGTTCAATCCTCTTTAGTTCTTTAGTTTTGAAAATCAAAACACCCCCAATTTACCATTTAGGCTAGGTTATTAAAGCTTGGTTTACACTTAGCAATCTCTATTCCCTGTGGTTCGACATCCGACTTCCCATAGTCCACTTTATTACTTGACCACGACCCGTATACTTGCGGAATCCACCCATCAGTGGCATACCAATGCTTGTCTGATGGCTGCTGTTATACGGAAACTCCAACAGTCCTCTCCGACTGTCCATCTGTCTGTGTGTAACACCCATCTCCGAATTAGGGACAGGTGTTATACCAGCCAGGTCAGGGGGTGAACCCTGGGCCTAAGGATGTATTAATCTACTAAACTTAACACATAAGCAAACATTAATGTCATAAATACTCAAACAGTTGGAAATACAACATGAAATACTTAAAGTTATACAAACATAAATACAACAAGGAGTTCATGTGTCTCCTAAATCAAGTACATAAATAAACAACATCAAGCAGCGAGATGGTCAGAGCCAACTACAGGTGACAGGACTCTCTCCTCGACTCTAGATATGATCGAGTACTTGTCTATCTCTTGCAAAATTTCACATAAAAGAAGGATGAGCTACTCGAGCTCAGTGAGGAAAACAGTACTTTCAGGTATACTATACTTGTATGAATTCAAATAAAAATAATCTGAATTTAATTCTTAAAATGTACAAGATATGTAAGTATGAGGAAATAATGCATTTTAAAATAATATGTCAATCTATGCATTATCTTCAATCAGATATAATCATGCTAGTTTCCATAAAATCACAAGTAAAATAACATGCATGATCATCTTATCCATTTCATCATCGGTACAGTCTATGATTCTGTATTTTTCCCTTGGTGGATGAATATCGATACCAATGGCCACCACGGTTCTCATATGGCTCCCGTGAGGTGTGATATACAAAAACATATCTCATATCTCAATAGTATTAATTACACCTACACCTCTACTTCAATAATTGCAAAACCAGTGTGTGATCAGGATTAACCCTTACGGTCTTCTAGGGCTCTCGTCGGGTTATCATCTCTGCCCTCACGGTTCTACTATGGCTCCCGCGAGGTGACTATCTCTAGGATAGGATATACGCGTACTAGGCTTTCTACAAGTACTGAAAGGGGGTTTTATTTCTTGAAAACAGGAAGTTTTAAAACACATAGTTTAGACTTTAAGAAATACAGAGTTTAACAAATCACCCCTTCCCTACCTAGTACTGTATTATCTAGCTCTATCAAAGTGCCACCACTAGTGCAAGCAAGTATTAGAGTACGGTGCAGAGAGTCAATACTTCTAATTATTCTCTTTATATTTCATATTTCTTCAACTGGAATCTTTTTCATGAATATCTCAAAATTCATTTGCGAAGCATAAAACCATCAATCAATTTAATACGGTTTCCAAACTTAGGAAATCTTATATAAATTATATTTCCTGGTTTTAAAAATAGAAACAACCACTTAATAAGTCTCTCAATTAATTAACGGGACTATCCTTTCAATCCACCTCCAACTATCACAAGTATAAATGGCTTGGCCCAATATGTCCTTCTCTGACCCAATAGGTTGCGAGGCTGGATTTTAGATTCATTAATTCCAGATTATCTTTTAATTGAGTTTTAAAGTAATAATTTATTTTCTGTGCTAATTAATCTTGTTGAAATTTTTGAAAATTTTCTGATTATTTATTTAAAAATCTTGGGGTGTTACACTGTGGATGGAATGTTGTGGTAAAGTTCAGCCTGACCCTTAGGGCCTTCTGTAGACTCCGCCAGAAATGAGAGATGAATCTTGGGTCTCTATCTGATACGATAGAACGGGTACGCCATGTAGTCTCACAGTCTGATCTACATACATTCGTGCTAATCGATCCTAAGAATAAGTTGTCTTGATTAGAAGGAAATGCACAAAGTTGGTCTGTCTATCTATGATAACCCATATGGCGTCCTTGCCTTGGCTGGTTCGATGCAGACCAGTCAAAAAATCCATGGCCATCCTTTATTACTTCCATTATGGGATCTCCAAAGGTACCAATAACCTTGGTAGCTTCTTGTGCTCAGCTTTGATCTGCTTACAAATCAAGCACCTGGCCACATACTTGGCAATCTCCTTCTTCATCTTCCTCTATATGTAGTTTTCTTTGATGTTGCGATACATCTTTGTGCTTCTCGGATGCATTGCATAGGCTGAACAATGGGCTTCCTCTATGATCTGCAACTTGAGGCTCTCATTGTTTGGTATATATAACCGAATACCTAGCATTACTGCTCCATCGGAGGAAAAGGAGAAATCGCCATGTCTTCCATTCTTCATTCGCGCAGCTAACTGAATCAATCTAGAGTCTTGCCGCTGTGTTTCCTTGATTTGAGATATCAACGTTGGTCGTAGATGGAAGTCTGCCAATAGCACCCCCAGCTCATCCACAAAGAACTGGACCCCAATGAATCTCAACTCATGAAGTTGGACAAAGTTGGTGGTCCCCAACCGTGCCATGGTTTTCCTGCTCAAGGCGTCTGCTACTACATTCGCCTTGCTAGGGTGGTACTCAAATGTATAATCATAATCTTTCAGCAACTCCATCCACCTTCTCTACCGCATATTCAGCTCCTGCTGGCTCATCAAGTACTTAAGGCTCTTGTGGTCAATGAAGATTTTCCAGTCTTTACCATAAAGATAGTGTCGCCATATCTTCAAAGTGAAGACCACTGTCGCTAGCTCTAGATCATGAACAAGGTAATTTACTTTGTGAATCTTGAGCTACCTAGATGCATAGGCAATAACTTTGCCCTGCTGCATCAAGACACAACCCAAGCCCCGATACGAAGCGTCACTATAGATTTCAAAACCTACTCTAGCTATAGGTAAGGTGAGGATAGGAGCATACACCAATCAGTCCTTCAACTCTTGAAAGCTCTGCTCACACTCCTCGGTCCACTCGAACCTTGCATTCTTCTACAGTAGATTGGTTATAGATTAGGCGATTGAAGAAACCCTTCCACGAACCGCCTGTAGTAATCGGCCAACCTCAGGAAGCTTCTGATTTCCTTGACTGTGGTTGGGGCTTGCCAGTTAACTACTGCTTCGATCTTCTAGGGACCCACGTAGATCCCTGACGCTGAAACGACATGTCCAGGAAATTAACTTGGTCAAGACATAACTCACATTTGCTCGGCTTGGCATATAATTGCTGCTCCCTCCGGAGTCTGCAGCACTATTTTGAGATGGCTGATGTGCTCCTCCATACTCCGAGAATACACTAGGATATTATCGATGAACACCACCACGAACTGGTCTAAGTAGGGTACAAACACCCTTTTCATCATCCTCATAAATGTTGCTGGGCCATTCGTCAAACCAAAGGGCATTACTAGAAACTCATAGTACCCGTATCGGGTCCGGAATGCAGTCTTCAGTTCATCCTCCTCTCGTACCTGCAACTGATTGTAGCCCGACCTCAGGTCGATCTTGGAGAATACGCACGCTCCTCGTAATTGATCGAACATATCATCTAAACATGACAATGGGTATTGGTTCCGGATGGTAACTCCATTCAATAGTTGGTAATCCACACACATTCTCATGAAGCTATTCTTCTTCTTCACGAAGAGTATGGATGCACCCAGGCGGAGACACTAGTTCTGATAAACCCTTTCTCCAATAGTTCATTCAATTGAACCTTCAGCTCTTTCAGCTCTACTGGAGCCATCCTATATGGCGCTCTGGAAATTGGAGTTGCTCTTGGGAACAACTCAATAGTAAACTCTACACCTCTATGTGGGGGTAATCCTGATAGCTCGTCGGTAAATACATCTAGAAATTCACATGCTACTGCGATCTCCCGTACATCTCCCTTGTAGGCTTCAGCTTCCACCATGTTCGTCAATCAGGCTTCTTCCGTCTCTTTCGTCTGGGCTCGCCTCCTGTAGAAGAGAATTTCTGCCTCGCCTGGTTGCTAGAATCTTAGCATCTTCATGTAGCAATTGATAATGGCATGATGGACCAACAGCCAATCTATCCCTAGGATTGCGTCGAAATCTAGGATCCTCCTAGGGATCAAATCTACTTCTAACTCCTGATTGTCTATCCTCACATCGCATCCCTCATACACCACTTTTACAATTATGGAACTACCTATGGGTGATGCTACAACCATAGGCTGTACTAATCTAGTAGCATAAATATCTTTCGGCATAGTAAATGATGTAGCAATGTAGGAATGCGTAGAACCAAGGTCAATAAGAATGCAGGTATCAATACCATAAATCTGGGCCGTACCTACAATCATATCTGGAGTTTCCATAACCTCCTGCTGTGTCATTGCAAAAGCCTGGGCCTGCAGCTAGGATTGGATCCTCAGCCTCTTCCTCTGGACCTTCCCCAGAAAGATCCTCCTCAGTTTCTCCCAGTACTGCCTATAACAAAATACCCTGGCGGTTGTTGTGTACCCTGGCCGCCAGCTTGGAACTAAGGAGCTGTGCCACTTCCCTGAGTCAGTAGAGGACATTGCTTCACTAGATGTCCCGACTGCTGGCAGTGATAACAGATGTCAGCTCCAATACCTGCTCTACATGTTCCAAAATAATACTTCTTGCAGGTCTGACATTGAGGCCTCTTCTGTCCCTGTCCTCCCAAAGAAGAGCCACCACTATTGCTGCTGTTGCTCTTCTTGGTCGACGTTGAGCTGTCTTCACCCTTTGAATCGAGATCAAAACTATAAAACTGGCACACAAATAAAACACCAGTTAGATTCGTGCTTGTTTTGGACAACAAACTGCAATATATATGAATTGTCTATTTCATCAACTTAAAAATACATGACAAGTCTTGTTTGGTAGAAAAATAAGGAAAAATCTATCAAAACAAACATTAACCTGCTTGTAATTGAATCCATGTTCATGGCACCAGTGCTTGGGACCTTTCTCATCACAATTATAACATATTTGGGTCTGACTAGCAGGCAATCTTTTGGCTGGAAGTTGAGCTCAGAGCAAGTATATATTCTCAAGTCATTGAGAGACTTCAGATATTTTAGTCCCACAAGTGATTTGAGCTTTGGAGAATTATATACAAAGAGAATACTAAGTCTGGATGAACATGCATCATTTTTGTGCACAGTTACAGATCTCAGGCTTTCACAAGATGAAAGTTCCAATTCAACAAGTGATTGAAAGGATGGAAGTTCACATATTTGGGGAAAGTTTGAATGGCGAGTCTCATGAGCTTTGGAAAATCTACATCCATTAACTGAACCCCAGTTCTCCCATCCTCGCATGTGTGACAAGGACAACACCTCAAGTGATAGGAATGAAATCTCTCCTTCATGAACCATAGATTGTATTCCATGAACTTCATGAAGGGATAGTGAAGTGAGAGAATGTTGCAGGCTCTTCGTCAGTTACTGAAGCTGGGATTGTCTCAGTGGTTATCTAATGGGTTAATAGTAGTATTAATAGTTAAGTGAGTCTAGTATTAGGGTTAAATGAGTTTATTATGTAATCAAAGATATGGTTTATTATAAGTAGCATTTTGGGTATTGGAGGCAAGAGTGCAGGCAAGGTGTTTGGTAGAATGTCTTAGAGGTTGTTACAATGTGGCAGGGAATCATAAGTGTTTGTCTTAGGTTTGTATATAATGAAGGCCTATATAGTTACATGGTAGTGAATGAGAAAAGGCATGCAAGAAGTTATCTAAATCCTCTGTCTCCTTTCTCCTCTATTCTTCTCCTCAACCTTCCTCTTCTTCAATTTCTCATCTTCTTCCTCTCAAACCCCTCTAATCTCTTCTCATCTGCCTCAATCTCCTCTAATTTCTCTTGATTTCCAGTCCTTGATCATTTGGCAAGCATCATTTTGGTGCTTTCATTGACTCTCCAGGCTATGGAGGAGGAACTCACCATGGAGGAGGAGGAACTAACTATGGAGCAGGAGGAGCGAATCGCTGTAAAACTCACCGTGATCAACGAGCAACTGGTTCAACAAACCTCCAAAATGGAAGCCATGTGTTCAACTTGGCAGCAACGGTATGAAGCTTTGACGAAATCCATGTCAACAATGATGGAGGATAGGGTTAGGTAGACTAACAAGATTGTTGAAGCCTTGTTCTTTCTTTCCCTCCATCTCTCTCATCTCCAAGCACTTGATCTCCCATCCACTTTATCCCATCTACCTCTTCGACCCCAGTGACTTCGGTAACTCCCATCCCGGCTTCGACCGCATCGGCCCTTATCGCGCCACCTTCCTTGGCAAACCCCCACCAGTCTCCTTCCATTAACGTCATCTTCCTATACAAACCCCCAAAGGCTGTCAGTTCCCTCATTCTCCAACCCTCTGTTCCCCCCTCTCAGATCCCCAATCCCACTCCCCTTGCGCCCTCTGTTGGGCTCGAACCTCCGCCGCCCACCGTCACTCCCATTCTCCCACTCTTTACGGCCCCCTCCCTGTTTCACATCATTCCCTCCATATCTTTTGGCGAACCTCCGAAGCCCATCATCCCTCTTTCCTCTGTTTTCTCTTCCGTTTCCCCAAATCCCATCGCAACAAATGTTACATCTCTTGACTCTACCATCGTTGCTCCACCCTCCACGAGCCTCAGCCCGCCGCCTTCTCTGGATCCCAGCAACTATCAGGAGATCTCTAATCCCAACCTCAGTGACCTCGTGGATGAGCTCGACGGAGCTCCGCTGCTTGCTCTGGACCCCGGCGATTACCAGGAGATCTACGATAAGCTCCTCGACCCGGAGCTTTGCCACGTTGAGTTCTATAAGCTCGACCTTGCTTGTCAGCACTGGGGCTTCCTCCTAATATACCATGGTGTTCCCACAGAGATGATGCCTCCCGGGGAACTTGAAGGGTCTGTCCAGTAATTTGCTATCTCGGATGAGCAGCAGTTGGAATGGGCTGACCTTCTCTACTTGAATACTTCTCTTCTGCAATTGAGCAAGCTAAGAGCTTGTCCTGCTGACCCACCTTCATCTCTCTCGCAAATGGCGGAGATGGTTTTTGATGCAAGACAAGTACAAGGAGGAGGAACAAATACCACATTTCATCATCAGGTTGGTCTAAATCTCTGCTTGGCTGAAGTTGTGACTTGAGGCATTAAGGAATTTATGGATTTGCACCTTGAGGACAAGGTGCATTTCGAAGGGGTGACGAATGTTGCAAGCTCTCCGTTACTTACTGAAGCTGGGATTGTCTAAGTGGTTATCTAATGGGTTAATAGTAGTGTTAGTAGTTAAGTGAGTCTAGTATTAGGGTTAAATGAGTTTATTATGTAATCAAAGATATGGTTTATTATAAGTAGCATTTTGGGTAGTGGAGACAAGAGTACAGGCAAGGTGTTTGGTAAAATGTATGTTGTTACAATGTGGCAAGGAATCATTAGTGTTTGTCTAGGGTTTGTTTGTAATGAAGGCCTATATAGTTACATGGTGGTGAATGAGAAAAGGCAAGCAAGAAGTTATCCAAATCCTTTGTCTCCTTTCTCCTCTATTCTTCTCCTTAGCCTTCCTCTTCTTCAATTTCTCCTCTTCTTCCTCTCAAACCCCTTTAACCTCCTCTCATCTGCCTCAATCTCCGCTAATTTCTTTTTATTTTCAGTTCTTAACCATTTGGCACGTATCAGAGAAGGTAGCATTGATGTTAGCCAGGGAAATCTTTTGTTTTTTTTTATAGAAATTGAAGTCAATTCTGGTTAGTTTGGATAAGGATGGATCGCAAAGCCAAGCTGGCAACCCTAAACTATTATACCCAGCTATTATCAACCTCAAGAGGTTTGTATTTGGCTACAAGCTCTCCAACACTGTCAAATTCAACTCCTCACTACATAGATTTTCCTTGTATGGATGCTGAGGATAACCCAAGTTTAGCTCGAGATCCTTCAGTTGATGCTTATTTTTAAGCTTGGCTGCATTGACACTCCACATAAACCAACTTTCCAAGCCTCGACTTGCAAAGTTTCCCTTTGATATTCACCAAGGTCTTCAATTCTCCAATACTGCAATTCTTGTGATCAGCTCTTTCAGCTTTGAAGTGTTCTAATATTTGGAGACTATTTAGTTTCCCAATCCCATGAGGTAGGTTAGCATCTCTGGGGAAGAACAGGTGTTGTAGGTTTGAAAGGTTTGCTATCCCTAGAGGCAGCTCTTGAAGCCTGTAACATGATTGTAGATCCAAAGTTTGCTAGTTGTGAAGGTTACCTATTGATTCAGGCAACTGCACAATAGCAAATGAAGTGAGAGCAAGGCAACTCAGGTTAATTAGATTGCCTATTTGACTTGGAATCTCTTGAAGTTCATAATTCTTTAAATCTAATATTTGTATGTTATAGAGTTGGTATACAAGCTCTGGCAATGTCTACCATCTTCTCTTGTTTTTGACAAGAAGATGCTTGAAGCTACCAATTGAAGCTAGTAACTCTTGTGGTTTTGCAACCTGTAATTCCAGTGCTCTCAATCTTCCCAACTTCGTGACCAGACTTTCACTACTGTCAACATATCTGATGTCTAGACAATCGAACGTTTGTATAGAGTTTGGTTCCTTTACTGACAGAAGCTCTACTAGTTCTCCTTCTATCTTTGATTGGTTCTTCAAATTCAGATGCCGAACTTCATTAGAGATCTCGTGGGGTACAGCTGGACCTTCACTTATATCTATCAAGGAACACACATCTTCTGATATAAAGTGGGAAAGATCTTGAATCATACCATGTGTTACATACCATTCATGCTAATTCCCTACAATTAAGTATATGTATGGGCTTTGGTATAACTAGAAGTATGATATCTTCTGTAATTCATTAAAATAGTTCTCTCCTACAACTTCCATTATTTTGCTTCCTTTGCCATGAATGTATCCCTGTGCCATCCAGAGCTGGATTAGTTTGCCTTTGCTAAATAAGTGGGCTTTCGCATACATGGAACAAATCAAGAAACAAGGTTTCAAGTATGAAGGCATTCAGCTATAGCTTAATTTTAATGCAGGTAGAATCTCAGTTTGCGCTTCATCAAATTCCCATAGATCACTTTGGAGAACATCCTACTAACTGCTTTCATTTGTCTCATATTGCAGAATGCCTCCAAGTGCCTTCAAAGCCAATGGTAAGCCATTACATTTCTTGACAATCTGTTTACCAATGTCCACTAACTGTGATGATTGTTCTTGTCTTCCAAATGTTGTTTGAACAATAACCAAGATTGTTATTCAGGCAAAAGTCCAAGTTTATAAGGTGGAGTTCCTGTCTGCATGACTTGTGCAATTGAGCTATTTCTTGATGTAACTATGATCCTCACAATCTCAGCATTAGCAAAGAGGGTTTGTAGTAACTCTCATGGGCTCTGCTTTTCATTCCAAACATCATCTAAAACAAGGAGGACTCACTTAGGATCGATTGAAGGATATCTAGCTCAAGAAAACCACGAGACTGTTGGTTGCTCAATGTTTCTTTGATTCTCTTTGTTAGCTGTAAAACATGAAAATCCATAGAAACATACACCCATCCTTTCAAATCAAAGTATCCGTGAACTCTTTGATCTATATAAAGAAGTTGAGTTAATGTGGTTTTCCCCAATCCTCCTATACAAACAATGGGAATGACTGAGAATATGTAATTCATATCGGAAAATAGTACCCCAATGAGCTTTTCTTTATCACCTTTCCTTCCAAAAACACTTGATTCATCTACTAAAGAGCCTGTTGGTTGTGACTTGATAGGATCATCATCATATCTTCTCGGACCAAGTTCCCTAAAACTCAATAAATTCCTATCCTTTTCAATCTCTGTAAACCTCTCTTTGATTTTCCTAATCCTATCAAGCATATCATTTGCAAATGATGGTTGTTTTGAAAAAATTGAACAAGACAGAAAGCATATTTCTTGTAAAAACATTCATAGCAAAGTTGGTGAGACACCTCCTACTCTTCAAGCAAAAGAATGACTAGAAGAGAAACATACCTCCTGATTGTTCTCGTCCATGCTCTTTCTTTTGCGAGAAGTCCTTACTGTTGATGCTGCATTTCTTCTTTCCACTTGACACCGCAGCAGCTCATACTCATATTCATCGAGGACATCCTCAGCCTCATAAGCCACATCTTTGAGGTCCTTAATCTAGAGCCTCACTGAAGCATCTCATATCTCTCTCTGTGTAGCATCATCAAGCACTGCCTCAATCCCCCATAGTGTCATTTCCAACCCCTTCAATTAGTCAACTATATCCTGAGTAGATGATGATGATGATGATGATGATGATGATGATGATGATGAAGATGATCTTCGGAAAGTAGCCACCAACCTGCTTGTTATTTGGAGAACAGAAGACAAAAAAGCCATGGCAATAGAGCTTGCAGACAGACTAGAAGATTAAGGAAAATAGTAGGATCGTTGGTTTATTCAATTTGACTAACATATTGTACCACGCCCGGTGATTCCTCTGCAACTATATATTTTTTTATTCCTAATAAGGACAAAATTCCATCCAATTTGATTAAAATAGCAATGCCACAACAATAAACAACCGCTCCTGTGATTGATTGATTCCTTTTGTTTCTGACCAGGCAAACTTAATTTGCAATGGTTTACAAGGATCCATTCATATTATTATTATTATTATTATTATTTGATAAACATAGACAAACTAGCACTGATTTGAAACTCAAAACATTTCTTATGGGGTCGACTTTGAAGTTCTTGTTTCAATTAGAAATACATAATTGTGGCAGCAGGAAATAACCGAGTTCTCACTCACAATTCGATGCTTGATGATCTGGTTTGCTAATCAAACAAGAAATTTTTTTCCCCATTTCTCACTTATTTCAAGGTAATTTATCATTCTCATTTTGCACTTTCCTTAATATTTCTACTTCTTTAAATTTGTCTTCTTTTTAAAATTTTGAAAGACCACTTGTAGGGTAAAAATTATGGTTGGTCGCCAAACTAAGGTCAATTCTCACTTTGGGTACCAAATTGAGATTTATATCAAATTGATTACTAAACATCAATTTGGTTTCAACGATAGGTCACCTAAGGGAATCTGGTGAGGAATTGTTGATGTGGACGTCGGAGTGACCACCTGGACACTATCTTTACACGTCACTTGCATCAGTGGCGTCACCACGTGGCGTAAGTTGACATATAAGCGCCATGTAATTCATTAAGTCGACACGTCATCCCTTCTTTCGTGTTAACTTATGCCATATGGTGACGCCACTGATGCAAGTGACGTGTAAAGAAGGCGTCCACGTGGTCACTTTGGCGTCCACATCAGCAATTCCTCTCCAGATTCCCTTGGGTAACCTTCCGTTAAAACCAAATTGAAGTTTAGTAACCATTTTAATACAAATTGAAATTTGGTACCCAAAGTGAGAATTGACTATGGTTTGGTGACCAACCATAATATTTACTCGCCACTTGTATATGGTCATTTCCCACCCCTTTTTGTTCCTTAAATTAACAGTTACTCATTCTTTTTTGTTGATGTTGTGAATCTAAGCGTCCTTGGGATCGGGGACGGATCAAGATCAATAAACGGAACTTCGGGAGAGATGATGAGCTTTGGGTTGACTGATTGAGGGAAACGAGTTTAGATCGCCGTGCGACAGCTGAACACCGTCTAGAGAGGCTTCGAATCCAAGAAATGTGGGCGTGTTCCTGCAAGGGAAGTTCAGAGGATCCTCCTTGGACCCTTCGATGATCAAGTTAGTGACATGATTAGGGGAGAAGGAGAAGGAAAAGAGAGAAAGGATTCTCAAAGAAATTGAGAGAATTGGGGTGTGTGTGTGTGTGTGTGTGTGAGAGAGAGAGAGAGAGAGAGAGAGAGAGAGAGAGAGAGAGAGAGAGAATCATAGGGAGTGAGTGCCTATTGAGAGGATCGGATCCCCCTTTTATTCTCGTTTACCCATTTTATACCTTCGGACAAGGCCGTTAAGCTGCCAGCTTGTCTTGCAAGCAAATGCTCCCTCGACAATTATTTGTACGCCTAGGTGGGCCATCTGGGGCTAGCCCACTGCCCCCTTGCCATCATCATCAAGATCCTACTAGAAGCCTTGTTAGTTAGGCCCCGTCGCTTACAAGCCCTTGGATCATATCAAGCCAAGTTTATTGTTGAATTTCTTCTGTAACACTTGCCCCCGACTTGTTAGGTTGATGAGATCACGTCTTAGCTCAACCTAGTAAGTCAGAAAATCGACATGATCTATTACGAGAGTGTCTCTCACGTACTTTAAGTTCAACCTGTTTAGATCAAGTCTGAATTACGGGCGTTAGACCAGTTGGTCGCTAGCATGACTTACTTTCCGAGACAGGTTTGACCTGCTGAAACAGGTTTCATCCTCCATTAGGGCAAAAAGTTTGATGTCGGAATCGTATCTCTGGTTGCCTTTTGACAGGTTCCTCGAAGCTGACCTGGGCTAATGACATGAGTATCTGGTATCATTCTTGGTTTTTGAACCCACAACTATTCAGTGATATACCCTCCCTTAAAAGGAAGTCGACGGAAGCCATGATGGGCGTCATTCTCTATCCGATCACCCCGAAGCTCAAAAAAACCATGGCCTACATGTCTACTATCAGGTCGCCGAGGAGGGGGGGGGGGGGGGGGTAACTTTCCGTCAAACGCCGAGGACCATTAGATCATAACCACTATGATTTGGAGAGAGGAGAGAGTGCACCGAATGCCATCACCTTGTTGGGCGCGTAGGAAGCGCTCTCACGAAAGGGTACATGTTATTGAAAGTAATAGATGATGAGATAGAGTGTCGAACCATAGGGCGTAAGGATTGACTTAACTAAATACAAGTTAATCTCAAGACTATGTCCATCCAATGGACAAAAAAGAAAATAAAAGAAAAAAAAGTGGTTAGTTACTACATTAAACCAAATCTAGAAATAAAATATAAAAAGGCCATGGGCAACTTCTAATTAGGATAGGGTGTAAGCTCTATGGGTAGATACTAGGGTTCATATGCTTCCTTGATATGAAAAAGATAATCAACCATGATTCTAGTGAGGTTGCTAATGAAATGAATGAGGGTTAACCAAAAATAAGGTTAAGGATCTTAATGCTGGGTATTAATTAATATTCATGTCGTCAAATAAATACCCCTAATTCCACCATATCTCTATGTATAGCACTAAAGGTTAAAGGACCCTAATACCTACTGTTACTATGGATCTCTACACTTGTCACCTCATGTAACCAGGTCGGCTTCTCTCTCATTCTCACTCAGAGAAAAGCGACAATTACTACCTCCTCTTGGACGGTTGGTTAATGTGTACAAGCACATGAGCCATAGAGTTCAATATTATGAACTAACATTGCCCTCACTCTCACTCTCACACAAAGAGAATTATGATATGCCACTTCCTCTTGGAAATTGGTTAGAATGATGCCAATTCACAATCACATTCATAACATCAACAACTCCCAAGAATAAAAGCATCAATATATATTTATGTCAATTCAACATACAAACCCTAGGAATGGAAATTAACTCATATCCATGAGATTTAATTCTAGATCTATCACACACTGCAATGAATCCATGGGAAATCAAGTAAAAGGAAGCGATTACTCAAGATAGTTGAGGGATTAAAGCCATTTTTGGTCCCTGTACTTTGACCCAATATTCATTTTCATCCTTGTACTTTAAAAATCCTCGATATGGTCACTGCATTTTTGGGTTTTTGTTCAAATCGCCGGCACATGGCGGCACAAGTGGCATCTGAATCGAATCTGATTAATTTTTTATTCTAGTCAGCATGCCACATCATCATTTAAAAAATAAGTTTATTCAAAATCCATTTTCTCATGCCACGTTATCCTAACCTTGCCAAGTAAGCCACCACATCAGAAATACTAGCCACATATTTTGCCACGTCAGCACTAGGGACGTACTCAAACAAAAACCCCAAAGTATAGGGACCGTATCAAAGATTTTTAAACTATAGGGATGGAAATGAACATTAGGTCAAAGTATAGGGACCAAAATTGGGGTTTATCCGAAGTAAAATAGCTTATCTCCTTTGCATAGTCATTGAATCCTTGAGCTATTGCCCTTTGAATGAGCTTCCCCCTTCCATGAGGTGTTGAGGAGACCCTTAACCCTCGCCAAGAAGATCCCCCTTCGTCGCCCCCAAAGAGAGGAAAGAAAAAATCGGGGTTTAGAAGATGCTTTAACCCTAAAAAATGAGGTCCTTATATAGAGTTGGGGTTGGGTATCACGATGCTAGTTCATACCGTCGCGACATGCAGCTTCTGGCTTTTTTAGACACCTTTTTCTGTGACAAGAATCACAATGCCAGAGCTCTACATCATGATGCTAACTTTTGGTCTAGTGCCTACAGGGTTTCTTGCTTGTGGTATCGTAATGCTAATATTTGGAGCCGCGATACTAAAATTCTTCAATCTGGGTGATCTCCATTAAACAGTTGAGCATACGACCATATGATCTTCGATTGACCTGAAAATTTAACTGAGTGTTATTAACTTATCTGTCCTCAGTCTGAACGGTGGAGATTGGGTTTGGACTCCTATAGCACTTCCAGTAATTTTATAATCTATGCTGCTCCTACAGTTATTGTTTACCGCCTTTCCCTAGATGTGTTCTCCTTCACTCTACCTTGTGTGTTTAAGGAATGGATGGGTTTCACCTCTATCTTTCCCTATCTCAATCCCTACTTGGTTTGCCACCGATAATATGACCAGGAAAATCATATAGGGTTAGTTGAACATTTGATAGGGTTAGGGGGAGGGGGAGGGGGAGTACCTTCTGGTTCACTCTTCTCCATCATCCTTTTTGGTCTCGATTCCATTTGTGAGTCTTTTGATGGGGTAAGGGGGGGATAGCTCTTGAAAAGGAGCTATTTTAGTAGTCATATGTTAATGCATTTAGAGTCAAAAAAAACATTTATCAAATGTATATTCAAGTATTTGTGCTCTTAATGCTGTCAAGTGACCACAATGACGATCTTGCATGTTTATTAGTGATTTACACCTGTTGGAGTGAGACATATACTAAATCAGTGGAAGTTGTATGCAACAGGTAAATTGAAGCAAGGAAGAGGTCCACATCGCGATGTCACTATAGAGCACATCGCGATGTCAATTTCTGCCAGAAAGCCAAATTCCTAGAAGAAATCAGATCGCGATGTTCAGTAGGAACATCGCGATGTCAGAGCTCATGGAGATGTCAACCTGCAGAAGACATCGCGATGTTCAAAAGTAAACATCGCAATGTTAGTTATGAACAGAGAGCGCTTGGCGAGCTGATAAATCAGATCGCGATGTTACTTTTCTACATCGCGATGTCATGTTCCGAAATGATCCAGAATCGATTGGACATCGCGATGTTACTTTTCGACATCGCGATGTCAAGCGCCCAGATTATAAAAGGCAGGTCTGAACTAGGGTTGAGGGGAGGAGGCGGCTGCTGGCGACTTCAAGAGGTCCAAGAGGCGATTTTCAGCCCATTTGAGCTGGAGAGGAGCCCATCTATGAGGAGGAACTTCCTAACTCCTATCTTTGTTGTTTAGAACTCTTTCAAGTAGTATAATGGATGTTAGTATGGATGTTACTCTTGTATTTATTATCTCATTTGTAATGGTAGCTTAAGCACCATATCTAGGGTTGTATGAATGCTATGACTTAATCTATATCATCCTTGGATTTGCCTTGCTAGCTTGTATGTGGATGTGCCTTTGATTCTAGTCTTTGTATTCCTCAATCGTCGAGAGAGATTGAGTTTCATTAACTCCATGCACTATGAGAGATCTAGGTATGAGAGTAGACTAGATGATTAGGGAGGACGGAGTGACACCGTATTGACCTATTACTGAGAGATCAGGGTAGGCAATTCCTCAATGGTGATAGGGTGTTGTCCTGTAATGCATCGAACGCACCATAGAGATATGGGCTTAGATGCATGATCCTTAGAAATAAGGTCCTGTAAGATGCACCCGGAGTGCACGGAAGCACATACCTTAACATACATACACCCACATCTATATACAAATTAGCATTGCTATCCAGGGAGAAAATCATACTAAGTCTAGCACAACATGCAAACCTAGGTCATCGAGTCAGAGAGTTCAACCCCTTTTACCTTCGGATTATCACAAATCACTCACAACCAACCCAACCTTACACACGCACACAAGTTTCGCACACACATTTTCCCTATCTTACTTATAAATAGAAGAATTCATCTCCGTTCCCTTGGGATTTTGACCCGGTACTTACCGGTTATTACTTGCGACCACGTGCGCTTGCGTGCGGAGGCCTGAGTGCTTGCACTCAAGGTTTCTGGTCAATATTGGGGGGGGTACCTTCTGGTTCACTCTTCTCCATCCTCCTTTTTGGTCTCGATTCCATTTGTGAGTCTTTTGAGTGGGTGTTGCCTCTGCTGTCTTTAATATTTTGGTCTTTCCCTAGGTCTTGGCGGCCTATTAGTATTTGCTTGTTCTTTCCCCCTCCTTTTTTGTTGGTGGGTTTTCCTCTTCTTCTTTGGAGGTTCCAGTGGACTGCGAGCCTGGGTTTTGTATTTCCTTTTTTGGGTTTTGTCTTTTTATAAGAGCCTATGCATCATTTGAGATCAGGGTGCAGGATCCATTTATGAGTTGGATGGCCACTTTCTTTAGATCCAAGGCGAGCCCTGTTATGGATTGTATTAAATTTAGTAAATTTTTCTCATGATGGGGAACGTTGGCCTTATATGGTTCATTGGGCTTTTGTGGGCCTTAAATTTCATTGCTCATCAAACTTAGTTCCTCATTTTGGTTTACATGTGATAATGGGCCTACATTTTCTTCATTATAGGGTAAAATAGAGTTTATTGGGCTGAAATTTAGTTGGGTTGGAAGAGTAGTTGGGCCCTAGGCTTGGGCCGGCTTGGTGCCCGGCCCGGTTTCCCATACCCAATTATATTTTCAGTCCCCACAATAGGCGCTTGGGACCTACCCTTCATTTTAGACCTATTCGTTATCCTTTTATTGGTTGGGATATGGTGTAGGTCCCTACCAACTCATCATAGAAGGAGTCCTCTTCTAGTGCACCCGTTTGTGTCCACGCGTCATCCACTTATTTGCCCATTTTAGCGTCTTCAGCCAGCTCGGGGTGGGGAGGGGAGGGGAGGGGGGGGGGGGAGTGGACTTTCCGACTTAGCCGTTGGAATCTTCCACATTGTGCCGCTCAAGGACCAAAATGTGTCCCGGTATGGCCCCTGCTCCAGCGTTAGCAATAGTAGGGGTTGTACGCTGTGTAAGTGGCCCCTACCGCACCTGCACTAAGTTTACTATCGCTGCTCCACTCTCTCTTCTTCTTTCCGGTGTTCAAAAACCGTGGCAATTGTACTTGGCTAGCCTCCAGCACCACCCTGAATATGTGTTTTTCGGCTCCCGATATTACAGGTAATCATGTAGGGGAGGGTTATCTCGCTTTGGATCTGTATCACTGTAATACTATCGAATACCTAGCGGACACCTCGAACGTCGATATGAATCAGCTCCCCGATCGGCTACAATATCCGTGATGTTGTTTCTCTATGCCAACATAAGCAGGGTAACCTCTAGATCTCCACCCAACGCGTTTCCCAGTTAGCTTTCTTGGGATTCCATAAGTCTGGTGGCCATGGATGACACAAGAAAGAAAACTCCACTCCGGCAATTCCATCAAGATATGAGCTTCCAGTTGTTACGCCACCTTTGGTGATGGGGACTAGGAACTTCCCACCTTTGAAGCTCTTCGCTCCCTAGCTCTAGTTTTTGTCACAGATCACTGCCAACACCGTCATAAGCTGGAGATCGGTTATTATCCCCTCCCTATAATGGGCAAAATCCGTAAGTGTACGGGTCGTATCAAGTAACAAAATAGACTATGAAGTTGGGTATCAATCTTCAAGGAGAAGGAAGTACTAGTACCCACTACTCGTCTATTATCTAGTCGATCCAAAGGTGAGTGATTGTAATCTAAAACTAAAATTAAGAAATTGAAAACATAAGCAATGGGATCAAATAAACCTTGGGTAATGAATCCCCTTGGATTTATATTCTAAGATGGATGAAACTCTCTCTATGTTGATACTTGGTAAAACCTTGGCCAAGGGTTCCTAAGGTGCCTTCACTCCCTCTCTTGAGGTGAATTACCAATCCTAGTGCCCTTACCGATGATGTTCTAGGGAACCTAATTCTTGGAAGGATTGTGGGAATAAGACATCTTAAAGACTCACCCTCCTTAGTACTCGGGCTCTTGGTATACTCACAATTCTCTCTATTGGAGATAGTCTACACATAGGGAGGCGCTCTCTTCTTCCCCCATATGGACTACAAAAATCTCTCCGGGCTCTCACAACGTAGAGAGATTAACATACATTAAACCATCCAATAGACTCAACCAAACATTCAAACATAGAAAGACAACATCAATTAAACCATAATCCAAGGATTCATCATACCCAAGTATCTACAAATTAGCTCTCCCTGAAAGGAGAGCAAAAATCCATTGTAAAGATAAAGTAAATCAAAAGATTCATAAATAGAAAGGCTATTACATACACCGTTGGTGGATCTCTTGATTCCTCCTCTAAGCTTTTGCCTTTCTCTTCCTCCAAGGGTTGGTAATGGAAAATCCTCAAGTTCCTAATCAAGATTTCTCTTCTCCCAAGCTATCTCTCCCCTCTCTCCCCTCTCTATTGCTCTAATTAGTCAGATTATATACCCCTCTTTAGGGTTTTAGAGCGTCGTATACCATTTTGCCTCTGCCTGGGTCCGCATATTGCTGGAAACTTACGTCATACGCATACGGGCCATATATAGGCCCGTATAAATTTCAGGTTGACTTATATGACCATATGTCAGACTGTATAAGATCTCGTATAGCCTCATACGGGGTGGTGTACAGCCTTAGGAGATTGACTATAGAGACCTCAGATGCTCCAGATTCATACGCTCCATTTTGGTCTCAATTTCCCTTAAAAAGCTTCCTTTCTCCTGATGTCTCAATATTTTGCCCTGTTTATCAATGTAAACACTTTTTAAGTACAGGCGGGCTATAATACTCCAAAATTGCAAGAAAAACATGTATGAATATAGTATAAAATTAAGCTCAAATGAACACTTATCACATATTTCCATACTTACAGGTTTGCTTGTCCTAAAGCAAAGAAAAGAAATTAGCAAAAGAAATGATAAGGGTTCATCCTTGGGCCATAGAATTCATGACTCAACTCTATTTCAAGTTCACTATCAAAGTGTATATTCTCCTATTTCAACGCCAGGGCTTAGATTGATCTCATGATATTTGTCAATATATCTCTAGACAAATCTTGTTCACTCCACATGCCATGTTCTAAAATCTTTGCAAGGCAAGCATACCCTCAATGGACTCTAGAGAATCCTTGAGGCCCTAAGATAAAAAAGACTCCTCTATTGGATAAATGGTGGACAAGCTTGAAGGAACCTAAGTTAGTTTTTTCTTTTTTTAATTCGAGTAGGACATCCCTAATGGATCCAACTTTCCCGCACTAAAGATCAATGTAGAGTGTAGTTCCTCCTTTCTGCAAGGTACTCATGCTGGTTAGGCACCGGAGCACTTAGCTACTAGGATGGTTATAACTCTACATAGGTGTGCTCGTGCTAAGTAGTGACTTTTCGAATTGTGGGAGGCTATGATAAGGAGCTAGAACCCCAAACTACTTTATCACAACAAGCAGCGGAATACTGTCTTTATTGCTCTATAACTACTATATACAAAACTACTTTATTTTCCTCTTACTTGTCTACTATGTTATATTATCAGGAGTTAAATATTTGAACTAGTACCACAAAGTCTCTTGGAGCCATCGAAAATGATACTTTGCTATTAAAGTCAAGAGAACATGACAATTGGTTATCTATTGTCTCTAAAGATTATGAGTGTAACAAAAATGGTCTCTAGGTGCTCATGGTGTTTCAAAGAAGAATTTGATAAAAGCATGTGCTCAGATGGTGCCCTATGAATATAATGTGTCAAAGTTTTTCCTTAGGGCCTTCATTGATGTATGCTAGACATGAATTATGAAATAAAGATTTGCAATGAATTTCACTAATGGCTACCTATCTCCACACTTAAGAGTTTGCAATAGGTGCATAAATGGATAGGTAGCCACCCATCTCCACACTTAAAGACGTACATTGTCCTCAATGTACTTACGAAGTCTAAAATAAAATGAGCATGGAGAAAGGTGAACTAAAACTTCCCCGATTAATTTGTTGTGCTGCTTAAATTCCATGAATTGATCGCATGGAAAATACCAGGGAATGTGGATTTGTGTTCCATATCTGTAAGAGAAGAAAGATCAACATAACTCCACAAAATAGGAAATATGAGAAACCACAGAAAGTGAAAATAAAGATACGTTTAGTAGGGCGGTGTCCTTGCTAACTAGTACTGCGGTGCACAAATAAAAGAGATAATTTCACATGACACAGAAAACAAGTAAAAAACAACACATGAAAACAAGTAAAGAGATATATATCAGTCCTCCATGAGGGGTTGATCATCTGCTGGTGCCTCGGGTGATGCAGCGGTGAGTGCTTGAGATGGAGGGGGTGGAGGTGCAAAGGGTGTCTATCCACTAATGAAGAGGGAGAGCTCGGTGAGCTGGTTCCTCAGCTAACGCTATTCCTCGAGGATCTGGGTCCGCATCTGGCGCTGTTCATCAAGGATGTTGTCCTGGACTATGTGGACCTCTGAAATCTGCTCTTCCAAATTCGTAAGGCGACTCCTAGAGGCGGAGGGAAGTCGACCAGAAGGCGATGGTGGGTTAGAGTCCTCAGATCCGGACTCGTGCTCATCGGAGCTCTCTGATGCCTGGCCGACGAGAGTGAAACGGCTGCCTAAGTACTGGACGAGCCCCATCTAATAGAGGGTGTTAATCCCAAGTGTAGTGATGAGTTGCAGCCGTGGTGTATCCTCTGTCCTCTGCTGAAGGCCCATCTCGATTATCAGACGGGTGATGTAGGGTCCCGCATTGACGACCTTGAGACGGGAGCTCTGCCCCTGGTGTGCCAAATATTCAACGAGCACGTATCCCATATGGATAGGCACTCGCTCAAAGATGTTGTAGAGAAGAAACTGATCGGTTTCGGTGACCACTATGGTGCTATCATCGTAACCCGCAATCGTGTGACTGATCAAAGCGTGGATGTAATGGTGCACTGGGTCGACCATCCGGGACGCCTTGTTGTTGTCATGGCACCCGCCAAGCTGTAGCCAATAGCACATCAAGGAAATGGTGTGCTTTGGGAAGATAGTAAGGAGCTCACTGTACTTAAGATTGAAGATGAACTCGCGATCTTAGAATCCTATATAGATAGCGAACTGAGTATAACTCATGGTCCGTTGCTCCCCATAAAGCCGGAATGATATGATGGTGACGATCTGCTCTGACACAACGCTCTGATTTACCTCAAAGGTACTCAGCACCTCTAATGTAGGCTCCATAAAAACCTCGTGGTTTAGGGAGAACACCCTGTCCCAACCACCGAAAGAGATTATCTCTCAGATGCGATCGGCGATCCCAAGCTGACTGAGGATTCCCCAGTCAATAATACATGTGCGCCTGGAGGGTCGAGCGGCGTGGCGTGTATAATGATGGAAGAACTGCTCCTCGATAAACTGGGGGCCGTCGGAGGATGAACCCTCTCCTGTTCGGCGTCTTTTGGGCGCAGAGGCGGTCTTCTTCTAAGGCATGTCTACAAAACAATTGAAAAGAATGTCAGTGCATTTGAAAATATCAGAAAATGGAAAGAGAACACTTACTGTGGCTCATGAATGGCTCTATACAGGCTGTTTATCAGGCCATATGATTCCGTCTATGAGCCAGACGTGATTTAATACGGGCCATACACATCTGGCCGCGCAAGTGCCGACGGGCTCAATGTTTCCTTGGCCCAAATATATCCCAAATACATCCTTCTCACATCCTAAACTCTATACATGCATCTAATCAAAGTATTGCGGTCTAGATCGGCGCAAAATACATACATTTATCGTATAAATCATCCAAAGAAAGCCCTAGGTTTCTAAACATGAAAAAAGATGGATTTCATCTACAAATCAAGCAAAAATGCACATACCTAGAAATGAAGGAAGCCTAAAGCAAGGAGAGACGTCACGCCGGTGTGAGGAATGCTCGGATTGAAGTGGGGGAGAAGTGGGGTCAGAGTTAGGGTTTTAAAGAGATGAAAGGGCGCGATGTGTAACAACCCAATTTTTGTAACCGTTCGACCCCATATGGGCCCTATACGGGTCGTATGGAAGACCGTATGTAGGCTATTGAGGGCAAATGAACGTGTACAGTCTGACATACTGTCGTATGAAATCCCGTATGATCGTACCTAGAGACCACAGTACCTAATGTACGGACCGTATGGACCTGGAGATTTCAAAACGATGCATTTATGACCCATACAGGCACCTATACGGGCCGTATACTACCCTGTCTATGTTTCTGGCAGGACCATAAGCTCGTATATTAAATCATATGGTCCCCCGTATACACCTGGATTTGGCTTATGCAGCCAACCTTGGAGGCCATTCATGACCTCCTTGTGCGAACTAACAAGAATTATCAATCTAGGGCTATAAATCAAGAACATCTAGCATTATGAAACAAGATGATAGGAATACGGACATGAGACATATCATCAATTTATTCCAAACATAAAAAGTGGATTACGTAACCAAAGGGCATATGACGAAATCCTCAAAAATGGCTAACATGCATCGTTGAAAACTGAGGATTTTTGAGGATTTCGTGACTCCTCAGTTTTCAGGGAAAACTAAGAAGTCACAAATGGCCTCATGAATAATTCCATAATGTTTTCCACGAAATCCACAAAAATGGCTAACATGCATCGTTGAAAAGTGGCTGGTGCATTACATAACCAAAGGGCATATGACGATAGGCGAACGTGCCATACGGACAAGTGAAGGTGGTTTTCTCCTGGTCTTCTGGGGCAATGGGAATCTGAAAATATCCCAAAAATCCATCTAGGAAACAATAATAAGAATGCTCGGCTAAACGTTCAAGCATTTGATCAATCAACAGCAATGGAAAATGATCCTTCCTTGTGGCGTCATTCAATTTTCTATAATCAATACAGACTCTCCAGCCTGTGACTGTTCTTGTAGGAATTAGCTCATTCTTCTCGTTCGTCACTATAGTAATTCCTCATTTCTTTGGCATCACCTGAACCTGACTCACCCATGCACTATCTGAGATGCGATATATAATTCCAGCATCTAAAAGTTTGATCACCTCTGCCTTGACAACTTCTTGCATACTCTGGTTCAGTCTTCTTTGAGGCTAAATGTATGGAAGGTCGGTAGTTGTCTTCCATAAGGATTTTACAAGTGCAAAATGATGGATTGATTCCTTTGATGTCAGATATCTTCCAAGCAATGCCACTTATACTTCTTGAGAACTTGTAGTAACTTCTCCGTTTATGAACAAGTCAAATTGGAAGCAATGATGATAGGGAGTTTTGAATCTTCGGCTAGGAATGCATACTCAAGATGGCTAGGTAACTCTTTCAACTCGAGTTGTGAGGGTTCTTCCACTGATGGTTTCAACTTCCTCATATTTTCATCTAACTTCTCCGATCCTGCTTCTGATGATGAGCAAATTAGGTAGATTCTTCTTCCAAATGTGGTGTTGAAATGTCTTCCCTTACATCTTGTACGAGATCAATATCCATAGTCACATTCCCTTGATTGGGGCTACCATCTTCAACTACCTCTCCTGGGGATGTCAAGGTAGTTTGTTCATCAATCATGTCAACATCATACTGTTCATTATGCTAATTCAAAAACCCTATCAGGTGATCATAACTGTATGGTGATGTTTCATCATATGCTTTCCCTGACATTAAAATATTCTCGTGATGCACTATGGACAAATCGACTTTCTGTACTTCTGGCTCCCACATGGCATACACATCCTTAATCTGGTTGACTTCAAACAAATAATTTTACAATGAACATTCAGTCTGGTTGGATAATTTATTATTAATCCAGCGGTTTAATTCATCCAACTTAAAGAACACCCTGCTCTTGGAGCTTGCCATGTGATTCCTTGCAAAGAATTTGAACAAGAACATTTAGTATCCAAGAAATTAATTGAACAAAAAGCAAAATAAAGAAATAAAATAAAATGACTAAATTAATAAACTCCTAGCTTTCCTAGTAGTCCTAATGTCCCCGACAACGGCACCAAAAACTTGATGCGCAAAATCCGCAAGTGTACGGGTCGTATCAAGTAATAAAGTGGACTATGAAGTCGGGTATCGATCCTCAAGGAGAAGGAAGTACTAGTACCCACTACTCGTCTATTATCTAGTCGATCCAAAGGTGAGTGATTGTAATCTAAACCTAAAATTAAGAAATTGAAAACACAAGCTGTGGGATCATACAACCTTTATAGCAATCAATCATGAAAAGGGGATACTTCGGTACTGAATCCCCCTTAGATTTATATTCTAAAGATGGATGAAGCTCTCTCTATGTTGATACTAGGTAGAATCTTTGCCAAGGGTTCCTAATGTTCTTTCACTCCCTCTCTCAAGGTGAATTACTAATCCTAGTGCCTTTACCGATGATGTTCTAGGGAACCTTATTGGAAGGATTGTGAGAATAAGACATCTTAAAGACTCGCTTTCCTTAGTACCCGGGCTCCCGGTATACTCACAATCCTCTCTATTGGAGATGGTCTATACATGGGTAGGCGCTCGCTTCTTCCCCCATATAGACTACAAAAATCTCTCTGGGCTCTCGCAACGTAGAGGGATTAACATACATTAAAACATCCAATAGACTCAATAAATTCAACCAATTATTCAAACATAGAAAGACAACATCAATTAAACCATAATCCAACGGTTCATCATACCCAAGTATCTACAAAATTAGCTCTCCATGAAAGAAGAGCAACAATCCATTGCAAACATAAAGTAAATCAAAAGATTCATTAATAGAAAGGCTATTACATATATACACCGTTGGTGGATCTCTTGATTCCTCCTCTAAGCTTTTGCCCTTCTCTTCCTCTAAGGGTTAGTGATGGAAAATCCCCAAATCCCTAATCAAGGTTTCTCTTGTCCCAAGCGAGCTCTCCCCTCTCTATTGCCCTAATTAGTCGGACTATATACCCCCCTTTAGGGTTTTAGAGCATCATTTACCATTCTGCTGCTACCTGGGTCCAGACATTGCTGGAAACTTACGACATATGAGGGCTCATACAGGCCATATATGGGCTTGTATAGATTTTAGGTCCACTTGTATGACCATATGTCAAACCATATAAGATCCCGTATAGCCTCATACGGGGTAGTGTATAGCCTTTGGAGATTGACTGTAGAGACCTCCAATTCTCCAGGTTCATACGGGCCGTATGAAGGCCCATATGCAATGGTGCTTTCTCCAGAAATGCTCCATTTTGGTCTCAATTTCCCTTGAAAATATTCCTTTCTCCCGGTGTCTTGATATTTTGCCCTGTTTATCAAAATAAACACTTTTTAAGTTCCGGCGGGCTATAATACTCTAAAATTGCATGAAAAAAATATATGAATATGGTATAAAATTATGCTCAAATTAACACTTATCACCCTACCTTCTCCATTGTCATAATTGTATATCTGTGCATCTCCTCTTTACCCCTAATCATTTTGCTATCCAGCGAGAGTGAGAGAAAGTGCTTTTCCTCTTCTTCCAGCTCCTCCAACGAGGTCTCTGGTGACCTAGGTGTATTCCAGTGTTGTTGTTGCTTGGCAATGGGGATTTTGGGCTTATATGCTTTGCCCTTCTCCCTCGAAGCTTTTGGGATCGTTTTCTAGTACTTAGTCCTCTTTGTTGCCATAGTGGAGAAGGCCGCTAGTTGGCTGCCTAGTGGTCGACTTCTCCACAATTTTGACACGTAATTGCATAGCGGTACTCCGTTGCTTTATTACCGCTCCCAGATATTGTGCACACACCTTGGTTGGTCCTGAGGGTGTGTGGATGGTTGGAGGCGATCTCTGGCCCTATTTTGGTCGTTGAGGTACCGAACTTTGTCTCTTTCATCTTTTGAAGTAGACTTCAGTACACTCATCCATTCCAGGGGAGATCAATAGTGTTGTTGGAGTTGTTATCGTTGGATGTAGCTTCGTTTTGCCTTTGACAACACTCTGGCATATGTGATCTTTGGCCTTCTCATTGGGCTCTAGCGAAGGGGCTTAGCTCCACCTACGTCTTTGTTTGTTTAACTTCCCCTGGGGTAGAACTGGTTGTCCCTCTGTGGGTTGGTTTTCCTCCTCCACACAATTTTCATCTTCTCCTCCCACTCTGATGATCTCTAGTGAGCTACGACGTGATCACCGTCGCGATAGTAGCCCTCCTCAATTTTGGTTTTCTCTTTAAGTTTATTGACACTCTTCTCATGTCACATATGCTATATTTTAAATTTATGTGTGCAAGATGGACTAAAAATAATAACCTCACATATAAAAAATGTCACACCCCGAACATAGGTCTGGGCACGTCGGCAAAGCGGCCTCACCCAAACAGGACAAGTCCTCGCTTGGATGCAAGGCCCCAGGTTCCTAATATAGATCAGAGTAATAGAAGAAGGAAAATAACAATTAAAATAAAAATTAAGGTTACACAACTCCATTCAAGGATCCAGATAGTCATCCCTAGAGTCAATAGCAAATATATATAACAATCTAAGTCTCACTCTCACAGAAATAAGGAGGAGGTACGTAGGCCTCAGGAAGTGTAATAAACAGCTACTCAGAGGGTCCCCCACCTACACCCGATCCTATGTCTACTTGTCCCCTGAAAAGTGTCAACCCAGTGCATGAGCCAAAAGAAAGGCTTAGTAGGATCACAAGAAAGCAATAAATGTGGCAAAGGGTCATAAGTAAAGCAAAGAGCATAATGAATACCAGTATTAGAGTCAAATCAGAATACAAGTATACACATATTGAAGGCATACCAATATCCTCCGATGACAGAGGTGTGTACTACATAGCAGAATATCAGCAACTGAAGTGGAATCACAAAGCAAGTAATATATCTCAGACAAGTGAAGCAAAAATCATAAAGTACTGCATCGCAGGCATATATGATAATATGGTATAATATGACACGGCCATCACCGGTCAAGGCAGAGTATACCGTCCTAGTATAACATGACGCGACCGTCGCCGGTCAAGGTAGAGTACACCATCTTTGGCCTGAGCCGGGTAGCGCTAATAACAATATAAAACATATGCACATGGCCAGTGTGTCATCCCCACTGAATGAGCCAGCATATAAGTATCATGCCAGGCAGACGAGATGGCACCAGTACAGAACACAAAATATACAACAGATAAGCAGCTCAAGAATATCAATATTTTTTAGGCAAAAATGTAAAATCTCAGAAGAACAATACAGGAAGCAAAGGATGGACTCCAACGTCCATCTAGCAGAGGAAAAAGCAAAAGATGGACTCCAACATCCATCTAGCAGAACCGAACAAAAAGCAATATAGAATTATGAGTTAGAAATACTCACAACACTAATGCGAGAGCCTACCTTTTCAGAAATATCGATCAGAATCTAAATCCCCGTCGCAATGCCGGGCTCTATACTTTGAGCTAGTAGGTGAAATAATATTTCTGTGCCCTCACTCTTATATGAGCATTATATATATATATATATATATATATATATATATATATATATATATATATATATATATATATATATATATATATAGTAGGAGTGATAATATAAGGTCGACCGGATTACTGTGCAAGTAAGATCGCCTCCCATTTGGCCACTTGCACAGTGTTTTAAGGATTTTCAACTATATGGATGGAAAGAACATTGAAAAATAAGCTAGCATGTTAATTTTCATACAATTGGGGAACTTGTAGGGTCTTCCTCTTGACGGGTGAAAATTTATAGAAATCTTAACGGTTTAAAATTTCACCCTTTAAGATGAAGACCCTACAAGTTCCCAAATTGTATGAAAATTAACATGCTATTTTATTTTTCGATGTTCTTTCTATCCATAAGGTTGGATTTCCTCAAAATACTATGCAAGTGGGCCAAAACGAGGCGACCGCACTTACTTGCTGATGATAAGGTAAAGATAGTATCAACCCCGTATATATATATATATATATATATATATATATATATATATATATATATATATACACGCCTGAACCAGACTCCAAGGCCTCGGGCACATGCACAGACCGGACGAATCCAAGCGAGGCGCACCTCACTCGGATACAAGGCCTAGATGAATCATAAAGCATGCAATATAATAAATCAAATATCATCAATAATCAGATTTTTACAGCGGAATTTAAAATTAGGGTCCAAATACCCTACAATGGTCTAGGCCCTACAAGGGGTCCTATAATAATATATTACATACCAAAGTTATATGAGGTCCTCAAACCTTAGTAAACTATCACAGTCCCTCGCGCAGTTCCTGAATCCAGATCAGCTATCCCTCAAAACCTAAAAGAAAGAAGGAAGCAAGTGGAGTGAGCTTTTGAAAGGAAAGCTCAGTAAGTACCCCACAGGGATCACAATGAAATCAAAACCATCACAGATAAAAGAGATAAGTCAAAATAAACAAATCAACAATCATCAATCCAAACAATGGGGCCACACCCCATACTATCCAAATACTAGGAGTTTACCAAAAACAAAAATGGCATTGACTCTTATTCAACAGCGGCCCTCAGGCTCTGGAAAAGAGTTCCAAAAGAAGTTCAGCAAACAATCCCCCGGTTAGCAACAACAACATCTACTGAAATTGACCCTTCTATCGTACGGCTCTCAAGTTGTATGTCGGTAGCGCCAACTCTCGTATGTGTTGACACGGTTAGTGAATCACCCCTACTGACGGACAGGACAACCAGAGTATCGTCCCTCTGGCATGGCAAGCTGGAATACTAGGGTATCCCATCCTTGAACATTCCCAAACGGAGCCCTCAGGCTCCACTGATCCGGGCGGAAGACTAACAATAAACCAAGAATGCAAATATCCTGAAAACAACTATATAGGCTCAATAGGAATCCAATCAAACAAGGAAATAGATATGCATGTATGAAATCAACAAGGCATCAACCCAAACAAAGTAAGATAACCACAGTTTCATGAAACACTCAACATGATAATAACAAAGCCACTAAGCACTCCGTAGAGTGGGTACGAGACAGAAGTAACCTACCTCTATTGACAAAGTTCGGAGTCTCACAGGATTCCCTCCTGACGCGTCTCTACATCCAAATCTAGTAATAGAGCTTTGATAAGTGTTCAATTGAGCATAGTTTTATACTATATTCCTATATGCTTGGCATGTGATTATGAAGATTTATTGCCTACTGATACTCAAAATTGATTTATTTTCATCAACATGCCATAATACGAGGACCCCGGAGGAAAGAAAGCATTTCGGGATAAGCCGGGATCCCAGAGCACCTAGAAGGACCCATACGGGCTAGCATACGGGCTGACATACGGCCGTATACTAGCCCTTGGAGAGGATACGGGCTAGTATACGGCCCATACAACAACTGGCTTGATGATTAGTCCATATACGGGTGGGTATACGGGCCCGTATGAAGGTGGTTGGCCCGTATATGGTCTGACATATGCCCGTATACGGGCCAGTACATCATTAAATTTGGGCGAACTGCAGACCTAGGCGGGGGCAACTGGGTAAATCTCACCCTAAAATCCCTAGGGGTATAAAAGCCGGTGAGAAGGGGGGTTTAGGGGAGAGCGGCAGCTAGGGCAAGAGAAAAATAAAACCTTGGAGAGAGCTCGGGGATCATCTCCTTCAAGCCATTGGAGCAAGAAGAGGGGGAACCAAAGGAGGCGGATCAAGAAGCTACCAACGGTGATCGCATAAGCTTTCCTTTCTATGTCTTTCTTGTTTTCTTTCTTCTTTGTTGTGGATTGTTGCTCCCCTTTTATGGAGGGCTAATTTTGTAGATGCTTGGATGATTGGTGAACCCTTGGACATGCTTTAATCAATGCTATCTCTCTATTTTGATTGCTTGGTTGTATTGCTTGAGTCTATTGGATGTTTTAATGTAAGTTAATCCCTCTACGTTGCGAGAGACCTGAGGGATTTTCGTAGTCCATATGGGGGAAGAAGCGAACGCCTCCCCGTATGTAGACCATCTCCAATAGAGAGGATTGTGAGTATACCGGGAACCCGGGTACTAAGGAGAGCGAATCCTTTAGATGAATTATTCCCATAATCCTTCCAAGATATAGGTTCGAAAACATAATCGGTAAGGGCACTAGGATTAGTAGCTCACCTCGGGATGAGGGAGTGAAAGCACGATAGGAACCTTTGGCCAAGAATTAACCAAGTAATTGAGATAGAGAAGAGCATTCATCCTTTAGAAGTCCACTCATGATCATTTAACTTCAAGAACACTCAATTCCCCTGTTTGTGTTTCCATTCAATTAGTTTAGAATTAGCAAAATCAACCCTTCGCTTGGATTGACTAGATAGTAGATAATTAGTGGATACTAGTACTTCCATCTCCCTGTGGATCGACAACCCGACTTCTATGTCCACTATTATTACTTGATACGACCCGTACACTTGCGGATTTTACGCATCAAGTTTTTGGCGCCGTTGCCGGGGAGAATTGGATTACTAGGAAAGCTAGGAGTTTACTACTTTAGTCATTTTATTTTTATCTATTTACTTTCTTTCTTTGTTTTGTCTTTCATCTCATTGGAATTTTGAGATAATAATCTTCATTTGTTAACTATATTTCGAGGGGGCCACCTGGTTATATCCAGGAGCGAACTACTAAAAAAGCTAGAGGCACTAGATAGGTGGATTGAAGAGAAACTAGCCAATCAATCCATGAGTTCATCAAGGGAACAGTTGATAGAAACCATCTCAATCGAGGAAGTATATGCCTTATGGGGATCAGAGATGAGCCCGACATAAGGAGAGACAACTCAAGAAGGGCCATATGATGAAGGTGCACCATACGACGACGATTTGTTGACGGAATTCTTAAATAGACAGAATGAAATCCTCTTGCACTCGACTAACCATGGAAGAGAATCCAATTCACGATCGAGTGACCATGAACATCGACCTAATTCAAGATGAAAAACACAACAATACACCCTCAGATTCAGAAGAAGAATCCACCGTCGAATCAGAGGCAGAAGAGGAAGGACTGGATGAGAATTTGAAGAAGTTGAAACCATCAGTAGTTGAGCCCCTGCAGTTGGAGTTGAAAGAATTGCCGAGTCATCTTGAGTATGCCTTTTTTGCCGAAGACTCAAAGCTCCCAGTCATCATTGCATCTAACCTAACAAGCTCACAGAAAGGGAAGCTACTTCAAGTCCTTAAGAGACACAAGAAAGCCATAGCATGGAAAATATCCGACATCAAGGGGATCAGCCCATCATTTTGCACCCACAAGATCCTTATGGAAGACAACTACCGACCCTCTATCCAACCTCAAAGAAGGCTAAACCCAAACATGCAGGAGGTGGTGAAGTCAGAAGTGCTCAAGCTCTTGGATGCCGGAGTAATTTATCCCATCTCCGACAGTGCATGGGTGAGTCCCGTCCAAGTAGTGCCAAAAAAAGGAGGGATGACGGTGGTCACGAATGAAAAGGATGAATTAATCCCACAAGAACTGTCACCGGGTGGAGGGTATGTATTGATTATAGAAAGTTGAATGATGCCACAAGGAAGGATCATTTTCCTTTACCGTTTATTGATCAGATGCTTGAGCGATTAGCCGGACACTCTTATTATTGTTTCCTAGATGGCTTTTCTGGATACTTCCAAATTCCCATTGCTCCCGAAGACCAAGAGAAGACCACATTTACTTGTCCGTATGGTATCTTCGCCTACCGCCGTATGCCGTTTGGGTTGTGCAATACACCGGCCACTTTATGTATGCTAGAAATCTTCGAAGACTTTGTGGAGAACATTATGGAGGTATTTATGGATGACTTCTCGATTTTTGGAGATTCGTTTGACTTTTGTCTCGCAAACCTGGAAAGGGTGTTAATTAGATGCGAAGAAACCAATTTGGTGCTAAGTTGGGAGAAATGCCATTTTATGGTCCAAGAAGGAATTGTTTTGGGTCACAAGATCTCAAGCAAGGGAATTGAAGTAGATAAAGCCAAGGTTGACACCATTGAAAAGTTGCCTCCACCAACTTCGGTGAAAGCCGTCAGAAGTTACTTGGGACATGCCGGTTTCTATAGGAGATTTATAAAGGACTTCTCCAAAATAGCCAAGCCATTGACCAAGTTGCTAGAAAAAGATGCTCCTTTTGAGTTTGACGATAGATGCCGAGCGGCTTTTACTATATTGAAGGAGAGACTTGTACAAGCCCCGATCATGACCACCCCAGATTGGAACCTCCCGTTCGAGCTTATGTGTGATGCAAGTAATCATGCAGTCGGTGCGGTTTTGGGACAGCGAAAGAACAAGCATTTCCAACCAATTTATTATGCTAGCAAGACTCTGACGGATGCCCAAGCAAATTACACCACCACTGAGAAGGAGCTCCTTGCTATAGTGTTCGCATTTGACAAGTTCAGACCCTACTTGGTCCTTTCAAAGGTTGTAGTGTACACCGATCACTCAGCACTGCGCTATCTCATAACTAAACAGGACGCCAAGCCGAGATTGATCCGTTGGGTGTTGTTGTTGCAAGAATTTGACTTGGAAATAAAGGACAAACGGGGTGCCGAGAACCTAGCCGCCGATCACTTATCCCGATTGGAAAATCCAAATAGAGACTTGTTGAATTAAAGGGATATCAAGGAAGAGTTCCCGAAGGAATACCTATACAACTTTCAAACAAGGACAAACACCGGTGATGAGTGAGGAGAAGGAGACACCTTGGTTCGCAGACATTGCAAAATATCTAGTTGTTGGATCCCTTCCAAACTCCTATAACTATTCACAAAAAAGAAGTTTTTCGCGGACCTGAAATATTATACATGGGATGATCCCTACTTGTTTCGTGTGTGCGCCGATCAAGTCATAAGGAGGTGTGTCTCGAGGGAAGAAGGGCTGAAAATTTTGGAGCATTTTCACGCAGGACCTGTAGGTGGGCACTATAATGCAAATAAAACAGCGCGAAAGATCCTCGATGCGGGGTTTTACTGGCCAACCTTATTCCACGACGCACAGGGATATGTTCAATCGTGTGATAGGTGTCAACGATTCGGCAATATATCAAAGCAAGATGAGATGCCCCAGAGCTCGGTTCAAGTGTGTGAAGTATTCGATGTTTGGGGAATTGATTTCATGGGTCCTTTCCCAACCTCTCGCGGAAACAGATTCATCTTGGTGGCGGTGGACTACGTTTCGAAATGGGTAGAAGCACAAGCCCTACCAACTAGTGACGCAAGGGGAGTTGTTGGGTTCCTCAAGAAACTGTTTTCCCGTTTCGGCACTCCACGAGCCATTATTAGTGATTGGGGGACACATTTTTGTAATGCTCAATTCACAAAAATCCTAAAGCGATACAACATCGTCCACCGCACTTCTACACTATAGTATCATCAAACAAGCGGGCAAGTGGAAGTATCCAACAGACAACTAAAAAGAATCCTTGAAAAGACAGTTGCGCAGAGTCGAAAGGATTGGGCAGACAAACTGGATGATGCCCTCTGGGCTTATCACACTGCATATAAGGCGCCGATTGGTAGTACCCCCTACAGGCTTGTTTATGGTAAAGCATGTCATCTGTCGGTCGAGCTTGAACATGAGGCTTATTGGGCAACCAAATTCTTGAATTTTGATACCTCACTCGTGGGTGCTGAACGGAAATTTCAGTTAGATGAACTTAAAGAATGGATATTGTTTGCATATGAAAGTTCAAGATTATACAAAGAACAGGTCAAAAAGCGCCATGATCAAGCACTAAAGCATGATAAACAATTCAATGAAGGGGATCAGGTACTACTATTCAACTCAAGACTTAAACTTTTTCCAAAAAAAAGCTACGATCCCGGTGGTCCGGACCTTTCACTGTCACCAAAGTTCACCCTCACGGAGCTGTAGAGATTTATCACAATGATCGGGGCACATTCAAGGTAAACGGCCATCGGCTCAAACCATACCATCATCAATGCTTTAAAGGAGGAGCCAATGAGAACTACAAGGTATTTGAACCCCCATGAGGTAATATCAAGGTATGTCAAGCTAGTGACGTTAAACAAGCGCTTCTTGGGAGGCAACCCAAGCTCTTGAAATCCTTTTTCTTTTGTTTTAGTGCAAACTTCTCTAGTTAGATTGTGTGTTTGAAATAAATGATTGAGATGTATCTTATCCAATTTCATGACATTTTGTATCATCATGCTAGTTGTCAATCCATTCATAGCCCTAGAATACATGTTTGTCATTAGGGAGCGCGAGGAGAACTTGGGAGGTGTCCTGGATTGGCTGTATAAGCCAAACCCAGGCCCATACGGGCATCCATACGGCCTTTCATACGACCGTATGGAGCCCCAGGGGAGTATACTGGCTGTTATACGGCCCGTATACATGGTCATATGACACACCCTGTGCCTTATACGGGCTGTTATATGGCCCGCATATGGGCCTGTATACAGCCGGGTTTGGGCGTTTTAAAGGGGCACATTTTCCCCTTCGTTTTATCACAACATAGCGGCCCCATTTCCCTCTCCGCATAGATCCGAGACCTTTCCTCGCCGAGGCGACCTCCCTCTTCGATTTTGGGCTTCATCCTCCCCTAGGTATGCACTCTAATGCGTTGATTTGTCGACGTTCTCCATCTTCACCATTTTAGAAACCTAGGGATTCAATGGATGTATTTTGAATGGATTTATGCTCTTTATGTCAAATTCTTGCTTGAATGTGTTGATCTATGGCATATATAGATGTTTGGAAAAAGATTAGGATGCGAATGAGTGTAAATGAGGGGATTGTAAGCCATGGGGGGTCGGCGTCGTCGCGCCCCGACGCATATGGGCCGTATAGCAGCCCGTATGGCCGCCAGGTGCCCCCATACGGGCTGGTATATGACCCATATGAAAGACCATATAGGGCCCATTGAGGGCGGTAGTGCGCATTATTCTGTTAAATTGTCACAAATTCTTGCTCGCACTAACATCTTTTTCGATTATTCTTTGTAGACATGCCGAGGAAAGTTGTTGCCTCCAAAAAGAGGAGAACCGGCAAAGGATCCTCCACCACACCTCAGTTCGAGGAGGATCGCTTCTTCCATCGATATCAGAAGCTGGCCGCCAAGCCCTTTGGGCAAACGCGGTATATAGATTGGGGCGTTGTCACCCAGTTGGGGATCACGGACCGGGTACAAAGCATGCTCGGAGTTGGTGGATGGGACAAGGTTTTCTCCATCAACCACGAGACATTCCGCGAGGCGACTCTGGAGGCCCTCAGAACGTTCGAGGCCAATCGGAGTTTCGTACAGGAGCGGTCTCTCACAGCGATCTCCTTCTAGCTCTTCGGGGAGAGGAGAACCATGAGCTACACTCGGTTCGCCCTACTCATGCGTTTCTACGACAGGGAGACCCTCCACACTCGGGAGCATCGGGAGCTCCTCATCTCCTTCCCAGACCATATCATCACAGCCGCACGCTATTGGGTTCAGCTTGGGTGGCGCCACGGGAACAACAAGGCGAGCCTCATGTCTGACCCAGTCCACCGTTTCATCCACGCACTCGTTAGCCGCTCCATTGTGGGACGAGATGACAGCACAGGGGTGGTCACGGTCACCGATCTTTTCATCCTCTACAGCATATTCGAACGGGTACCTATCCATCTAGGGTATGTACTCGCCGAATATTTGGTGCACCAGGAGACCCACACCCGGCTGAGGACAATCACGGCGGGGCCCTACATCACTCGCCTCATCATCGGCATGGGCCTCGAGGAGAAGACGGAGGACATGGAGCGACTCCAGCTCATGGCGGCCTTGGGGATGAGCACACTATGCCAGATGGGGCTCGTCAGGCACGCGGGAGGCCGCTACAGATTGGTTGGCCAGGGCGTCGATAGCTCTGGTGATGAGGAGGAGTCCGACTCTGAGGACTCCGACAGCCCACCTCCCGCCGACGAGCTTCCACCTTCCACGAGCCGGAGCCGAGTCGCGCACCTGGAGGAGCAGATCGCGGACATTCGGGCCACCCAGGACACGATTCTCACGGAGCAGCGCCGCTTGGGAGACCAATTCGCGGAGCTATCCATCTTTATCCATGGGCACCCAGCATTTGCACCTCCTCCAGCGCCGGCACCACCAGCAGATGATCCCGCACTCTGAGGACCTGGACACATCTTTTTCATTTGTGTTGATGAGACTTATTTCATTATGCACTTTTTATATTTCTTGTTTTGTGGACATATTAGTTTATTTGCACACCGTGTATGGCTAGCAAGGGCCTCGCCCTGCTACACTCATTCTCTTGTTTATCTCTATAGACTCCTATGCTTTCCTCTTATCTTTTATTGAGCTATAATGATCTCCTCTTGCTTTGCAGAAGTGGAATTTGAAACAACAACCCGGTAGTGGCCATGCATCAAATTCGTGGACAACAATTGGCACACCAACATAACCGGGGAAGTTTTAGTTCACCTTTCTCCATGCATGTTTCGTTTTTGAAATTATTGCGTTCATTGAGGACAATGTAAAATTTTAAGTGTGGAGATGGGTAGCTATCTATCTTTTATATTTGTACACTCATAGCAAAACTTTAAGTGTGGAGATAGTAGCTATTATTGAACTATTGATAAAATTCATTGCAAATATTTTTTTTATGATAGCATATATGACATGATTTTATTCCTAGTGCACTGTCATAGCACTCAAAATTTTTCGCATTCTCCTATGACGTACCATGGATACCTAGAGAAAATCTTTGTGAAATTCAAAATCTCTAGTGACAATAGGTAACCCATTGCCATGTTTTGTTGACTTTAATTGCTAAGCATTACTCTCAATGGCTCCAAGAGGCTTCATGGCACTAGTTGACCTTCTAACCCTTCATAACTTAGTCTAGTGGACAAGTAAGAGAGGAATAAAATAGCATGTACATAGGAGTTTAGTTATTAAAGCAATAAAGACATGTTCCGCTACTTATGGGGATGAAGTAGTTTGGGGTCCCGGCCCTTAATCAGGGTGTTCCTCTATTCGAAAAGTCACTTCTAAGTATGAACACATCTAGGTGGAGCTGTAACCCTCTAAGTACCAAGGGTGTTCTGGTGCCTAAACAACATGTACATCCTAAAGAAAAGAGGACCTACACTCTATACTGATCTTTAGTATGGGAAAATCGGATCTATTAGAGATGCCCTACCCAAAAAAAAAAGAAAAAAAAAAAGAAAACGTCTCGAACTTGTTCACAATTTGCTCAATATATAGAGGGTCGGTTGTCTTGAAACTTAGGGCCTCAAGGATCTTCTAGAGTCCATTGAGGGTATGTTTGTCTTGCTAAGACTTTAGAACATGGCATGTGGAGTGAAGATGTTCATCTAGAGCCGCGTTGAATCGGAACACAAGATCGATCTAAGTCCCGGTATGGAAATGGGTGAATGCAAGTTTTGATAGTGAATTTGGAATGAAATTCATGTATAATTTTTATGGCCCAGAGGATGAACACTTATATTTTCTTTTGTTGATTGACTTTTCTTTGCTTGGGGACAAGCAAACCTTTAAGTGTGGAGATATTTGATAAATGTTCATTTGAGCATAGTTTTATACTATATTCCTATATGCTTGGCATGTGATTATGAAGATTTATTGCCCACTGAAACTCAAAATTGATTTATTTTCATCAACAGGCCATAATACGAGGACCCCGGAGGAAAGAAAGCATTTCGGGAGAAGCCGGGATCCCAGAGCACCTAGAAGGACCCATACGGGCTAGCATACGGGCTGACAGACGGCCTTATACTAGCCCCTGGAGAGGATACGGGCCAATATACGGCCCATACAACAACTGGCTTGATGATTAGCCCGTATACGGGTGGGTATACGGCCCATATACGGGCCCGTATGAAGGTGGTTGGCCCGTATATGGGCTGACATACGCCCGTATATGGGCCCGTACATCGTTAAATTTGGGCGAACTGCAGACCTAGGCGGGGGCAACTGGGTAAATCTCACCCTAAAATCCCTAGGGGTATAAAAGCCGAAGAGAAGGGGGGTTTAGGGGAGAGCGGCACCTAGGGCAAGAGAAAAAAAAACCTTGGAGAGAGCTTGGGGATCATCTCCTTCAAGCCATTGGAGCAAGAAGAGGGGAAACCAAAGGAGGCGGATCAAGAAGCTACCAACGGTGATCGCAAAAGCTTTCCTTTCGATGTCTTTCTTGTTTTCTTTCTTCTTTGTTGTGGATTGTTGCCCCCCTTTTATGGAGGGCTAATTTTGTAGATGCTTGGATGATTATTGAACCCTTGAACATGTTTTAATCAATGCTATCTCTCTATTTTGATTGCTTGGTTGTATTGCTTGAGTCTATTGGATATTTTAATGCAAGTTAATCCCTCTACGTTGCGAGATCCCGGAGGGATTTTCGTAGTCCATATGGGGGAAGAAGCGAACGCCTCCCCGTGTGTAGACCATCTTTAATAGAGAGGATTGTGAGTATACCGGGAACCCGGGTACTAAGGAGAACGAATCCTTTAGATGAATTATTCCCATAATCCTTCCAAGACATAGGTTCGAAAACATAATCGGTAAGGACACTAGGATTAGTAGCTCACCTCGGGATGAGGGAGTGAAAGCACGATAGGAACCCTTGGCCAAGAATTAACCAAGTAATTGAGATAGAGAAGGGCATTCATCCTTTAGAAGTCCAAGGGGAATCCAATTGTCCGAGCATCCCCCTTTCATGATCATTTAACTTCAAGAACATTCAATTCCCCTGTTTGTGTTTCTATTCAATTTGTTTAGAATTAGCAAAATCAACCCTTCCCTTGGATTGACTAGATAGTAGATAATTAGTGGATATTAGTACTTCCATCTCCCTGTGGATCGACAACCCGACTTCAATGTCCACTATTATTACTTGATACGACCCGTACACTTGCGGATTTTACGCATCAAGCTTATATTAGTAATAGTACTTGTTCATCAATCCTAGATGTACATGAAATGGTCCACTAGTTGGGTCATATTTTAATCTAATAGGCCCTTACTTGTACTCATGTCAGTTCCTTATTAAGTGCCCAAACCCCACCCTTTACCAAAAAGCTGTTATATCCTAGTGGTTAGGGCGCCCCATTATAGCTGTGAAGTTTGGGTTCGAACCCTCATTTTATTCCTTTTCTTTTTATAACTTGGTTAGACCTAGCCTTTATTGTGGGTGAGTTGTCCTTATCTAATTAAACCCTACTATTCCATCAAATGTTATATAGTACCCTAGTGGTAAGGCCCACTAAGTTGGTTGTGGAGGTCTTGGGTTCCAGCCCCCATCCTTATCATTTTATCTTTCCTTTTCTTTTCTTTTTACTAACCTGGTTAGACCCAACTTGATCGAGTTCATTGTTCACTTGACTAAGTCTAGTACTTCATTTGGTTCGACCCAAATTACTAATTAAAACTTTGTTCATTCCGATTTGATCCAACCCCTTAGTTTGGTCTGTTTAACCAATCTGCTTGACCTGACCAAATTCTTTTGAAGTTGATCAAGTCTCATTCATAGTTCACTTAAGTTATCCTATTGACACTAAGTTTGTACGTGGATTAATTTCTTTTATTTAAGAGCTTGACAGGTATCTTATGCAGGAGAGGCCCATTAAGTTATTACTAACATTCTAAGCTTATCCCAAGTTGCATGAAGCTCTATTTGCATTTTAAAAATGTCACTTAGTATAATATGAACCTATCAACATAGACTTCTCATTCCCGGGTATTAATAAAGTCTAGTTTTTAATATAAATAATAGAGTACTCTCAAAAGAGTTGAGAGTTTTACTTGTTATCCTGAGAGAAAACTACTCTTTTATGTATACTTAAAAAAATCATTCTGTCTATCATGAGCCTAAGGATAACCTACGTATTCTTGTACCTTTTTTTATGCTCCCTCAACCGTGCTCCCGTCACTGAGAAACACTAGTAGTTCACTGTTCATGCATGTCCACACACCAGTATTTGGTTACTTATATATTCAAGGTTAAACTATGTTTATTAGATATCTGTTTAACAATACTTTATACTAAATCATGCATGAATTCCATCATGTCCTCAACACCAATGTTATTCTTCTTCTCTGTTACCTATCTACTAGACATCATCTCTATTCATACAAATGTCACAATCGAGAAAGAGCATAACAGACCCTTCGCAATCACTCTCCTCAATGCAACTAGCTAGAAGAAACACAACTTACCACTCACACCTCCAAACAACAGAGATCACAAGACTCCACTATATTTAATCATCTATAACCTCTCGCAAACCACCTTTGATTCCATTATCCTCCCTCACAAGCTTCAATTTATGGATACCTGGGCCTGAAACCAGAGGACTACACACACACATGGCTACCATCCACTCTCTGACTCCTCAACAAATAACAAATAAAACCAGCCCCTCAACACGACCTGGGAATCCTACCAGAGCTTCAAACTCCCCAAAACTCTAAGAGTCTTATTGGTTCAAAACTAAGCATGCTTAGGATTTAGATTCCTGAGAACTCTTATTGTACACATGATCATATTCATGGTAACTTATATGATTTCATGCAAACTTACAGGTATCAAGTATGGGATTTCATAGATACGGCGACTCACTGAGGGCAACCGACGGTGCGACGGCTTCTGGGAAGAACCCTGTGCCCGGTGCTGCTCCAAGGAGTCTTTTAGTGGTTTTCGTTCAGAGTGCAGGTGGCTCACCGGAGAAGGTTGAAATCCTCTGATGCTCTTCTACGGATGTTCGGGGATCCTCACCTTGCTGTCTGCGTTCACAACACCTCAACACGCCCTCTTCCTCTCATGGTTGGTTCTCCGATCACTCCACCGTCGTTGCGTGGTGTCGGGAAAAGAAACAACGGTCCTGTTTATGGGCGGCGCTACTAGGGTTTCGAGAAGAGACCTCTATTTACAGGAGCTCACGGAGGATCTTGGATGGAAGCCGGTGAGATTTCAATCCAGTTGATGACGGGGGACGTCCAAAATTTCTTCTTCCCATGTGTGATCGGCGTTGATCGCAGAGGAGACGAGGTTCAACGGCTGCACACGCGCTAGAAGAGGAGGGAGGGTGAGTCTTGTAAGCGCCTCATAATCGGAGGTTTCCAGATGAGCGGTCAGGGTTCTATGCATGGGATCAAACTGTGACCGGTGCGTCCATCTGTCTCGGATCCAGCACTTCCTCTAGATGAACGGCCCAGAATCATCTAGTCGGTTGGATAATAACCCTCGTGCCTCGAACTTAAACGAAGACACAGATAGACCATTGAGATCACCCCTCGAGTGAGAGGCTAGGATTTACTTCCTTTTCTCGAACTTAAATCATTGGATCAGATGAACTGTGTAGATCATCCCCAACCGCTGAGTGTGGTCGAGAGGTTGAGATTTCATCTCATGCTTAGAACTTAAAACAAATCTATGGATGAATGGATTTGGTTCACCCCCATGATGGGGTTACTCATTGAAGCTTAATTTTTGCCTCGTATCCAACTTGCCTGATGGATGAGTGCTTTAGATTTTCCCACGTGGCCTCTATCCCAACCCTTCATCTATTCTCTTTTAATCTCCACCGTTCAGTTATTAATAATGCATGGCTTCCATGGAGTTTTGCACATAAGTCCTCTAACTTTCCCCTAGGTTACATGCATGTTCTTTGTTTGTGAGAGGGGCATAATTTCGATCAAGTCCTTATTATTTTTCGATTTACCAAAAGGCCCTTAAGGGTTCCAAATAAACCTGATTAAGGAATTAACTAATTAATTTCCCCTTTTATATCAAGGCTAATTAGCCCCAAATATGGGAAACTTCTTTAATTAACAAAACAATTAGAGAACAATTAGGAACCATTTATCAACCAATTACTTCAAGCGCAAATAGGAATTTCAAATTCCAAAAGTTCAAACAGATCCAACTTGGGAATTTTCCCTTATTAATCAAACGACTAAAACAAATAGTTAGAAAAATTTTATTCCCTAGAATCTCGGATTAGATATATATATATATATATATATATATATATATATACTAGCTACCTGTTGAGCTGGACTAGCCAATGATGTTATGGTTTCATTGGTAACACATATATATATATATATATATATATATATATATATATATATAGATGTAAGTTTTAGTCAAGCATACATGCATGCATCATCATCTACATATTCATGCACTTGAGATGTTGTAGCCTTACTATCTCCATTCCACAGGCTTAAAATTAAGAGGGTTAATGTCTGAAGATGCAGTGCAATACTCAGCACCCTCATGAGCTCCAAAATGTTAATTTTAACCCCTCAGAACAAGGTGCAATAAGGCAGAGGTTCAAGTGAGGATATGTGTGTGTGTATATTCATAAATCAAATTCCTGTTTAATGAATATGATTGTGAAGTAAGAAACATGATTAGAGAATTTTTAGAAATTTTTTATAATTTAACAAATTTTTCTTATGGTGTTTATTATCCTACTTCTTCTTTAACTATAAGTCATTTGTAGTTTTTTAGTGATGTTTTTGCTAAATATGGATATAATGAAGGTTTTACTCTTATTGTTGCTATTATGGAAGAAAATTTTTAAAAAATATTTGGAATAATTGAACCAATATATATTTTATCTTACATGATAGATTCTAGATTTAAAATTGAATGTTTTTTTAATTCTTAGACTCATGATGAAAATATGGGTGTAGATCATAGTCATTTAAAAGAGGAATATAAATCCATGTTTGAAATGTATACTATTTATAATTAAATTTATGGTAATAGAAGATCAAACCCATTGAGTGATGATGTTGGAAATATTTCACAAACAAAATCTAAAACTAAAACTCCTCCTTTACATCTACTAAATATGATGAGAAAAAATATGGTAGTCCTTTTTCTTCTTTCTCCTTTTCTACTACTTCTTTGTGTGAATTAAACTTTTATTTAACAAATAATTTTATTGCTATCCTCATTTCGGAAAAAAAAAATCAATAATTTAATATTTTGTCATAGTGGAAAGCACAAGAGCATAATTATCCTGTGCTAGCTGACATGACACGTGATCTACTAACTCCCTCGGTGTCAATACTAGTATCGGAGTCTTGTTTTAGTGTAAAAAACAAGGTACTGGACGACAAAAGGATTCAATTGAACTAAGCTTCTTTGGAGATGTGTAGTTGCTTGAAAGATTAGTTGGATGTCGAAGATAGACTACAAGATCAAGGAGGACATGACATAAGCAGATGTTGGAAATTATGGATAAATTTCCTTTATTTTGTTTTAAATTTTGAATAATATTTTATGGATTTGATTTTATCTTTTTGACTAATAATCATATTCAAACTTAGAACTAATTCTATCCAAACTTAGTAGTAATCATATTCAAACTCAATTTGAGTTTGAATAAGATTATGATAGATATCCTTCTTCATGTGAGATGAAGAGGCTATAAATATAGAGGGATCCACCTCTCCCAAAAAAAATACAAACGCTTTTCTCTTTTCCTCTTCTCGATTTTCCTCGAGCTTTCTTTGAGTGGTACTAAAGACAGCGAGCAGATTCGACACCCCGGCCAATGCGCACCAAGGGAAGGTGTCTAAGAAAGAGAAGGGTTGAATCATAGGAGAAGAGCGCCAGTAAAGCCCTGTGCGTGAGGGGGCGTAAATCTTCTCTAAAGACAGCATCTTTAGATGTGCCTCTCATCTCGATTTTCAGAGATAAGTCTTTTAATCTTCGCTATATCTTTTCTGGGCTTTTTCCCAATAAATATTCCAATAGAAGACACCAGCAACAACCGAAATATTGGACCAGGAGTAAACTTACATAAAGACTCAGAAGACTTGAAGACACTTCTTGAAGGCATTAAGATTTAGAAGACTTGAAGATAATTGAACTTGAAGACATGAAGACTATGAAGACCTAGAAGACTTGAAGACATTTGTTTTAAGACAAATATTATCTTGTCAAAATTTTCAAATAAGTCACAATATTTTTATTAGTTCTTCATTCAATAAAATCATTTTTTTCATAATTTGATTGTTTTTGTAATTTATGAATTAAGTTTGAATTTTAACAATAATTTCATCTTTTTTTCATTTATCTAATTTATGTATTTAGTTTTGCAATATTTTGCAATGTTTATTTGAATTTTTAAAGTTTTTTATAAGTTTTTATTTTTTGGCGGTATTTTAAAGATTTTTTGTGATTTATTTATTTATTTATTTTTGGTAATTTTTTAAAATTTTAAGGATTTTTATAATTTTTTCAGAATTTTATATGTTATTTTTCTATCTTTTAGTAATTTTTTGGATTGTTTTCTTTTTCCTTTTTTTGGAATGTTTTACGAATTTAGATAATTTTTCAAAGGTTTTTGAAAAAAAATTCATAAAAAGGGCCAGCCTACAAGTCGGCTCGGCATGACACGAGCCAAACAGAGCTGGGTTGTGCCCCATGTTGGAACGACCCCTCCGGGGTCGCAAGACATATTAACAAGGACATGAATAGTGCCTATGCCAAAGCGGGCCCGAATTATGCCACATCACACCGGTCCGGCGTGTTTGACACCTTTACACTCAGCCATACAAACCTTTAGCTTCTAGGATACACTGACACCTATAGGGGACCATATAAGAGAATTTTATCATAGAGATCCCGACAAAACAAGTCTTTTCACTAAGACTTTATAGTAGAGGCCCTTAATTATAATATAAAGTCTTCACACTTAGCACAACTAAGCCGGCACAAGCATGCTATATTCTAGAAAAAGGTAAAGTTTACCACCAACCTTAAATCCATTCCTTGATGTGATAAAACTTAAAAACATGTGTATTTGAAACTCAATCACTGCATAACGTCCTAGTCCAAAACAACAAACGGGTTCTTGCCTACTTAGATGGTAAATACTTGCGTAATCTAGGGAAGACCTCAACTATATAAATCAACTAAAGATCCCAAAATTGAACCCATTCACAAACAAACAAAAATTAAAAATAAATAAAAACCAAAAGCAAGCAGAATTTGGGCTCAAATGACAACCAAGGAAACAATCAAGTTGAGCATAAGTTTAACGATTAAAGCCAGTTTTGGTCCGTACTTTGACACAATGTCCATTTCCGTCTTTGTACTTTAAAAATATTCAATATAATCCATGTTGTTTATGGTTTTTGTTCGAATACGTCCCTAGTGCTGATGTGGCAGCACATGTGGTATCATTTCTGACATGACAGCTGATGTGGCAGGATTTGGATGACGTGGTATGTTGACATGGCATGATAAAATTGATTTAAATAAGCTAATTTTTTAAAATGATGATGTGGCATGCTGACTTGGCATGCCACATGGACTAAAAAACTAACCATATTCAGCTTGTATGCCACATGTGTTGCCACGTCAGCATCAGGGATGTATTCAAACAAAAACCCCAAAGTATAGGGACCATATCGATGATTTTCAAAGTATAAGGACGAAAATGAATATTGGATCAAAGTACAGGGACTAAAAATGGCTTTAATCCTAAGTTTAACTGTGGTAAACTTGAATTACTCAGCGGGCAAACAACTTAATTATCTTACAAACTTCAATCACATAGTTCAAATCTAAGGATGCATTTGGATTGCAGTAATCATTCCCCCTCTGGCCCTGACGGATACCCTTGTTGGGTATCTATTAGGGTTGTAGGAGGGGAACTAGCTTCTCCTCACCAAATTAATGGTCATTATTGGATATAATGGCCTTCACTTAATAATGACTATCTTTCATCTTTCCAAATATTTTATAAATAACAAATTTATTTAACTTGTTAAGGGAAAAATGAGTGGGACATGTGGTGTCACCCGGTGGAGATTAAAGGCATGGGATGACTCTAGCTGCTCGACCTTCCTCGTGTAAATTCTCCCATAATCCCCTGACATACGAACTCTCGTCGGCACGAATGTCAAGAGCGACATCCCCTATGCCGAGAAGCGCGTCCATACGAAACAGGTCCCTGCCCAATGACAGTTAGAGAAATCTTCATACGAAGGCCCTATCCCAGTGATAAGAGAGGAACGTCCCCCCGAAAGTGGCCTACAGGACTGTTGGCCAGGAATATAAAGGACCCGGGGAGGGGAGTCAAAAATGCCTCCTTCTTCATCTTCTTCCTCTCCAGGAGAACGGTTCCAGAAGGCCCTCTCCCCTCTTCTCCACTTTTCTCCTCTTTTCCCCTCCTTCCTTCCACTCAACTTACTTGAGCTTCGGAGGGCCTAGGGAAGAAGACCCAGGCTTCTTTTGCAGAAAAAGGAGGAGCCTTCACCACCAGCTGCTTCGCAGTCTTTAATCCCGACGGTTATCTCAAGCCGCCCGATAGCTCACTATCCCATGTTTACCATACCACAACACATCTTTCTCAGTTGATCTCTGGGTGGAAGTCGTATTCCGAGGTCCCGTCCATTTAGAGCGTCAAGATAAGTTAAATAGTTAATCACAATAATTAAATTGGGAAATTATTAAAATAAAATATTTGATATAAACATTTAATTATAGTAATGGAAATGAATAATGATATTTGTAATATTTTATAAATAATAAAATGATTAAATAAATTTATATTTATTAAATAAAAATTAATAAATGAAGAAATCATTCATTTGTTAAGGAGTTTGATGGAGATCTACAGAGATCATTGACCTAGAGAAAGCATATGATAGGGTACCAAAGCAAGTCTTTTGGTGGGGCATTGGAGAAAAAATGCATTCATGTTAAATATATAAATGATATTAAAGATATGTACAAAGGAGCAGTTATAAGTGTGAGAACAGTTGGAGGAGATACGGAGGAGTTTCCTATAACGGTGGGTCTACATCAGGGATCGGCTTTGAGTCCATAATGGATGGGGTTAACTAGTTGTATCCAAGAAGGTATCCGATGATGTATGTTATTCATAGATGATATTATCCTAGTTTTGATACTAGAGATGGAATTAATCAGAAGTTAGAATTGTGGAGCAACACATCTTAAGAGGCTTTAGGCTTAATAGAAGTAAAATAGAATATATGCATTGTAATTTTAGTCAAAATAGGAGGGATGAAGGGGAAGTGACACTAGGTTGGGTAGTAGTGCCTAAGTGTGACCATTTTAAGTATCTAGGTTCCATTTTTCATGAGGATGGGATAATCGATAAAGATGTATTCCATAGAATCAGAATAGGATGGTTGAAATAGAGAAGGACTACAGGCAGGGACAGTTCAAGGGTAAAGCTGGTGAAGTGATCGCTTTAGGCCCCCAAATTTTAAGGGCCTCATATTTACTTTTTATCCTCTAAGATTTTTTTTTTTGAAAATCTTATTATCATAACAATAATAATAGATTATTATAATAAATTGATATTTAAAAGTTTTAATTTAAATTTTAATATCTATTGGAGGCCTCATATCAAGTTTAAACCTTAATTTTTTAAAAAAACTTATCATTGTAGTTATAATTATTATTTGTATGATAAATTAATATTTTAAATTTTAAATTTAATATCTATTGGAGGCCTCCTACTACATTTTAAACTGAAATTTTTTAAAACTTTATCATGCTAATAATAATCATTTATTATAAGATACTGATATTTGAATTTTTGAATATCTAATCAATTATATATCTTTTATCAAGTAACTTTTTAAAATAAAATATAATAAACTAAAGATTTAACTTTTTTAGTTTAATACATAATTAAATACATATCTTCTCCCAACTACATTATATGTTATTAAAAAACTAATCACAAGAATTATTAATTAGATAAATTGGTAAGTAACGGTCATTTTCTTGATTGGTTTTGTAGAACGGTAGTTAGACCAACAATGTTATACGGGAGAGTGTTGGGCAACTAAATTTCAACATATTCATAAAATGGATGTGGCACAAATGAGGATGTTATGGTGGATGTGTGGTCATACAAGATTGGATAAGATTAAGAATGAACACATCCGACAGAAGGTGCATGTTGCACCAATTGAAGATAAAATAAGAGAATGGTGTTTAAGATGGTTTGGACACGGGAGTCGTAGACCCCTAGGTGCCTTGGTTCGAAAATGTGATAGTTTGGTAAGATAAGATAAAAAAAGGGGTAGAGGTAAACCGAGGATTACATGGAGAGAGGTAGTGTCTGAGGACCTACTTTATTATATTGATCTGAATCTTGTCTTTGAGAGAATTCATATATCCGACCCCATCTAGCATGGGATTAAGGTTTAGTTGTTGTTGTTGATTAAATAATAATTAATAAATTATTAAAAATGACTAAATTGAAAATGATTAAATTAAAATATTTATAATTAATTATAATAAGTAAAATAAGTAATGATTTTTCAAATATGTCATAAATAAATAAATTTATTTAATTAAAAAGTTAATTACAATGATTTATTTAATTAAAAAATAATCATAATAATTAAATCAGATAATAATATTTAAATTGTTTTATAAACCAATAATTTATTTTTTATATCAAGGATATCAAAACAATTTTATCAAAATTCTTTTCTTTACTTTTCCCAATCCCAATAAATTACCTTATTATTATCTTCCTATCCAAACAAAATAATCATTACTACTCTCATCCTTCCCCCATTCCTTTTACCATTTCCATTCCCCTTCTTTTCCCCTATTTTCATTCCGTATCCAAACGCACCCTCAGTCAAAAAATGAATCTTTAATTAAGAACCGTTCAAATGAACTATATATATATATATATATATATATATATATATATATATATTATCTAATCGTATAGATGAAAAAAACATCAAAAAATAAAATAACATGTCGATTTTCATACAATTTGTTGAGGTGATGAGTATTCATCAATTTTATAGAAATCTAATCGGTTCAGAATTTCACCCTTTAAGATGAAGGATCATCACCTCCCCAAATTGTATGAAAATCGATATGTTATCTTATTTCTCGATGTTCTTTCCATCCATACGGTTGGATTTGGGAAAAAATACTCTCTAAATGCCTCAAAATGAGGCGACAATAAATGAATAGCGATAAGGCCGGCCGGATTGTATTATGACTATATATATATATATATATATATATATATATATATATATATATATATTGTTGAGTCAGATAATGGTTTCGATCCCACTTCTGATTCAACGGTTGAATTTGTTTGATTTCGGGAGACTAGATCACATGGAAATCAAATTAGAATCAAAGAAGAAAAACAAAAAAACACCAAATTTACGTGAAAAACCCCTATGAAATCGGGGAAAAAACCATGATTTCCTGGAAGGGATTCAATCCACTATGCATGATTGTGTGTACAATAGTGTTGTGATTTGAGGGGGAAAAGATCCAAGGTAAAGAATGAATAAAATTTTCAGAATAGGAACACATCTCTAGAGTGACAGCTTGATTTGAATGAGCTTTTCCCCTCCTTTTATAGGCTTCGGTGCCTTGAGGTTCAAGCTTTGTATTTCCCCACATGTTGGACAGGCTAGCCCCAGCTAAGTTTCCAGCTTGGCGCTAGCTGGTTCCAGGTAGGCGACAGCTGGTTAATTTTCTAGAAGGCAAACCGAATATCAGTGGGAAGTTTTTCTAGAAGACTATCAAATAGAAGTTCCTTGGGATTCTTCCTTCTTACTGTTGAAGGTCAAAGAATGGAAAGGTCTGTGGAATAATAGGCAGACCACCCTGGATCAAGGAACGAATAAACAGTCTTGAACTAGTGAATGGGCAAACTGTCTTGAACCGGAACGGGGGGTCTGCCTTGGGCCGAAGAACGGATGCTCAGCTTTAACTTAAGGGGAAAACAAACAGCCCGCATCACACAATAGTTAAACTGTAAAAATTTGAAGAATAGGTGAACTGCCTTAAACTGAAGAATGGATAAATTATCTTGAGCCACGAAATGGATAAGCTATAGAGAGGGACCTAGATTTGTACAAAGGAAGCCTCATGATTTCAACACGTGGTTATTCACACGTGGTTATTCGGATGAAACCCACATTTCTCCCCATTTTCACCCATCATATATATATATATATATATATATATATAAGAAAAGAAAGGAGAAAACATAGTGACGGTAAACAATGAAATATAAATATAAAAGGTGGTTCAAGAAAACTTTAGTTGGGAACTACTGCCCATTAAACCTCAATCCTTTGGAACTTGCATATTAAATCAAGTCACCATCAAAGTTCAGTTCAGCACATGCTTCAGATTTAATTTTGTGCAAGAAATGGACTTGAAGTCTTCTGCATTTTGCATCCGAATAGATAACTGAAACTTTTTTCTCCTAGAATACTGGATCCATTAGAGCACTTGATTCTTCTTGCCCTGTATTTCGGAGATATCCATTCATCTCTGAGGAGAAATTCACAAAATCTTGGACAGAAGGTTCACCAGCTATTTTATCTGCAACTTGCTTGTTCTCTTGTGGGATCGATTCATTCAGCTCACGACTTTGAGAATCTGGTTTAGACTCCATTTCTGCATCTACTTTGATAGTCTCCGGTTCCTCTTGGCATGCTTCCTGGTTTTTCTTATTGCGTGCAAACTTTTTTTTAGACCATTTTCTTTTGAATTTGGCCTTTTTTGGCTTGATACTTTTCGGGGCTTCACTTGGCTTTTCAGGCTCTTTCACCTTTTTCTTTCCGGGAACAACTGTATACTGTGAGTCACCATTCATGTTCAATTCAGCACCTACCAGAAGTTGCAGCATACCAGGCATATTAATTTCAACTATAAATTTTTAAAGCAAGAAAACAAAAAGAAGTGCTTGCATACTCCGGATTGCAAGAAGAGCTGTTCGAGCTGCTTTGATCTCTGCTTCTTTCTTTGTTCTTGCCGCACCTCCTATATATTGAATACCACCAATCTCAACAGTACAGGTGAATGGAGTAGGACCTGATGGTTGTTTGCTGCATATATAGGACGGAATTGCATAATTCATTTTTTGAGCATACTCCTGCAGGAGATTCTTGCACAAGCCTGTTTCATGCTGCAAATCAGAGATTAATACATAAGTAATTAAGGGTAATTGCAACTAAAGTCATTCATTTGTATACCATTTTCCAAGAAAAATGACACCAACAGCAGCCAAACAACAGGAAGACAAACTAAAATGGTCATCTTAGTGAAAGAATAGGAAGTAAAAACTATTGCCTTTAACTCTTGATGCTGTTGAGGCCTTGACTAGTTTAAACAATCCCTCACAACCTTAATTTCAATTGAAGATGTTCCTTATTTAAAATAAATAGGTTCAAAGCCTTACACACTTCACACTAAATTAGTCTGCAAGGATTAAGTAGCCACATTCCTGACTCATAAAGATTCTGCAATAGTAATAAACTAAAAGTTTCTAGTTAGCCTAATACTTGAACTACTAATCGAAATAATAAGATCTGCAAGAGTCAATTCATTCATCATAACTGAACAAATTAATAAATGGGACTGAGGTGCCTGAACCTGATCTTATTGTTTAATGGCTCATGATTGAGCAAATCTAAACCAAGCTAGTATTGTGTTAGGTCCTATCATCTAAAAAGTAAAGTTGAACTATTATGGATAGGTCTGTAATAGTATATTTTTTCAAATATCTACACCCTACATCTACTGTAATCAGATAGTTACAAAAAGAAATAAGCATGTATCAACAAAATAGTTCACTATTCAATGAGTTTATACCCATACATTTGATGGAAAGCAGTCCTTTGAAACAGCATGGTAAAATAAAACTAGTCAAACATGGAAAGAACGTAAGGATGGTGCATCATAGTGTTTACACTGTGAACAAAGGCTAAGGTTATAAATAACATAAAATAATAATACTCAAATATGAAATAAGAAGAATAAAAAATAGCAGGTCTCTATAATAGGATAGTTCAATTGCGAATATCCTTAGTATCAGAAAATAATTGATGATGGGCATAAGTTCAAATAAATTTACTTTTAGACACAGGATCATGCACTAAAATAACCCAGAGAATTGGCCATCAAGTCATGCTATCAAATGATATATCAAATGAACTCACAAGTGTAGGAATGCATTCTATTCTTAAGCCAGACTTATGTATCTCTATAAGTGCAATCTCTGCTGCTGATTGTTCTGCAGCTTTCCGGTTGTAAAATCCAGGTAAGGAATCATATCTGACATCATTAACAATCACGGTAGATTGGAAGACAGGCTCATGTGAAGGGCCTTCCTTCACTGTTTCATAAACAGGGTTAAGAATGCCCACTTTCTGTGCATACTCTTGCAGACGACTTTTAAAAACATAGCAATTTGACACCCCTGAAATTAAAGAAAAGAAACATGTGACATTAAAATCATTTGAAAGCCATCAACTATACAAGAAATGAAAATGAAACCCTCTTTAGAAAGCAAGAAAGATTTAGTAGTTGTTTGGTAAAAGTGGGACTAAACAATGTTTGAGAGTTTTTGTGGGAAAATATTTTTTTTAAAAAAAATTAAATTGAGCCGACTAAAGTTTAACTTAATTAAAACTAATTAAGATAAATAGTTTCAATCAATTTTTCCAAAGTAATAATTAATAATTATCATTTATATTGCATTTTAAATAGGGGTAAAGCCATTTTTGGTCCCCGAAAACGGGACCAATGTTTATTTTCATCCCAAAATTCAAAATTTGTTCAATATGGTCTCTATGTATTGCATATTTTGACATTTTGGGTACCTATATACTCCGTATTTTGGCATTTGTGGTCCTTATCGCTAACGTGGCGGTCATGTAGAATACCAATGAAATGCATATAATCTTTTTATTATTATGTTTAGGTCGTTATTTTGTTGACGTGGAGTGATAAGTGACAGTATATGCTGATGTGGACCGTATTGAACAAATTTTAATTTTTTGGGATGGAAATGAACATTGGCCCTGTTTTCAGGGACCAAAAATGTCTTTAACCCTTTTAAATATAGATAAATATAATAACTAAATTAATTAAATTAAAGAAAATGAACAGTTAGTCAGAGTGAGAGATCAATAGGTTTTAAGATTAAACCCCAACCAAACATGACCTTAGGAAATATAGGAGTGCACTCAATGCTTGGAATGGAATGTTAATAAAGCAAAACTAGAGTAAATGCTATAAGCCCTTCTTAAAACAATAGCAATATAGGAACATGTTATCATCTTATCATCCAGTATAATAAAGGACCACAAACTAATATTAGATTACTTTAGATCTACAGAATTCTCAAGTTATCATAGTACTCAAAGTCTAAAATGCTTTATATCATTGTGTATGATGAAAAAGAATATAATTGGTTGATTTTAAAAACATTACGGAGAGTAAAAAGAACATGAAAATGATGGGGTATGTTTGGTAGACTACAACTCAACTAACATTGAAGTTGAGTTACAATGACCTATCCCACTTGTTTTTTTTTTTTTGTATAGAAATTATTTTCATCCGCATCTCAACTTACCACCTACCTACTACCAATTCGAGCGTAGGTTGAGATGTACAGCTACAATCTTGGCCACGCAGATAAATAAAGTGTAATAGTTTTTTTCTTTTTTTTTTAAGTTCTCATTGATTATGATTTATATAATAGCATATTGTTTGATATAATAGGATAACAGGATAAGTTATAATCATAAGATAAAATAAAATTATAATACAAAACTGTTAGTTAAGTTTGCATAGATATTAATAAAATTTACCATCTAACAATTTAACCATCAAGATACTAACAATGAGAAAAAAGTAAATTTATAATTCTCCAAAAAGAATTGAGATAATTATAAATTCTTAAATAAGAATCTTTCTTAAAACATAATTACAGAATGAAGCTCATGAACTAAATACATATACAGATACATACACACTCAAAATTGTAGATTTATGTGGTTATGTCCATAAACAGATAGGTAATATTGGCATAACTAAAGGTTGTATTAATTTAACCCTAAAGCCCTATAATAAGAAAATATGGATAAACTACATGATTTATAAAAAGATAAAAGCACAAAAAAATAATGTACAACTTACAATGATAATAAAAGAATGGAGAATAGCCTAAAATTCCTTTCCATAAAAAATATATAATAAATATGTGGAGTGCACTTCAACCCACTAGTTATATTCATCCAAACATATGAATTTGAAATACAAAACGCATCTTACATGCAACCAAGGACTGTCATGTAAATGTGATCACAGTAATTCAACTTACATCAAACTCCACTTACATATCATCTCCACTTGCCTCCAACCAGATACACCCTAATATGGAAATTTGAAAAGATAGGGATGGTTTAATAAATCCAATTTGCAACCTAAAACATACAAATTCCATACTAGATGTTTCTTGCATGATTAATGGACTCAATTAGGCTTGACGTGGAGATGCAAAATCCTCCGAACCTTGTTCAGGCAATGAATTTAACACAGGCCTTTGAGAAGAAGCAACAGCTAGCAAGAGCGGCAGGCATGCGAAGAGGGCCTTGGCAAAACACAGGCACCAACATGGCAACCACTGTTCCCTCTTCCACGCCTAAAGATAGCTCCGAGCAAGGCAGGGTGAATGTAACAGATTTAAGTTTAGGTAATGCAACCTCTCATTTTATTAAAAAGCTGACTCGCGCGGAGATGGCGGAATGAAAAGCTAAAGGCCTCTGCCACAATTGTGATGAAACATATGCATTTAGGCACCAATTAAAAAATTATTTTGGCTGAAGGTAGAGGATCACAATGACATGCAGGACCAAGACAAGAGTAGGTAAGTGATAAGCTCCACACAAAGGTTTGTTTCGTTTGATTTACAGAGCGATTCAACACAACCATAGGGATTTACTGAGATTGGAACAGAGATACACAATGCTTGATTTAATGGAAACAAACAAGGATTCCTAATGAAAACATGGAACACCGATTACAACTCCTAACACAAGCACTGACTTTCAAGAGGTCAGTTCTCCCCCCTTCCTCCAGCGAGCTTCTCAGCTCTCCAGCCAAAACAACACCCAAAATGAGAAGATGCCCTTCCCCTCCTGCCCCTCTCTTTCTCTAATACAACCCAAAAGCATAAAAGACAAAACTACAATGTAAAAGAAAACATTACCCCTTAACTACTTCACCCCCACTAGCTCCATCATGTCCACCTGCCACGATTTCTCTTTGCAGTGTCTCCTCTTCTCCTTTACTTGCCAGTCACGCGCGGTGCACGCCTCGCATAAGTGAAGTGGATTGGTGGTGTATCATTTCCCCGCGCTAGAAGAACCACCTTTACTTAAGGTGGAACGAGGGGAATTGAGTTCGAATTGCTACAAAAGACTTCCAATTAGCTTCAAACACCGGGTAACCTTTCCACTTAATTAGCATCTCGTATCCGGTCATTCCGTCCATACTACCCAGACAGACTTCCAACACCTCTTCTGGCTCCACCAAGAGCTCCAAATCCTCCGTTAGCTCAGGCGGTATCTCAGGGGCAGAGTGAGACGCTCCAATGGCCTTCCGCGGCTGGGAAACATGAAAAACCGGGTGGATCATGGCCGTGGAAGGGAGGTCTAAACGGTAGACCATCGGGCCAACACGTTGCAATACCTCGAAAGGACCAAAGAAGTGGGGAGCCAGCTTCTCATTCGCTCGTTTGGCTAGAGACTTGCGTCGATATGGTCGCATTTTCAGATACACCAGATCATCAACATTGAAGTGAACCTCCCTCCGATGTCCATCAGCAATGTTCTTCATTCGGTGCTGAGCCCGACTCAGGTTCATGTGCAACTCGTCCAATATATGATCCCAATCATAAAGTTAATGTTCCACCGCTGAACTGGTGGTACTGTCGTGGTCAAATCGAATCAGTGGGGGTGGGTCACGGCTATAAATAGCTAGAAAAGGGGTCATCTTCGTGGCTGTATGGTAAGAACTGTTATACCAAAATTCGGCCTACAACAACCATTCAACCCAAGTGCTCGGCTTTGCATTGGCGAAGTAGCACAGGTACGTTTCTAAGTATCGATTCACTACTTCGGATTGACCGTCTGACTGTGGGTGGTAGGCGATGCTACGATTGAGCTTGGTACCCTGCAAGCGGAAGAGTTCTGACCAAAAATTGTTAACGAACACCTTGTCGCGATCCGTCACAATAGATTTCGACACCCCATGTAATCGCGCGACCTCCCAGAGGAACACAAGAGCCATAATTTGTGCTGAATAAGGGTGCTTTAACCCAATAAAATGCGCATATTTGCTGAGGCGATCCACCACGACCAAAATCAAGTCAAACCCCTTAGAACGGGGTAGTCCTTCGATAAAATCCATGAACAAGTCTTCTCAAATGAGCTCCGGAATCGGCAATTGTTAGACAGGTGCCAAGGACAAATGCTTGTTCCGCTAACACACAGAACACTCCGCCACATACTCCTGAATGTCTTTCTTCATCCCAACCCAGTGCACACTTGCCACAATCCGCTTCCAAGTCTTGAGAAAATCGGAATACCCCCTAATACATCCATCGTATAATTCTTGCAGAACCATGCGAACCCATAGTGAGGAAGGGGGTAGGACGACTAAATCTCGGAAAATAGCCTATCTTGGATCAAAGAGTATCTAAGTCGGGTGGCGGGATCCTCACGTAAGGCACGCATAATCCCCCCAAGTATTCATCCTCGGCCACCAAGGCAACCAGCTCCTCTAATGGCAGCGATTGTGGAACTGAGAGGGCCAATAAAGCCACTGTAGGCGAGAAGCGAGACAAAGCATCCGCGGCCTTGTTGTCGAGTCCAAGGCGATACTGAATAGTAAAGTCATATCCCATTAACTTGGTTAGCCAGCGTTGATGATCGCTCCTCACCAAGCGTTGCTCTAAAAGGAATTTGAGACTCTTCTGGTCGGTCCGCACCATGAAATGCCTACTTTTGTATAGCAAACACTATTGCCATCAATTCTCGTTCATAAACGGACTTTTGTTGGGCTCGAGGAGAGACAGTCTGGCTGTAGTATGTAATTGGCCGTTGATTTTGGGTCAGCACCGCCCTCAAGCCCACCCCTGATGCATCCGTTTCCAACACGAACTCCTGCGTAAAGTCAAGTAAGGCTAGTATCGGAACACTAATCATGGCGACCTTTAAGTTCTGAAAGGCTTCTTCAGCCTCATTTCCCATACAAAGTTGTCCTTACAGAGCAACTGAGTTAGTGGTTGTGCAATCCGACCATAGTCTTCAACAAATCGGCGATAGTACCCTGTTAGCCCTAAGAACCCCTGGAGCTCCTTCACGTTCTTAGATGTGGCCCAAGCAGTCATTGCTTCCACCTTTGATGAGTCTACAGTAACGCTCGCGTGTGAATTGATATACCCTAGGTACTATAGGTTGGTCCTTCCAAACTGGCACTTCTTTTTGTTGGCAAACAGGTGATGGGTTGCGAGAATGTCCAAGACATTGCAGAGGTGTCCAACATGCTCCTCCATGCTCGTACTATACACAAGTATATCATCAAAAAACACTAGCACAAAGCGACGTAAATATGACCGAAATACCTCATTCATCAATAATTGGAAGGTCGTCGGTGCGATTTTGAGTCCGAATGGCATGATTAAGAATTCATAGTCGCCCTCATGCGTACGGAATGTCGTTTTCGGCACATCGGCAGCGCACACACTTATCTGGTGATACCCAGACTTCAGATCCAACTTGGAAAAAATTGTGGAGCCATACAATTCGTCCAACAACTCATCAATCACCGGAATTGGAAATTTATCGGCCACTGTCACCTTGTTGAGGACCCGATAGTCCACACAAAACCTGCAGCTACCGTCCTTCTTCACCAAGAGGACAAGGCCCGGAAACGGACTTGAGCTCGGTTGTATAATCCCGACTGCCAGCATCTCCCCCACCAATCCCTCTATCTCGGATTTCTGAATGTGCGGGTACCGGTAAGGGCGAACATTCACCGAAGGCGCTCTCGGCTGGAGGACAATCGAGTGGTTGCAAGACCGTTGTGGTGGTAACCCCCTGTCCTACGCGAATACTGCCTAAAACCTCTGCAACACTAGCACCAGTTCAGGAGGCACGGCCAACTCGTCCTCAGTCTTTGCAAGATATCCCCAAACAACCACACTCCACAAGCACCCCCTCACCTTGATCATTTAAGGTTCGCAGCAAGGTTTTCAAGGAAGCCTCGATCTTGGATAAACCCAGGTCTCTCTGTAAGGTAACCGAAACGCCCCCAACCTTAAACCTCATAGTCAGCGATTTCCAATTCACCTGCATTCCGCCCAAGGTTTCCAACTACTTCATTCCCAAAATGACATCAGCACTGCCTTATTCCAAGGGTAAGAAATCTTCCACAATTTCAATGTTTTGAAAAGTCAAGACCACTCCCTTGCACATACCTTCTCTCTTGGCGGTTACCCCAGTTCCCATCAATACCCCATAATTGCCATGCAGTCTTGAGGTAAGTCCGACCACCCCATCACCTCAATGGAGAAGAAGTTATGAGTTGCGCCACTGTCGATCAGGACCACCACCTCCTGCTATTTGATTTGACCCATAACCTTCATTTTTCGTGGCGCGGTTAACTCGACCACCGAGTTAAGGGACAACTCTATCTTTTCCGCTAGTAGCTGCGGTGGCGAGCATTCTTCCTCCCAATAGGTGTCCTCTCCAGCATCACCCTCATCCTCATCGTAGACTACCAAGACATGTAATTCCTTGCTACAACAATGGTGCCCCACCGTATATTTTTCGTCGCACTGGAAACATAGCCTTTTCTCCAATTTGTTTTGCAACTCTGTCTTTATCATCTTCCTGAATTGTAGTCTCGGTCGTGCCGCTGGTCGTTGGTACTGTGGAGCAGCCGCGAAAGGCCCGGGTGATGTCCCTTGCTTTTGGGTTGAAGGAAGCTAGATAAACTTGGTGTGAGGTAGGGCTGATTTTCGGCCCACATTCGCCCCAAATGGGCCTGGAGGCCCAGTCCCTCCTGTGGATTGCCTGAACAGCTGGTTCCTTTCTTATACCCTTTGGGCCAGCTCTATGATGCAACCCAACACAACAGGTTTCAACATCCTCACCTCTGCCCAGATCTCAAGCCGTAACCCATTAACGAAGTGGTCCTCCAGGACGGCCTCGGAGATGTCCATCAACGGCGGCGAGCAACTCGAACATTCGGCGGTAGTCCCAGATCAACCCTCCTGCCTCAGCGCGAGGAAGCGCTCGTAAAGCGACCCTTCTTGAGTAGATCTGAAGCACATCAGGAGGCTCGCGCACAACTCCACCCAAGATCGCACTGGCCAACGACCATCTTCCCACTGAAACCACGTCAGGGCTTGGCCATCGAGGCTAATGACTGCGGCTTCGAGTTTCTTCGCCTCCAACAACCGGGTTCAGGGCGAAGAACCTCTCAACCTGAAACACCTAATCCTCTGAGTTCTCACCATTGAAGACCAACATCTCCAACCGACAGAGTTGAGGTTCAAAGCGGAAAGAGATCTCGCACTCCACCACCGGCTCCCGCCTAGCCTGATCTCCCGATCCCTCTCCTCAGGTCTCCCATGACTGTCGGATTTCCTTTTCCTTCCTCAAAGCCGAAGGGATTCCAGGTGATTCACTATCAACCCGCCTCCCGGCCACCCGTCACCCTCGGGCGAACGCGCTCGATTTGGATTTTCGAGCAGTTGGAGTACCACATCAACCTTGTCCAAAGTTGATAGCTTTTCCATCATCAACGCCACACTACACTCCAATGAAGAGATCTTTTGTAGCTCGTCGCGCATAGCCTCGATCTCCCGGAGCAGCTCGCGTTGTAGCTCCTTCACCCGTTCTTCCACCACGTCCACGCGGGTATCTAGCTTATTCACCGTTATCCCTCCCGAACCGAAGAGAGCTCTGATACCAGATAATAAGCTCCGCCCAAAGGTTTGTTTCGTTTGATTTACAGAGAGATTAAACACAACCACAGGGATTTACTGAGATTGGAACAGAGACACACAATGCTTGATTTAATGGAAACAAACAACGATTCCTAATGAAAACAAGGAACACCGATTACAACTCCTAACACAACCACTAACTTTCGAGAGGTCAGTTCTCTCCCCTTCCTACGGCGAGCTTCTCAGCTCTTCAGCCAAAATAACACCCAAAATGAGAAGATGCCCTTCCCTTCATGCCCCTCTCTTTCTCTAATATAACCCAAAAGCATAAAAGACAAAACTACAATGTAAAAGACAACATTACCCCGTAACTACTTCACCCCCACCAGCTCCATCACGCCCACCTGCCACGATTTCTCTTTGCAGTGTCTCCTCTTCTCCTCTACTTGCCAGTTACATGCGGTGCACGCCTCGCATAAGTGAAGCAAATTGGTGGTGTATCAGTAACCTAAAATATCCATGCATGCGATGACGGGCAAACAAAATGCATGGCCTATATAATTGAGAGCCGTAATAAAGGGGCGTCCTATATTGGGTATAGTGGATTCAGGGAGCACTCATAATTTCATTAGTTTTGCAGCAGCCCAACGCCTCAGATTAACGGTCCAACCTCAATCTGGCTTAAGTGTGTTTATTGCCAACAGAGAAAAAGATTTCAGCCATGGAATTTGCCAGACGCTATCATTTCAAGTTGTTGATAATACTTTTATGCTAACTTCTTTGTTATTCCTCCAGATGGCTTTGACGTTGTGTTATGAATTAAATGGTTACAAACTTTAGGACCGATCCTATGGGATTTTGTATCTCTCACTATGAACTTTGAGTCAGGTGGGATAATCATCACTTTTCAAGGGCAACAGATAGTTGGACCAGATATTGGATGAGTTTAGGGCCTCTTTGGATGCATAGTAATTTTTTCAGTAGGAATTTTATACCATAGAATGTGGAAATGATTCCTTTGGGAATTACTACAGGAAAAATTCCTGTAGAATGAGTGTTTGACTATACATAGTAAAAGTTTTCTATAGAAATTATTTTAATAATAAAAAATAGTTGTTAGAATTTTCAAAAAAATAGCCGTTAGATTATATCCGTTATAAAATAGTGGTTGAAAAATAGTCGTTATAATACTAGCCGTTAACCATTTTACTCTATTTATACCTAATACTCTTCTTGCAATATGTAAACTTATCTCTCTTTGGCTCTAAATTTTCATACTTCCAAGCCTTATATTCAATAAGGATTTGGATCATTGGAGAAGGATTAATGAAGATGATGATAAATTCATACTCACAATTTTACCGAGTTTATGGAAGTTCAAAAAGTACCCTGTCATACATCTATATTTACAGGTGTTGCATATGACTTATGACTTTCATTTCATCTAGCTCTTATTTCGGTCTTTTCTTGACTTGCCATATGTTCTGATATAGGCAGATGATCCAATTACAATCCCTAAAGTAATATGAGAGAGATATAAGGCTATATCAAAGCATACTTGTACAAATTATTAATCAGTCTGAAACCAAAACAACATGATCAGAAAGCATGATTCATGCTATACCATTATAAAACTAGAAAAACAACAAATTACTATCATTGTGAAACTCCAATTTCATATAAAAAGGACATAAAGGATGTGCTAATTATGAGGACTATTACAAGGATGTGCCACAAGAGATAGAGCAGTTATCATTTCCTTATAACAATTCGAGTATAATCAATCTTATTATCCAACAGCTACTACACAGATACATATGAACACCATTATATATATATATATATATATATATATATATATATATATTACTATTATCTTCTACTTGCACTAAGCAAATAATAATAGTAGGACAGATGGAGTGCTTCCAACCACTCTTTCTGTTTATTGGGGATAAGGAAATGAGACTTTAAGGTAGAAGATCAACATATACTTATAAATTTAAGTTTGTAATGTCTTCATTGATTTAATTAAGTAGAAAGGCTTGTAATGGTTAAACAAGTCCCTAAAACTTATATATATATATATATATATATATATTAGTAAGGTATTAAACATCCAAAACTAAAGAGCATTAAGGCTGTGTTTGATTGCCATTATTTTCCCTGGAAAACATTTCCATGAGTGATTTTCCAGCCTTTTGAACTGTTTGATTGGCAATATTTTCTGTGGAAAACTTTTCCACAAACCCTGTCACGTGACCCTATTTTCCATCAAATTAGTGGAAAACTTTTCCTGCCTCCCCCCATAGGAAAAGTTTTCTAGGGAAAACATAGGGGTTTTTTTGAAAAAAACCAAAATAAAATCTCACGCACACGAATTCCTGTCTCTCAGAAACCGTTCCTTCTCTCCTCTCTCTCTCATGCACGCGACAGCCACCCAAACCCTAGAATCCACACAAACCTGCGCCGACCTCCCCACCCGACCAACCTCTGCCGAGCTACGCCGAGTTCCTCTCCCCCTCTTATGCAAATATTTGTGCATGACAAGGAAGAGGCTCGTTTTTTCCTTGAGATTAATGATGAAGCACTTTTGGATGGTTGGGTCAATCGCAAGCTCAACAAGTAATCCATGTCTCGGATTATAGTTTTGTTTTATTGGAAGAAATGTGTACTTTGAATTATGTTAACATGCTTTTTATATGTGAACATGCTTAGTTACTCAAACTTTTTATATTTGTACCTTCCTCATTGGTGAACTATGTGAACATGTTTTTTATTAGATTGTTTCAAATTTAAAGTTGAAATTTATGTATTTTGTTTTTTTTATTTATGTTTGATTGGTGTTTGAAATTTATGTTTGAAATCAATGCTTTTTGTGTGTATATATATATAGGGTTATCTATAATCTATATATTATGTAAAATATATAGATAAATCTATATATATTTAAATAGATTATATAATATATAATATTTTTTTTATATATATATTTAACATATAAAAGCAGTGATCACTGCCATATATATATATATATGAATAATAATAATAATAATAATAATAATAATAATAATAATAATAATAATTTCTTGTGTAAAGGTTAAGTAGTGATAAAAAATATGTAAATATATATTTTTAATATAGAGAAAATTAAAAAATTTCCATGGAAAATGTTACTTTTTCTAGGGAAAATTGATACAATCAAACAACAAATTTGACATTTTCGATGGAAAATAATAGATTTTCCATGGAAAATAAGAGCAATCAAACGGCAAAATATGAATTTTTCATGGAAAATGTAGCTGAAAAATACTGCCAATCAAACAACCATTTTCTTATTTTTCACGGAAAACTTTTCTATACCAAACTTTTGCATGGAAAAGTTTTCTTTTCCGCCCAATTTTCCATCTTACAATCAAACACAGCCTAAGTGAAAATGTTGTGGTTGAGCACCATCCGTTTCTAAACTCACTAAACCAAAGTAAAGCACTGAGAAAGTCTCTTGTTCATAAATAAGTGAAATCATTTAACAATATTACCCAAACAACAAACAAAAAAAAGTAGCGAAGCATGGAGATCTAGATCAATATCTTCCCTCAAATTCCTTATCAGAGAACACATACAAAATGCATCAAAGATAATAAATAATACAATCAACAGTGTGCAATAAAAACACCAACAATCAAAATGTGTGATTCCAAGAGAGAAAATACAATCATTTCCACATTATACTAGTGTTTCTAAATCAAAAGGATGGAGAAGTGGCGAATGAAAAGGGATTTAAGAGTCCAAACTTCACCAAAGTGCTACTTTGCAGTCCCAAAACTAAACAAATCGAGCCCAAAATCAAATTTTGGAATAAGCCAGACATAAAATCTGGATAACCAAACAAAGAACCTACATCCGAGGCCTCTTCATTGCCAATCTCTAACTTATGAAATCCACCAAATCCCTCAAAACCATGAGATCAAATAATATAATCAAATCAAATCAAACATTCAAACTACTAGGGATTCTGTATGAAAGTAGAAACCTTTTTGAGCTCTATGATTCAAGAAGTATAGGGATTTTCGAGTGACTTACTCGAAACCAATATTGCCTGCCAGGGCTTCAAAAACCTTGAATTAATGAAGAGGAACTCCAGCTACGATGCTAATCAACGCCGCGAATACCTCTCCCGTTTTCTTTAAATCCTTTGGACGAAAAGCCAGTAGAGGATGCTCTAAGAGAGGAGGCTTGTAGAAAACAATAGAAACTCTTTGAGGAGCTCGCAAAAAACAAAGGGAGAAAGAAAAATAGCACTTAGGCATTTTTACAAATTATTACTGGCCATAATGTATAATCCTTTGTAATGTTGTATTCCATAGGAATGAGAGTTATTCCTATGGAGTATAGGTGCATCAAAACAGGCCCTTTGTGATTTACTTCACGAACCAAGAAGGTCGCCTCCTCTTCGCAATTATGATCACCGCATCTGTTTGCAACCAGGTTTCGGTCCAATGGTGGTTCGCCCCTATAGGTATCCACACCTATAGAAAGATGAATTAGAGAAACAGTGTGAACAAATGCTTCAACAAAGAATTACTCAGCCTAGGAGGTCACCCTTTTCTTCACCAGCATTGCTGGTTCATAAGCAAGATGGTACATGGCGCTTTTGTGTTGATTATAGTGAGCTTAATGCTAAAACGATCAAGGACAAATTTCCTATGCTGGTGGTGGCAGAGCTCTTAGATGAACCACATAGAGCCAAATATTTCACCAAAGTAGATCTTCGGTCAGAATACCATCAAGTCTGCATAGATCCAGCTAACATTGACAAAACAGCCTTTTGGACCCATCATGGCCACTTGACTTCCTAGGGATGTCGTTTAGGTTGATCAATGCACCGTCAACCTTTCAGGCCCTTATGAATGAGTTATTCCGTATACACTCGGTTTGTCCTTGTCTTCTTCGATGATATTTTAATTTATAGTAAGATATGGGATAATCATTTGCTCCATGTTAAAGTGATATTTGTATTGTTGCATACTCACCATATTTGTTTGAAGAAATCTAAATGCCCTTTAGAGAATCCCAAGTAGCATATCTCGATCATGTTGTGTTTGCCGCAGATTCAGGTAGTTATTGATTGGCCTTAACCACAATCCATATCTACTCCAGGAGGTTTCTTGGGGTTTGTTGGATACTATCACAAGTTCATCCGGGATTATGGTCAGACTATAGCTTCTTTGACTAGAATGCCCAAACAAAATTCCTTCCAGTAGACGGATGCGACATTGGCTTCTTTAACACACTTAAACAAGCTCGTGCTACTACCCCAGTTTTGCAGCTGCCCAATTTTGAAGATGAGTTTGTCGTGGAGTGTGATGCCTCGAGAGTCAGTATTGGTGCTCTCCTACAACAACATGGACATCCCATTGCTTTTTTTAGCTACAAAGTAGTCGTTAGCCATTTCAAACTTCGAGTTTATGAGAGAGAGTTGACTGGGTTAACAAAGACGTGCAGCATTAGTGTCCTTACTTGTGGGACAGTTCTTTCCTTATTCACACTGATCAGTATAGCTTTAAGTATTTGCTGGAATAACGACTTACAACTTCTTTGCAGCAATATTGGATAAGCAAACTCATGGGTTTGATTTTCGTGTGGAATATAAGACGGGGTATTTAAACTGAGCTACTAATGTGTTATCTTCTCGAGGTGATGATGAAGGCATGTTGCATGCGATTACCCAACCTCGGGTGTTATTGTTTGATGCTATAAGGACGAAAATTCGGGAGACCACATTTTTCCAAGAGTTGCAAGCTCAAGTGGAGTATGGGGAATTAAATGATTCTTGGTCACTACATGATGGGCTCATTCTCTATAAAGGTCAAATTTATTTATTACCAACCTCTCCCTTAATTTCTTTTATATTGTTGGGTTTCCATGATGGTACACATTAAGGTGTTCAAAAAACTTTACAAAGAGTGCGCAATAACTTTTACTAGCAAGGCATGAAATCAATAATCGGAGAATATGTGACAGCTTGCCTCGTGTGCCAACGCAACAAGGCTAAACATTTAAGCCCCATGGGTTTACTTTAGCCCTTCCAACTGCCTACATAAGTTTGGGCTGACATTTCGATGAATTTCATTGATGGATTGCCTAAATCCTGAGGGAAAACAGTCTTGTTTCTTGTTGTTGATCAGTTCTCGAAATATGCCCACTTTTTACCCATGGCACATCCGTATACAGTTACTAGTGTGGCCAACATTTTCTTTGAGTAGGTGGTGCGTTTGCATGTTCGCTAAATCTATTATTTGTGATTGGGATGTTGTTTTTTCACTAGTAATTTTTGGGAGTTTTTCGATTGTGTGGGGAAAAATTGGTTTTCTTTTGCTTATCATCCGCAAACTGATGGCCAAACTGAGATGGTAAATAGAACAATTGAAATATACCTACGTTGTTTTGTGGATGATCGGCCTAAGAGATAGGTGGATTGGATTCCTTAGGCTGAATACTGGTATGATACCTCATTCCATATTGCTCTTCATACATCTCCTTTCAAGGTTGTTGCGACGACCCTTCTCTAAGAAATGGGATCCATCCCGCTCATCCTATGTGGTTAGGTCTTCTAGAGTGTATGCGGTAGATCAGGCCTCGCTTGACAGGGATTCTACTTTACAAGACATTCAGTCTAGGATCTAACAAGCTCAGCACCGCATGAAGAAATATTATGGTAAAGGTCATTAAGATGTGAAATATGCTACTAGCTTACTTGTTTGGTTATATTCACATCCTCATCGGGAAAAATCAATTATGGGAAAGCTTTGTCATAAGCTTGCTTCCAAGTTTGATGGCCCTTTTACAGTGCTGCACAAGAAAGGGCAGGTTGCATATCAATTGGAGTTATCCTTTGACGGTAAAATCCATAACATCCTTCCTGTTTCCCTTCCCAAGGCTTTCTAAGGAGAGGCTCTGGTCATTTCGTCTACTCTGCCGCCTATAGAGGATGGTCGAATCATTCTTTTTCCGTGTTATGTTATTTGCTAATGTCTCAATCGTGATAATTAGGATATCCTAGTCCAATGGTATGACTCCACTTCAGCGGATGTTACTTGGGAAGATGTTACTCATTTTCGTGCTGCTTATCCAAATTTCGAGATGGTGAACAAGCTCTTTCTCTAGAAGAGGAGTAATGTTAAGGATGCTTTTGTGGGCAAGATATATAGGAGGCATAGGCCACAGGATAAGGAAGTTAGAAGCACCAAAGATGGAAGGACAAACAATAAATTTATTTTTAGAAGTATTCCTAATTAAAAGAGTCTATTTTAGCAACTATTTTCATTGTAATTTAAAATCCTTAATTTTAGTTTCCTAGTTTTGTAAGAATAATTTCCGATGTAACCTCCAAGTAAAACGACGATTAGGGGAGAGGAAAGGAAGCAAAATGTCATTCAATTTATAGAGGTCTAAGACTCCCTCTACTTTACGAGTCTAAGGTTAGGAGCTCCCTTTAACGAGTTCCATATTCTATCAATCATAGGCTCTTCACAAGGCAAGAATCGCAACAAGGGGACATCGAAGTGGATTTCCTTGCGCATCGCCCTGTGACTCAATCCGTAGCCCGTGGATGTAACATTCTTCCACATTGTTAGGACAGCTTTAGGAAATATTACAAGTAAAAAACTGTTCAACTAAACGTTCAAAGACCAAGTAAAAGAAAAGCACCACTGATTTTGATTCCAAACAACCAAGAACAAAGTATCCTTATATAATGGAGAAACTAGGACTAAAAGATAAAATAGAGAGGAATAGTCTAGTCTAAGCAAGGTCAAGGGGCCCAAAACCATTGAATATGTGTCACATGACAATAAGATATAAGGCCAATGTTTCTTGTGCCACTTAACGAATTGCTTTGTCCAATAGAGCCAATCTAGGCAACACTTTCTCTCCATCAGAGATCATCATCCAAATCCAATCTCAATGCACATTTAAATAACAAGTTTTGATAACCCAAAAATAATCATCAATCCACAACATCAAGAGCCCATGGCACTCCCTCAATCATTTCCAAAACACAGAAAGCTCTCAACCTCACACTGGATTGTCAACACCACAATCAAGGAAAACCTCAAGATTTTTGGGACACATCAAAACACTCTCTGAACCCAAAGAAGCAGTGCAAACTACTTTTGGAAAATTCTTGATATTATCTTACTCACAGACCCTCACCCACTTCCCCCAACACTACTTTTGGCGCATTCTCGATATTATCTTACTAACTCAGATCCTCGAAATTGCACCAAAATCTCAATACTACAATCCAGGAATCAAATTTCAAGATTTTTCCCTGAAAACAGGGACAACGTGTGAACTATTTCTTTTGCTAAATTATTGATATTTGCTTACATTGATAAACAGACTCTCACCCAATTCCCCAAGATAACAATCTCTCAGTTCACACCAATATGTTTGACACTACAATCCAGGAATAGAAATTCAACTTTTTATACACATTATAACACTCTCTGTATCCAAAGAAAAAAAGCATACAACTAGAACCACTCAAAGGCCAAACATTCAGACAGATGAACAAAGAATGCCATTATCGAAAAAAAGGAAAGCAAGAGATCAGCTATCATTACCAGAAGAGGGAGAAGATGAGAAGCCGCCATCGGACTGGTGATATGAGCTCCGCCACAGCGGGCTGGAAAGGGCCGACAAGGGGTCGATGAAGTGATCGAACCTGGGAGCTGACGGCGAGCTGTCGGGAGCGGTCAGGGGCGCGGGGGAGGGAGGGCTGTCAGCCTCCATGGAAGTGGCTCGGAGCTTTTCCGGTCTCCGTTCGAAAGAATCCTCTATCGGTGAGCACGGAGCACTGCCCGTGCGGAGAAGGGCTAGGGTTAGCTTCACAGGCAGTAAGACAGAACCGCATTCTAGGCCGAACAAGACTTTGTTTTTTACATGTTACCCCCTATAAAATTTTTGTTATTATATATTAACCACAGTATGGAATCGGATTCTGGGAATGACTTATTACATAATGTTTGGGTGTGCAGGAATGAAAATGGAGGGGAATCCCAAAAAAGGGCATTCCCCCAAGTGAGAGTAAAGGAATGGCATTCCCCACAAAATTGGGCGGCGAATGCTCATTCCCAAGTTGGCAAATGTCCAATTTGCCCCCAACTTTGAATTTGTTTTAAAAAATTTAATTATTATTTAAATTATCTACAATAATATTATAATAAATTAAATATTTTATTATATTAATTAATTAATATTATTAAACTTAAATATTTATTTGTAATAATTTATTAATTAAAATAATTTTAAAAAAATAATTACTTAAGTATTTAAAAAATAGTTGTCATTTAAGGCAATGTTTTTAAAACCGGACCGGGAAGTGAACCGGTCTCATAATTGGGTCACGGGTCAGTCGGTCTGACCGGATAACCCATTCCGGTCGGACCGGATGATGTCATATATATATATATATATATATATATAACCCTATAAAATTTATAAATTATAAAATATCATATTCCCACTGATCCCTTTGCACTCTGGTCAACCCTCTCCAATTAACTTTCTTCTTTGACCTGCCATGTGTCATCTCTCTTGCATGACTTTCAAAGTTTAATTATCTTTTTACTGAAAAATCCAAAATTCATAGAAATATATATGGATAGCTTGGGAATTTTAATAATGATAGTGATACTTCCCATACACTCTGGCTTCCACTTCGTTTATTTTATACTTTCTAAAGTATCAACCCTTCCTGTTAGAAAGAAAACAAAAAAAGTAAAAATAAAGGTGAAAAGGCGGTTGTGGAGTCCATAGGGAAACATTGGGATCTACGTGACGACTCTTTCATCAAGGAAACATCAGCAAGATTGGACGGCTGAGATTGCTCATCGAAGTAATCAAATAGGCCGCCATCATACCAAACTTCTTCCTCATCCTCCACCTGAGCACCATATGCCAATCCGGCATCAAAGATCTCATCGTCAAACTTCCAGATCTGTGTACCAAATCTCCAATCCTTCTCAACGCCGGCGGTCTCCACCTCCGCCTCCACCTCACGACCGTCATCCGAGGAGATAATCACCGTTACCTTCAACAAGCTGATGAAGGGCGTACGCAGCTCCGCCGCTACAAGCCCTTCATAAATAAAACCCGGAGTCTGCCCGGTTCCGGCCCAACCGGTAGGTTCGGCGGGTTTCTCCGGGTTTGACCGGTTTAATTCTCAGTCAACAACCGGTATAGACCCGGACCGGACTGCTACCCGGTTCCCGGTTCTGCCGGTCGGACCGACCGGTCCGGTCCAGGTTTAAAAACACTGATTTAAGGCACCCCATTATTTTATATATAATAATATTTATTTGTGTAGGAATCATTTTATAACAATTTATTCTTTTACTTTTTCTATATCCAAAAAAACTACCATTTTAATCCTTTCCAACTAAATATAATTTTTATTCTCATACATGTTTCTCCTCATTCTCATTTTAATCCCTTCCAACCAAACATTTTTGGATTTTTTTAAATAATTAATTATTTTTAAATTAAACTAATTATATATTAATTTAAATATTTAATTTTTATTAATTTTGAATATTTATAATAATTTGATAATTTAAAATAATGATTATCTAAATTATTTTATAATTTAAAAATAGTTTTTAATATATAATAATTATATATTAATGATGAATATAAGATATTATTGGTTTAGAGTTAAAATTATTATTATCTATTAATATAAATATCATTAAATATCTAATTATAAATAATTAATATATTTTATTTTTAAATATTGTAATTTAAATTAGAATATTTACAATTATATATAAATTTATTTATCTATTTTTATCCCTCCAAGCAAATTATTAGAAATATATACCCAAAACTTTATATATTTTTATCCTTCCAAACAAAAACCCAACAGTCTTTATCCCTCACTCCATATCTCACCTACCAAACACCTATAAAATTATACTTCATCCATGGATATCCCAATCTAAGGGATACATATATCCCACAATCCAAACGCAACCAAAATAGTTATGGATAAAAAAAAAATTACTGTTGATGGATGCACATGGGTACGTGTATATCCATATTTTTTAAAATCTAAATTTAAATTTAAATTTAGAAAAAAAAACCATTTAAATAAAAAATACGTCATATCATTATTTTTCTAATAAAATAAAAATAAGTAAATATACTAAAAATAAAGCATATACTAAATTATGTGGATGTTCAAAACCGGGGGTCCTCGAGATACACGCTCTGGTGAGATCAACTTAGCGTTGGAAGAGGGTGAGACCGGGTAGGAAGCACCCGGCTTCACCTGGGTCAGAACGGGATAGCGAGAGTAACTGGTGCTGAACCTCGAGGATGTCTCAGTCGGCGAGGGCGACGAACTGATTTTGGGAAAGCCTTTAGTCGGGTTAATTACTTAAATCGTCCCTCAACTTTCGCGAAATTTCACTTTCGTCCCTCAACTTTATTTTGTAACAAAATCGTCCCCCAACTTTCAAAAAATAACAAAATCGTCCCTCGAGCCGGTTGCCGGTTATACATAGCCTGACGTGGCGGTCACCCGCTGACTCAGCATGCCACCCAGGATCGCTTACGTGGCACCAAATAATGAACTTTTCGTCCGAAAGTGTGCTGTTTTTCACGGAAGGTCCCTCAACTTTACTAGGCGGGAATCCCTAGGCGCTGACTTTGAGAGTGGCGCCGAACCTTGGAAGTGTAATCTCTGACACAGCCGTCTGACACAACAGTCTGACACTGCAGAGAAATGACACAGGAGTGTTGTACAAGGTAGAGACAAAAGTGTGTCTTGGGAGCTCCACCAGCAAGGAGCCTATATAAGGCTGCCTTCTCCATCCATTGAGGTTGTTGTTCAACTGTGAGTGTTCAAAGAGAGGTTTATCTTTGTAGTTGAAAACCAGCAGAGAGAGAGAGAGAGCTTTGTATCTCCTGTTCATCTTCTTCCTTGACTCTAATCTGAAATAGTGAGGGTGTGGGTCGTGGACGTAGGTACTGTTGCCGAACCACGTAAATATTGTCTTGTGTGTTGTGTGTTGTTCCGGTTCTCTTGTTTGCAGGTTGCTTGAGTTGTTTAGTCAGCAGCCTCCAGCAATCCCATTTCCGCAACAAAAGGAAAGCTTGAAGGATCGCAAGTGTAGTGATTCTGGTGTAGAGCACTTAGTCCTAAAGACTGAGATTCCGAGGTGCTCCAGGAGTTGTACCGTATATTATTGGAAAGCTCGAGTGTGAAGGTTTATTTCCCAACAACAATGAATGAGAAATATACCAAGATGTTGGAGCCACGAGAGTAAACCATCAATAGAAGTCAGGAGATGCAACTGAATGTGAGAAATTTAGAGTATATTATAAAAAAATGCATAGTGGATTTACTTTCTTCATGTATGTGATCGTGACCACTATTCAAGGCATCTTGTATCTTTGGCACCTTAATGTATCTTTAGCTTGAAATAAAAATAATAAATAAAAAATAAAATGCAAAAATCCAAACTATATAAAGCTATGCATCTGGATATATTAAGATCTTATCTTTCTAGAAATAAAAAATCTTGTGAAGGTTAATGATACAATACTCATGATAAGAATACCATGCAATAGCTTTCCTAATCATGATGGAAAATATTGATCATTGGGTATGTGCTTCGAATGAAGTAGGTAGTCGTCATATCATGGGGAGAGCCTTATCCTTGAGATGCAAAATAAATATTTCTCGAGCTTGATATGTTCAATTCTTGCAACAATAAAGATACTAAGATGTCAACATAGCTTTGCCATAGATAGGATCACCCATTTTTTATTTATTATTTTTATTTCAAGATGGAGAAGGAAGCCAATTTCTCAATTGTGCCAACTTGACTACCCCTTTGTTCACAGATAACTCTTGCCTTAAAATGATTGGGGTGAAATCACATACATTGAAGAAACTAGACTCCACTAGCTTTCCAATTTTTTATAATATACTCTAAATTAGTTTTTGATGGAAATGGAAGCCAAATTTCTACAATTTTGCTGGTTCGACCACCCTTCACTCAAGTACCGATAACGTTTGCTAGGAAACTCAAATTGGAGTGAAATTTGCGGCATTGGAAACTAGACATCCAGGGCTTTCCAACCACATATGGTACAACCCCTTTTGGTGGACCAGTTGGTACAGATTTACGGGTCTTTCCAAAGCTGGCAGGTTGCGTTGGTTTATTTGTTGGCCGTTAGCAAATGTGGTCACATTTCATGACTAAGCGAAATGGTGCAGACATCACGGCTTTAATGAGATGCGTATCCTAAGGCGGCGACATAGCGGGGCAGATTCAAAGGCGGCAGCGAGGCATACAAGGCGGTGTCACATATATAAAAATAAAATAATATGTATACATATATATGATGATATATGTAATAAAATCATAGTTTGCAAATAAATGAATTTTCAAATTATATTCATCTCCCTTGCCTCTACTTGTACTCTTTTGCCCTTAATGGTAGGTTCCCACAATCTTATTTCGGGGTAATTAATAATAGAGGCTTGCCTCTATTAGGAATAAAAGAACCCACAAACAAACAAATATGACATTTGTGCTTCGATATATCACCTGGTGTCTCTTGACAGACACGATGCCAGGCAGGTATTTTCGATCCCACAGGTGTTCTTGAACTCGAACCTTAATGCGCTATAAGTCTTCTACCCCTCTGAGGACTTCAGCCCTAGTCCAACTCCTGACCCTCTTTCAATGGCTAGCCTATCCACACACAGCATCCATAGGTCCTCTGATTGGTGCGCCTCGTTTAACTCTCCCCCAGTCGGGAGAGTGTTCTTATCGGTAGTGGTTATTTCAGTAACAAAATCGGCTAAGGCCAAAGCCTTGATCGCCATTCGAGATCTGTAATCTATGTCAAACTCGCTAAGCTCTACGACCCACTTGAGCATTCTACCTGAACTTTCGTGTCACAGCAAAATCTATCTCAGGGGTTGATCGGTTAGCACCGCGATTTTGTATACCTGGAAGTAAGGGCTTAATCTTCGAGTGAACACGACCAAGGTGTATATCAACTTCGCAATGGGGAGATATCTAGTTTCTGGGTTGTTCAACGCATTGCCGGTATAAGAGATCGGTCTCTGTGTCCCTTCTTCTTCTTAGATGAGAACCGAGCTAATAACATGATTTGCCACCGCCAGGTAGACATACAGTACATCCCCTTCTCAGGGTTTCATCAGTAGGGGTAGCAAGCCCAGGTATTCCTTTAGCTATCGGAAGGCCTTTACACACTCTTACGGTGCCTCGATTTTCGAGGCCTTGAGCAGTGCCCGGAAAAATAACAGGCTCTTCTATCCTGACTTAGACACGAATCAGCCCAAAGCGATAAGTCTACCGTTCAGCCTTTGGATTTCTCTGATGGTTTTTAGGGAACCCATGACCAGGATTGCTTAGATCTTTTCCGGGTTGGCTTCTATACCCCGTTGGATGACTATAAAACCTAAAAAATTTCCAGACTTGACTCCAAATGCTCATTTAGTAAGGTTAAGTCGCATACCATACTCCCGCAAGGTATGGAAAGTATCTTGTAGGTCGGCGACATGCTCTCCCACTTTCTCACTCTTGACTAGCATGTCGTCGATGTATGCCTCAACGTTTCTGCCAGACTTGTTCTAGAAAACTTTGGTTACTAGTCTCTGGAAAGTTGCCTTAGTGTTCTTCAGTCCAAAGAGCATCATGTGGTAGTAGTATGTTCCTTTGTCCATGAAAAAGGAGGTCTTCTCTTTGTCTTCCTCCGCCATTAAGATTTGATTGTAGCCCGAGAAGGCATCAAGGAAACTCAACAATTCATGGCTAGCGGTGGAATCGACCAACTTGTCGATCATCGGGAGCGGGAGGGTGTCTTTCGGACAGACCTTGTTGAGATCTGTAAAATCAATGCACATTCTCCACTTCCCATTGTCCTTTTTGACTAGCAAAACGTTTGCCAACCACTTCAAGTAGCTTACTTCGCGGCTGAACCCAGCTTTCAATAGCTTTTGGACTTCTTCTTTTATGGCCAATTGCTTTTCAGGGGCAAAATTCCTCCTCTTCTAAATCACTGGCTTATGGGTGGGCTCCGAACTCAAGTAGTGCTTGATAACCTCTCTGTTGACCCCAGGCATGTCTCCAGGGCTCTATGCAAACACATCTGTATTACTCTTCAAGAAGCTCAGCATGTTCTGTCTTTCTTCTTTTGATAGGTAGGCCCTGACTTGCACCATTCGGTTTGGGTGATCTTCGGACAAGGGGACCGACAGTTGTTCTTCCATCAGCGTAGCTTGCGTAATGGGTAGGTTGGTCTTCTCTTTGGTAGTTCGATGCCCATAGTTTACTAAGCTCTTCCTCTCAAGAAGATAACATAGCACTACCAAGCAGTCTGTTGGTCTCCTCAAAGTTCTCCGTACCCTTGCTCAATGCGGAACTTCATCTTAAGGTGGTGAGTTGAAATCACGGCTAGCAAGGCATTCAGTGTGAGCCTTCCGAGGATAGTATTATAACTCGATGGTCATTTCACTGTCAAGAAGCTCGTTGTTAGTGACGGCTGTTGAGGGCGAGCTCTAGTGGTAAGTTTAAGGTGCATCATGCCGTCGGGTTGTAGGACTCCACTGCTGAATCAAACTAATGGGGACTTCATTGGCTGTAACAGGAGCTTTAGCTATCGATGAGGACTCTTTTGACATCATTGTTGCCGTTCTTGGCCATTACGATCAGCGCGTCATCGTGCTGGAAGTTGACTCCCTCTAGGTCATCATCAAAGATGTTGATAGGATACTCTGAGAGAGGTCTCTTCCTTGATGAACTGATCCAAAGGTCTGCTCGTGCGTAACTCTTTCTGGTCGAGTTACTTTCTCCTCCACTGGTTGGTCTACCAGCGATGATGTTAATGACTCCTCCAAGTGCAAGGTCATCCTGAGGGGTTAGTGGACCTTCCCCTTGTCTTCCTTCACGTAGTGAGTGAGGCACCGACGACGGATTAGCCTCTCTATCTTGTCTTTGAGTTGGACGCACTCCTCAGTGTCATATCTATACTCTTTGTGGTAGTAGCAATACTTCTTGTTGTCTCTTCGACGAGAAGGGATCTTCTCCTTGGTGTGCTTCGCTAGGAGCTTTGCACTTTCGATGTTCATCAGAATGTTGTCCCTGCGCTCATTGAGAGGGGTGTAGTTCCTATACTGGGGAAGTTCAGCCCCTGCTACGCTTTCTCTGGACGTAGGTCTCTGTTGCTTATATATGGTCATAGCAACTCATGAACCTGGGGGCACTCACTTTTTCTTCTGTCAGGCTTGGATGAATTTCTTCAGCATTGATGTATTTCTTGGCTCGAGGGAGAAGTTCAGCCAGGTCTTTGGGGCACCTTTTACTTAGCGAAAAGTAGAAAACGGTCTTCTTCAGCCTTTCCATCACAGCAGCGATAGCGTTTGTTGGCTCCAAGGCGGGCACTTAGAGAGTCTCCATATTGAATCTACTAATGTATTCCTGGAGGTGCTTGTCATCGCATTGCTTAACTTGCATGAGGGTTGCCGCGCTTCCCTTTTGTCTTCTGCTACTTGCGAATTGACTGAGGAATAGCTCAGACAGTTCCTCAAACGACGATACAGCCTTTGCGGTAGGTTGGTGTACCAGATCTATGTTATGCCCTTCAGTGTTGTCGGAAAAGCCCTGCACAAGACTTCGTCGTAGGCCCCATGTAACAGCATCTTGGCCTTGAATGTCGTTAAATGGTCTATCGGGTCTGTAGAGCCGTCATACATATTTATCGGCGGTATGCAAAACCTCCGGGGCATGGGGATTGCCAAGATCTTGGGTACGAAGGGCGAGCCTGACAAGGGCATATACTTGGGTTTTCTTTTCATGAGGTGGGAGGCCGTTTTGCGAAAAGGTTGGGATAATTCTCCTAAATGAGATCGAGTCCAGGGGGACTCGATGCTGCGAGACGTCTCGATCCTCTCTTCATCGTGTAACCAGTGCTCCCTAGTTTAGGTCGTAGACTTCTTTCTGGTTCCGAGCGACTTAGGGATGCACTCCTTACGCTGCTCGGGAGAGGGGCGGACCCGATCTTTTCCCTACAAGGCTATAGTGAGTACCTCGAGCTGCTTCTAGAGTAGCTGGATCTGTGTGTCTCTAGGGTCTTCCTCCGGTGCTGCTGGAGTTCCTTGAGGAGCGGCGGCGACTGTTGAAGTCGTGTCAGCTATCGCGACATCGTCTCCAGCAGGGTTTATCGCCTGGTTCTTCTTACCTCTCGCTATTGGTTGGTTTGCAAAGCTTTTTGCTTGATCCCCACACATGGCGCCAAATTGTTGATACTCAGAATTGGGGGGTCCTCGAGATAGGCGGACTGGTTAAATCAACTTAGAGTTGGAAAGGGTGAGACCGAGTCGAAAGCGCCCGGCTTTACCTGGAGAGTAAATAGAGGATAGGATAGCGCTGAACCTCGAGGGTGTCTTAGCCGACAAGGGGCGACGAACTGGTTCCAAGCGAGCCTTCAATCCCTGCAAGGGAAGCACTTATGGACCCTACGATAATCAAGTCAGTTGGAGAAGGAGGAGGAGATAGGAAAAGGCTCTTGTAAGTAGAGTGTGAGTGAAACCTTGGAGAAGAGGGAAGGAAAGATAGGTCGCTCGGGGTGTTTGAGGGCTGGAGGTTGAGGTTGGATTTCTCTCCCTGCCCCCTGGGAGACTAAAAGAGTCACCCGAAAGAGAAAAGATCCCAATCCCCCTCTCTTCACCCTTGGGTACCTTTATGCTTATCTGACCATTATCCGGTTATTGGCTCTCTGACATTCCAGAAGGCGCGTGTCCCCCCTTCAGACGAGCTATGAAGAGCACATCTGATACCCACACATCTCTATGCCGTCGGATTGTGAGGAATCAATCTGCCAAGTCACGTGTCTCCTTGCAGGCAAGGACTAGAGATCCCTTGACACGCGCGCCTCTTGCCAGGCCGAAGGTGCAAGACTGTGGGCCTGCATATCATGCCACGTGTACGTTCCGAGTTTTTCCTCATAACAAATTATATAATTTATTTTAATAAAACAAAAAGTAAATAAAGAAAATATATATTAACTAATATAAATAAAATATGTTGTTGCAATAGTCCGCCCTTCCTTGGGATCGATGTAAATCCTAATCAATTAGAGAGAGGAATTTGAAATGGTGGGATTTCAATGATCCTTCTTCTTCGAAGATTTGCCTTCATGAAATCAACCCTACTTTGAAAGAGGAAAGAACCGTGGAAGAGAAGGAATCTGTGTGCTCTTGCTCGGGGAAGCCTCCAACAATCAAGTCAAAACTCCGTGAGAAAGAACGAGAGAGAGAGGTTTTCCAGATGAGAGATTTCAGAGGAAAGTTTTTTGTCCTTTAACCGATGGGTCGACAATCTCCTTTTATAGCTTGATGAAATGATTTGCTTGATCTTGCTGCCCTTGGAGATTCATCCTATGTCGTCGAATGATTGGGTATCCAAACTCCTATCTTAGCAATCTGGATCATGCACGTATCGATAGATATTTTACCCAATAACATTTGCTCCCTAACTCTCCCAGCCGACCTGATTTTGGCTCAGTACGACCTGGGGAGTTCAGTCTTTGGTTAGAATATAATCATTTCAGAGAAGTTTCTTTGATCACTCGACCAAGAGCTGTTTTTTTTTTGGTGAAACCGAGCTGATTGGGCCACTATTTAATAGTGACATCAACTTTGTGATCACAATTCTTGATGGATCGAGCATTTCAACTTTCCAAGTGTCTTTGGCTGAAAATAATTGTAGAAGTCGATGGAGGAGATAATGGTCGTATCTCTCCACAGGGTCATCTGAAGGCATGCTATATGCACTGGCTTATGTGTCGCTTATCTGCTAGTGCGTTTGTCTAGTGAGTTGCTTAAGCCGTAGGGTTTCAATTAATTACCTCAAGGGAAGAATATTTGTTGTATTGTTTATAAATAGGCCCGCAAAATGTTGAGCACATACACACACTCACGCAAGTGTACGTGTCATCGTAGTAATAAAATCAGTAAGTCCTGATGTCGAATCCTTAGAGAGTAGGATTTGGATGAATTGAGCAGAAGCCTACTAAAGTACTACGTTCATTCAGTCAATCAATTAAGGTAAAGGATTCTAAACTAAACTAGATCCTAGAAAGCAATATAAAGTTAACGAAGAGAGCGGGGGTAAAGACACTCAACGATAGGTACCTAGGGTTGTATGATTCATAATTAAACATGATATAGATTTTCATCTTTGATTAGTGATGGATTGTTAAGCTAGAAGGCAAGGACTATTCAGTGGCACTCTCAGTAACTTCATATGCAAGGGTATAGATGATGATTCCCTATTCCTAGGGAATATGTAACACCCTGATTTTTCCCTAAATATCAATATTAATCTCAGAATAATACGTGTGGTTTATTAACGATTAGGGAATGAATTCTAGTGTTTTGATTTAGTGGTGTTATGAATGATATACTATGTTTAGAAATTCATGAATGGATGAATGTTTAGCAGCTAAGTTTATTGAATTAATAGTCTAAATTCATGTTTGTAAAATCATTAAGGCTTAGAAACAAAATGTTATGCTGCCGAAATTTTTGTTACCAATGCACATCAATTTCTCAACAAAATGCCACAATTAAGTTAATTATCGGTAAAGGACTTTGTTAGAACCCCAAATGCTTGTAAACATTTTACTTGTATATTTGAGGGATATAGAATAGAATTTCCATGAAAGAGCAAAGAATTTGAGCATGCGCCCAAGTTACTCAATAAAATGCCCAAGTAGACTGCTAGGTTAGCTAAACTTGTTGTTTTTTTTAAACCTCACTTATACATAGAATTGTTTACCATATATGCATCCCTAATTGTTTGCTGAAATGCCAAGATGGTCATGCTTTGGTATTTTACATTCTTAGTGGCATATTGAAGTCCATTAAGTTCATGCTTATGTTGGACAGAGATTTCATCTCTATGTTTATGTATATACATAATTTTAAGATAGGATGTACCCTTCTTACTATTAGAGATTAGGTTATGTGGATTTTATGTTATTACAAATGAAGTTTGGATGCCCATTTATAAGTATACATGAATGCTAGAAGTGAGCCATTGAAAGATGTAGTTGCATAATTATTTATTCAAGAATTTGACCATAGGAATTTATAATTATTACAATGATTTCTAGGGAAGGGAAAAGGTACAGCGGGAGCTATCGAAGGAGTGGGTCAACCTTAGAGTCCTACTAGACCTAGGTGAGGGAACACAACTATACATATCTTGTATTTTTACCGAGTTTTTCGTAGAGATTTATTTAAACTGAATGGCATGTTCCTTATTATTTAAACTTGTGAAATATCTTGACTTTTGCAAACGTATCGTATCTATTGATATATTTCCGGTTTGGAAATTATGATTTGAAAATGCATATGAAGAACAAATAAACAATGCTAAAATGAAAAAAGAGGAATAGATAAAGATATCGATGAACTGCACCATACTTACATACTTGCCTGAACCAGTGGTGGCTCTATGACAAAGCCAGAGAGTACAGTACTAGGTTAGGGAAGGGGTGATTTGTAAACTTAGATTTTAATCCCAAACGATCTATTTTCAAAACCTTCCATTTTCAAGAAATAAAACCCCATTTCCATATCCGTAGGGTGCCTAGTGCACGTATATATACATTATAGCTCGACGGTTGTTGATTGGTTCCAACCGAGAGGCTCAAGTGTTGATTGGTTCCACCTGATTACACTCCGGTTTAGCTGTATCAAAGTAGGGGTGTAGGTGAGATTGATATTATTGATTTATGATATGATGCCACACTTGTCTACCTCACGGTGGTTGATTGGTTTCGACCGTAGAGGCTACAGGTATTGATTGGTTCCGCCAGGGCAATTGCGGAATATTTTAGAATACAAATGATTAAATTAATGAATAAACATGTGTGTGAATTTACTCGGGTTTTCTACTTATGTTGGCATGATTTATTTAGATTGAAGATAACACATTGACTAGCATTTCATTTGATCAGTATTTATCTTCAAATTCTTTTACATATGCAGTTTATATTTGAGACTGTTGTTTATTATTGATACATGGGTATATTTATACCTAGCAGTAGTGTCTTACCTCACTGAGCTCGAGTAGCTTATTTTCTCCTCACATTTTTCTTGCAGGCAGTAGACAGGGATCCTGATAGTATCTAGTGCAGTGGATCGAGGTTCGATCTTTGTGTAGCTAGTTCTGACCCCCTGTTTTCGTAATTTTATTTATATCTGTTGTTTGGTAGAGAGTGAAACTCCTTTTATTTAGAGACATTTGCTATATGTCATAGTGTTTTATATGGTGTTATATTAAGACATGGATTTGTTTTGTGAGTATGACACTTAGTTATTTTCTTTATTAGATTTCATATACTATTAAATTACCAGATTATACAGACTTAGGTTCAGGATGCACTCTTGGCCTGACTGGTGTGGCACTCATCCCGGTTTTTGAGGCGGTTGTTACAGAACATACCTATGATCTCTACCACATATTCCTATGCATAGAGTGTGACTGTAAAATCAAGGATTTTATTTAGTTTTGGGTAATAAATGTTTTCTTGTTAGTCTCGGATTAGTTAGGTTTTTTTTTAGTTAATTGGTTAATAAAAGAAATCTCTTGTATTTCGAAATTGTCAGATTTGATGTGAAAAGATGGATTTAATTGAAAAATACCCTGATTAGGAATTAGTGGGATTGCCAAAGAATTTATTATAATTTTAGGAAGTTTTGGGAATCAGGTTGTAAAATTACACACTCTCACAAATTCTAATGATTGGATGACTTACATGTAAAATAAAAAGGTTATTGGGCTTTTTGCAAAAAGGAGGAAATCCCTCTCACAACTCATGCATGTTATCATATTATATATAATATAATAATAAGTATATATTATATATAATATAATAATATACATCTTATATTATTCTAAAAGCAACTCATGTGGATGGATTCATATATATATATATATATATATAGACACACGGATGTTTGAATATATATATGTTTAAAGATTTATCTATGTTTAGATATATGAATTAGATAAGTATTTGATTTGAAGGTGGTTAGAGATATGAATAGATAAGGTGATTGATTTGATTGATAGATATACTTTATAGGAATGATTTGGATAAGATAATGATTTGGAATAAATAAATAAATAAATAAATAAATTCAATTTATATATATATATATATATATATATATATATATATATATATATATATATATGAGGTCGGTGGTAAATGCTTTATTAGGTCAATTAGCCTCCCATTTTAGCCCTTGGATCATGTTTTAAGGATTTCCAACCGTATGGATGAAAATAACATCAAAAAATAAGCTAGAATGTTAATTTTCATACAATTTGGGAACTTGTAGGGTCTTCATCTTAACGGGTGAAAATTTATAGAAATCCTACCGGTTCAGAATTTCACCCATTAAGATGAAGACCCTACAAGTTCTCAAATTGTATGAAAATTGACATGCTAGCTTATTTTTCGATGTTCTTTCCATCCATATGGTTGGATTTCCTCAAAACACTGTGCAAGTGGGTCAAATGGAGGTGACCTGACCGGAACAGTGTTTCGGCCGGCCTGACCTTATATATATATATATATATATATATATATATATATATATATATATATATATATGGAATGTGTGAGTAATCGGATAAGGAAAAGCTAATTTGATATTTGATTGGTATTTAAAAATATAAAGTTAATTTGATAGATGGGAATATATTATATATTATGAATATATGGTGGTGATAAGATGATGCTTTGAATTCAACATTCACGTGCATAGCTGAAGATTAGTTGGTTGGGTTCCTTTTTGAATAAAAAAACACATGAATTGACTGGATCAATGGTTGGATAAAGGCAGTATAAAATATAATTTATATCTAACGGATGAGGATTTGAAGCAAGTGCATCATGAGTGAAAACGCGTAAAGATTAAACATGGAAACAAGTTTCCCTATGCGTAGCTATCTGTTGCCGCGTGGAGGGGGAGCGCTCAGTCGTCCATCTACAATAGTGTCTTGATCTCGAGGTAAGTTCGTTTCTCTCTGCCAGCGAGCAGCGCCGTGGCGTTCTATCTACTCCGCTAATATCGCACTGCCAGCAATGAGAGACCTTATCCGTAAGTTTATGATCTTATCCGCAAGCTAGTTATCGGTTCTTATAAGTAGAGAGCCAACCCTCGAACCTTAGCGACTACTGCCCTTGTCCAGCACCGCCACGACCACCGAGAGCCAGAGAGAGATAGAATGGCAGAGAGAGAGGAGGGTGACGACGCCGGTTCATCCAAACACCAACAGGGTTTCCGTTGCAACGCGACACCGTCGCTTGAGGGCTACGGACCGCTCGTTAGGGTAGAAGATTGGAGATGAAATTGCACCGGTGCGTTAGGAACTCCTCCAGTCGTCGGACTTTCTTTCTCACGGCGCTGGGAGTAGCTATGACTTTGCTTATCGCCGGCAACAGACAACGGACCGGACCTCCAGAGAGCTTCAACATACCACCTCAGTGAGTTTAAACGCTTCTATAAACCTTCACAGTTGCATATACCTACATATGTTAGTACATGATTAGTATGACGATTCGTTAGTTAAAGATAATCATAGGTGAGTTTGGTAGACCTTTGATGAGGCTAAGGAGATCAGGTGAGAGCACTTAGGTTGCATGATGGTCGTCTGTTGGAAGAGGTAATGAGGGTGACTTTGATCTTTTAGTAGAAGAGGTATAGTTGCTTTGGGTTCCTGTTAAAAGATGCGTGGCTTTGAATAATGACAGTGGGCCTTGCATATATATAAGAATCCGTAATAATGGTTTAAGTGTGAGGTTAGACTAGTGTATAATTAATGTTTACAACATGAACTCATGTTGATTGAGTCTGATGAAAGTTAGTGAAGGTTTTTAGAAGATTGTTTTCTTTATTAATATGATGAATAACTTAGTAGATATTAGAGAGGATGTTATAATAACATGTCTATGCTTATAGGAATATGGCTAGCTAGACTAATAGTGTGTGGTCGGTTTGCTGGTGTGATCGGTGGATAAACATGCATGATTAATTAGTTGATAAAAGGGTTAGTAGGCTTGGATAGTTGAAAGGATAAAACCATGCATGTGTATCTATGAACAATAGTAGGACTGTTGGTTGAATGAATTCATTAGAAACATGGTTGGTAGGGTGAGTGAGAAGCTTTATTTACTGTTTGTTCATGTAAGCTTGATGCTGATTTTTAAGCTGCGCATGGTTGGATTATGAAGAGTTGAGCTTCTATCTAGTATTAAATATAACTGAGGTTTAGAGTTTAATTAATTTCTTTTAAGTGGCGAAATGTAAACATGTTTTTATGGGATGATAAATCATGGAGATATCAAAGTTGTTATTACAGTAAGAGGGGGGTGGTGTTTTCTCTGTCTGGTAGATGATGATTAATAGTTGGGCTAAGTGATGAGTTATGAGATGGACCAGGCCCTAAGACCCACTTGTTTTGGAGAAAGTTTCATGGGCCGGATTTCATAATTAGTAGGCTATAATTATGTGAAAGAGCCATGTGGAGAACTAATGAGTAATGGGCTCACGGCCCATGCCACGGTTAAGTGGTTAGTGGTCCAAAGGGAGGTTTAGTTAAGTTAGTTGTTGAACTTTACATTTCACATGTATTTACATGGGGTGATGTTCTACTTACAGAATATCGATGGGAGCATGGAGACACATCAGGAGGGAGTCTTGTGGGATCTCAGTCGTGTTGATAGAGGTAAGTACACTTACCTAGTTCCCACCGAATTTTGGGGTTTTCTTTGGCTTTGTTGTTACCTTGTTGATATGTTCTTGCTTCGTTGTTTTTTTTGATTTCGTGCTTGTACATATTGGTTGATTGGCTTGGTTAGTTACTGTTTCTTGAAAACATGCTTTCTTGTTAGTTCCGATTATTTCTTGTTACATACACATGGTTGACTCCTGCTTGTTTGGACTGTTCCTATTATATATGTATGCTTGTTTCCTGTGAGATAGTATTTACTGTATATACTTGTCCATTGATTGGCACGTGGTCGTGGGAACACATGAACCTATGCTACGTCCAGGACGGTATGTGTCAATTCTTCTTATTTTGTAGGTTCTCCCACTCGGTATAGATTTAGTGTGGGCATTCAGGGGGAGGACACCCTGTTCATCCTATTTTCCTGTCAGGGGGAGGATAACCTGGCTGTGCACTCATTAGTGGGATGATACGCTAGCCATGTACGTACATGAAGGAGTGCTAACAGACTCGAGGGTTTGTTTCTGACTAAGATTGACGATCGGCTGAGGTCGATGACTACTGGGGAGAAGACTCAAGAGTTTTTAAACACCTTGTTGTTTATTTATTGAACTCATTGCTCTGTTTTTGTGCTCCTTATTTCTTAGTGATCCCTTTGTGTTTGGCTTGGCCTTATTCATGATATGTTTATGCGTTTTTTTGGATCACTGTTGACATTATCGACTTCATTGTACTTCCTGCAGGGGTACTTATTGAGCTTTCCATTCAAAAGCTCATTCCACTTTCTTCTTTCTCTTTTTCAAGTTCTGAATAATAGCTGATTCAAATTAAGGAGTTGCGCGTGGGATTAGGATATCGTCGCAGAGGTTCGAGAACCTCGTATCTCCTTTATGTGTGAGGTTTCATTTGTAAGACCCTTGTAGGGCCATGACCTTTGTAGGGTGTCCAAAACCAATTTGTGTTTTTAATTCCGCTGTAACTCTGAACTATTTATTCACGTTATTTGAGTTATAATATTGCATGCTTTATGATTCACCTAGGTCTTGTATTCGAGTGACATGCGCCTCTACTTGGGTACGGCAGTTCTGTGCACGTGCCCGAGGCCTGGAGATCGAGTCGGGGCATGATAGAGATAGTACTATAGTTTGTAGGAGGCTTGCTACGATATATTCCTATGCTGTAGGAATGTCGGTCGAACCCGGTCTTCCAACTTTCGATGCACGATTCGTCTATACTAAAATATACATACAAGCATAGCTACAAATATGTTGTTACCTTCCGACTTACGGTTTAAGTAAGAATCATGTTACAAGCACACCCTACTTAACTAACAATCCATACAATCACAGGATAATATTGATATTCATTTTTATAAAGTCATACAACCCTAGAATCAAAGTCTAGTTATGCAACATGGTGTTTACCATCATAGCCAAGATGAAAACCTAAAAGAAACATAGCCAGCCTTTATATAGCTGCAAACGATGCTGCCGCCCCAATAACTTGACGTCGTGGAGCGAACACTCCGCTTACAAGTTTTGGTGCTCTACTTGCAGTAGTTTCACAAAGTCGTTGGCTTGGAGCCGCAGTGCAAACTCTCTATGTCTAAACTTGTGCATTGCAGGGTTTGGCACCATAGCCAGATAAATCAGAGCCACGAAACCAACCCCAAGTTGTGTCCTTGAAGCTTCTGCGATAATCGAGGTTGAGCTAACTCCTCCCTAGGTCCTTTCCACTTTGACACCATGGAGGGAATGATTAGCACCATGGCGAGAACCTTTATGCTACTTTCTAAAATAGCTGAAAATTGGCCCTCCTGATACATAGATAAATACTTGAATTAGTGCCTGTAAATTCATCAATTCTGCTAAAAATACATGATTCAAGTAGCACAAATACAAATATGATATTTATATCGAAATAGAGCTAAAGTATACACAAATTATATAGAGTAATATGTACAAAACTTAGCTCTAAACATTATGCACAAGTGTTGTAAATTAGCTCTCTTTAGAGAGCCAAAATAGAGGGCTAGGGTCCCACTTTCATCATCCGTACTGTTGCTTTCGAGATCCTTCACTACTACTTGAAAAAATTCCTTTAGCTCTTCATCAAGTGGCTTTTCTTCGTCTTCCAAACCTGAGGTAATGTAAGTTCCTCCCTTAGCGATTAGGGGTCAATCTTAGGAGATAGTAGGATTATCCACCGGCATCAATTCGGTAGCCTCCATCCTTAGTTTCCCTGAACTTATTCAAATCGGGGACAGTTTTGGTATCCACTCTCCCTTTATAGTTAGGCTTCCAAACTCTGGGGAACATGCCAGTTCTCCTCGTCTTGGCGAGTTGGCCTAATATGTAGCATCTTTTAGAGCAGGTATGTGTCTTCCCCTTCATCCCTTTTTTTTGTGAGATCTTATCCTTTTATAACTTGACTCTTACCTATCTTGTCCCAAACTCATGGAGGATTCTCTATGGGTTCGTCATCCAGTTCCTTTTGTCCTATTTTAAGCCTTTCTTCCATTGGTCACGTCATCTTTTTGTAATAAAAAAGCATCATCATTTTGGGGACTAGTACTATTTCACCTCTAGGCTCTGTAGGTTTTTCCTAAGAAACGCCCCTCTTCTATTCATCATTGGTTCTTCTTTGTTCTCTTTGAGTCAGGGTGGACAGTCCTAACCTTCTAGGATGGCTAAAATACTGATTCTTCTTTTAAGACGGAGATGTCCCTTGTGGAAGCAAATCAACGATCTTTCTCTAAAGTTAAGAGTCTCCTACCCTTATTACGTTAGTGACAGTAGAGAACTTGTGCATGGTCAGGCTTACCTCTCATGCGGGTAGGATACCTTTCTAATTTATATGAACTTCTTCAATCTAAGCACAACTAATAAAATTGACCTTCTTTTTATAACGAACAGGATGGGCAAGCAATTTCTTTTGCAAGGACTCAATATAAAGAAGTAAGGGGGTTCATCCAGCTTCTCTTACTCCACATTGGACCAAGCATCCTTATAAGGAACAACTACATCTGACGAAGAAGCCTAGAGCTCAATTAGAGGCCCCGACCGCCTTGATAGCCCTTGTAGTCAAGGAGTTGGACACTTCTGGGGACTTGGTCCCAAGGAGTCAACATCGTTGGGTTATCTCGTTGGTTGATTCTGATGCTGAGCCGAATATGACCACCGCAAATGCTCCTATAGCTTCAGTGACAAGAAGCCCCTCCTCATCTAAGGGTAATCTCCCAATCTCCAATATTGCATTGGTAATGTCTCTCTTCACCTATGACGTAGCTGCAACAAAGGTCTTCGTAGCCATCTCTTTAGAGTCAGACCTTATAACTGTTGAAGATTTTGACAATTAAGAGTTGGCCTCGTGGCTAACTTTATTGGGGATGAAGATACGTTGATTCTTTTATCTTCTTTTATTTTTTGGTATCTCTTACTTGGCTACTAATATGATGTTTGTCTATGATGCAGTCTTACCTTCTTATGTCCTATATGACCAAGCGGCTGAGGGAGGAGGCCACGCTTAGGGGCTCTGCTAAGGAGCTGCTGATACGATGCGTAACGCTATCCGCAAGTGTATGGAGTCGCTCAAGTAGTAAAGTACGCTAAAGGTAGGGTAGTCATTCTACAGGGACCGACAGAGCTAGTAGTACTTCGAATCCTATTATCTAGCCTAAAAATATAGGTGATGTTCTAATCCTAACAAAATATCTAAAGAGAACTAAACTAAAGTGAACAATTGGAAATCTAGGGTTAACTAGTTAAGAGAACATGGTACCCCGGATCTATATATCCTAAGAATCCCTGGTGATTAATTTCCTAATTCAAACTATCTAGTTGATATATTCCTGGACCATAGAGAACCCTGAATTAGTTTGACCCCGATTTCCGTGACAACCAAACCCTAGTCCTATACAGTGACTTCGCCGTGTGACTGCATTATGCTAACTATGGGCGTAGGATATGTGGTTCCCACTATTAGGTTTTACGCTAATTCGGAGAGTGAGTTGGTATTGCGTGACAACACAACGACTACTTGATCTCTAGGCGTGCGCCCTCCCCCTATTATCTATGCCTGGATCTAGCTTAACCATGATTTCTCGTTATACATCAAGCAATCAAGCAATTCTAATTATGTGGCCGACACTTTCGGACTAAAAAACCACAAGAATTTAGCACACACACATAATTCAGAAGAATAATAAAAAAGGAAACCTAGTATTGAAAAGAGGAAATAATCAAAAGTTCATCCTAAGGTTCAAGGACCCGAGGCACAACAAAAGGTTTAGCCTCTCATACTAACAATAAACATCACATAAACTAGAGAGGAAGACATAATAATAATCATAAATTTCCTAGCCTGATGTCTCCTTTACCTTCAGCCTCTCTTCGAAACCCTAGTCATTGGTAGAATATTTGCCAAAAGTCCCCTTGCAAAATAGATCTGATGACCTTTTATAGAGTTTGATTTTACATCACATGGCCGTGTCTAAGGGTGCATGTATGAGCATGTGCTCTCTGGAGTCTTTTGGAATCACTTTAACGCATTTTTGATATATACACGGTCTTGTACACGACCGCCACACTCCCATGTTATTGGCTACACGGCCATATCATCTGACATACAGCCGTGTTAATTAAATTTGAGCTCGATCTTTAGTTAATCCTCTTTTAAATCCATACGCTCATGGACACCCGTGTGTTGATGACTGTGTCACTCTCTGTTTCGGCCCTTTACGCTTTGAATAGCTCTAGAATTTGCTTCTTTTCTCCTTAGTACCTGTTTGTCTGTCTGACCACACAAAACACCCGAACAGAGTAGAAAAGTTGAAGAAACCATGCAAAAATATATGTAAAGTGCATGTAAATGTGATATGAAAATATGTATATATATGCACACATTACTTGCTATGTAAAGTTGGAGGATTAGAGATTGCACATAAGGCACTTGATGAATTGCCTCTTAAGAGTATTCATGGGGTTTTTGAGAATTTTCTCATTTGATGATTGTTATTGGTGAGTGAATACCGTTGAGCTTCTCTTGAATCGGAATACATTGCTAGTGGTAATTAGAAGTAAGGATCATTTTGGTGAATTGAGGTATAGTTGTTTATATTATTATATGACTGTGATTAGTAGATGGTGTAGTAGATATGAACTCAGGACTAGGTTTAACTCTTGGTGGACTTATCCAGCATCAGAATGTGAATGTTCTTATGGTTGTATATATGCATGCATATGTAGTTGATCTTAAAGCATGATAACATTGATTTCGAGTAGGCTAAGAAATGAGAACCTGTGTTTACTTTAACCATAATGCTAGAAGACAAATGCTTGGCATAAACCTGGACATTTAGGACACTCCAATTTCATTGTTCTCCCCTGGATTAAATTAAATCTTAATGAGCAAATCTGTGGATCTGTGCAGATGATTTAAAATGTAAAATTGAACCTATATGGATAGGCAATTAAATTACCCCAAATTGAGAATAACCACCTAAACCTTGTAGGGATATGTAAGGTTAATTATAGCTTGTCCTGGAAAGATATCTGCAGCTATATAATTAAGAAAATGCAGGTCCAACCCCATAATAGCTGCAAATTCAAGTATATGAATCCTTTAGGCTAAGCTAACGAAGAGGCAAGAAAAACAGGTTTTCTAGACTATAGAACTTCTGAAATTTCTTTAAAAATTGCAACCATACACCCTTTAAGATTTTAGAAGAGCCGTAGCCATATACTTCCTGAATTTTTTAGAAATTCAACCACATAACCCTTAGAGCTTTGGAAAAAAATCTGCAACCCTGCATTAGACTGTGAGTTTAAATTATATAATAGAACCTGTAGATATACTTATGAAGTATGATAAGGGCCTGTCTTTGTGTTAAGAACCTAGGTGCACTATTAGTAACTAATTGTTGCTTCTAATAGCAAGGTTTTGCAACCAGGTATGCTAATTAATGATCATGGTATATAGGCATTCTTAGTCAGTGATAGTCTTAGAATGAATGAGCTTCGCTGACTCAACTAATTTTGGGAACTCTTGAGTCAAATTTTAAATCTAGGATTTGAGCTTATTAACTATTAGAGCAAGAAGAGGCTTGGTTGCTTAATTACTTAGCAACAAACTATAACATCCATAAGTGGATGAATACATACGTGCTCTGAAGTTGTTAACTATGTATATACAAATACGTATAATGTGCACTGAAACCATCATACTATCCAGATCCTGATATGGGCGTATTAGTTGCGACGAGAGATGATCAAGGATCTGTATAGTTGTTACACCAGGTGGGTTATTATGCGACAAATATACACTATACAATTTCTAAAACCCCTGCATGTGTAGATTTTCAAATGAAAGGTATGCTAGGAATTTAATTGCAATTGCTTTAACCGGTTTCTGTGGTTTTTCTTAAACTCCATTGGGTACTATTAGGAGGCGTTTGTATGGGCGGACACCTCTTAATACTGGTGTTGAGTTCGAGGTTTCATGGATTGATGATATGTTGAGTTTGTTAAAGTAGGTTTAATAGCTTTATTTCTTTGTTTGAGGTATTGGAGTTTTATATGCTTTGACGAGGTCAACATATGGGTTTTTGTTTATACATATGTAGATTTGTGAACTGATTTGTGTTTCAGACTTTTTCAGTTTCACTCTAGTTTTATGAGAAGGACTTGATCCATACTGGGACCTGAGAAGGACTAGATCCATATTAGGATATGAGAAGGACTCGATCTATACTAGGATCTGAGTAGGGGATCCCTTGGTATATTCAGTTATAGCGGTGTGATGACCCACGCCAAGCCGTGTGATGACACTCACATACATACTCATCGTAGGGGATTTACTCGGAGACCGAGCGTTAGGGCTCGAGCAGGCTTACTTAGAGACCGAGCATGATTTCTTGCTCATCCTACAGAATATACCAGAAGACCAAGTGTGAGGGCATGAGCAAGCTTACTTGGAGATCGAGAGTGTTTTATGCTCTGATTGTATCATTCTTGAGTTAGTGTTTTCGGCTGCCAGTCCATTGTCTATGTATGTGGATGCTTTGGGCCGCGGGCCCGATGGTTATACATGTTATCGTTTTGTGTTGTGGGCTCGATATTCATACTTGTTGATATTCATATGTTTGTGCTTTGTTTTGCTGATATATGATTTGAATGTGGTGCCTACTGAGCCTTAGTTTGTTGGCTCATACACTTGATTATTTTTTCACCTTGTAGATTAGGGCGAGTAGGGGGAGTACCAGGCGAACTCGCAGGGGATTTCACCTGTTACTTGGGGTATTTCTGACATCCCAGAGAGGTTGTTAGTACCTGTGGGGATGTTGCTTTTCATTTGATGTGTGAGGATGTTTAACCCTTGTAGGGTGTTATGTATTATGGATTGATGTATGGCCATATATTAGCATTTTGTATTTTTGTTGCTATTTTATTATGTTGTTGTTAGCATAGTATTATACTTTATTAAATATGATCAGGTTGATACTTTAGGCATTCCATCCAAGCTAGTTCCTATCCTTGGCATGGGTGCGGCCGGTCGGTCGCGTGGTTGGGGCCCGGGACCGGGTTTGGGGTGTGACATCATTTATGCCCAGATCTAGCTTGACCGCGATTTCTCTTTATGCATCAAGCAACTACAGATATATGATTGGCGCTTTCACACTAAAAAACCACAAGCATTAAGCACGCATAGATAATTCACAATAATAATCAAAAGGAAAACCTAGTATTAAACGAAATAAAAAGAGTCATATGTTCATCTAGGGTTCAAGGACACGAGGCACCACAGAAGGTTTAGTCTCTCATGCTATGGAAAACCCTAACAAGATCTTAAGAAGAAGACATAATAAAAGAATAGAAACTCTCTCGACTGATGTCTTTTTCGCCTTCAATATCCTCTCTGAAACCCTAGCCGATAGCGCAAGAGTCGCCCAAAATCGATTTACCAAAAGTCCCCTCAAAAAGTAGATGTGGCCGCACTTTTATAGACTTCAAAAATCATGAAGCACGGGAATGCTTAGATCAACACACCTATACATGTACTATTCTGAAACACACTTTTTGGAATCCCGAGAGTTACAGAGGCACAAGCACGCCCGTACACTTTGTGCATGCCAGGGAACACGGTGTGTACTTGCTTGTTTGGCTCTTTGCGCTCCGAATTGTCCCAGTTTCTGCTTCATTTATTCCGAATGCTTGTTTTCCTGTTTAATTATAACAAAATACCCAACAGAGCCTAAAAAGAGAAATCTATGCGAAAAGATAGGTTAAGTGCATGCAAATGTAGTATGAAAATATGTATAAATTTATGCTTGTGCTTAAATTTGCACTCCCATGCATCTTAAGCACGCTCGGTAGCACGGCGTGTATTGTCCACCCTATGTACACGGTGAGATACATAGAATTGCACGGCTTGGAGCTTTGTCATGCTTCTGCCTGTGCACCTCTCTGTATTTTCCCTGAGTATAATCTTTGCCATGTTTTTACCTGTACCTGTGTGATATTGACTCCTAAGACTAAAAATTGATCGTTTGGCACTTAGAAAACATCTATGGAATCATCAAAGAGTAGAACTCATCACTAATGTATACCTAGATTCTAAAATAGGAAACTAAACTAAATTAAAATCACTAACAAAAGACTAACTAGAAAACTAACCGAGCTTGAGTTGCCTTTCAAGAAGAACTTGTTTTACGTCACTAGCTTGATGTGCCTGTTGCTCTCAAGGGGGCTCGAATAAGTGGAACCTCCCAGCTTCCCTACCGGGAGGTACACTGCCCATCACCTGCATACTTAAATACGTAATAAAATCACACTCACCAGATCAGCTCTTGAGTAAGCCTGATGGCGAAGTCAGAGGTAGGGGAAGTTCATTCCTTTACCTTGTTTTACACTTCTTCCATTGTTTATTTCTCTTTCTCGGCGAGGAACTCAGTTGTTCTTGCTTGGGGCCTTCTGGCTGCTTAGTGCCTCCCCAAGGTGGTGGTTTGTCCTTGAAGATATCTTCTAATTGGTCCCCTAACATTTCCTCCTGCACAAAATAAAAAGTATAATCATTAAGATGGTCAATGAAATAACAAGAATCATCAAACTCCATCATGTGTCTCAAGGCTTTTTTGAGCTTAAAAGTGACTATGTCCTCTCCAACCTTCAGGGTCATATGATCATCCTTGATGTCAAACAATGATTGTAAAGTTTTCAGAAACAGTTTTCCTAAGATGAGGGGCACCTTCACTTGGTCATCCAAATCCAAGATGATGGAGTCTACCAAAAAGATGAAGTTGTCCATCTTTACTAATATGCCTTCAACAATGCCTCGAGGGAGGCAAATTGATCCGTTGGCCATATGAAGTGTCACTTTGGTCGGTTTGGGTTCTCCAAGACCTAGCTTTTGGAGTATCTTGTTCCAATATCGGCCAAAGCTTTCTCATATCGGCTAAAGCTTTCTCATCCACCAACAATGCAATGAGGTTGACACTTGTTCCAATATCGGCCAAAGCTTTCTCATCCACCAACCCTCCAATGGTGCAGGGAATTATATAACTCCCTGGGTCCTTTTCCTTCTTTAGGAGTTTGTTGGTGAGAACGGCTGAGCACTCCTCACTTAATGTTGCCTTGGATATCTCTTCCAGCTTTCTTTTGTTTGTGAGCAGCTCTTTAAGAAATTTGGCATACCGAGACATCTTTGAAAGTGCTTCCACAAATGGGACATTAATGTAAAATGTCTTGAACATCTCCAAGAAGTTCATAAACTTCTCATCTTACTTATCTTGCTGATCCTTTTTGACTTTGGCTGGGTAAGGTAACTTTGGTTGTTACTTAGGCAACCTTGATCTTTCCTTTTCCTTACTCCTGACTGGATTTATTGATACTTCCGACTTTTTTCCTCCGGTTCCATCGCTCTCCTCCTCCTTGACTGGTTTATCCTCTTCAACTTTAGGTTGAGGAGAGGGTAACTCCATTCTACTCTTCAAAGTGATGGTTTTCACAGACTCTCTTTGGTTGACCTCCATGTAACTTGGAAGAGCGCCTAGCGGTTGTTCAACCAAAGACTTGGCGATTTGCACGACTTGATGCTCAAGGTGTTGTAGTGATGCCTGTTGGTTCCTCAGGAGCTCCTCTTTGTGTTTGATGCATTTGTCACTGGCCCAGAGTAATTTCCCGACCATGCTCTCAAAACTTGACTCTTTTTTCTTTTGTGTTGGCTGCTGAAAGCTTGGTGGTTGATTTGGCCTCTGCTGCCCTTGATTTTGCGCCAGGGTGCTCCATGAAAAGTTAGGGTGATTCCTCATCCTAGATTATATGTGGTACTATATGGGATGTTCTGAAATGTGCTTTGATTGCCCACATAATCCACTTGCTTGACAGGTCCAGTGCCAGCTTTTGAAGAAGAACGACTTGGCTTGCTCCCATATATTCCATAACTCATCACCGATGCCTATTGTGGAACGGTCAAATTATCCAATCGCTTTTTGATTACCTCAACTTACACTGCCAAGGTAGTTAGTATGTCCACTTCATAAATCCTTACAACCCGACCTAGCTTATTCTTTTCAGAAGTCCACTGGTACCCATTGGTCGCCATCTTTTCAATTAAGTCCTTAGTTGCACTGGGATCCTTGCTGCACAGGGATACTCCAGCTGCTGTATCCAACATCTGCTTGGCGACTATGTTCAATCCGTTATAAAAGGTTTGGACCTGTATCCAATCCACTATACCATGTTGTGGGCACTTTCTAAGCAACTCCTTATATCTCTCCAAAGTGTTATAAAGTGTTTCCGATTCCAATTGTGTAATGGAGGAGATGTCACTTCTAAGATTCGTGATTTTAGTCGGTGGAAAATATCTCAGGAGAAACTTTTTCGGCCAACTTACCCTATGTGGTGATGGATTCCTTGGGATAGTGAGCTCAACCATTGTTGGGCCCGACCTCTAACTGAGAAATGGAATAATTTGAGTCAGATTGCATCCGTAGGTACTCTGTTTGTTGAAATTATGTCGCTGATCTCAAAGAAGCTTGTAAGCTATGCATATGGGCCCTCATCTTGGAAACCATCGAACTAGCATGATTGCTGAGTTATCTTAATAACATGAGGCTTTAGCTCGAAGTTGTGAGCTATGATTGGTGGCCGATTAGTGATAGAACCAATGCCATTGAGGTTCGTTTTAGCAAAATCCAAAATTGACCTCATCCGTGTTGCCATCGGTATTGGTTGATCGACCTCCACACTTGTCTCCGTTGTTGCGGTCTGTTCGAGATCACTTCTTCTAATCTTCTAGTGAAGTTAACACTTGAAATCTAGATCTGGTATGATTAGTGGATAGGGGAGCTCCTGGTCATTTACCCTTCCCTTCAACAGGAAAGAAAATTCAAAAGATTAGATCTAAAATAAAAGAAAAGTTATAAACTAAACTAAACTAACCCTAATTTAACTATAAAATAGATTCCTAATGTTCCTAGAATTGTCTCTCCCTGGCAACAGCGCCAAAAACTTGATGTGTGTTGCTCGCTCTCAAGTGTACGGGATCGCTCAACTAGTAAAGTACCCTGAGGATAGAATAGTTTAATCCATAGGGAACGGCAGAGCTAGTACTAATTTATCTTCTATTATCTAGCCTAAAATATTTTTGGTGTTTTTGTGATCCTAACCAAGTAATCTAAAGAAAAAGTAAAGCTAAAGTGAACAATTGACAAATCTAGGGTTATCAGTTAAGAGTACATGGCACGCCGGATCTCTATCCCCCTAAGAATCCCTTATCGACTAGTTTCCTAATACTAGCTATCTAATTGATATATTTTTGGACAGTGGAGAACCCTAAATTAGTTTGACCTCGATCTCTTGTAAAACTAGACCCTAGTCCCATATAGTGACTTCGCCATACGATTGTATTATTATTATTAGTGTTATGTGGTTCCCATTATTAGATTCTACCCTAATTTGGAGCATCTGTTATTAAATCACAGTGATCACCCGATCTCTCGGCGTGCACACACCCCCTATCATCTATGCCTAGATCTAGTTTTACCGAGATTTCTCTTCATGCATCAAGCAACTATAGATATGTGATCGGCGTTTTCGCACTAACAAACCACAAGCATTAAGCACGCATAGACAATTCACAAAAATAATCAAAAGGAAAACCTAGTATTAAAAGAAATAAAAAGAGTCATAAGTTCATCTAGGGTTCAAGGACGCGAGGCACTACAGAAGGTTTAGTCTCTCATGCTATGGAAAACCCTAACAAGATCTTAAGAAGAAGACATAATAAAAGAATAGAAACTCTCTCGACTGATGTCTTCTTCACCTACAATCTCATCTCCGAAACCCTAACCGATGGCACAAGAGTCGCCCAAAATTGATTCGCCAAAAGTCTCCTCAAAAAGTAGATGTGGGCGCCCTTTTATAGACTTCAAAAATCACGAAGCACAGGCTTGCTTAAATTAACATGCCCGTGTACTATCCTGAAATGCGCTTTCTAGAATCACGAGAGTTGCATGGGCACAAGCACGCCTATGCACTTTGTGCACGCTCGGGAACACGGCCGTGTACTTGTTTCTTTGGCTCTATTCTCTCCTAGTTGTCCCGGTTTCTACTCCTTTTATTCTGAGTGCATATTTTCCTGTTCAATCACAACAAAATACCCATTAGAGCACAAAATAGAGAAATAGTTACGAGAAGATAGGCCGAGTGCATGCAACAGTAGTATTGAAAATATGTATAAATATGTATTTATCATTAAACGTATATAATAAATATAAGAAATAATGAGGATATATTATATGATCCTGATTCTGACATAAAGTGTTGAGGTACGATGGAGAGATATATGGGTCCTATAATTGCTAATAAAGGTGGGTTATGATGATGTAAACACTATTAGTATGTTCTTTCAGAAATACCTTGCATTTGGCAATTTCTAAGGAAAGGTATACTCTGCTTTTAATTATTAATTACTTTAATTGGATTACTTTTGTATGAAAACCAAAAATGTGTTTATGGTTTTTGTAACGCCCCGGATTTTTCCCCTGAGAATATTACAAATATTAAATAAATACCGGAGGTTATGAGAAAATAGTAATTGAGTTAAAAAGACTTTAACAATTAAATGGTGAAATAACGAAGGTGGTAGACATTATCTAATGGTACCTTATTAGTTAATTAAGCTATGTGATGAGTAATCACTCTACTTAAATTGTAATAATATGAGAATTGAGGTATGGTGTGGCAAATATTAGTTGGTTAATATAGTGTATGATTAATAAGTTGACTAAATGAATGATAACATAACACCAAGCCTTAATGGGCTCAAAATTATGCAAGGAAGGCTCTAGATGAAGGGCTCAAAGTTAGAAGAAAATTACATTGGGAAGTAATAATATAGGTTGGTGATAAAGGGAATGGGTTAATTAAATCATTAACATAATGGTGTGACCAAATAATTGTAACATGACCTAGGGTTTAATATTGATTCAATTGGGCATTGGGCTTTAAAAGCTTAAAGGAGCTTGGGCCGGGTTCAACATGGGTTAATGGATGTTTAAAGACAATAGAATGGGGAAAGAGAGAGAGATGATGGCTTTTGGAAGAAGGAGGAGGTGGCGTCGAGGTAGGCGGCACTTTGCATGTGCGGGGGAATCAGCTGCCGCTACGGTATGTGAGCGAGACAAAGGAAAAGAGTGGGAGGGGCGAGTCCCCGCCCTCGTCCAAGCTTCGGGGCTCCTGCTCCCTGCAATTCGACCCGTCCCTCGGTTCACCGTACTGCTCCAAAGAAATTTGGAGCGATTCGGTCAAACCCGACTTTGGTGTTGGCCGGCAAGCACCAACCCCGCAAAGTATAAGGTGGGAGAAGTACAATTGCTGAATTTCATAGGTCTTTAGTGAATACTTGGTGAGTATTGTGATCTTTGTTGTTACTAAAGTGTTGGTTTATACTTGTGATTGAGTAGAGGTTGGTCTTGGTTGTAGTGTTGTCCATGCTTTGTTCTTTGGTTATGGTTATTGATATTCTTGACAATATGACCATGGTTGTATGTTTGTATTCACTTGGAATTAAGAGAGATCAAAGTGAAGAGATGTTCTTTGAATTTACTTATGCCCAGGTGTTTGTTGATATGTCTATAAAGAGCTTGTAGGAGGAGCTTTGTTTTGCTTGAGTTTTTATTTTGTTGTCTTTGTTGATCTTTGGGATTGTAATGTGATTCTTTCTGGAAGGGAGTTGGAACTTGCTTTGTAGTTAGTTGGAGTTAAGAACTCAAAGAGGGAGGTGCTTTCTGTTGGATTTGCTTATGTCCGGCCAAGTGTTCATTGGGTTGTCAATGGAGATTGGTTGGAGAATGCTTTGAATCCCGCTGGATTAGTTTTCTTGTTCCTGTTAGGATTGTAATGTTGAAAGGTTACTTGCGGTTATATAAAAAGTGAGCTATGATCATGTGTATTGGGTGATGATATTGGAGCTTAGTTGTAGTTGAGTATAGTCTAAAGGTTGCTATAATCATTTGTGATGCAATGGTTCTTATGTGCTCTATAAGCGAGGCGAATGCAGGGCTCACAAAGAGGGAAGGTGTTTGATAGAATGCCAAGTATTAGCCTATGGTTTGAGTATGATTTTTAAGCTGAAGAATACGGGATGGACATGTGCATTAGTTTGTCAGTTGGACTAAGAGGAGGTGATGTACTTGTGGTGTACGCAGGAGTGTTTAGAATGTATGAGATTCTTGTGAAATTATGAATAGTTAATTAGCAGTTGTTGCTTGCTGTTGATGATGTTCTAGATATTTGTACACTTTGTAAACTTAGTATTCATGGGTTCATAGAGAGGATTTGTATAGATATGAAGTAGTTGCTCTTAGAAAACCATGTGCAGTCTGCAGATGGCTGTCCCTCGTGGGACAGCTGTAGACAGCTCCGTTTGGAGCGTGTTACATATCAATGGAAAGGGCTTGAAGTCTACTCCGACAAGCCCTAGATGTGAGGAATCGATTCACGGGTTGGGAGTTGTGACCAGTTCTTTCCAAGCTAAATAGTCAGAATTCTGCAATCCTTTGCAATTGGTCATTGTTAGTTAACTTTGCGGGCTGTTGTTGATCTTCAACTTGTTAACAAAATAAATGGACCCGATTCAGTAATTTAAAGAGAGGAGTTCATGCTAAGTTTTGGTTGTGTAGATCTAGTGTTTGATAAAATGACTCAATGGGTCATTGGTATTACTAGCTTGTAAATTGGGCTTGAGCTTGAATTTCTAAGTAGAGTTTGTAATGGTTCCGGTCTTGCCAACGTAATCGTTCTCATCATGTTTATCAGGTGATTGAGGTTGTTGCTTAGGAATTGAATTCAAGATTCAAGGAAAGGTTACGCCAATTGAGATAGATTTGTGAACATCTCCTTTGTTTCTAATGATTCAATGAAAATTGTTAATGAAAGCATGCCATGGAAATCTGACTGATGTATGGTTGTTCGATATTGGACAAGAGTTATTGAAGAACTAAACTTTAGAAAGTTATTTAAGCTCTCATAATATTTGTTGAATTTAAATATAGTATATGATGGCAATTAACCAATGTTAGAATTTCTGATTATAGGCATCATGCCTTGCGTGATCGATATGCTTGGGCATTGGGCCTACTTCTATATGGACTTGGGCCCGATAAGACATTATGACTAAGAACTAGAGTTTAATGTAGACATGGTTATGATTGCTAAGGGTAAAAGCGGGAAGGCAAGTTAAGAACCGGGAGTTCCGAGTCGGACTTGACTTGCTTAGGACTCTGGTGAGTGGACCCTCATCAGATATTCTTATGGTTTATCGTGATTTATCGGGTTTTCAGTTTATATTCCTCGGCTATGATTTATTCCCGGTTTGAGAATGTTTTTGATTATTTACAGCTATTGTAGGTTGATGTTTTCTGCATATGACTAGCTGTAGATCATTGAGATAGACATGAGATAGATATAGGACGTGAGCATCGATCTTTGCTTCCTGTTAGACGATCCTTTACTATGCGAGATCTTGGCTCAGATTGAGCTAAGACCAACGTGATACCGAGTAGGGGAAAGGTTTCTTGTTTTCAAAATGAATTCTCGGCATCAAAATCTTATTTTCAAAATGAATTTATCTTAAAACCCTTTCCCAACTCTTTGGAGTGCTTTCGGTACCTCGGTGAGGAGACCCAGAGTCGAGGGAAACCTCGAAGGGCTTCACATACGCATTGGTGGGGGGATACCTGTAGGCTATTTATCTGAGATCTTAGCAAGTTGATCCCTGAGTTGCATTCTTATCGATGACGCTCACATATCTAGACATCTCATGAGCATATGAGACATGTTTTCATTGATGACTTTTAGGGTTTCTTTTCTTGGACAAGGCATTAGATAATCATCGATTAGGAGGATAATGCATAAGCGTCCATGCTTTTACGTAATTCCTACATGTATATGAGTAGAATATTTTCCATATACAAGATTATACCTTTCGGGCCTTGCGGGTCCTATTCCACTGTGATTAGGGGTTCACATATCAACTGAGCTGTAGCTTCGATCCCTCTTTCTTACTCACCTTATGCGAGGTGTAGCGAGTGAGTTCAGTGCAGGGCTAGGCACGGTGAGATGTGAGGACTCTTAGGGGCTCTGGCGTCCCATTTGGCTTCTATGTTGTGCGCTCTGTAGATGTTGTATTTTATTTTGAGACTAGAATCTGAGACGTGTAGTCTGTAGGGAGTTTGTACGATTATGACTCTCCTTTTTGGGATGAGTTCGGACTTATTATGTTTTATTATCTCATCTCAGTTCTTCTTTCGCGTGTTTCGATTTCAGATTTTGGATGACCTTTGGGCTCGGGGAACTCACCCGAAATGGTAGGTGTGACATACGATGTCCCTATTTGGGATTAGGGTGTTACAGGTTTTTGAGAATTTCATAAAGTCTACCAGGCATTATCAGGAGGTGTTTGTATGGCCGAATACGTTTTGATACCGGTGTTGAGTTCGAGGTTTATGCGGATTGTTGGCATGTATTTATGAGCTTGTTAAAGTGATTTTAACAACATTGCTATATTGTTTGATTCCTGTATGAGTCATTTCATGGTTTATATGCTTTGATGATTTTGGCATATAGGTTTTGACTTATACATGTTTGTCTTTGTGAAACTGATTTGTATTTGAGATCTATCGGTTTTCACACTTGTTCTATTGGGGGTCCTCAATCCATTTTGGGGTTTGGGCGATTATGCTTATATGCATTCAGATATGGCCTTGTCGACACATGTATGCATGCTCATCCTGCGGAATATGGCTTATTCAGAGACTGAGGGTAAATATATTTACTCGGAGACCGAGGGTGAATCAACATAAAGCAAACTATGATTTATTCAGAGACCGAGGGTGGATAACAAGACGATTTACTCGGAGACCAAGGGTGTTTTATGCTTTGATAGCATATCTTATGAGATGAATTTTATTGGCAAGTATTAGGAACTCAGTGAGTTCCTGTTTGTGGGATCGAAAATACCTGCCTGACATCGTGTCTGTGAAGAGACACCTGGTGACACATCAAATCACAAATGATTATTTTATTTTATTTATTTTAGTAATTTTGGGTACTTCCATTCCTAATAGAGGCAAGCCTCTATTATTAATCACCCCAGATAAAGTCTTGGGAACCTCCGATTAAGAGCATAAGTACAAGGAGAGGCAGTGAATAAAAATAATTCATTTATTTTCAAATCATAATTTTTATTACATATAATATCACATATGGATGTATATACATATTATTTATTTATTTATTTATTTAAATAACTCCATCTTCCGCATTGAGAAGTATGTTTCGCCATTTTGGAATTTATGTTTCATTGGTCCCTCAAATGCATGCTTCGTCGCCGCCTTAAGATTTGTTCCACTTTAGGATTTAGGTTTATATGGACCATCCCAAGATGGGTGTTTCATCATAACGTCGAGATATATGCCACATTGAAATTTCTATTTATTAGCTGTCTCAAGATGCGTTCTCATCGCAACTTCAAGATTTATGTCGCTTTAGGATTTGTACTTCATCGGCTACATCTTCATAACAGCTTTGAGACTCGTGCCATTCAAAGATGTGTGCCTCCTGCCTTGAGATGCGTACTTCACAACAGCTTTGAGATTTGAATATATATATATATATATATATATATATATATATATATATATATATATATAATTTATTATTTTATCATATTTTTTAGGTAACAATAATGATAATAAAAATAATGATGCATAGTGGCTTTATGCACCAATAATGGCCCATAAAACATCATCACACTTTTCTAGGGATTCATCAACATCAACGTGCTACGTATCAAAATGATTTGTCTATACAACCATTTTAACCATCACTTGCTGAAGCAATGAGTAGATTCCTCTTAACTGAGCAGACTTTGAGTGGCAAGCTTGAACTATGGTATTTTACTTGGCATTTGAGTTTTATATTTGGGATGTATTATAACATTGAAGAACAATATTAAGGATCCATTGAAGGAGCCATTAATATCCATATTGATGTTTTCCATGGGGATGATTTTGAGTGGACTTGTTGACAGTCATTTTTAAACTTTATAGGAAATCTCCTCTAGTAGCCATTGACTTCCTCATTCATTATTATTTTAGTAATCTTAAGCCATAAGCTAATAGCATCACAAAATTACTTCTCAAATTCCTATAATACCAAAAATTTATTTCCAAGCTTCTTTGTAAACAATTTTTTTTTTACAATTGGTCATTGAGCGAAAGGGATTCAAAGCCTCATGTTCAGGCCCTTTCTACTTTCCAATATAGACAGAGCCACATCATGCAACAATTTCCACTGTTCTTCCAATCTGTGCATTTGTTTAACAAAAAAACAATGACAATCACTATGAGGGAGACATGGGCATTACTGAATACATATTCAGAATATGCAAGTGAGAGATATTGTTTCTTGGGACACTATGGTAACCGGATATCCAATGAGAGTACTAAAATTACTTCATGAATTACTTTAATTGGGTATACTTTCAGCTTGCCATCAATTGCAGAGTTAAAAATTGAGGCTCCTCTAAATGATCATCAACTTGGACACGAAATATATATATCTAGATATATATATATATATAGAACATTTACTCAACAAATATAATTCTATACATATAGGTTTAATCGTAATTGCGGTAAAAGGCTTAACTAGAAAAAATTTAGGCACAAAGACTATATATATATATCTATATATGTATCTTAACTGAAATTTAAGGACATCACATTGCTCTAAAGCCAAATAAAGTTTGTAAAAGACTGGAGACATCATAGACAGATCAAATGTGCCTCTGTTTGGTTGCAGATTAGAGACAACCTCCTCTGGGGTATTCTGTCAAACAGGTGGTGTGCATATTAATTCTTTATTGAATAACCCACATCATTGAGAGCTTCTTTCGTTTGTTTTTTTACAAAGATATTTCACCAAACATTCATTGATCATACATTCATAAACAAGAAACTAGCAATCCTTATAAGTATAATAACACCAAAGTTTTACAATGTTCTTAATTTCAATCAAAGCTTCTCACGTCATTTAAAAGCATATATAGAATCTCAATGTAACGCCCCGGAATTTTTTTGAATAAAAAAATAATTTCTGGAGAAAATTGTTGAGATTAATTAGCACATAAAAGAGATTAATTACTTTAACAACCCAATTAAGGAAAATCGGGAATTTAATTGATCAAAAGTCCAACCTTGCAACTATTGGGCCTAGAGAAGGCCATATTGGGCCGGGTCACTTTCACTTAAATAGTTGGAGGTGGACTGAAAAGAGAGATCCCGGATTGTTAATTAGAAGAATTAATAAGTGTTAATTAATTTCAAGTATCTAGATGGAGAAACGAGAAAAAATGTAAGTCCTGATAAGGCACGACTGGCAGAGTCAAAAGCCGGAAAATAGGGATCTCGGTCGGGTGCGTAATTGTGACCCGTAAAGTTACAGTAGGGTCCGTGACCTACTGAAAAGACATAAAGAGGAATTAATTAAATAAAAGAATAAAATAATAAAGTCATTATGCTGATCCTTGATAAGTGGATTTGGTCGGGACTTTGATTCATCTCCCGTGTTTATACAGTGAGGAAGACACATCATAATTCAATTAAAATAATATTACTTTAATAAAGTGATTCTACTTTACTCTATAAGAGAAAGTGAGAGAGAAAGAGAGAGGTTCTCATCTCTCTTTCCCTCACGACCTCCCTCCATCTCCTCGTTCGCGATCGGTTGGGTTGCCTGCGCGATCTCTTCACACCGCCGATCAGTCTCTTCCTCGGTCGCGCTCCACTGCGAGGACCCCCGCCTGCAGCGATCCTGCGACCTACGTCCGTGCGCGCGCGTACCCCATAGCTGATCGTCGTCCGTCCAGTGTGTGTGCGACCTGCACCGCTGCCCCACGCGGCCAGCAGCCTGCTTAGCCGGCTTTCCCTTGTCGCCACCTTGCTGCTCCGGCCAGCCACCCACTCCGCACAGTCAGCCGCCTCCTCTCTCGCCATTCGTCGCTCAGCTGCGCCGCTTCTTTGTTCCAGTCGCCGGTGAGCATTTGTGAGGGCCACATCGTGACCAGCTTCTAGCCGCTATCCGCCGAGGTGTTCTTTCGATCTGCGACCTCTTACCGAAATGTGCCTACTCTCTTCAAGTAAAACCCTAATATTGAATTTGGGGAAAACTATAATTAGATGCATGATTAAATGGAATTTATGGGCTATTAACAGCGGATTAGAATGTGTATGATAATGGGGTAAATTCATGCTTAATATAGGTGAATGGTTATATTATAATTAAGGGGTAAAGCCATTTTTTGTCCCTGAAAATGGGACCAATATTCATTTTCATCCCAAAATTTCAAATTTGTTCAATATGGTCCTTATGTATTGCATATTTTGACATTTTGGGTCCCTATATATTCCGTATTTTGGCATTTTTGGTCCCTATTGCTGACGTGGCGATCATGTGGAATACCAATGAAATGCATATAATCTTTTTATTATTATGTTTAGGTCTTTATTTTGCTAATGTGGAGTGATAAGTGGCAGTATATGCTGATGTGGACCGTATTGAACAAATTTTAAATTTTTGGGATGGAAATGAACATTGGCCGTGTTTTCAGGGACCAAAAATGGCTTTAACCCTATAATTAAACCCTAGAAACAAAGGAGACTCTGTCGAAATTTTGTCGAATTATTTAGAATAATCATGCCATGTTTAGCAAGTGGTAATTTCAAGGAAGATCATGTTAGTGGTTTTCCAAGTTATGATAATGATGATAATAAGTATAGTTAGCAAGGGAGTAAACCTCGTGCTTCTATCATATTTTAATGAGTCTAAGTAGAATATGAGATAAAGATACGGTTTTCATAATTATGAAAAGCCGTATTTTCATTTTAAGGACAAGGAAAAGGCAAGGGCAAGGCCGCTGCTGCTGAAGGACCTAGCCAGCCTTAGGAATTACTCAGACTAAGGTGAGGGAACACAACTGTAAATTTATCGTATTTCTTTCCATATTTTTATCGTATTGATTTCTTGAGAATTCATGTTATGAGTTGATTAGTTTTCATAAATACTGTAAATCTTCAAGCATGAAATTAGTGATCATATTTCAGTATTTTGAAAACTCATTTATGAAAAGCATGTGAAAAGCACATACATATTATAGAAATTGAAATGATAGAAATATTAGTGCACTGCACCGTACTCACATACATGCCTGCGCCAGAGGTGGCTATACGATAGAGTCAGAGAATATGATACTAGGTAGGAAAGGGGTGGTTTTCTATAACTCTATTTTTATTGGTCCAACTATCTGTTTTCAAACCATTTTGATATCAAGAAATAAAAACCCCTTTCTGTACCCATCGGGTGCTTAGTATACGTATATATATTTATAGCTCTACGGTCGTTGAGTTGGTCCGACCGAAGAGCTATAGAGTGTTGAGTTGGTCCACTCGTTACCACTCTGATTCCGCTGTATGAAGTAGAGGTGTAGATGATACTAATATGATTGATAAGGAGTATTTGATTCCACAGATTGTCAACCTTCCGGTTGTTGAGTTGGTCCAACCATGAAGGCTACAGGCTTTGAGTTGGTCAGTCCGGGCATATGTGAAAATCATCTCCCGTACTGATGATAAATGATTAAAGAAATGCATATGTGCATATCATTTTGATTTATTTGGACATTAGCATGAATCATGTCTATGATCAGCATGTTGTTTTCATGTTTAATATCATTCAGCATAAATATCTCACTTAACCTTATTTTTATTATCTATTGTTGAAGGTATACAGGTATGTTATACCTGACAGTGGTGTTAGTACCTCACTGAGCTCCAGTAGCTCACCCTATTGTTGTATGACCTTTTGCAGGTAGTAAACAGGGACATGATCCTGCCTAGAGTGGAAGATAGGGTATTGTCTACCTTAGTTGGCTCTGACTGCCTGGCCCATATCTTGTATTGCATTTAGTGTTTATGATTTGAGGAGTACTATTAACTCCTATGCAGACTTATGTTGTATTTTAAGACTTCATGGTGTGTAATAATTGCGTATTTGACTTTATGATTTCGTAATGTTAGTGTTGACTTTGAGTAAATTCCTATTTAATACAGCCTTAGGCCGGGGTTCATTCCCTGACCTGGCTGGTGTGACATCTGGGTCCTGAAAAGGATAAGGGTGTTACACTCAACATGATTGCCTTTAAACTCATTATGCTGACAACTCAATTCTTAACTGAAAAAACACCTTTGAGGCATTTCATCGAACATTTGGGGGCGTTCAAACATTTAACATGGCAATGGAATATTCTTAATGAGATTTACATTCAGTTGCTTTTTATAAACTTTAGGATTCATAACTTTTATAACATTCAAAACAACCCCATAACATTTCTCTAGCAACTAATAACCTTCATAACAATATATTTTTATTTGTTCTTATAATCCTGCAGCTGGATTGTTGTATTGTTCTATCACTATCAGGTTGATTTTGTCTTCTCCGGGTCTCCTTGGAGGCGCGCTTCTTTCTCAACAGCAGCCAGATCAACCATAGGACCAGGATAGGACTAAACCTGCCCTCCTTCTGTGCTGAATGAGGATGTGTCCCGAGAGCCCACAGGGAAACCCAGAGTACTATCTTAGTATATAGGATCAGACACCTTCTTCTAGGCTCTATGTTGACTGACAACAAGACCAGCTAGATCACATTCCATATACTCGAGACTACAAAGCATCCTGAAAGTCAGTAACCCTTCTAGCTTTGTGACATTGGAATAATCCAAACTTTTGATAATCAAGTTCTCCCTCGCCATGAACTTCACGCTCCCCTCCTCATATTCTTACGAATCACGGTTTTCTTTCAGTGTATTATGAGCTTTGTACACGTTGTTGTACGTCCCTTGTCTAATGCTATAGAATTTCTTGAGGGTGTCGGTGCGGCAAAGGATCCGGTCATTAATAACCTCATCGGTAACGACGAAGAGCTAATCTATGACAGTGAGGGCTAGCGATGATGGCGTCCACAAGGGAGGCCTAGTGACGACAGTGAGGACTGGCGGTGAGGCATCCACAAGGAAGGCCCGGTTATGACGAAGAAAGTTGGCAGTGATGGCGTCCACTAGGGAGGCCCGATGACGAAGAGGGTTGGCGCCGATGCAATCCACAAAGGAGGCCTGGCGATGAAGAGGGTTGGCGGTGATGGCGTCCACAAGGGAGGCCCGGCGATGAAGAGGATTGGCGGCGATGGTACCCACAAGGGAGGCCCAATGGCAAAGAGGGTTATATAAAGGAAGATGGAGAATACCTTGGCTTTGTTCTCCTTTTCCTCTTTCTCAATTTCTTATCTGATCTCCCTAGAATTTCTCACGTCTTCCTCTTTTATCGCTTCCTAGAGAATCCTCTTGTTGTAACCTCCCGACTGTAACCATGATAGGATCAAATTATTTATGTTTTGATCTTATCTGGTTTAATTTGACTTGATTTTTTTTATTATAAATTATTATTATTATTATTATTATTAACCTTGGGATTGGTATTCTTGCCTTTATGCTTAGGGATTGGCATTATTTTTTATTATATATATATATATATATATATATATATTATATATATACTGCCTTGAGACCTGTTCTCTGGCTATCTTGAGATTTGAGGTTGCCTCAAGATTAGTATTCTCATGCTTTCTCAAGATTTGTGATTTTTAGATCATCTCGAGATTTGTATTCTCAGGCTATTTCGAGATTTTAAGATTTCCTCAAGATTTATATTCTCGAGCTATCTTGTGGTTTAAGATTACATCAGGATTTGACCAGATAACCTCATTTCTATTTATTTATTTATTTGATCAAGATTGGGATCCCTAGATTTAAATTTATTAAGATTAAAATCTCAATTCTATTAGGATTGAGAATATGTTATTTTTCTTATATAAACAAATGCCCCCTTCATACTTCTCTCACGAAATCTTGTTTTGTGAAATTGAGTGAGAGAAGTAGGAACCCTCGAATTTCCCCTTTCATTATGGCGAACCACTCTCATAACGAGCCTTTTTGGGACATTGCTTAGGACCTCAATGAGTTTCCTTCGGGTCAAGCTTTCACTTATCACAACCCTGTTTTTGGTCCCGGATCAGAGTATGTGATTTGATATGAAGGAGAGGAGCATTCAGAGTGGGTAAAACAGTCCTTATCCCATATAGCTACTGCCCGGTTAACTTTGAATCGTTGGTATGAAGATGACAGTATTTATGCAATGTATTTGAAACCTGACGGGAGTACGAAAGATTTGACTACATTCCAGCCTCTTGGACAAAAGATTATTAACCACCATCCAAGGTGGAAAGGAAGGAATCCCATCAATTGGGCCAGGTACATTTTCAAGCATTATTCTAGGGAATTGTCTCATGTGGAGCTGATTGGCGGGATCATATCTTCAGTCGAGCGTTATGATCTTGATTTCAATTTTTATAAGGTGCCAGTGGAACTGTGGTGTCCAGACACCAACAACTTTCATTTGCTAAATGGGGAAATCAAAATTTCATTATAGGACATCAAGCGACTCAGAGGACTTCCGATTATCAGCAACATGTATAATGAAGTGATCCCTTGCAATGACATACTTTGCCAAAGGAGCACTTCTGAGTTTTCTCTTCTGAAAAGCCTATTTGACGCTTTTCAATGGTTGGCAAGGCAGAAGTCCTCTTCGCATAGCAAGGATGTATCCGTGAAGATTGGATAGACTTTTTCAGAAAACTGAGGAGAACGGAGTTTGACTCCCAACAAAACTCAAAGTTTGATCGTCCTTCAAAACTCTTTCCCACTGCTGATTTGGCTGCCTTCATGACCCTTTGGATTTGCTACTTCATCATGCCGAATGGACGTGATGTAATTAGACCTGGAGTTTTTGTAATGACATCCAATATTGCACTTGGAAAGATGATTATTTTTTCCCCTGTAGTGTTGGAGCATACATATGTGGGATTAAATACTATGGTTAATAATAGGGGAGGGCCCGGATTTTTTACAACGGTTTTCCCCTCTCATTTTCTGTATGCATGGGCCGGTTGTCATTTCCCAGAATATAACTCCGGTGGTTGATCGATAATAACACGTCCACCATCCCAAGGCTTTTGAGGATACCAGAGATGCTGCAATACATGATGCGTCTCCTACTCCATTCAACTGTTCTTCAAGCGTGAGGAGATTTATTAGGATTGAAGATAATTTTGTATCGCGTCCTTTTCCTTGTTTATATCATAACGATGAAACAATATGAGACTCCAAGCATTCTACAGGGCTGGAGGTTTTGGATTCCTATACTATGGAATATGTGAAGTGCCTTCGTTGCGGCATCCTCCCTCTACATTATGCCAGGAATTTTCACACAGTGCCCTACAATCCTCATAGATTCAGGCGCCGGTTTAGCTATGACCAACACTTTCCCAAGTATATTAATGTTCCCAGAAAAGCCTCTTCTCTTGGGGTTCTAGCAGGTTACTGGCTCAATTTCTCCCGCCACAAGACTTCCTGTTCATTCTATATTCCTGAGCACGATAGGAATGGGAAACTTATATTGCTTTGTTCTCAGAGGTGGTTTAAGAATGTCCAAGCTCTATTCAATCAGGACGTTGCATCATTAACTAAGGAAGACCTTAGTAATAGAGGAGCTATTATAAGAAATACAGATCAAGCTCAATCCTCAAGAAGACCACAATTCATTAATAAAAGTATTTCTGTTGGTCTTAAAAAGAGTCGTTCTCCTGCTAATTCCCCTGTTCTAGCAAAGCGGTGACAAACTCAAGGTATGCCCTATTTTTTAAGGACTTTTCTCAAAATTCAGATTTTTCTTTCGAGAATTTTTTCGTAAGGTCCATCTTAAAATTCAATGACTTTTCTTTCTCTTTTTCTTTTTAAGATTTCGTTCATCTTTTTCTTATTAAAATTTTTTTTTGAAGATTTTTCTAAATTTAGACTTTTTTTTTGAAAATTCAAATATGTATACATATATATTTGAAATATTTTGTTTTGGAAGAAATTTTCCTTGAATTTATTCATTGGTTCATGCCTTCGAATCTTTTTTGTATATATAATTTTTTAGGGCTTTTCCACAAATTTATTCATTCAAGCCCTTTTTTTATTTTTATTTATTTTGACTCAAAGTCTTTGATCAACAGGCATATGAATTCATGACACTTCATTGGAAAATGTTAGGGCAACCCAAAATTCCCCAATTGGTATGTTTTTTTTCTTTTTTTTTTAATTTGACCATTAAAATTTTCAATTTTCAAACAACTCCAAGAATTGATGATACTCCTCTATCAGATTTTGGGATGCCTCTGGACTCTCCTATCGGTAAGGAAACATCTCTCTTCACCAATTATTTATACATCTTTAATGGATTTAATGAAATTTTTTTAATTTTAGGTTAAGTAAACCCGCAATATTTTAATGTTGGAGCAGAGGAAGCTCTTCCTGATCCACCACAAGGTGTTATCCTCATCCTCATTCTTTGTTTTTTGTTTGTTTGTTTATTTTTTTTCTTTGTGGTCCTAATTTGCATCCAACTCCATTTTAGGTGACATACCAATTGCTTTGGAGAATGAACCACCACACAACTTGCCGGTGATCCAAGAAGATTTTTTTTCTTTTTTTTGTTTTGTTTTTTTTTTGTTTTTTTTAAGAAATTTGTTGAATTTCTTTGAACTCCAACTACTCAAGAGGATGATAGTTCTTCGTCTTTGGGGCTAACTCCTTCTGTAAGCTTTATTAGGGATGCCCCTAACTCCATGGAAGAATTAGAGAGTGATGGTGCCAATGATCGATGATGCCGAAAGTGTACCTTCAACAGTACAAAATAAAGTTTTTTTTTTTTTAAGGTATGAACGCTTACACATTTTTTTCTATCTAGCTGCCCAAGAAATTACCAAGGATGCTCATTGTAAGATCCACGAATTTTAGGGTTTATTTTATTTAGAGTTTTCTTTGAGAATAAATGAGTTTATATTAGTCTTTAGTTAGTTCACTTCTTTGTTTGGTTGGCGAATAAAAATCCTTATGAATAGGATGTAACTGAATTTTTATTTGAATAAAGGTTTGTTTTGTTGATCTCTTTAATTAATTTGTAATTTGAGAAGCTTATCGTAAATGGAAATTTTATGGTTGCTTGTGGAAAGAGAGATTAAAATGAAAAATACCCTAATTAGGGTTAATTGGGATCATTAAGGATCTAATAATAATTTTTGAAACAATTTGGGACTGAAGGATAATGTGTCCCTCTTTGGACCAGGGACTTATTTGTAATATTAGAAGACTCAAGGACCAAACAAAAATTTTGTATCTCTCTCTCAGATGAGGGGTCTGCATGTAAGTTAAATAAGAGAAGAGGACTAATTTGCAAACTCACGAATTATCCATATAGAGGAAAGTATTACAAAGGAATGGACTACCACGATTAGATGATCTAGATATTTCGTGTAAGTTCGATGCGTGGGATTGAATCTAAGCCACCCATGTAATCTCATCGGCAAAGGATGATCAGAACCACTCATCTGGAAACGAATAAGCTCGAGGCACGGCATGGAGATCGGACCGTTCATCATCCTAGCACAGTAGCCGTTCATCATCAGACGCCAACAACGAAGCGTTATAACGAGGCGATGACCGTTGGATCTCATGCATCAATCAGAACCGTCCAACCGTGAAGCTCGATTGCGAGGCGTCTCCAACGTTTGTTTACACGCCGTGTCGTCGTCGCGTACACCGCCGCGTAGTCTTATCTTTTCCTTGGACAAGTGCAAAACAGAGTTTAAAAATAAAGATAGAGCCTTATCCGATCAGAAGAGGATTATCGAGAAGCTCCCCGTGAGCTTTATAAATAAAGAAGGTCTCCTGCGGACTCTGGAGATCATCTGAATGCCAGCGCCACCACCACCGTAAGAATTGAGAGATAGAAGAACGGAGAGGGGAAGGAATGTCCAGGTACGTGTTCGCGGGAGTCGTGATCACCTCTAGAGAAGCAAAGAGAAAGGAGTGGAGCTCCAACGCACAGAGAACTCGACGGACGACAAACCTCCGGTGAGTCTCCTCTCTGTCTGTCCTTTGTTAGTCATAACACATGCATGCAGAGTAGTTTCGGTGCCACAAGAGAAAGCAAGAGAGTTTTTCTGTCCCTCGCGGAGAGGCTGAGTGTAGGAGAAGGGTAGTCCAGCCGAGGGGAAATGCTTCGGTGGGGGAGAGAGCCCGACAGCCTTTATTTTGGTAGATACTCACGGCGTGCAGGTCATCTCTGACCGATGAGGATCTTAGGGAAGAGGCGACTCCGGCCGCCCAGGCACCGCCGACAGTGACCACTGTCATTCTTCTTCTTCTATACTCCGACGAGACAACCTAGACTGCAAGGATGAACAATGTCCCATTTTCATTAATTTATAGGTCTGGTCTTGTTTAGTTTAAGTGACTTGATTTGATCAGGTGTTGATTTTAAATCAGACAGTGGGTTTAGCCAAGTCACAAGTTAGGTTTTAAAATTCTGTGGGTTAAGTCTTATTTTAAAAAGTTAATTGATTTAGATGTGAACCGGTTCATATCTGAGTTAAGATGAATTGATTGAGTTAGTTGATTTGTGAATTAATTGGATTAAGTGAAGTGTTTAGATTGGGTCAATTTCGAAGTTAACTGTTTGAGTAGAACCTATTTTAAAAGCAAACTAATTTAGAGAGATAACTGGGTTGGGTTCGATCAGGATTTTAATTTGGGCTTAGTCAAAATTGTTTAACAAGTTGGGTGTTTTTTTTGATGGGTTTGGGCTTGATCAGTTAAGTCGGGTGCACCAGTTATTAAGAGGTTGAGTCCATCATGTTTAAACCAGATTATCAAAACAAAAATCTACAAAAAATGGTGTGGAGAAGGGGGATTGAACCAGGGACCTTCCACTTGGGCTTGATGGGCCTTAACCACTATACTAGTTAATTCTTTTGGAGTGAGTAGAGAAAAGTCTATTATTATAGGGAAAGAAGATTAGAAAATAAAAGAAAAACGACATAGAGTACACGGGAAGGCCCATAAGTCAGACTTGGGCCAAATTAGGGCATCATGCATGTTTTATTAGAAATTTTAAAACGATGCCATTATTAAATTAGACTTTGCTGCTAGATACCGACATAGAGACTTATCAGGAGTAAGGGTCAGGGAAGGATTCCAGATATCGCAAAAAAAGGTAAGTTACTCCTGCCTAGTTTCCTACTCAGTTTTGGTTTTTTTTTTTCTTGGCTTTGAATCTTGTTCATGCTTCTTTTTTGAAAGTGGTTGACATCGTTATTATTGATTTTCTTTGATTGGTCTTGAAGGCACCATGTGTATTGTGTTGTTGCTTGATTGCATGCACGTATTCGTTGTTTCCTGTTTTATTGATCCTCTATGTAGTGTATGCTTGTTAATATGTTTGAGGTTGCTGAAAATACCATTCCCGTTGATCGGCAAGTGGCCGTGGAAACCAAGTGAGCCTGTGCTTTGTCCGGATTGGTATTTCAGTACATTCTGTGTTGAAGATTCTCCAATAAGTGTAGATAAGTTGCGGGCGTTCAGGGGGAGGACTCTCTGAACGTCCTGTAGTCCTACCAGGGGGAGGAAACCCTGGAAGTCCACCCGTTAGTGGGATGATACGCTGACCGTGTACGTGCACGATTGAGCGCTACTAGACTCAAGGGTCTAGATGTGATTAAGATGAGCACTGGGAGATGACGTGAAAGAGTTCATGACTACCACGCTTGTTGTAGTAATCCTTGATTCTATTCTTGTGTTCTAATATGTATTTGTTTGGATCACTTTTTGTTTGATTATTCCCTTTTTGGCTTCTTTGTATTTCCTCTATTGGGGGGGGGGGGGTACTTACGGAGCTTTCCTTTCAAAAGCTCATTCCACTAGATTTCTTCTTTTCTCAGGTTGGAGGATTAGTTGGTGTGATTTCAAGAGCTGCACAAGAGATTAGACTAGTTTATCAAGGTTCGAGAACCTCATATGATCTTGTGAGAGAAAATTTGTAGAACCTTTGTATGGCCTAGTCTTGTATAGGGTGACTGAACCCTCTATTAAGGATTCCGCTGTAAATATACTAAATATTTATGATATTTGAATTTATTATGTTGCATGTTTCATGATACATTAGGCCTTTTATCCTAGTGGAGCTCGCCTCCACTTGGGTACGGCCGGTTTATACACGTGCCTGAGGCCCTGGAAACCGGGTCGAGGTGTGGCACTCGTACTCCATTGGAGGAAGTGGAATGTGGTGGCTTCAATGTTGATGCCGGAATTGCAACTTCACCAAAGCATGACCAAGGTGTTTTTTTTTTTTGAAGAGAGAGAGAGAGAGACATGAATATTGACAATTTTAATTCGAAAACTCAGTTGCTCGAAAAGAGTACAGCTCTCTACCTTCAAGACAAACTCTTTCAGAAAAAGTTAGATGCTCCCTCCTTTGTGGAAGAATTGGGAGGTGATGGCGCTACTGCAAATGTCCATATTGCATCTTCGTCAGAGCACCATAAAGGTTTTTATTTTTTATATTTTTATATTTTTTTTATATTTTACTATTATTTGCATGTCTTCTTCATAGGTCCGAGGAATATACCAAATTAATGCGGCATTATCACTGCGAGATAAGGTGATCAAAAAAATCAAGTGCCTCAATTATCATAACTACAAAAGTGTTATTGATAGTGTGAAGAAATCATATCCAATCCTCAAGTCCTTTACTATCAACTTGGATGGTCTGTAGCGCTTTCTAGATGAAATATCTCATTGTGAATCCTCTGTTGAAGAAGCTTCGAAGGACCCTATTGTCCAAGCCCATATGTAATCAGCAAGCAAAGAATGTGTGGTGAAGAAAACCTTTACTCTTGAAAGCCTTAATAAGAATAATATGGATTTGACCAATGACATAAATGTGAAGAAGGAAAAGCGTCAGGGACTCATTGCAGACCGCCATGAACTTCGAGCGAAACTTTATGAATTTTTAGACATGGTAAATCAACTTCAAACTATAGACTCTGAAATTTCAAATATGATCAAAACTTTGGATGAAGAGATAACTACTTCAACAGTCTCTTTGGAAACTTCTGAGATTGTACAAACAAGTGTTGAAACTGCATTGGATGAAGCTAAAACACATCTTGCTGGGGATTGAGGAGATCATTCGAATGATCATCATGTTGCTCTTTTCACGAGATGTCTTGAGGAATTGGAGGAAGCAAAGGAGTCATGTTTGCAACTAATTGGGCATTGAAGACCTCTTCTTCTTTTTTATATATTATTTTTTCTTTTTTTTTATTGGGTTCTATAGGCTTTGGTAGCTAGCTTTGAGACATTTGTCATAAACATCAAGCTTGAATATGATTTGATTTGATTTTATTTGTTTATTTATTTAAAATAAGTTTGACTGAAAAAGTCATAAATTTGTACTTGTGCATATTGCTATGATGCATGGAACCCATTAAAGACTTGGCAATGTTTGGAATTTATAGTACCTCATAAACCAAAGCCAATTGTTGAAAATTGTTTAAGTATAGCTTCAATACATATATTCACAACTCTATGCACAACCCAATTGAAAAGCTTGAGTCAAACATGTTGGCTTTCTCATGCCCTTTTTATTTATCCACCCATGGGGTCACGTAATGAAATGCCAATTAGGTCTTCTTTTTTTCATCCTTTTTTATCTTTTTTTTTGTTTTTGCTTTTTTTTTTTGTTTTTTTTGTTTTTTTTGGGTTTTTGTTTTTGTCTTTGTTTTTTTGGGGGCATGATAGTCAATGTGTTTGCCGCAGGAAGCACATTTAATTGTGAATGACTGGTCTACCCTCCACAAGGAGTCGAACGTTCCGTTGTAGACAAACATATGCCTCTTTCTTTTATGGCTTGAACTTAATACAAAAGTACCTGAAAATTAATGTTTCACCTCGGAAAGTACATTTTATTGTACATGACTGATCTACCTTTTCCTTATAAGGGACCAAACGTTCCATCATAGGCAAACATCTTTACATTATACATAATATTTCTTCAAAAAACAACCATTAATGGGTGGCATTAGTCTTTCTCCGTTAGCATCAATGAGTTGGTATGTGCCTCCTTTGCAGATGATCTCCACGACGTATGGCCCTTCCCAATTCGCTTTAAACTTGCCCCGGCCCATTTGTTAGTGATAGGTCTTCTGAGGACAAGAACTATCTCTCCCTTAGTAAAAGTCCTAAATCGAGCCAACTTGTTGTAAGCCTGAGACATTTTTGCTTTGTAGACTTCAAGATTCTGTTGTGCTCCTATCCTTTTCTCGTCAAGGGAGTCCAACTCATCTTGGCGAAGCCTAATATTATCTTTATTTTATATTTCATTTTGCACTGTCATCCTTAATGAGGGTATTTTGATTTCGAGGGGTAAGATCGCTTCAGTTCTAAACACCAAAGAGTATGGTGTACATTCTGTTGGAGTCCTATAGGTGGTATGATAGGCCCATAACATCTCCGGGAGTCTCTCATACCACTCTTTTTTATTTTTGGACACAACTTTCATTAATAGCTTTGAGAGAGTCTTGTTGAATGCTTCTACCAACCCGTTTGCTCTAGCATTATATATGGACATATATCTCCAATCTATTTTATGAAGCTGCGCAAATCTCCTAATTTTGAAACTTCTGAAAAACAGCGCCATTTTTTGAGATAATTCTCCTTTGAGTCCCAAATCTATATAAGATGTTCTCCCTGAAGAATTTGATGATATTTTCAGTCTTCACTTCTCTCAGCGGAATAGCTTCTACCCATCTGGAAAAGTAGTCTGTTGCAGCCAATATGAATCGATGTCCTGATGGAGGTTCAATGGGATCGACTATATCTGCTCCCCATATCTCAAAGGGCCATGAGGAGACTGTGGGGTGTAGAGGATTCGGATGTTGGTGAATAAAATCACCATGTATTTGGCACAGATGACATCTTCTGGCATAATCAATGCAATCTCTGACCATGGTTGGCTAGTAATATCCCATGCGCTTAATCTTAAGTCACATCTTGGGTTCGGATTGGTGTCTACCACATATCCCAGAATCTACATCATGCATGACTTCTTGTGCTTCCTCATATGAAAGACATCACAGGAGAAGTTGATCGTATGACTTGCGGTATACTGTGTCATTTATGAGAGTAAATCTTAAGGCTCTTCGCTTTATTTGAAGGCCTTCTGATTTGTCCTCTAGGAGTTTAGCATATTTTAGATATTCTATAAATGGTTGCCACCAATCTTCCTGTGGCATTTCAAGGGTGAAGATTTCCACTTTGCCACCAGGACTTTCCTTTTCAATAGCATCAAGGATTGTACTTATGGGTCTTCTATTTCTTATAGTGATATGGATTTCTTCATAGTTCGGATTCGCCAGCTCCTTTGCTACTCTTGCCAAAGAATCGACTTCTTCGTTTTCTGATCTTAAAACCCTCCTCAGCTGCACTTAGGGGATTTTCCTCATCAAATCTTTGACCCTCTTATAGTACTTAAGAAGCTCAGACTTGTATATTTTGTAGTCTCCTTTGACTTACTTGATAATGAGTTGTGAGTCTCCAAATATATGAATATATTGGATCCCCATTTTGATTGCTAATTCCAAACCAGCTATGAGAGCTTCATATTCGACTTCATTGTTTGTACATGGCTCCTTAAGGGAGAGTGCATATCTAAGAATTCCCCCTTCTGGTGTGACAAATACAAGTCCTATCCCAGCTTTGATTTATCGAATCTTGGACCTGAGCGCCGGTTTTATAGATGACTCTCCGTCAAAGTATAGTCGCCATACTGCTTCTTTCAATGTTAGTATCTCTTCATCAGGAAGATCGTACTTAAGTAGTGAATTATCAGGGAGAGGGTATGTCGCTAGAAAGTCTGCTAACACATGCTCTTTAATAGCCTTCTGTGGAGTATATATTATATCGAACTCCATCAGGATTAACGCTCATTTTGCAAGTCTTCCCGTGAGCAAAGGCCTTGCCATAAGATATTTTAGAGGATCAATTTTTGATATGATAATAACTTTATGTGGTGTCTTAGTTTCTTGACTGCGAACACTAAAGCTAGACAGTGTTTCTCAATTGGGGTATATTTACTCCCAGCACCTATCAACATTTTGTTGAGGTAATAATGTGTATTTTCTTTGCTTTCTTTATTATTCTGGGCCAGTATAGCTCCTAATAACCCTTCCAATGCAACAGTTTATAGAATTAGCGGCTTTTCATGGATCGGGGCCGCCAATACTTGTGGATTCAACAAGTATTGATTAATATCTTTAAAAGCCTTTTGATATTCGTTATCCCATTTGAAGGGCATATTCTTTTTGACCAACTTGGAGAAAGGATTGCATCTTCCAGATAGGTTGGAGAGGAATCTTCTTATATATGCCAAACACCCTTGAAATGACCACAGTTTCTTCAATATCTATGGAGGTGGCATTTCTAGGATCATTTTTATTTTAGAGGGGTCTATCTCTATTCCCCGATGCCTTACAATAAAGCCTAAAAACTTGCCAGATTGGACTCCAAAAGCACACTTTATGGGATTCATTTTCAACTTGTATTCTCTGAGGCGTGTGAAAACTATCTTCAGATAGTCAAGATGCTCATCTTTTGAATTTGTTTTGAACACAAGATCGTCTACATAACATTCGACGACTTTGTGAATTAAATCATCAAATATCCTTGTCATAGCCCTTTGATATGTTGCCCTCGTATTTTTTCAGGCCAAACATCATTACTTTGTAATAGTTTATACCCATAAGTTTTCAGAAGGCAGTATGTTTCTCATCATCTGGGTACAATTTGATTTGGTTATATCCCAAATAACCATCCATAAAGGAGAACATCTTGTACCCTGAGGTGTTGTCGATTATGATCCCCATAACTAGCATGGGGAAAATCATCTTTGGGACATATTTTCTGCAGGTCCCTGAAGTCTACACATATCCGTATTTGCCCATTTTTTTTCTTCACAGGGACTATACTAGGTACCCAATCAGGGTATTTCTCTTCCCTGATGAAATTTGCTTCAATCAACTTCTTTGTTTCTTCCATCACTTTCACCTCTAGGTCAAACTTCATCTTTCTTGGTGCTTGTTTGACTAGAGTAACATTGGGGTCGATAGCTAATCTGTGAATAGCTACCTTTTTATCAAACCCTGACATTTCATTGTAATTGCAGGCGAAACAGTCAATGTCTTCTTTCAAAAGGGCTTTGAAGGATACCTTTTCTTCTTCTGACAGTTGTGTACTTAAGAAGGTCGGTCTTGGGTCTTCATCACTTCCCAAGTTGACTTCAACCAACTCATCAATTGTCGCCTGCCCCCTGTCTTCTAGTTCAGGTGGTGCATTCTTCATTTGAACATCTTCTTCTTTTTCCTTGGACGTCCTCATTTAAAATCAGTGCTTGGAAGGTTCAGAATAACCTATTCCTCTCTTATCCATATGTGCAAGATTCCATAGTCGATGAAAGCTTTGATATGATTTCTTCGACCATTTCATTTTGCCCCCATACCTCTCAACTATTGACTTAAGCTTGTCGGGGTAATATCTAGGGAAGCCTATCGGTTGAATTTCATTATCCTCTTCATCTTCAATATTTATAATGTTATCATTTGAGATCTTGTTGCTTTTGGCTACATAGAAAAAGATGTCTCTTTTCTTTTCATGTTGAGCTAGGACATAGAATGTCTTCAGATTCTCAACAGTGTTAATATCCAAATCATCCAAGGATTTGTAGAGTCCATCATGGATCCTTATGATATGAAATGTGCTTTCTTGGGCGGACTTTTTAGCTTGGCCTTTACGTTGGTGTGTATCTTCATCACTTTCATCTTCCAAAGACTTAGTGTCACTAGCAAAGTGAGGCAATGTTGATTCTTTCACTTTGGACACAGGAGTAGACTTGGGTGTCTTCACCAGAGACTCTTCCTTTAGAATTGGTGTCTTACCCCCTGTGGATGGCCTAAGGTAATATCTCGTATCTTTATAGTGGATTTCATGGATGCCGAAGGGTTGGATTTCTCCATCAATCCTGAATTCTTCCCCATCCACCATATATTTCACACATTGATGAAGCGTTGAAAGGACCATTTGGTTTTCATGGATCTATAGCCTCCCCAAAAGGGCTTTATATGAGGCATCAGCATCGATTACATGGAACTTCACATCAGATATCATCTTTCCAAATTTAATTGGGAGGGTGATAGACCCCAATTCCTTTTGGCTATGCTGATTAAAACCTTCAATGATGATCTTCTCCGGAGATAAATTGCATATTTGGAGAGCCAATGCCCAAAGAGTGTTGAGGGTCATTAGGTTCACAAAGGACCCTGGGTCAATAAAAACTCAGTTGATTTTTATCCCATCACAAGAACCCGTCACATATAACGGTCTATTGTGCTCTGTAGTCCCAAGCAGCAAATCTTCATCTGTGAAGGATACTGAAGGTGTATGAACTGCATACAGAGCTTCTTTTATGTTGACTTTAGCAAAGCACGCTTGATATTCCTCAAGATTTTGTAGGGCATGTATTAGGGATGCCCTGACTTTCGTTGACATCATCAGTGCTTCATATGTATTGAGTAGTGCCGGGACTTTCTTCAAGTGTGCCAAAATATTATAATTTGTCTTCTTTCATGGTTTTTTTGGTAAGGTACTTTCTTCTTCAATTATCTTCCCTTTGTTTTTGTCATTAGATCTGGAAGCCTGTCTTGGCTGAAGTATCTTCCCAGCTCGAGTTACATTTGATATACATAGTATGGTACCTTATTTTCTTCATCATCTTCCTTGTCTGGGAAGTTTAACCCATCATCAGAATCTTCATGGTAGGTAATGGCATAACAAACACCTTTCTCTTCAAAGTTATCATCTGTCAGCATCAAATTTTCCATGGAAACTTGTTTTTGTAACCATTTTTGGAAATTCTGGCAACCCTCTATTGTGCGCCCGACAAGGCGATGATATGGATAGTAATTTGGGTGACTGTCGTGATGCATCAAACATGGCCTTTAGGGTTTAGGTAATTCCAGCCCTTTTTCCATAGCTTGGATGAAAAGCTCATTTCTCTTATATCTCTTGATGTTGATACCTTGAGAGATAGACTTTCCTTTAGCATTTATTACTTTTGCAAGGGGTGAAGACTCCACGACCTCTGATTCAAAATTTTGACCTGATGATTCTGGAGGGTATGTCCTCGACTTGTCCCATTCAACATCTTTAATACGCAGTTGCAGTAGCCTGTTAGTTGATTCCTCTATTACTCTTTGGATGAAAGCAGGGATTTCTTCAGCAAGCATAACCTTCCTTAACCTTATATTTTGGGGTCTTGAGGGTGTAATAAAATTTCTTCGGCTCTTGTGGTTGGTACGGCTCCAAAAGCTTGGTGTTCACCTTCTTTACTCTTTCTCTGAATGTCATCTTCTTTTTCTGCTTCTTGCTGATATAGGACTAACCATGATGATCGTATGACTCCTCTGGCTCAAAGAAGCTATCTTCATCTTCATATGGGTCATACAAATAGTATTCTCCTCTGGAAATAACATTACAAGTTTCCACCTGCACACTTTCAGTGTTCTCTTTATCTAATTCTCCAAGTAATTCTTCAACCTCCTCTGGAAAATAGTCTTTAAGAGTGATCAAGACTCTCTCCTTTTGCTGATATTCATTAATAGATTCGATATAATCTTCGATAATGGATTTCCTGTGCTTCAATTATTCGCTCTTTTACTTCCTCTTTATGTTCTTTTTCTTAGTCTGTTTTATCGGGAGCCCTTTAAGGGGTTCTTAGGAACATTTCTATGAGCTCCTTGGGAGTTGAGCTAACTTCTTTAACATCTTTTTTGACTTTTGGATATAAATACTTCCCACAATTCTTCTGGAACAGCATGAGGTTTATCATCTTTTGCTGATGGAAGTATTACTTTATTGCCCACTACTATGATTTAGGGTAGTCACATAGCGGATATGCTCAGCTGGTTGCTCCGATAAAACATTTTCTGAGAGTGTAATCTTTCCTTCTTGATATTGTCACTTAACCCAATCCTTGAAAACATAGCAATCTTCGATTATATGCCCCAGCACCCTATGATATGGACAGTAACTAGGATGATCCTACTTCTTTTGCTCTTCCGATTTCTTGCATTCAAGGAGTTGTAGACCTTCTTTCACAACATTTTTAAAGATCTTAAGTATTTTATCTCTTCCGAAAGAATATTTCTTGTTCATCCTTTCTTTCAAAGAAGGAAGAGGCCTTGCTTCATTACCAACAGCACCTAAACTGGGTGGCTTAACCTGCTCAGGTTTATGAGACTCCACAATGCCTTTTCCTTTATGAACATTGAAGGTTGTAGCAGTATACTTGACGCCTTTTGTCCTTTTGGACTTATCTCTATCATTTCTAGAGGTAGTTTGGAAATTGGACAACACCCTTGGGCTGGTCCTTTCCAATTTTTTAGCTTGTGAGATTAAGTCTCAGAATGTAGTGATTCCAAATGTACTTAGAAAAAGGACTATCCAACTATCAATATTCCCGAACAGTAGACCCACTGCTTGTGGCTAATCAAGGGGTTGTTCACACTTGATACTCAGGTTTCTTCATCTCATAATATAATCCACCACTTTTTCATCTTTATTTTGGCGAGTGGCCGTGAGGTCAGCGATCATGATTTTTTCATTCGTGCCCCCCGAATCGTACTAGAAAGGCATCTTTCAACTGCTGCCAGGTTTGAATTGATTCGGGTTGCAAGCTCGCATACTACTCAAATGCCACTCCTATGAGACTTGCACAAAATTGTCTGAGGAGAAGCGAAGGTTTTGCACATTGTGTCTTAACAGGCTGTCACAAAGTGAGCCAAGTGTTGATCAGGATTGCCAATCCAATTAAACTGTTTGAATTTAGGAACATTGTATCTTTTCTGGTAGGGCACCAAATCAAGATAGCTGGGATAAGGTTTATCTCCATCGACCCTCATCTCGCTCCCTTTGGCTTGTTTCAACTCGGTAACCACCATTTGTTGTATCTCTTCCCGAGTCATTGCAGCTGACTGTTCTAGGATAGGAATATATGAGGTTTCCTCTTTCTCTACTGGCCTAAGGGTTTCTCTTGGCTGAATGGTTGGACTCCTCAACCTTTTTTCTTGTTCAGGTGGGTTTTCCATTAAGGTTGCTATTTGTCTCTGCATCTTACACATTGACTCCATCAACACTGTCATGTTTTCATTGAGACTTTGATATTCAGCATAATGGAATCTTCTCATAATATAATCTTTATCATAAGCAGGTTCTTTCTCATTACCTTAATTTGGAGGATTCGCTTCCTTGTATTTCAGTATGTAAAATGGTGGAAGGTTAACCCCTATCCCTTGCCCATTATATGGCATGTGGCTTGAACCTTCTTCTCCTGCCCCACTTTGAGAGTCCGCCGCTCTTCTGCGGGATCTTGTGAGCACCCCTAGTTGTTCTTGTTCGGGTGCTGGATTTCCTCGAGTTTTAGTGACCATCTGAATAGTGTGTACTTCTTTATTCATATCAAACATTGCTTCATCTTTCATTTCCCTCCTCCACTGAAACATTGAATGGGAAGTCTTAGCTTGATTTTGTGTAGAAACTATTTGATCAAACACCGTCTTCCGTGCCTTTGATACTAACTGCTTCTTCTTTTTGTAGAATTCTCTCGGCATTATCTTCTTTGACTGCAACTTCTTTGATGTTGTATAAGCCTTATAGAGGATTTTATTGAAAGAGTCATTGTGATGGGACTTTGGAGGTCTACCACCTTTGTTTTTACTTGGCTAAGGGCGCAGCTCTGCAGTAGTTGAATTTTTCTTCACCAACTTGAGTAGTTCAAATGAGTTGTTAATGGAACCCATTTGGTTGCTTTTATATCCCAAGAATGATACAAAATCTAGTTTCTGTTTTGGAACCTTTATTCTCCTAGGTATGAGTTATGAGAATACACTCTTCTTAGGTATATCTTCACTAGATTGGAATATCCCACTTTCCCGCCCCTTTGCAGTAATAGTGAAAGTGGGTTCATAGTCTTCATTATTTAGAGAGACTATCCTTTTAGGGTGGGATAGTCTTTTAAAAGCAGACACCCTCAGTAGCACCTTAGTAGCAGTGTCTTCACTGGTTGCTAGGACAATCACGTTTGGGCGACGTCCCCTGGATGGAAGGCGCGAAACTGTTAGGTTCTCCTCCAAGGATAAAGGTCTCCTCACGAATTGCATGGATTCAGAGATTGTGCCAAATCTTAGTTCATCTCCAGCATTGAGGGTGCAGTTGGGCAATTGAACTTCAGCTCCTTCTCCGAGAAAAATAGTGAGCTTTTGGCTTCCAGGTGCGATTGAACTCTTGAATGCCATTTCGTTTGCAATAAGAAAATCAACAGTGTTAGTTTTCTTTCACAGGATATAGAAACAATCCCTCTACATGTACTTTTGTCTTAAAGATGGGAGGTGGAATGTGGTCCCTACCGGGTGTGCCAGAATTTGTGGGATTGAAAATACCCACTTGGCATCGTGTCTGTGAAGAGACACCAGGCGACACATCAAATCACAAATGATTATTTTATTTTATTTATTTTAGTTATTGTGGGTACTTCCATTCCTAATAAAGACAAGCCTCTATTATTAATTACCCCAGATAGCGTCTTGGGAACCTCCGATTAAGAGTATAAGTACAAGGAGAGGCAGTGAATAAAAATAATTCATTTATTTGCAAATTATAATTTTTATTACATGTAAATATCATCATATGGATGTGTATACATATTATTTATTTATTTATTTATTTAATTAAATGACGTTGCCTTCCGCCTTGAGAAGTATGTTTCACCATTTTGGGATTTGCTTCGTCGCCGCCTTGAGATTTGCCCCGCTTTAGGATTTAGGTTCATATTGACCATCTCAAGATGGGTGTTTCATCATCTTCTTGAGATATGTGCCACCTTGAAATTTGTATTTATTAGCTTCCTCAAGATACGTGCTCATCGCAGCTTCAAGATTTATGTCGCTTTAGGATTTGTACTTCATCGGCTGCATCAAAGTGCGTGTTCATTATTGCTTAGAGATTCGCGTCATTTAGAGATGTGTGCCTCACTTCCTTGAGATGCGTACTGCACCAACGCTTTGAGATTTGAATATATATATATAAAATTTATTATTTTATCATATTTTTTAGATAACAACAATAATAATAAAAAATAATGATGCATAGTGGCTTTATGCACCAATAATGGTCCATGAAACATCAGCACACTTTTCTAGGGATTCATCAACATCAATGTGCTACGTATCCAAATGATTTGTCCATACAACCATTTTAACTATCACTTGCTGAAGCAATGAGTAGATTCCTCTGAACTGAGCAAACTTTGAGTGGCGTCCTTGAACTATGGTATTTTACTTGGCATTTGAGTTTTATATTTGGGATGTATTATAACATTGAAGAACAATATTAAGGATCTAATGAAGGAGCCATTAATATCCATATTGATGATTTCCATGGGGATGATTTTGTGTGGGCTTGTTGTTACAGTCATTTTTAAACTTTATAGGAAATCTCCTCTAGTAGCTGTTGACTTCCTCATTCATTATTATTTTAGTAATCTTGAGCCATAAGCTAATAGCATCACAAAATTACTTCTTAGATTCCCATAATAACAAAAATTTATTTCCAAGCTTCTTTGTAAACCATTTTTTTTTTACAATTGGTCATTGAGTGAAAGGGATTCAAAGCCTCATGTTCAGGCCCTTGCTACTTTCCAACATAGACAGAGCCGCATCATGCAACAATTTCCACTGTTCTTCCAATCTGTGCGTTTGTTTAAAAAAAAACAATGACAATCACTATGAGGGAGACATGGGCATTACTAAATACATATTCAGAATATGCAATTGAGAGATCTTGTTTCTTGGGACACTTTGGTCACTGGATATCCAATGAGAGTACTAGAATTACTTCATGAATTACTTTAATTGGGCATACTTTCAGCTTGCCATCACTTGCGGAGTTATAAAGAGGCTCCTCTCAATGATAATCAACTTGGACACAAAAATAATATATATATATATATATATATATATATATATATATATATATATACATATATATAGCGCCATGATACAGTTCGGCTGGCTGTATTACTGTGCATGTTAGGTCGATTCCCATTTGGGTACTTGGAGAGTGTTTTAACGATTTCCAACCGTACGGATGGGAATATCATAGAAAAATAAGCTAGCATATTTATTTTCATATAATTTGATAACTGTTTGGTCCTCCCACTTAACGGTTCTTCTTTTAGGGAAATTTTAACGGTTCAGAATTTCAACCATTAAGTGGGATGACCAAACGGTCACCAAATTGTATGAAAATGGACATACTAACTTATTTTTCTATGATCTTCTCATCCGTACGGTTGAAAATCCTTAAAATATGCTCCAAGTGCCAAAATGTGTTCAGACCGGCCGTATAGTAACACGCCTCTCTCTCTCTCTCTCTATATATATATATATATATATATATCTTAATTGAAATTTAAGGACATCTAAATTTTGTAAAAGACTGGAGACATCATAGATAGATCACATCTGCCTCTATTTGGTTGCATATTAGAAACAACCTCCACTGGGGAATTCTGTCAAACAAGTGGTGTGCATATTAATTCTTTATTGAATAACCCACCTCATTGAGATCTTCTTCTGTTTTTTATTTATTGATTTTTTTTTTACAAAGATATTTCACCAAACATTCATTGATCATACATTCATAAACAAGAAACTAGCAATCTTCATAAGTATAATAACACCAAAGTTTGACAATGTTCTTAATTTTAATCAAAGCTTCCTACGTCATTTAAAAGCATATATAGAACCCCAACATGATTGCCTTTAAACTCATTGTGCTGACAACTCCATTCTTAACTGAAAATACACCTTTGAGGCATTTCATCGAACATTTGGGGGGCGTTCAAACATTTAACATGGCATTGGAACTTTCTTAATAAGTTTTATATTCAGTTGCTTTTCACAACCTTCAGGATTCAATTAATATCTATCATTGACACATCCATTAACCCCATAACTTTTATAACATTCAAAACAACCCGATAACAATTCTCTAGCAGCTAATAACCTTTATAACAATTTATTTTTATTTGTTCTTATAATCTTGCAGCTGGATTGTTGTATTGTTCTAACACTATTGGGTTGATTTTGTCTTTTCTGGATCTCCTTGGAGGCGCTCTTCTCTCTCAACAACAGCCAGATCAACCATGGGACAAGGCTAGGATGAAACCTGCCCTCCTTCTATGCTGAAATAGGATGTGTCCTGAGAGCCCTCAAGGAATCCCAGAGTACTATCTTAGTATGCAGGATTAGACACCTTCTTCTAGCCTCTTCGTTGACTGACAACAAGACCAGCTAGATCACATTCCATATACTTCAGACTACAAAGCATCTTGAAAGTCATTAACCCTTCTAGCTTTGTGATATTGGAATAATCCAAACTTCTGAGAATCAAGTACTCCCTCGCCATGAACTTCACGCTCTCTTGCTTACATTTTTCAGAATCACGGTTTTCCGTCAACGTATTACGAGCTTTGTACACATTACTGTACGCCCCTTGTCCGATGCTGTAGAATTTCTTGAGGATGTTGGTGCAGCGAAGGATCCGGTCATTAATGGCCCATTGACGATGACGGAGAGCCAGGCTATGACGGTGGGGGTTCGCGACGATGGAGTCCACAAGGAAGGCCCAGCGATGACAGTGAGGGCTGATGGTGCGGCATCCACAAGGAAGACCTGTTATGACGAAGAAGGTTGAAGGGGATGGCGTCCACAAGGGAGGCTCGACGACGAAGAGGGTTGGCGGCGATGGCATCTACAAGGGAGCGCTACGACGAAGAGGGTTGGCTGATGGCATCCACAAGGGAGGCTCGTCGACGAAGAGAATTTGCGGCAATGGCGTCCATAAGGGAGGCTCGACGACGAAGTGGATTGGAGGCGATAGCGTCCACAAGGGAGGTCTGGTAACGAAGAGGGTTATATGAAGGAAGATGGAGAGTACCTTGGCTTTGTTCTCCTTTTCCTCTTTCTCAATTTCTTCTCTAATCTTCACAGAATTTCTCTCGTCTCCCTCTTTTATCCCCCCTAGAGAATCCTCTTGTTGTAACCACCAAACCGTAACCATGATAGGTTCAAACTATTTAAGTTTTGATCTTATCTGGTTTAATTTGACTTGATTTTTTTTATTATAATTTATTATTATTATTATTTTTTCCTCGGGATTAGTATTCTTGCCTTTATGCATAGGGATTGGCATTATTTTTTATTATATATATATATATATATAATAATTATTATTATTTATATATATTTTTAGACTGCCTCGAGATCGGTTCTCGGGCTATCTTGAGATTTGAGGTTGCCTCGAGATTAGTATTCTCAGGCTATCCCAAGATTTGTGAGTTTTAGATCGCCTCAAGATTTGTATTCTCGGGCTATTTTGAGATTCTAAGATTGCCTCAAGATTCATATTCTCGGGCTATCTTGGCGTTTAAGATTACATCGGGATTTGACCGGATAACCTCACATCTATTTATTAATTTATTTATTTGATCAAGATTGGGATCCCTAGATTTAAATTTATTAAGATTAAAATCTCAATTCTATTAGGATTTAGAATATGTTATTTTTCTTATATAAACACTGTTTTGCTATGATAGCATTATTCTTGAGTATAGTGATTTTGGCCTTGGGCCCGGTGTTTATAGTTGTTGATATTTTGCTACATTCATAACTGTTTTATATGAGTCTTGTAGTTGACTCTTGATTAAGTATGTTGATATATATAGAGATGTTTTGCCTCCGCTAAAATGCATTTGGTAGGGCGCCTATAATTTTAGTGAGCGCTTACTGAGCTCTTTCTGGCGCACACCCCCGTTGATTTTTCCCCTACAGATCACGATGAGTAGGGGAGTACTAGGCAAGTACGAGAGGATTTCGTCTACTACTTGGGGACAGTCTTATATCCCAACGAGGTCCGTTGTACCTGTAGGGGATATATATTTCTTTAATGTGTAAGGATGTTGAACCCTTTAGGGAGTTGTGTATTTGACACCACATGTGTTATGGTGTGTTATAGGGTCATGTAGAACCCTTTTATGTTCCCGCTGCTTTTATGGTATTATTGTTGATTTTAATCAAGTCATCTAAGGCCTTACATCCGAGTGGGGCTCGTCCCTACTTGAGTGCGGCCTGTCTATTAGTGCGCCCAAGGTGGGTTGGGGTGTTACACCTGCAGTTCGTTGATCATGTGCGATAAGGAGGGGAATAGTGATACCGGCTCCTCACCCTCAACCCACTTATCTTGCGAAAATTTTATCAAGTCTCCCCTGTCGGCTTTAACTATGATGCCCATTTCAAAAGGCTTCCATTGTGCGGTGATTCCTTTCCAAAAATGAGAGGCTCTTGCTGCAACTTGTTTATGAGGGTTGAGGTATATATGAGGAACGAAAATAGTTATATTAGATAATTCTTTGGCACACACTGTTCTCACCCTTGATGAGGTGCCACCATCATTTTGCTAGCATTTCCACATTAAAAAATTTTAAGTTAATGACGCCCCATGTCCCATGTTCTTTGGGTCTACAGAGTCTTTTCCAAGCAACTAGCATGTATGCCTTCCATTGGAGATCCGACCCTATCCATAAAAAAATCTGGGATTCTATAAATGACCAACAAATAGTTTGAGATTGTTGAGAGACAGAATTGATTAGTGTGGTATGTGCTTCCATGGAAGGAAATCTTGATTGCCAAAATGAATGTCAATTGAGAATATTCAAAATATTCATATGGTTAATGAAATTGTAAGTGTAAAACAACAAAAATATCCATTTGGTTCAGATGGGAGATGGGGTACCCTCTCCCTTCACTCATGGGTATCCCTAAAATACATCAAATGAAACACCTAACTAATTAATTACATCACCCCAAAAACCAAAAAAAATAAAAATTAAATAAAGTAACATACATAGTTTCTTTAAAATAATCTGTTTATATAAAAAAAATATAATACATGTCCCAATGGAACTCAAATAATTATTTAATTCGAATATATCTTAATTTTGATATATTTAGAATTAAATTTAAATATATCCTAATCTAGACATTAAAATTTAGATATATCCTCATTAAAATTTAATATGTCCTGATTGCATCCCGGGCCAAAAAACACAAATCCCGAAATAAACTCAAATACCAAAATTGCCCCTGAGAACATATCTCAAGGCAACCCCAAATTTTAGGATAGCCCAAATACATATCCCGAGGCGATCCTAAGTTTCAAGATAGCCCGAGAAAACATATCTCGAGGCAAACTCAAATACCAAAATTGCCTCTGAGAACATATCTCAAGGCAACCCCAAATTTTGAGATAGCCCGGGAATACAAATCTCGAGGCAATCCCAAAATTCTAAGATGCTCGGGAACACATATCCCGAGGCGATCCTAAATTTCATAATAGCCCGAGAATACAAATCTCTAGGCGATTTAAAGAGGATAAATCCTAAAGCCATCAAAGAATACAAATCCCGAGGCAATATAATTTAATTAATTAATTATTTATTTAATTAAATAAAAAAAGGGGAAGAGATAATGCCAAATAAAAAAAGGGAGATAAAACCAAAATTTAAAAAAAAGTGGGTTGGGATAAATACAAATCGTGCTGGGAGGAGGTTTTGGAAAAAATCAAAATAAAAAAAAAGAAGAAATAAGTTCAAATAAAAAAAATCTTATCTTGAGGCCGGTGGAGGTTAAGTTAAAAAAAAAATCAGATCAAAACAAAATAAAAAGTGGAGCTTGCATAAGAGGGGATCAGAAGGAAAAAAAAATAAAAATCAAGAGAAGAAGGAAAAAAGAAGAGAAGAAAAATCAAATCAAGAAAGGTACACAATTTTTTCTTGGGCAGACAAAAAAAAAAAAGAGACGCCCTTTCCTGCACTCCGTCCCCGGCTGCCTCTGCTCCATGGCTACACGCCCAAGCCGAGTCGCGCATAGGTCCCCAAATGGCCGCCTATGCCCGCTTATGCCTGAGTCAGCGCGCCCCATCCCGCTGATCCTCGTAGCCTTGTTGCGCCAGCGCCGCCCAGCCGCGCCAGCCGGCGTCCAGCCCGAGATCCACCCCGCGTGCGCCCGCTTCCGCCAGTCCGGCGCCACGCGCCAAGCCTAGCCGCAGGTCCGCAGCTCGGCCACCATGCGCGCGCCTCAGACGCGCATCCCCCCACCCCCAGGCGCTGGCGTCCAGGACGCCCTAGTAGCCCTCGATCTCTTCCCCATTGCCCAGCCGTAGCCGCTGCGCACCTCCCAGTCGCCTGCGCTTCAACCGCCTGGCGCCATGCCCGCCGCCAACCCGTGTACCTGCAGCCTGAAGCCCCTATACCGCCTCCCTCTCGCGTATAACGCGCGCTGCCGCCGGCAGCGGTAGCGAGATAGCGCCGCTTCGGCTGCGGCCAAGCGCATAGCGCTCGCGTGTTTTTCCCATGTCCGTGCTCGTTGTGTGGCGCATAGCGCTCGTGGTGTTGTGTGGCGCATAGCGCTCATTTTGCTGTGTAGCGCATAGCGCTCGTCTTGTTGTTTAGCGCATAGTGCTTAATGTATTGTGTAGAGCATAGCGCTTATTCCATTGTATTGCGCATAGCGCTTGTTTCGTTATGTAGCGCATGGCGCTCGTTTCCTTGTAGCGCATAGCGCTTATTTCGTCGTGTAGCGCATAGCGCTTGCTTTCATTATACGGCGCATAGCGCTCGTTTCCATTATACAGCGCATAGCGCTTGTTTCCTTGTACGGCGCACGGCGCTCGTTTTCATTGTAGTGCATAGCACTTGTTTCATATTGCACATCACATAGTGCTCGTTCTATTGTATAGCGCATAGTGCTCTGTTTATTGCACAATGCATAGTACTTGATGTTGCATAGTGATGAAAATGTTATAAAGGCAAACTCATTATTTGGGGATAAGAAATAAAGGAGAAATCTTTTTATTGGTGTTCCCTAAATTGTATAGCAAGTTCACTTGACTGATTTGAGTGGGAGGATGATTGTAAATTTTATTTTAAGACAACTCAAATTCATGTTAAGATGTAAAGCGCATGAAACGCTTAATAGAACTTTTAATGCAATGTTTGAGAAGGGGATTGTGATAGATGAAGTGTTTGATGAGTATGCAATGCTTGCTGCTGTATTGCTGTGCAACTGTTGATATTGCTGCCAGGTTGCTGCAAAACAAGACAAGAAACATAGGAAAGATGATATTAAAAAATATTGCTGATTGTATAGCTGCTAACAAAATTACAGGGCTACTTGCTGCTGCTGCAAAACAGAATGAAAAATAGAAAGGAACCGAATTTTCTGCAGTTCTGACCAACTCGACCCCCCATTTTCATATATCTATAACTTTTGCTGTGAAAATACGATTGAAGTGAAACTTGCGGCATTAGAAATTAGATATCAGGATCTTTCCAAATATATATGGTGTAGCTCCAGTTGATGGTTCAGTCAGTGCAGATTTTGATAGAGAAAAGGGTCAATTCTTGAGGTTTTATCGGTTTGATCATCATCTAGTCAAACACTGATAACTTTTTCAAGAAAGCTCTGATTGAAGTGAGATCTACGGCATTGGAAACTAGACTTCTAGATCTTTCCAACCATGTAGGGCATCACCCCTATTGGCAGCCCATTTGGTACAGTTTTCAATGGAAAAAAGAGACGAGTTCATGCAGCTTTGTCAACTTGACTACCTTCCATTCAAATACTGATAACTTTCGCCAGAAAATCCCGATCGAGATGAAATTTGTGGTGTTGGAAACTAGACTGACAGGTCTTTCCAACCATGTGTGACACAGTCCCTATCAGTGGCCCAACTGGTACACTTTTTGATGGGAAGGAGACAAATTCTTGCAGTTTTACCAGTCTGACCACCCTTCATTCAAATGGCGATAACTTTTGGTAGGAAACTCTGAATGAAGCGAAATTTGCGGCGTCAGTAACTAGACTTCCAGAACTTTCCTGCCATGTATGGTACATTTACTATCAGCATCCTAGTTTGTAGCAGATTTCGATTGAAAGAGGGGTAGATTCCTGTAGTTCTGTCAGCTCGACACCCTCTCGTTCAAATGCCGATAACTTTTGATAGGAAACTCCAATCGGGGCGAAATTTGCGGCATTGGAAACTAGATTTTTGCAGTTTGTAGCAGATTTCAATGTATGGTACATTTACTATCAGCATACCATTGATAGTAAATGTATGGTACATTTACTATCAGCATCTCAGTTTGTTGCAGATTTCGATGGAAAGAGGGGTAGATTCCTGCAGTTCTGTCAGCTCGACACCCTCTCGTTCAAATGCCGATAACTTTGATAGGAAACTCCAATCGGGGAGAAATTTGCGGCATTGGAAACTAGATTTCTAGGGTTTTCCAACCATGTATGGTACATCTCTTACCATAGGCCCGGTTTATAGCAGATCTCGAGAGAAGGAAGCCAACTCCTGAAATTCAGCCAGCTTGATATCCATTCGTTCGGGCATTGATAATCTTTGCTAGAAAACTCCGATCATGATGAAATTCATGGCATCGAAAATTAGACATCCCAAGCTTTCTACCCATATATGGTGCAGCCCATATCGATGGCCCATATGGTACAGTTTATTTAGTCATAAGGCGGGGCAGACTGCTGAAAACTCATGAGCTATTAGCGACCATGAAGCGGCGGCACTACAACAGTTATTCAAAAGGCGGCGGCGAGGCATATAAGGCGGCAGCGTCACTTAAATAAATGAATAAATAAATAATATATATATATATATATATATATATATATATATATATATATATATATATATATATATATATATATTCTATGATATGTAATGAAATCCATGTTATGCAAATAAATGAAATTATTTTTATTCATTGCCTCTACTTGTTCTTTTGCCCTTAATCGGAGGTTCTCGCAATCTTATTCGGTGTAATTAATAATATAGGCTTGCCTCTATTAGGAATTGAAGAACCCACAAACAAACAAATATGACATTTATGCTTCGATATATCGTTTGGTGTCTTCACGATGCCAGGCGCGTATTTTCCATCCCACAAATTCTGGCATGCCCGGTGGGACCATATTCCTCCTCCCATCTTTGTGGCAAAAGTACAAGTAGAGACATTTGTTTTTATGACTCATGCAGGGAAGCTAATCCAATTGCTATTTTCCTATTGCAGTCGAAATGGCATTCAAAAGATCAACCGCGTCTGGGAGCCCAAAGCTTACGATTTTTTTGGGCGAAGGAGCCGAAGTTCAACTACCGAACTGCACCTTCAACACCGGAGCTGCCGGAGCTGAACTAATATTCGGCACAATCTCTGAATCGGTGCAATTCGTGAAGAGACCTGCACCAATGGAAGAGGAACCGACAGTCCCGCGTCTTCCATCTAGGGGGCGTCGTCCGAACGTGATCGTCCCGGTGACCAGTGAAGACGTTGCTGCTGAAGAACCACAGAGGATATCTGCTTTTAAGAGGCTATCCCATCCCAAAAGGGTAGTCTCTCTGGATGATGAAGATGATGAACCTGCCTTCACTGTTACTACAAAAGGGTAGGAGAGTGGGATCTTCCAATCATCTGATGAGGATACCCCAAGGAGGAGTGTATTCTCAAGACTCACACCGAGGAAGATCAAGAGTCCAAAGAAGAAGCTGGATTTTGTGTCATTCCAAGGGCACAAGACTGATCAAATGGGTTCTTTCAACAACTCATTTGAACTACTTATTGGTAAAGAAGAACGCAACCACAGCAGATCTGCGTGTCCAGCTGAATGAGAACAAAAGCGGTAGGCCCCCAATGTCCCATCATAGGGATTCTTTTGGCCAAAATCTCTACAAGACCTACGCGGTATCAAAGAAGCTTCGGTCAGAGAAAATGACACCCAAGGAATTCTACCAGAAGAAAAAGCAGTTAATATCAAACGCGCGAAAGACGGTGTTTGATCAAATTACTTCTGCAAGAAATCCAGTCAAGACCTCCCACTCTAAATTTCAAAAGAGGGAAGGAGTGAAAAATGATGAAGAAATGCCTGACATGAATGTCGAAATACACACTTGTCGGATGGTCACTGAAGCTCGAGGAGAGCCAGCACTCGAACAAGAACAAATAGGACCTGTTACAAGATCCCGTAGGAGAGCGACAGACTCTCTAAATGGAGAAGAAGGTTCTAGCCACATATCGCATGAAGAACAGGGGATAGGGACTAGTCTTCCACCACTCCACACGTCAAGAAGACACAAGGAAGTAAATCCTCCAAATGATGATGATGAGGATGAACCTGTTTTTGTTCCTCAAAAAGAAAACCGAGAAGCTGAATACAGAAGACTCAATGACAACATGGCGGTGTTAATGGAGTCAATGCTGCAAATGCAGAAGCAAATTAACACCCTAATGGAAGACCGACCTGAACAAGTACGGAGGTCGAGGAGTCCAACCCGACGGCCGAGAGAGGCCCTTAAGCCGGTTGAGCAAGGGGTGACCCCACGGTTTCCTATGGAGAATCAACTCGGACGAATGCAGAGGTCAAGAAGTCCAACTCCTCATCCAAGAGAAACCTTTAGGCCAGTAGAGCATGGAGGAATTTCATACATTCCAGCTCAGGAACAATCAGTTGTAATGACCCGGGAAGAAATACAACGAATGGTTGCTGCTAAACTTAAACAGGCCAAGGGGAGTGAGATAAGGGTTGAGGGGGACAAACCTTATCCCAACTACCATGACTTGGTGCCCTACCTCAAGGGGGATAATGTCCCCAAATTCAAGCAGTTTACTGGGATTGGCAATCCCGATCAACACTTGGCCCACTTTGTAACGGCATGTGAAGACACAAGTGCGAAGCCCTCACTCCTCCTTAGACAGTTCTCTGCAAGTCTGGCAGGAGTAGCATTCGAGTGGTATGCAAGCTTGCAACCCGAGTCGATCCAGACATGGCAACAGATAAAGGATGCGTTTCGAGTACGATTTGGGGGCATAAGCGACAAAATCACGATTGCTGATCTCGCAGTCACTCGCCAAAATAAAGATGAAAGGGTAATGGATTACATCATGAGATGGAGGAACTTGAGCATCAAGTGTGAACAACCCCTCGACCAGCCACAAGCAGTGGGTCTACTGCTCGGGAACATTGATAGTTGGATGTCACCTTTCCTAAGTACCTCAAGCATTACTACATTCCAGGACTTGATATCCCAAGCCAAAAAGCTGGAGAGGACCAACCCAAAGGTGATGCCTAATTATCAAACCACCCCAAGAAATGATAGGGACAAATCCAAAAGGACCGGAGGCGTCAAATACACTGCTACAACGTCCTTCAATATTGACAAAGGCAAAGGTGTTGTGGAGACCTAGAAACCCGAGCAAGTCAAACCACCTAACCTAGGTGCTGAGTCAAAACCCATTCCCTCTTTGAAAGAAAAGATGAATAGGAAATATTCTTTCAGAAGGGATAAGGTGCTGAAGATCTTCAAGGATGCTGTGAAAGAAGGTCTGCAACTCCCCGAATGCAAGAGACCAGAGGAGCAGAACAAGAAGGACCATCCCATTTACTACCCATATCATAGAGTGTTGGGACACACAATTGAAGACTGTTATGTTTTCAAGGACTGGGTCGAGCGACAATATCAAGAGGGCAAGATCACACTCTCGAAGAACATCTTGTCCGCGTCATCATCCGAACATACCCGCTATGTGACAACCCTAAACTCAGAGGGATCATCCCAAAAGGAAGTCATAGTAGTGGGTAATAAAGTAATACTTCCATCAGCAACAGACGACAGGCCCTCTACTGTTCCAGAAGAGTTGTGGGAAGTATTTATATCCAAAAAGTCAATGAAGATGTTGAAGAGATTGGCTGAGCTCCCAGGGATCGCTTGGAAACGTTCTCAAGAACCTTCTAAAAGGCCCCTGACAAAACAAACAAAGAAGAAGAACAAGAAAAAGAAACAGAAGCGCGAACAATCAAAGTGCAGAAAATCTATTATTGAAGAGTACATTGAGTCCCTAGACGAATATGAGCAGAAAGAAAGGGTCCTAATTATTCTCAGAGACTATTTTCCTGAAGAAGTCGAAGAATTACTAGGGGAACTAGTCAAAGAAGATGATAAAGATGTGCAAGTGGAAACTTGCAGGGTTATTTCTGGAGGATACCCTTTGTATGACTCGGATGATGATAGTTTCTCTGAGCCAGAAGAATCATATGACCGTCATGGTCCGCCCTACATCAGTAAAAAGCAGAAGAAGAAGATGGCGTTCAGGGAAAGAGTGAAGAAGGCGAATGCCAAGCTCTTGGAGCCACACCAACCAGAAGAGCCCAAGACACCATATTACACCCCAAAGACCCCAAAATATAAGGTCTTGAGGAAATCTATGCCTGCTGAGGAAATTCCTGCCTTCATCGAGAGAGTAACAGAGGAGTCAGCAAATAAGTTATCACAGTTGCACATTGAAGATGATCAATGGGATGAATCCGGGGTATACCCTCCAGAATCATCGGGCGAAAATTTTTCAAAAGTCGTGGAATCTGCACCCCCCACAAAAGCAACAAATGCTAAAGGAAAATCTACTTTCTCCAGCTATCAAGATCAAGAAAGACAAAAGAAAGGAGCTTTTTGATCAAGCCATAGAAAAGGGGTTAGATTTGCCTAGACCCAAAAGGCCTTGCCTAATGCATCTTGACAGTCATCCAAATTACTGTCCATATCAGCGACTTGTGGGGCATACCATAGAAGAATGCCAAAACTTCCAAAAATGGGTGCAAAGACAAGTCTCTACTGGGAATTTGACACTTACAAGTGACTATATTGAGGAAAAGGGTGAATGTCGCTCCATAGCTTCTCAGGATGATTCTGAAGATGAATTGAACTTCCCAGCCGAAGAAGATCAGGTACCACGGCCTGTGCACCAGATGCAGCTCAAAACCAGAAAAATACTTCAATCAGGACAGGCTTCGGGTTCCAACGACAGAAACAAAGGGAAGAGAATTGAAGAAGAGCCTATCTCCCTGAAGAAACCCTCAAAGAAGCCAAATTATAATATTTTGCACATTTAAAGAAGGTCCCAGCACTTCTCAGCATGTACGACGCATTAATGATGTCAACTGAAGTCAGGGAGTCTTTAATACATGCCCTACAAAACCCTGAGGAGTATCAAGCCTACTTCACTGAAATCAACATGAAGGAGGCTTTATATGCGTTCCATGCACCTTCAGTATCCTTCACAGACGAAGACTTGCTGCTTGGAACTACAAAGCACAATAGGCCATTATATGTGACGATGTATTGTGAAGGGATGAAAATCAACCGGGTTCTGATTGACCCAGGATCCTCTGTGAACCTGATGACTCTCAAGACTCTCCGAGCATTGGCTCTTGAAATATGCCACCTATCTCGGGAGAAGATCATCATTCAAGGTTTTAATCAGCATAGCCAGAAGGCAATGGGATCTATCACTCTCCGAATTAAATTTGGAAAGATGACATCAGATGTAAAATTCCATGTGATTGATGCCGATGCCTCATATAAAGCCCTCCTGGGAAGACCATGGATCCATAAAAATCAGATGGTTCTTTCAACACTCCATCAATGTGTGAAATATATGGTGGATGAGGAAGAATTCAGGATTGATGGAGAAATCCAGCCTTTTGGTATTCATGAGATTCATTATGAAGATGCAAGGTACTACCTTAATGCATCTAAAGGGGGCAAGTTATCCAAGGGGAGCAAGTCATCCAAAGGGGGCGAGCTGCCAAGTCCAAAGGAAGAATCTCTGGTGAAGACACCTAAGCCTGCTCCTGTGCTTCAGAAGAGAGAATCAGTATTACCTCACTTCGGGAGTGACACTGAGTCATCAGAAGATGAAAGTGATGATGATGTACACCAATATAAGGATCAAGCTGGAGGATCTGCTCAAGAAAATGTACTGCATATTACAAGGATTCCTGAGGGGCTCTACAAATCCTTGGATAACTTGAATGTCAACAGGGTTGAGCACTTGAAGACATTCTATGTGCCGGCTCGACATGAAAAGAAAAGAGGCATCCTTTTCTACAAAGCCAAATCCAAGAAAATCTCAAATAATGACATCATAATATTGAAAAAGTAGAAGATGAAGAAGTTCAACCTATAAACTTCCCCAGCCATTACCCCGAGAAACTCAGGTTGATAGTTGAAGGATTCGGAAGGAAGATTAAATGGTCGACGAAATCATATCAAAGCTTTCATCGATTATGGAGTCCTACACATATGAATAAAAGAAGAATAGGCTACTCCGAGTCCCCCAGACATTCATGTTATATGACAATGTCAGGGGAAGAGGAAGAAGAAGAAATCAAGCTGAAAACTGCGCCGCTCGAACTAGAGGACGGGGGGCAAGCGACAATCGACGAGCTGGTTGAAGTCAACTTGGGAAGCGATGAGAACCCGAGGCCGACCTTCCTAAGCACGCAGCTGTCAGAAGAAGAAAGAGCATCACTCAAGGCCCTTTTGAAGGAGTATATCGATTGTTTTGCCTGGAACTACAATGAAATGCCAGGGTTGGATGATGAAGTAGTTGTTCACAGATTGGCCATTGACCCTACTGCTACTCCAGTCAAGCAAGCACCCATAAAGATGAAGTTTGACTTGGAAGAAAAGGTGATAGAAGAAACAAAGAAGCTGATTGAAGCAAATTTCATCAGGGAGGAAAAATACCCTATTTGGGTAGCCAGCATAGTCCCTGTGAAGAAGAAGAATGGATAAATACGGATATGCATTGATTTCAAGGACTTGAACAAAGCATGTCCTAAAGATGATTTTCCCCTACCAGTCATGGAGATCATGATCGACAACACCTCAGGGTACGAGATGTTCTCCTTTATGGATGGGTATTCTGGGTACAACCAAATCAAAATGCATCCAGATGATGAGAAAGATACTGCCTTTCGGACACCTATGGGCATATACTGTTATAAAGTAATGCCGTTTGGCCTGAAAAATTCTGGGGCAACATATCAAAGGGCTATGACCAGAATATTCGATCATCTAATTCACAAAGTTGTTGAATGCTATGTAGATGATCTTGTAGTCAAAACAAGTTTCATAAATAAGCACCTTGATGACCTGAGGACAGTCTTCACACGTCTCAGAGAATACAAGTTAAAAATGAATCCCATGAAGTGTGCTTTTGGAGTCCTATCTTGGAAGTTCTTGGGCTTTATTGTAAGGCACCGTGGGATAGAGATAGATCCCTCTAAGATAAAGGCGATCCTAGAAATGCCACCCCCTCAAACACTGAAGCAGCTGCGGTCATTTCAAGGGCGCCTGGCCTATATCAGAAGATTCATCTCCAATCTGTCTGGAAGATGCAAGCCCTTCTCCAAGTTGATCAAGAAGAATATGCCTTTCAAATGGGATGACGAATGCCAGAAGGCTTTCGAAGATCTCAATCAATACCTGCTAAATCCACCAGTATTAATGGCCCTGATCCCCGAAAATCCGTTAATTCTATATACCGCTGCATTGGAAGGGTCATTGGGAGCTATGCTGGCCCAGAACAATGAAGAAGGCAAAGAAAATGCACTATATTACCTCAGTAGGATGTTGATAGGAGCTGAGAGTAAATACACACCAATTGAAAAGCATTGTCTAGCTTTGGTGTTTGCAGTCAAGAAGCTAAGACACTACTTGCTAGCACATAAAGTCATTCTCATATCAAAAATAGATCCACTCAAATATCTTATGACGAGGCCGTTGCTTACAGGAAGACTTGCAAAGTGGGCACTGATTCTGATGGAATTTGACATAACATACACTCCACAGAAAGCTATTAAGGGGCAAGCGTTGGCAGATTTCCTAGCGGCACATCCTCTCCCTGATGATTCACCACTTAATTATGATCTCCCCGATGAAGAGACATTAGCAGTGGAAGAAGAAAGGTGGCGACTATACTTTGATGGAGCGTCATCTATAAAGCTGGCACTCATGTCCACAATTCCACAAATCAAAGCTGGGATAGGACTTGTGTTCGTCACACCGGAAGGGGGAATCCTCAGATATGCACTCTCTCTTACGGAGCCATGCACAAACAATGAGGCAGAATATGAAGCTCTCATAGCTGGTTTGGAATTGGCAATCAAGATAGGAATCCAACACATACACATATTTGGAGACTCACAACTCATAATCAAACAAGTCGAAGGAGACTACAAGATATATAAACCAGAACTTCTTAAATATTATAAGAAGGTCAAAGATCTGATGAAGAAAATCCCCCAAGTACATTTGAGGAGGGTTTTAAGATCAGAAAATGAAGAAGCTGATTCTTTGGAAAAAGTAGCAAAGGAGCTGGCGAATCCAGACTATGAAGAAATCCACATAACCATAAGAAATAGAAGGCCCATAAGTACAACCCTTGATGATGTCGAAAAGGAAAGTGCTGGAGGCAAAGCGGAAGTCTTCACCCTCGAAATGCTAGAGGAAGATTGGAGGCAGCCGCTTATAGAATATTTGAAATATGATAAACTCCTAGAGGATAAATCAAAAGGTCTTCACATAAAGCGAAGAGCTCTAAGATTCACCCTCATAAATGACATATTGTACCGCAGGTCATACGATCAACTACTCCTGCGGTGTCTCTCGCATGAAGAAATTCAAGAAGTCATGGATGATGTACATTCCGGGATATGTGGTGCACACCAATCCGGACCCAAGATGCCATCTATGCCATTCATTCCGGGATATTACTGGACAACCATGGTTGGAGATTGCATCAATTATGCCAGAAGATGCCATCTATGCCAAATACATGGAGACTTCATCCATCAACGCCCAAATCCTCTACACCCCACAGTCTCTTCATGGCCCTTTGAGATATGGGGAACAGATGTAATCGGTCCCATCGAACCTCCATCATCTTTGGGACATCGATTCATACTGGCTTCAACAGACTATTTCTCCAGATAGGCAGAAGCTATTCCACTGAGAGAAGTCAAAACCGAAAATATCATCAAATTTTTCAGGGAGAACATCCTATACAGATTTGGGACTCCAAGGAGAATCATCTCATATAACGGCCCTGCATTCAGAAGCTTCAAAATTAGGAGATTTTCTTAGCACCATAAGATAGACTAGAGATAAACCTCCATCTATAATGCTAGAGCAAACGGGTTGGCAGAAGCGTTCAACAAAACACTCTCGAAGCTGTTAAAGAAAGTCGTGTCCAAAAACAAAAAGGATTGGCATGAAAGACTCCCGGAGATGCTATGGGCTTATCGCAAGACCTATAGGACTCCAACACAGTGTACACCATACTCTTTAGTATTTGGAACTGAAGCGGTCTTACCCCTCGAGATCCAAATACCCTCCTTAAGGATGGCACTACAAAATGAAATCTCAAATGAGGATAATATTCGGCTTCACCTGGATGAGTTGGACTCTCTTGACGAGAAAAGGTTAGGGGTACAACAGAATCTTGAAGTCTACAAGGTCAAAATGTCACAGGCCTACAACAAGTTAGCTCGGTTTCGGACCTTCACCAAGGGGGAGATGGTTCTCGTCCTTAGAAGACCTATCATCACCAACAAAAAGGCTGGGGGCAAGTTCAAGGCAAATTGGGAAGGGCCCTACGTCGTGGAGATCGTCTATGAAGGGGGCGCATATCAGCTCATCGACGCCAACGGAGAAAGACCGATGCCACCCATTAATGGTTGGTTTCTGAAGAAATACTATGCTTGATGTAAAAATGTCTGCCTATGACGGAACATCTAGTCCCTTATAGGGGTAGACTAGTCATGTACAATTAAATGTACTTCTCGAGGCGAAACATTCATTTTCATGTATTTTCACAATGTATTCATGTATTTGTATTAAATTCATTCAATGAAATAAAGAGGCATGTGTTTGTCTACAACGGAACGTCCGACTCCATGAAAATGGTAGACCGATCATGCACAATTAAAAAGTGCTTCCTGAGGTAAATACATTGACCTCTATGTTCTCAAAAAAAAAAAAAAAAAAAAAAGACAAAACAAAACAAAAAAAAGGGGTCTTATTCAGAATCTAATAGTTCATCACAAACATCTTAGAAGCAACTACCAAGGCAAAAACAAAAAGGGGGAAAAGGTAAAAAAAATAAATAATAAACTAAAATAAAGGACAAAAATGACAAAGTCCTTCAATGCTCAACATATTCCCCAAAGTCTTCAAGCTATCTCTTTGCCCAAAGCTTCTATCTCTTCATCCAGAATTTTTATCCTATTCGAAATTTCGTGAATTTTGCATTGAAGTCGATGGCGCTCTGAAATGAGTTTCTGATACTTCTCTTTCTTATGTTGTTTTGATGGAGATATAATGTTGACATTAGAGCTATCAACGTGCTTCTGTGAAGAAGTAACTTCGATATTCGCGCCAACATTGCCCCCATCGCTCTCTGTGGAAGTGGGAGCATCTTTGATGAAGTCCGCAGAATAAGTTTGTCCCAAAGACGAAAAGCTTTCATCATCTTGAACAGCTGGAATAAAAGGGTATGGTTCAAATTCAGAGCTCAGAAACCAAAAAAGGAGAAACTAAGAAGAAATATACCTTTTGGCGGATCAGAGGGAGCTGCCGAGGTGCCAACAATTTCCTTAGCCAGAATATTAAGATCTTGCGGGCCTGTTTCACCTGAAATCAAAAGTTTTTTAAAAAAAAGAGGGAGAGAGAGAGAGGATGCCATGGTTACCTAGGCAATTGGTCAAAAGGTGTTTCCTTACCAATAGGAGATCCGGGAGGTATTCCTAAGTCTGATAAGATTGTATCATCAATCCTTGGAGCTGTCAGAAAGAAAGAAGGGGGTAAAGATTGTAAAAGGGGACCAAAAAAAAAATATATGGCAATTAAATAAATAAAATGAAATAAAATTACCAATCGGGAAATTGGGAGCAGTCCTTACACTCACCAATGAGGTATCATCAATCCTTATGCCTGTTGACCAAAAACCTCGTGTCAAACATAAATTCAGAGTTTGAGCAAAACAAAAATTCTGATTCTTTACAAATATAAATTCAGAGTTTGAGCCCAAAAAAAAAAAAATTCTGTTTCTTTTACAAACAAAATTCAGAGTTTGAGCCAAAAAAATTCTGATTCTTTCATAAACAAAAATTCAGAGTTTGCGTCAAAAAAAAATAAAAAAAATTCTGAATTTTCAAGGAAAACCGCCAAAAAAAAAATTTCGGAAAAAAAAATATATATAAAAAAAATATGAAGTCCGGATTTTCAAAAAAAAAAAAAACAAAACAAAAAAAAGGGCGTACCTTGGGTTTGCCGCCGCTTTGTTGGATTAGGAGAATCCACAGGAGAACTATTCCGTTTATGACTAAGAAAGATATCCTCGTAAGCGAATATTGGCTCCCGCGAAGATTGCCCCCGGTCTGTACTTCTCGCAGCAGCTTTTTTGTAACCAAAATCCTTCTGGGTTAATGTTTCAACGTCTTGATTAAATAAAGCTTGGACGTTGTCGAACCACTTACGAGCATAAAGAAATAAAATCTTCCCACTCCTATCACGATCAGGAATATAGAATTTGCAAGAAGTCCTTTCTCGGGAAAAGTGCAGCCAATAGCCCGCAAGGACCCCAAGGGAAGAAGCTCTCCTATAAACATCGATATGCTTCGGAAAATACTGGTCGTAGCCGAACTGGCGCCCAAACCTATGAGGATTATATGGTTCTGCATGGAAATTTACGGCATAGCGTAGAGGGAGAACGCCGCAACGAAGAGACTTCACATACTCTGTGGTATAGGAGTCCAACACCTCAGGCCCTGTAAAAACCCTGGAATCTCGCACTATCTCGTCATTATGGTACACATAAGGAAAAGGGCGCCATTTAAAGTTCTCTTCTTTCCTAATGAATCGTCGCACTTCTGGGGTATAGTCGAATGGAGTGGCAGAAGTATTCATATAATGCAGCATCACTAATATTTTTGAAAGATCGGGGATAGTGGATGTATTTTTATCAATTGGTCGCCGAAGATGTGTTCTACGGAAATGGCAACCAACCCATGCAAATAGAAAGTGAGAAGGGAAAACTGTTGTGGATAATCCAGGCCCTTTCTTATTATTAGCCATGGCATTCAACCCCACATATATACGTGCCAAGACCGCAAGAGCAAAGGCAATTTTTCTTCCATGCGTGAGTTCAGATGCCATTACAAAAACTCTTGGTCTGATTATAGGACGTCCGCTTGGCATGATAAAATAGCAAATCCACAAAGCCAGAAAGGTAACCAAATCAGCAGTTGGAACAGGAGTTGGAGGATGATTAGACTTTGAGTTGCGCTGGGAGTCAAACTTTGTTCTCCCCGGCTTTCTGAAGAAGTTTATCCAATCCTCAAAAGACACATATGTGTCATGTCTAGAGGATTTCTGCTTAGTCAGCCAATGAAAAGCATCGAATAGGCTCTTCAATACAAAAAATTCTGAACTGCTCCTTTGACAAAGTACATCATTATGAGGAACGACTTCGTCGTACATGTCGCCATTGATGGGAAGCCCTCCAAGTTTCTTAATGTCCCATAGTGAAATACCAACCTCTCCATATAGCATGTGGAAAGTATTGGTGTCTGGACACCATAGCTTCACCAACGCTTTATAAAAGTTAGAATCTAAATCATAATGTCCGACCGAAGAGATGATTCCTCCAACTAACTCCACACGAGATAACTCTGTTGAATAACTACCAAGTATATATTTGGCCCAATCAGCATAACTTGGAAGATTGATTGGCTCACACCTAACAGGGGTCGTGCCTCTCCATCCTGGGTGGTGGTTAATGATCATCTGACCAAGAGATTGAAGGATAGTCAGATCATTGATGTCTCCGTCAGGCTTCAGATATGCTGCATAAGTACTGCTATCTTCGCAACAATATTTCAAAGTTAAGCGGGCAGTAGCTATATAAGATGAAGACCGCCTTACCTAATCAAAGTGCTCTTCTCCTTCATATTTAATCACGGGCTCGGATCTCGGACCAAAGACAAGTGTTGCGAGTGAAATCCTGACCCGAAGGAAACTCATTGAGATCTTGGCCAATGTCCCAAAAGGGCTCACCATGAGGATTTTTAGCCATAATGGAAAAGAAAATCTGAGTGTTCCTACTTCTCTCACTCAATCTCACCAAAGAGCACTTCTCTCACTCACTCAATCTGGGGGCATTTGTTTATATAAAAAAAAAAAAAATACATGTCCCAATAGAACTCAAATAATGATTTAATCCGAATATATCTTAATTTTGATATATTTAAAATTAAATTTAAATATATCCTAATCTAGACATATTAAAATTTAGATATATCCTCATTAAAATGTAATATGTCATGATTTCATCCAAGGCCAAAAAGCACAAATCCCGAAATAAACTCAAATACCAAAATTGCCCCTGAGAACATATCTCAAGGCAACCCCAAATTTTAGGATAGCCCAAATACATATCCCGAGGCGATCATAAATTTCAAGATAGCCCGAGAAAACATATCTCGAGGCAAACTCAAATACCAAAATTGCCTCTGAGAACATATCTCAAGGCAACCCCAAATTTTGAGATAGCCCGGGAATACAAATCTCGAGGCAATCCCAAAATTCTAAGATGCTCCGGAACACATATCCCGAGGCGATCCTAAATTTCATAATAGCTCGAGAATACAAATCTCGAGGCGATTTAAAGAGGATAAATCCTAAAGCCATCAAAGAATACAAATCCCGAGGCAATATTGTTTAATTAATTAATTATTTATTTAATTAAATAAAAAAGGGGAAGAGATGATGCCAAATAAAAAAAGAGAGATAAAACCAAAATTTAAAAAAAAAGGGGGTTGGGATAAATACAAATAGTGCTGGCGAGGAGGTTTTGGAAGAAATAAAAATAAAAAAAAAAGAAGAAATAAGTTCAAATAAAAAAAAAATCTTATCTTGAGGCCGGTGGAGGTTAAGTTAAAAAAAATAAGATCAAAACAAAAAAAAAAAGCGGAGCTTGCATAAGAGGGGATCAGAAGGAAAAAAAAAATCAAGAGAAGAAGGAAAAAAGAAGAGAAGAAAAATCAAATCAAGAAAGGTACACAATTTTTTCTTGGGCAGACAAAAAAAAAAGAGACTCCCTTTCACACTCAGTCCCGGCCATTTGCGCGTGCCATTGCGCCAAGAGTCCCGGCCCGGTCGCCTCAGCCGCATGCTCCACCCAGCCGTGCGCGACGCCCCAACCCGGCTGCTGATCCAGCGGCAAACCCATCGTCGCGCTCCCGGCATGGCGCCCGCGTAAGCTGCGGCCGCCCAGATCTTCCCCGCGCGGGCCTGCTCCACCCAGTCACAGGCGTCGCCCAGCGCCAAGCCCGACCTACAAACAGGTCCCACGCGGCCGGCAGCCCGCGCGCAGCGCGCCTCCACGGCCTACGCGCGTCCCCGGCCCCCACATGCGGCAGCGTCCCAGCCGCATGACGTCCTGGCAGCCCTCTGATCTCTTCCCCCTGTTGCAGCCCGCCGTGTCGCTGCGCACCTCCCCAGATCTGGTCGCGCCTCGTCTTCAGCCGCCTACAGCGCCATGCCCGCCGCCAACCCGTGTACCTGCAGCCCCGTCGAAGCCCCTACAGCTGCCTCTCCTCTGCGCGTACAACGTGCGCTGCAGCCCCGTCGGCAGCGAGGTAGCGCATAGCGCACGCTCAGCTCTGCCGGCAGCCAAGCAGCGCATAGCGCTCGCGTGTTTTTCCCAAGTCCGTGCTCGTTGTGTGGCGCATAGCGCTCGTGGTGTTGTGTGGCGCATAGCGCTCATTTTGCTGTGTAGCGCATAGCGCTCGTCTTGTTGTTTAGTGCATAGTGCTTGATGCATTGTGTAGCGCATAGCGCTTATTCCATTGTATTGCGCATAGCGCTTGTTTCATTATGTAGCGCATGGCGCTCGTTTCCTTGTAGCGCATAGCGCTTATTTCGTCGTGTAGCGCATAGCGCTTGCTTTCATTGTACAGCGCACAACGCTCATTTCCATTATACAGCGCATAGCGCTTGTTTCACTAATGGCGACGGCGCTCGTTTTCATTGTAGTGCATAGCACTTGTTTCATATTGCACATCACATAGTGCTCGTTCTATTGTATAGCGCATAGCGCTCTGTTTATTGCACAATGCATAGTACTTGATGTTGCATAGTGATGAAAATGTTATGAAAGCAAACTCATTATTTGGGGATAAGAAATAAAGGAGAAATCTTTTTATTGGTGTTCCCTAAATTGTATAGCAAGTTCACTTGACTGATTTGAGTGGGAGGATGATTGTAAATTTTATTTTAAGACAACTCAAATTCATGTTAAGATGTAAAGCGCATGAAACGCTTAATAGAACTTTTAATGCAATGTTTGAGAAGGGGATTGTGATAGATGAAGTGTTTGATGAGTATGCAATGCTTGCTACTGTATTGCTGTGAAACTGTTGATATTACTGCCAGGTTGCTGCAAAACAAGACAAGAAACATAGGAAAGATGATATTAAAAAATGTTGCTGATTGTATGGCTGCTAACAAAATTACAGGGCTACTTGCTGCTGCTGCAAAACAGATTGTATGGCCCAACTGGTACAGTTTTTTATGGGAAGGAGACAAATTCTTGCAGTTTTACCAGTCTGACCACCCTTCATTCAAATGGCGATAACTTTTGGTAGGAAACTCTACCTGAAGCGAAATTCACTTCGTCAGAAACTAGACTGACAGGTCTTTCCAACCATGTGTGACACAGTCCCTATCAGTGGCCCAACTGGTACAGTTTTTGATGGGAAGGAGACAAATTCCTGCAGTTTTACCAGTCTGACCACCCTTCATTCAAATAGCGATAACTTTTGGTAGGAAACTCTGACTGAAGCGAAATTCATGGTGTCAGAAACTAGGCTTCCAGAGCTTTCCTGCCATGTATGGTACGTTTACTATCAGCATCCCAGTTTGTAGCAGATTTCGATGGAAAGAGAGGTAGATTCCTGCAGTTCTGTCAGCTCGACACCCTCTCGTTCAAATGCCGATAACTTTTGATAGGAAACTCCAATCTGGGCGAAATTTGCGGCATTGAAAACTAGATTTCTAGGGATTTCCAACCATGTATGGTACATCTCTTACCATAGGCCTGGTTTATAGCAGATCTTGAGAGAAGGAAGCCAATTCCTGAAATTCAGCCAGCTTGATATCCCTTCGTTCGGGCATTGATAATCTTTGCTAGAAAACTCGGATCAAGATGAAATTCATGGCATCGGAAATTAGACATCCTAGGATTTCTACCCATATATGGTGCGGCACATGTCAATGGCCCATATGGTACAGTTTTTTTAGTCATAAGGCGGGGCAGACTGCTGAAAACTCATGAGCTATTAGCGACCATGACGCGGCGGCACTACAACAGGAATTCAAAGGGCGGTGGCGAGACATATAAGGCGGCGGCGTCACTTAAATAAATGAATAAATAAATTTTATATATATATTCTATGATATGTAATGAAATTCATGTTATGCAAATAAATGAAATTATTTTTATTCATTGCCTCTACTTGTTCTTTTGCCCTTAATCGGAGATTCTCGCAATCTTAATCGGGGTAATTAATAATAGAGGCTTGCCTCTATTAGGAATTGAAGAACCCACAAACAAACAAATATGACATTTGTGCTTTGATATATCGTTTGGTGTCTTCACGATGCCAGGCGCGTATTTTCGATCCCACATAATCAAAAAAACTTAAGAACAAATTAAAAGATAATATTTATACTTGTATGTAATTTAAATTATACTATAATTTCATATCCAAACTATTAAATACGTAGCAAATTGCCAAATGCCACTTGGCTGAGCGGTATGGTCCCTTTCGTAAGGGGATTGACACTTGGAAGATCCGGTGTCAAATCGTTGCTGCGGGGGGTAACGGCGTAGGGTGTGGGTGACCTATTGGGGTTGCTCGTGCACGCACGTGAGTCTTCTCCGTGTGGGATAGTGTAACCTGGGCCGGTAAAATAAGTACATGATGTGTGAAACCTTCGAGCAATAAAATAAGTTGCGTTGTGTGAAACCCCAAGTGGCCGAATCTATTACACGCGCTTATTTGATACCGTCCTTCATGGAGGCACTTGTTGCATAGGTTAAAAAAAAACACGTAGCAAAATTGTATACAGCCAGAAACTATTTAGAATAAGCCCAATTCTGAAGTTACTAAAGTCTAGTTCATCAAATGAGTTGCGACCCAGTCTCGTGTTAGATAAAGAAAGGAGTTAAATTGGAAGATTGGAAAAGGTAACCAGTTTGGTTTGGCGATTTTCAACCTTTTCCGCGTTTTCGTCGTTTTCCATTTTCCGCAAACGCGAAAACGCGTTTGGTTTGGTCATTTTCGCGGAAAAGAGGAAAATGGAAAATGGAAAATGCTAAAAAGCCGTTTTCGACTATTGGAAAACAACGGTGGCATAGTTGTAAATAAACAAGAAAACAAAAGCAATTATAAAAATATATAAAATATCATGTTTGTTATTTTTTTTATTTCTTAAAATATATTTTCTTGAACTTTTGTTGTTATAAAAATATATAAATATCAGCTTTTTTATTTTTTTTTATTTTGAACTTTATGAAAATATCATGTTTGTGATTTTTTTATTTTATTTTTTTATATATATATTTTTTAACTTTTGTTATTATAAAAATATATAAAAATATTATGAAAATATATAACAATATCATATTTGTTATTTTTTTATATTTTAGACTTTATAGAAATATCATGTTGTCATTTTTTTATTTTCTTAAAATATGTTTTCTTGAACTTTTGGTATTATAAATATATATAAAATTATTATGTTTGTTATTTTTTATATTTTTAAACTTTATAGAATATCATGTTTGTCATTTTTTTTTATTTCTTAAAATATATTTTCTTGAAATTTGTTATTATCAAAATATAACAAAATACCATGTTTGTTATTTATTATATTTTGAACTTTATAACAATATCATGTTTGTCATTTTTTATTTTTTGTTTCCGCAACAATTTTCATTTTCTATTTCTGACAACAGTTTCTAATAAACTAAACCAAACAACATTTTCATTTTCCAGTTTCTGAAAACGTAACAGAAAATTATTTTACTTTTCTGAGTTTTCCACTTGTTCTGAAAATAGAAAACGGAAAACAAACCAAACGACAAGGTTTTTGGTGTGGTGACCACATCAATCAATGAACAATCATGTTTGGTGTAGACTAACAAAAGCTGTGCACTACCAAAGGACCATTGGTCTAGTGATATCTTGTGTCTCGTATATTAGGTAATTCACTTAGTGGGTAAAACTACCAAGTTTGAATCCCCGCCTCTTTAACGGAGGGAGGAGTTGAGTAATTTACATGGTGAACACAAAGCTCCCAAGTTCGAGTCCCCATATATTCTATGCGCGCATGGTGAGAGGTCAAGGGTGCTCGTCACCTAAATCAGCTGAAAATGATCTAAACTCAATTTCTCCCTCTCTTTACCTAAATTTTTATTTTTATAACTTACTTAATATATGTAACACCCTTATCCTTTTCAGGACCCAGGTGTCACACCAGCCAGGTTGAGAGAATGAACCCTAGACCTAAGGCTGTAGACTGCTAATTAACTGTGAAATTAATAACATGCGGAAGCTAAATAAGCAAATATATTATAACATCATCCCAAAACGCTAGATATTGTTTAATACATCATCAATCAAAATATTGTCTCACAACACTCATAATCAAGATAACAGGACTTCTAGACACAAGAGTCAGAGCCAGCTACAGAACTTCTCCACTAGACTCGCGATCAAACCAACCTCTATACGGTCCTCTGTCTATCGCCTGCAATCAAATGTCAAAGAAAATAGAAATTTGAGCTCTTTGGAGCTGGTGAGTTGGGAACAGATCTGTCGGGTGTAAACTGTACCCGTATAATAAGTAAAACTGTAAATCTGACGTATAAAAACATGAATAGAAAATAACTGAATTTAAATACTGAAAACTGAACTGAATACTAAGCACGTAAATGCTGATCAATGTATTCTCTTTTATATGCATATCTGATTTTCTGTTTCTCTGTCTTGTGAATTATCTATGAAACCGACATTCTCCCTGGGTAATCTGTACCTGTGTCTTCTCTCTTTGAGATGAACTCTATCTCTAGAAGGCGAGGAATGCGGTATCATCTGATAAACACAAGACTAATTCTCTGACTACATATCTACTTCAATACTGTATGGCCAGCGACCAACGAATATATCTGATACTCGAGGTCGACTATATATATACGTACACTAAGCACCCCAAAAGGGTGGAAAGGGGGTTTTGATTTTTATAAAAAGGAAGTGTTTTAAAAACAGATAGTTTGGTATTAAAAACAGAGATTTAAATCACCCCTCTCCTAACTTAGTGTCGTACTCTCTGGCTCTACACGAGCCACCACTGGTCTATATAAGTATATCAATAGAATGTAATTTATCTGTTTCTCTTTTCTGTTACTGAATACTGAGCATGAAATGGTTTTATAAAACTCTGAAAATTTTCATAAAAGTCCTAGTTCATGCTTTTCAAAATTGAAATCTATACTGTATAAAAATATGACAAATCAAACAAAACTGTACAACTAATTCCCCTCACTTGGGTCCGGTTCAAGTTTAAGTCTGGCTCGGTCCTTCAGCAGCGGCGGACTTGCCTTTGCCCTTACAATGGAGGAAATGGGGCTAAAGTGGTTGAGCTACGGCGGTGCTGCGAGGGCGGCACAACGGTGGCTGAGAAGCTGGAGTAGCCGTGAACTGGCGGCGGAGACAGGCCGAGGAACTGGCCGCCGGCGTGATCCGGTGGCCGGGCTGGACTCTAGCGCGGACAGGAGCTGCAGCCGGGCGTGCGTCACTGACTGGGGAAGAGAGGAATCAAAGAAGAGGGGAGGCGTCTGAGGCTTGATCGAGAGAGAGAGAGAGATAAAAATTTATTCTCTCTCTTTTCCCACTTAACACATATATATAAGTTAAAACTTTAATATAATTAATTCTTTTATTAATTAAATCTTAGAAATATCCACTCTTTTAAAAAGTAATTGATTAAATAACTTATCTTCTAAAATATCTACACTACACGCCGAACGACTTTTCGTCGATCCTATCTTCTTACTGTGCCGTCACGAGGGCGACTAATGATATTCTCTGGCTTGTCTCTATCTCAGACCAGATCCGGGAATCCCGGGTCAGACGACCCCAGTGACACGAGCTGACTGTAGCATCACGGGTCGTCCCTTCTCCCGACCCAGATCCACGTTTCTCGGCTTTTGACTCGGCCAGATCTACTTTATCGGAACTCTAACTTTGTCCGATATTCTTACTCAATTAATCTGGATTAATTAATATTTAATTAATTTCTGGTTTAATTAATCTAACTCGGCCGACTATTCATCTCCAACTATTCTATGTAACTCTGGCCTGGCTCAATAAGGCCTTCTCTCGACCCTATAGTTGCGAGGATGGATTTCGGTCCATTTAATTCATGATTTTCTTTAACCTTGAGGTTAATACTAATTAATCTGGTTTAAGTTAATTAACCTCATTTAAAATTTCAAAAATTTACTGAATTATACTTAGAAAATTTTGGGATGTTACAATATATTTATTAATTAATATTTTAAAAACTAACTTAAATAATAAATACTCTTTAGTCATTATAGAATTATAAATCTAATTGAAATCAGTTAAACTATTTACTCACAATTAAATTAAATTAAATTTTTAACAAATTAATTCAAAAATTTTCCCATTAAAACTTAATCTCAGTTTTATCAAACACCACCTCAAACTACTCTTTATATCTAAGATCATTTACTTTAAATCTATGTTTAATTTTAACAATATCATGAGGAAAAAAGTTTCAATGAGAAGTACTTTATATGCTATATAATGATGAAGAATGATGGATAGCTTTCCAAGTTACACCAATATAATGATTCGGAGGATGTATGAATAAATAAATAATATTAAAATTTAAAAATATCTTAATTGTCAATTTGACTTTCACAGTATCGTAGTTTTTGTATATTTATGAAAACTTGAAATAATTTGCTTTTATACCACTCTTTCTCCAATAAATTTATTATTCTAATATAAAATTTTTAAAATTATCAAACAATGAAAATATATATCTTAACAATTGAATAGATATTTTATTATTTTATTATTAATTTATTAATTTTATTATTTATTTTAATAATGAAATATATAATGTTTTTATTAATTTTACATTGAGTTTTTCAAAAAAAAAAAAAGTTGTACACAAGGTATAGAGAAAAAAAAATTATATCATAACTGGTTTGATAAGTTTTATAAACATAATATTAAAAATATTTTCTTCTTAACTCTCTCTCTCCAAACACACAAACAAACAAAGCAAAAATAGAAGGTTTGGTGAATCAAAGAGAAGTAGCCTCAGAGTTCTCTCGCTCTTTCTTTTGGTGACCAGACTCTGAATCACTTTTACTTTCCATAGGGCTCCCTCCAATTTGCCACCAGCTTCCTCTTTCCCCCAAGTCTTCAGCTGCAATTATATCCCTCTCTTATTAGCAAAAGAAAAACCACCTTCCAACAGGACCCACATCCAAAAATCTCTCTGAACTGTCCCTTTTCTTCAGTTGAGAAAGAGAGAGAAGAACACTCATTTCCTGCTTTGAAATTACCAAATTTTGTTCTCTTCCCTACATGCTTGATTGCATGGGTTTGAGAGCACTTGGAAAGAGATCTTTCCTTTGTTTTCCTTTGCTTGCCTGCTTGATGTGTTTGATCTTGTCACCCTTCCAATGATGCCTTTTTTTCTGCTGCCATGAGACAGTGGCAGCCACTTGTTCTACTGCATGCACAACCATCATGATAAAATTAATCTTTGTATATATCTCCTCTCTTTTAAACCACCCTTCCTCCTTCTTCCTTCTATCTTTTTAACAAATATTCAACCATGTTTGAAGACTCTAGCATTTCTTTGAGCCCTGTCTTCATTCCCCCACATCCTCACTCCAAGCTCAAGAAGAAGAGAAACCAACCTGGAAACCCAGGTATCTATCTGTATATATATATATATATTTATATACATATATTTTTGTAAACACTTACCTTAATTAATTCAGTGGATTACAATTGATATTTACATGTATGATTTTCCTGCATAAAGATCCAGAGGCTGAAGTGGTGGCAATGTCGCCAAAAAGTCTGATGGCCACCAACAGGTTTGTGTGTGAGATCTGCAACAAAGGATTCCAGAGAGACCAGAACTTGCAGCTTCACAGGAGAGGGCACAACCTGCCGTGGAAGCTGAAACAGAAGAGCAGCAAGGAGGTGATTAAGAAAAAGGTTTATGTTTGTCCTGAATCAACATGTGTGCACCATCACCCTTCAAGAGCTCTTGGAGATCTCACAGGGATCAAGAAGCATTACAGCAGGAAACATGGAGAGAAGAAGTGGAAGTGTGATAAGTGTTCCAAGAGATATGCTGTTCTTTCTGATTGGAAAGCTCATCTCAAAACCTGCGGGACAAGAGAGTATACTTGTGATTGTGGAACTCTCTTCTCCAGGTGATCAATTAATTAATTCAATATTATTGTTCAAATTAATTAAGCTCTAGCTCTTAACTGGATGTATGTTTCATCTAATTAATTATGCTTGATTTTTGTTGAAATTTATGCTATTAAAGATGCGCAGGTGAGTTGCGTATGACTTGTCTGAAAATATACAGAGTGATAACATTGGCAGATGCATAGAAATAGAGCAGCATTTAAAGAGTTGTGTCAGTTGATCATTACAGTAGTGAGAAACTGGTCTTTTTCTTCAATGCCATGCTCATATATATCTGAAAGAAATAAATTGCATGCTAATTTGTTTAAATTAATGCACTTTACTGAAACCATGCAACCATTTCATAAAATTCAGAAAAAAAAAAAGAATTGGTGAGGAAAACAGCTGCTACTACATGCAGATGTATCATGATACATTAACCTTTCTTTGATCTTAGTGAAAGTTTAATGTAACATTCCAGAACCAAAAGAACACTATGAATGCTGCAGTGTACTTCTAAAGCATAAAGTTGTAGTTCTACAGAAGGAAGGGACAAAAATGTATGATAACCCAAAGGACAAAGGAAAAAGGTTAAAATTGATATAACTCTTTTCTTTTCTTAAAATTTCTCTGATTCAAACTTTTGAGGAAGTTCATGATTTTGCTGATCAACTCTTCCTGTGTTCACTTTACAATTTTCTCAGAATAGGATTTGTTCTTAAGATCTGCTGAAATTCTAGCCATTTGTTTCTTTTATCTCATTTAAATATTCAGAAATGTCATGATTTTGCAGAACTTTCCTATGTTTACATTTTCTTCAGAATGAGGCAATTCTTAAGCTCAAAGACAAAATAGGACTTATATTTCTGTTGTCAATTCTAGTCATGCCTGCATTTTTCATTCAAACACTTCAGAAATATGATGAACTTTCCTGTTTCCACTCTATAATATGCATGTTCAGAATACTAGTAAACCTTAATTAAGGTAAAACAAAGCATGAAATATATTGTTGATGAAATTCTATTCATGTTAACATTTCTCATTCATACTTTTCAGAAATATCATGATTTTTCATGAACTTCAATTTTTCTAAGTTGAATTTTATTTAGAAGTACTAGATTAAATCTCAAGTTTTGAAACAAAAAAGAACATATAATTGTGGAGGAATTATACTAATAAAAACTCTCGTTATCGAATCAAATAACTTATTTATCATTTTCCTTCTCAACTCTCCTGCTGTAGCAAACCCAACCACTTCATCTAAGAATAAATGTTGAACTCTGTGATGATTTGTTAACATGCAGGAAAGACAGCTTCATCACTCACAGAGCCTTCTGTGATGCACTGGCTCAAGAGAGTGCAAGGCTCATCTCCATGACAACACACGAGGCTCCTCCCCTTCACCATGAACAACCCACTTGGAACCCAAACCCTAACCCTAGCCCTAACCTCTCGGCCACTGCCTTGCTCCAAAAGGCTACAGCCATGGTTCCATTCCCGTTAGACGGTACTGGAGATTTGAGCAAGGGGCATAACAGAGAACGCCTGACCAGGGACTTCCTTGGAGTCGTTGACGTTGGGGTTGGTAACCGTGCGGCCGCGCCGGCGTCGGCGGAGGACGCTATGGAGCCGCTTCTGAGCATGGACGTGGATCTGCTGGCTCGTCCTGAGCCTACAAGGTGGTTCACGGCGCTAACAGAAGGGTTGGGTTACTACTAATAGATGTTGTTTTGCGTTTTCGTTCTCATGGTTTATGATATATACTTGACTCGGCATAACTATTTAGAACCAGTTGGTTGTTGGCTAATGAATCAATGGATTTAATTAATTTTTTTTTTATTTTTTTTATGAGTATGGTTTGGTCTAAGAGAGTATATTTGTAAGTTATTTAAAGATTCAGGGCTTTATGGGATCCACAAGCAAATATTCATTTTCCAAGGTAGTATATATATAAAAGGAACAATTTTATTTCGTAAGGAAAAATTACTGTTGGCTCAGCCGGCCTTTTCATTTAAATAACCTCAAACCAACCCCCAGCCACATCTCTCTTGATTTTCTAATCCACTGAATTTTTTTCTGTTGATCTCTGATCTTCACTGAGCTGCTACTATCTCTATCTTTACTGAGCTGTGAGCTGCTGTGCATCACTGTTCATCAACCTCATCTTCTGTGCATCACTGTTCATCAACCTCATCTTTTCCACTGTTGGTTGTGGCTGTGAGCATTGCCTTTCATCACCGACATGAGCTATCTTCCCCTCCATACTTTTTTGAGTTCATCAAGCGATACTAAAGCTTCTCCACTTCGAGACGTGCTAGGAAAGGAGAAGGCCAAACCAAGGATTAGCTATACTCTACTAACTGGAGACATCGTCGGACCTTGCACGGCAGGGCGAAATCGGTCTTCTGGTCGAGCATGCCTCAGCTTGGCTTTCCTAAACTTGAATGATTAAATTTGAAACTGTGTTGTTTGATTGTGCTGCATGATTAATTGGTCCAGTGAAGTTGGTTGTGCTCTTTAATTTATTGATTCAGTTAATAGGTCCATATCATGCTAGTGAATTGATTTTTGAAAAATTCAAAAGACCAACATATATAGGCTTGTTCTGAAATATTTAAATGAATGTCCATTATGGATTTATCAACTCCTCTTTACCTTGGCATTTCATTTGCCAAAGAGATGACTTATGGCGTTTCATATGCCAAATGGTATTTTGGTTACCATTGTAATCCCTATATATATGATATACCAAGAGTTGAATAAACATAACAAGAAGAAGAGAACTTCCTCTACTTTCTCTTATCTTGCTCTCCTTTTGCCTTACTTTTCTTTAGTATTTTCTATAGTTTTTATAATACGTTATCAGCACCAGGCTCTAACCAAGTTCTGACTAATCTCATTCCTCGGCAAATTTGTGTTGGAGACATTTTTCACGTAAGTACATAAAGCATTTTTTGTCATGTCAAATCTTGCAAAACTTGATTTTGTTGCCCTTGACATTTCGGGAAAAAATTATTTGTCATGGGTGCTTGATGCCGAATTCATCCTCAATGCTAATGGACTTGGAGAAACCATCACAGGATGGTAACCAAGTATCCTTACAAAACTGCGTAAAAGCAATGATTTTCCTCCCACATCATTTTGCAATCGTAAGATTTAAAAAATTGAATATTTAACGCGAAAAGATCCACTTGAATTATGGAAAAATTTGAGGAAAGGTATAACCACCGTAAGATGGTTATTTTACCAAAGCTCAAGTATGATTGGATGCATTTACGATTACAAGATTTCAAAACAAAGGAGTGAATATAATTCAAATGCCCATATTTCAATCGGGCTCTCAATTGAAATTATGTGGAGAAAAGATTATCGATTCGATATGCCAGAGAAAACATTCTCTACTTTTTCATGCCTCAATATGCTCCCCGCAGCAGCACAATATCGGTGAGAAAGGGTTCACAAAATATTCGGATTTAATTTCGTGGTTTGCTTGTAATGAACAAAATAATGAGCTACCGATGGCGAAAAATCATGAATCTCGGCCCCATCGGTTCCACTCCATTCCCCGCGAATGCGACGGCATGTGAAAATTCCGACAAGGACGGGTCGCAAATCCATGGGCGGGTCGGTCGCAGCCGTGGTCGCGGGAAGAGGCCGTGGCTCGGAATAAATATAAGAAAAATCATGGTAATCATACCGATGCATCTTACCACCGTGGCGGACAAATTATGAAGAAAAGCGCTTCAAAGACAAAAGTGGATCAAGTAGCCATTCCCGAACGCATGTTATCGGCGCGGAGTAAAAGGGCACCGTCACGCATTGCCGTGACACCAAGGTACCTTTGTTGACCTTTATCAAGCATCAATAAAAGGGAAAAATGTTGAGGCAAATTTTTATATGCCAAAATGATGCCTTTGACAATAACCCTCTTGTGGGTATTGATCCTCGACACATTTAGATGTTGCCGATTTTCTTGAAGATTCCTGCCTTAATGGTGGCAACTGAATTGACACCATAACCATTTAGTTTTGTTTAATTAATCTATGCATCTTTATATTACTTATTTATCTTTATATTTATTTTGTGAAGAATATATGGATACTACCAAATCTATGGTTGGATTGAACATCACTGATGAGGATGTATGCCTTGTTGATAGTGCGACAACGCACTCGATATTTAAAAGCAAGAAATATTTTTCTCATTTAATAATGGGTAAAACCAAATACAATACAATATCGGCAAGATAAATTTGATTGAAGGCTCCGGAAGAGCAAAATATATTGTTTCTCGAGAAACAAAATTTATTATAACAGATGCATTATATATTCTCCAAAAGTCCCACCAAATTTATTGAGTTTTAGAAAGATGTACGCCCCCAATGGATATCATATAGAGACGCCAAATATGGGAAACAAAGAATATTTATATATTAATGCTATTATTTCGGTAATAAGCAAGTATTGGAGAAATTGCCCGATTCTCATCCGAATTTATTATTCATATATCCTAACAATTGAAGCAAATGCTATCATAAACCGTAAGTTTATCGACTCAAATGAATTTACTCTTATGGCATGATCGGTTAGGCCATCACGGATCAATAATGATGCGCAAAATAATTGAAAACTCATATGGACATCCATTGAAGAACCTGAAGATTCTTCAATCAAATGAATTTTCATGTCCACTATGTTCTCAAGGCAAATTGATTATCGTGCCATCACCAAATAAAATTGGGACCTAATCTCCTATGTTTTTAGAGAGAATTCATGGTGATATATGTGACCAATTCATCCACAATGTGGGCCATTTAAGTATTTTTGGTATTAATTGACGATCAACTAGATGGTCTCATGTTTGCTTATTGTCCAACTCAAAACCTCGGGCGTTTTCGAGGTTGTTGGCTCAAATTATTCGACACGAGCACATTTTCCGATCATACCATTAAGACAATAATACGACTTGATAATGCCGTGAATTTACATCCCAAGCATTTGATGATTAATGTGATGTCCATTGGAATAAAAGTTGAACATCCGCTGCTCATGTTCATACTCAAAATGGCTTGGCGTAATCATTTATAAAGCTGCTCCACTAATTGCTAGGACCTTTGTTAATGAAAACAAAGGTTCCCGGCCTTTTGCTTGGGGACATGCAATTTTACATGCAACATCACTTGTGTGCATAAGGCCAACAAGTTATCAAAAATTCTTCCCCTTTCAATTGGTTTTTGGGCAAGAACCAAATACATCCCATTTGAGAATTTTTGAGTGAGGAGTATATGTCTCAATTGCTCCCCCACAAAGGACTAAAATGGGTCCTCAAAGAAGATTGGGGATATATCTTGTATATGAATCCCCTTCTATTATTAAATATCTTGAGCCATTGACAGGGGATGTTTTCACAACTCGATTTGCCAACTGTCATTTTGATGAGACAATTTTTCCAATATTAGGGGGAGAAAATGGAAAAATAAAAATGTTGGAAAAAGAAATTACATGGAATGCTCAGAGTTTAAATCATCTTGATTCTCGCACAAAGCAATGTGAACTGGAAGTTCAACGAATAATTCCCATTTACAAAATGAAGTTGCATCAACTACCTGGATGCATTCTCTAATCCAAAAAGGATAACAAAATCACATGTACCCGCGAAAAATGTCCCTATTAGAATTGATGTCCCAGAAAGACCTTCTCTAACAAATGGATCTAAAGTACGCCTGAAGCGTGGAAAACCAGCTTGTTTAAAAGATAAAAATCCTCGAAAGAAAAGGGGAACAAATGATCATAAAGAAAAGGGGGAGAAAACGGATATTGAAATAAATGATAGCAAACTTCCAGAAAAAGTTCAAGATCCTGAAATTGATGAGGAAAGTCAGGAAATTTCCATAAATTATGTCTCAAATGGAAAGAAATGGGACAGAAAAGCAACAATTGTTGACAATATCTTTGCATATAATGTGGCAGTCGATCTTTTGAAAGAAGATAAGGATTCTGAGCCTAAATCTATTCAAGAATGCTTAAAAAGAAAAGATTGGCCGTAATGGAAAATGCAATACAAAGTAAGAGTTAAACCGCTCTATGAAACGAAAGCGCTTTTTGGACCCATCACTAAAACACCAAGATGTTAAACTACTTGGATACAAATGGGTATTTGTGTGAAAACCAAACGAGAAAAATGAAATTGTTAGATATAAAGCAAGGCTCAAGACAAGGGTTTTCGCGAAAGACTGTATTGATTATGAAGAAACGATCAGAATGGATAATGATCACGCTTGCTTATCTAATTAGCCTTGCAGGTACATGAAAAGTTACAAATGCGCTTAATGGATGTGTTATCGCATACTTATATGGCCACTGGATAATGATATATATATGGAGAGTCCTTATGACATAAGACGTCAAGCATGCAATTCCACCCCGACATGTATTCAATTAAGCTACAAAAGATCTTTGTATGGTTTGAAACAATCCGCGTATGTGGTATCATCGCCTGCTGAATATTTGTTAAAGGAAGGGTATAAGAATGACCCTATTTGCCCATGTGTGTTCACAAAGAAATCCAAGAAGGATTTGTGGATAATTGGGGTATATGTTGATGATTTAAATATAATTGGAACTCCTCAAGAGCTTCCAATTACCATTGATTATTTGAAAAGGAATTTGAAATGAAAGATCGGGCTTAACAAAATTTTGTCTCACCTCAGCTCAACACTTAGAGGGTGGTATTTTTATTCACCAATCAACATATACGTAAAGGGTTTCAGAAAGATTTAATATGGATAAAGCATATCCATTAACAAGCCCAATGGTTGTTCGATCCCTTGACATCCATAAAGACCCTTTTCGACCTCGAGAAGATAACTAAGAATTACTTGGTCCGTAAGTACCATACCTTAGCGCAATTGGTGCCTTGATGTATCCGCTAATCAGACTCGACCGCATATATAGCTTTTGCAATAAATTTATTATCAAGGTATAGTTCGCACTAACACTAAACATTGGAATGGTATTAAACATATACTACGCTATCTTCGAGGAACAAATTTGATATGGGTTTATTTTATACACATGAACTCCAGAAGCGGCAATTAATTGATATGCTAGATGCGGTTATTTATCCGATCCGCACAAAGTCTCGCATCACAAACCTAAGTTATGTATTTACACATGGGGGACGCCATATCTTGGCGTTCTATGAAGCAAAACCATAGCCGCTACTTCTTCAAATCATGCAGAAATATTGCAATTCAATAAGCAAAGTCGTGAATGTGTTTGGCTAAGATCAATGACACACTATATTCAAGAAATCCTAAGTGCTTGTTGTCCCGTATGACACACCAACAAGATTATATGAAGACAATGCAGCTTGTATAGCTCAATTGAAAGGAGGATACATTAAAAGGCGCATATAACAAAACATATATCACCAAAGTTATTTTTCACACAATGATCTTGAGAAATGGTGATATTAATATTCGTAAAAATACAATCCAAAGGAAAATCCCGAGATTTATTCACTAAGGCATTACCCACTTCCAACTTTTGAGAAATTTGTTCAAGTAAGATTGGGATGCGTCGCTTAGGGATCTTCAATAAATGTCCTCTTCAAAGGGGAGGCATATACACGCTGTACTCTTTTCCTTCGGTCATGGTTTTGTCCTAATCGGGTTTTCCGACAAGGTTTTAATGAGGCAAAGACAGAAGCTGATATCGTGAAAAGTTCGCATTTTTCCTTCTCTAAGATTTTTCCCACCGGTTTTTCCTAGTAAGGTTTTAACGAGGCAGATTCCTATACAATGGACATTCAAGGGGAGTGTTCTGAAATATTTAAATGAATGTCCATTATGGATTTATCAACTCCTCTTTACCTTGGCATTTCATTTGCCAAAGAGATGACTTATGGCGTTTCATATGCCAAATGGTATTTTGGTTACCATTGTAATCCCTATATATATGATATACCAAGAGTTGAATAAACATAACAAGAAGAAGAGAACTTCCTCTACTTTCTCTTTTGTTTTGCTCTCTATTTTGTCTTTCTTTTCATTACTATTTTCTATAGTTTTTATAATAAGGCTATATTAATTCCTGTTATTCACTGTTGTCATTGAATGCCCTTAGTCCAACTCATAGAACAAGGTTGTTGATTACTCAGTACTAGATTAGGCATTGTAGCAAGTCATTGCATTAAATTGATGCAGTTCACTAATTTTAATTGAGTTCAACTGAGTACCATGCTGTACTGTAGATTTTTTGTTGGATTCAAACCTATAATGCTATGAAGCCTTCTCTATAAAGCACTGATGTTTCCTCTTGGGAGCGACTTTGAAGCACTAACCCTTGTTTCCTCCCTCCATCCTCCTCGCCTCTGCCCCACTTGCGATGGCGAGTGAGGGCGGAGGGAGGGGAAATAAAGCCCCACCCCCGCCTGCATAGTATGGTAGATTGTGGTCCCGTGTGGTATCTGGGGACCAGAAGGAAAGAGTCTTTGGAAATGAAACCATAAACACTCGCAAAAACTTTGAGAGGTTGAAGAAGTTGCCTCACCGGAGATACAAACCGGATGGGGATTTCCTCATACGTCTACACGATCGAATGCAAACGTTTCTATATGGAAAATTTTTGGGTAAGGCTCTCCCCCTTGACCAAGTTAGGGCAGCCCTGCTAAACCTTTGGGGGAGATTTTTGCAAGTTCACGATCTCTGATATGGCAAACAGGTTTTATTACATCCAATGCCAATCTACAGAAATGGTTGAGAAGGCGATATGGGAAGGGCCATGGACCATAAATGGCATGGTCCTCCAGCTCATGCCTTGGCGTGAAAATTTCCAACCTACTTTTGAGAAGCTGGAGACTGCCGCTGTCTGGATAGAACTACACTACCTCCCTATGGAATTTTGGGAGAATGAACAGTTGGAAAATCAGGGATCTATGCTTGGTACAGTGCTAAAAATTGACCCTCACTTCCTGAATGTGGATTCTCCCTCAGTGGAGGTCGGCCGCGCCAAGTATGCATGATTGTGCATGGAGCTAGACTTATCTCAACCATTGGAAACAAGGATATGGGTTGGAGAAGGCGAGGAAGAGACGCTGGTTGCAGTCCTCTATGAGAAAATTCCCCCTTTCTGCTTCCGATGCGGTCGGATTGGACATATTGTCAATATGTGTGATAGGGTCCCTGCAGCCCAGAGGCAGACAGAGCGGCTCAGCCACGGGCCGACGATGACATGGTGGCGGATCCACAGTTCAAAGCAACCCCAGGACTGGAAGCCAGCTATGTCCAAGAGCAAGCGAACAAGGGGAAGCCTGTCGAACTCTACGAGACATGAATGAGGATAGGATCTCATCACGGCCGCGGTCGAGGCCGAGGTCCAGCCCCAACCAATCGTCAGTTTGACGAGTCAACGGCGGCTGACAGGAATCTGAAAAACCAGGCCAACAACCGCCATGTGGGTCTGGAAGGGAGTGGTCGACCGGCACATAGCGGTCGTGGTGGTCTTGCATATGGGACAGTAGCTCAATCTCGAGGCAACTCAAGTAGACATCCTGAGGAGACATCTATAGATGAGGAATGACCCCTGATTGTTCACCCTAAACGGGAATCCCTAAAGCAACCTTCCGATTAGAAGATCACTAAGGAGGCGAGCGCAGCCCCCTAGGAGCAAGACATCCTACCATTGGAGCAACGACTGAAGAGGTGACCACTAAGTTACCGTTGCAAAGTCTGCCACCTCCTCCAACGGAAGCACTCGAGGAAGAGGTTAGCGGGAATCTGGGCCTCATCACATCATTTGAGTGGGAGAGATGTTCGCAAATCTAGTAAGATTCTCCTTCTCTGAACCGTAACACCCAACGAAGCACTCATGCACATCTTGTAGACAAGGTGGAGCAGGCCATCCAATCGAAGACACAACATCCAGCCAGCGACCTAACAATGGAGGAAGCAACAACCAAGGAAGATAGTAGTGGGAGAATCTTCGATGATGATATGCCGCTGGTACAAGTCAAGAAGGATGCTAAGTTAGAGGCCCTGGCAAGAAGGGGCAAGCTCAAAGCTAATACATGCCCAAAGAAGGGTCGCATTGATAATCCTGCTAAGACAGTCTAGATCTCTCCCCAATGAGGAGCATTCTAACCTTTCCATAATTATATCTTAATGTTTTCTATCAACTCTCTCAAAGTGATTTGTTGGAATTGTAGGGGATCTTCGAACTCCAAGACAATTAGTCGAATTAAATCAATTATGAAGACCGATGCCAATTGTGTAATCAAATTCTGCAAGAAATTCTCCAAAGGATGGTAATGGGCGGTTATCCCAAGCTTGGGCAGGTCTGGCGGAATCGTCACCCTCTGGAAACAGAGGGTAGGTATGGTGACTCCCATTGCGATATCTAGATTTTCGCTTCATTTGATTGTTTCATCTGAAAAACCTAGAGAATGGATACATTCTGTGATATATAATTCACAAAACATTCAAACCCAAAAAACAATTTGGCGGGACATAATATTTTTTTCTACACTAGACCTTCCCTGGATTCTTTTGGGGGATTTCAATGCCATCCTCAATTCTTTTGAACACAGGGGGGCCGTTTTGATCATTACTCGGCAAAAGCCAAACTTTTCAATGATTTTGTTTCTGAAAATAATCTTTTTGATTTTGGTTTGATTGGGACACCCTTTACATAGTATAATAACCAACTTGGGTTAGCCAGGAGGTGGGCAAGACTTGATCGCATCTTGGCCAACAATGACTTGCTAACAAATTTTGCATCTTATTTTAATTAAACACCTTACAAGGACTGCTTCTGACCACTCTCCTATACTATTAACTGTAAAATTTCTGTCTAACCACAAAAAGAGTCTTTAGATTTGAAAACTTCTGGTTTGATTATGAACTCTGGCATCTCAATGTTTGCAAGGCTTGGAATAGTAAAACTAGTGCCTCTCCCATGCATGCATTCAACCGTTTCATCTCTAAAACTAGGTCTTATCTTTGCAAGCAGAAATCAAATGACCTGTCATCACTAGATAAAGATATTAGTAAAATGGAGGAGGAAATTACTTTTCTAGAACAGTTGGAATCAAATCTTGAATACTCTGACTTATCTAGTGTTGTTCTTAGGGGCCTATACAACAAACATGCTGCCTTACTTAGACAAAACACTATAAAATGGGCACAAAGAGCAAGATTAATGTTACTAAAACATGGTGATCATAACTCAAGATTTTTTCATAAACAAACCAAAATTAGGGGCATAGAAATAAAGTATCCGCAATCATGAATTATCAGGGGACACTATTATCTGATAAGACATCTATTAGCAAGGCTTTCTCTAATTTTTATGTTAACATCTGGTCTACAAGGAATAACACCCCTCTGGAGGACCTGATCCTAAGATTGCCAAATGATCTACCTATTTTGACTGACATGGATAGAGAGTCTCTCATAATACCAGTAACAATATCTGAGATATACCAAACTATTAGAAGTATGCCCAAAGGTAAGAGTCCTGGACCCGATAGATTTAATGTATAATTGTATTATTGGGAACTAATCAAGGAACCCCACAGTTCTTTCTCACAGCATACCTTCCCCCTTCATGGAACAAAACATGTGTGGCTTTGATTCCTAAGAAGGATATAACAAATAGAGTACAAGACTTTAGACCCATATCTCTTGCAATATAAAATTCTCTCCAAGCTACTGTCAAACAGATTGAAAGGGGTCATTAATAAACTCATTGGTCCTGAGCAATTTGGCTTCCTTGCTGGGAGATCAACTTTTGACAATATCATAGCTGCAAAAGAAGTTGTTCACTCTTTAGAATATAACTCCAAAACCCTCCCTAGGATGATACTCAAGCTAGACATTGGAAAGGCTTATGATTCATTTGAATGAAATGCCATCCTTGCTACTCTCCAAGCTATGAATTTTCCTAAACTTTGGATTTCTTGGATTAAAGCATGTATCACATCCCCTACTTTTTCTTTCTTGGTCAATGGTTAACCAACTAGATGGGTCAACAGCTCCAGGGGCATCAGGTAAGGGGATCCCCTTTCTCCCTATCTTTTCCGCCTAGTTTCTCAAAATCTCACTGCCATCCGGAACCATGCCATGTCCTTTAACCTCATACATGGTTTTTATAATAGGCTTGCTTGCAATTTCAACCACCTACTTTTTGCTGATAATGCCCTTATTGTCACTAGAGCCAACAGATTTGTGGCCGAAAATTGCAGAACATGTCTAAATATTTATAACCAATTGACTAGGCAAAAGGTAAATTTACAAAAATCCACTATACACTTCCCTTCCTGGTTTAATAGAAGAGTCAAAGCCTCCATTGTTAACATCTTGGAGATGCAAATTGGTTCTTTTATCTTTAAATATCTAGGATCCATGATTTCACCTAAAAGGGTACCAGTGAGTCAATGACAGTCTTTAATTACCAGAACTAACAATAGCTGCAGTCATGGTGCCCTCTTCTATCTACTTGGTTGGTAGAGCTATCCTTGTGAATACTTCATTGATGTCTATCCCTATATATTCCATGTCTTGCTATCCTGTACCTGAAGCTATAGTGAACCAGATCTCCAAATTATCTAGGAAATTTCTATGGGGGAATAGTATTGCTGGAGGCTCTGATGCAGGAGGCTCGAGTCAAATATTGGTGTCGGATTGGCGGGTCAACGCAAAGACGGGAAGTTATCGAGTCAATTCCAAGATTGGGTCGGTTTTGGATGTGGTTCGGTATTTTGGCCATAACTTTGCCTACCGATATCAGAATCGAGCGTTCGACCCCAATTCGAGAGAATTTTAGTTTTTTTTTCTATTTTTAGAAATATTTAATCCGCCGAATTAGGGTGTTCGGTCTTTTTTCTATTTTTGGTAATATTTCATTTGCCAAATTAGGATAGGATTTGAATCGGATTTGATCTTGGATTTTTAGGAGTTATCTGATTTGTTTAGAGTTTTAAATTTAGATAAGTTTAGTTTTAAATAATAATTTATCAATTTTAGCAAATTTAGATTATATGATAAGGTTTCTAGGTTAATCTTTTGAGGCTATTTAACCCAGCTTGTGGGTTAGTTTTTCAGTATTGAATTTTGAGTAATAATATTTTCCTAAATTTTAGAGTATTTTCTCTGGTTTTTTGGTTCTTCGTTTGTTCTTCCTTGCGATCCATAGGTTGTAGCTAGCCCGCCGGATAATCGCTACCCCACCCGGCGTCAGGCTCCTTCCAAACTATGAATTGGGATATTACTACACTTGATAAATCTAAGGGAGGATTGGGAATCCGAAACCTCAAAATTAACAAAATTGCTCTTATGGTAAAAAACATTATCTTTGTTTTAAACAATGATAACAAGTTCTAGGTCAAGATTTCCATTCTCAAATATGGCATTTTAAACTCTTGGGAGAGGCCTACTCTACCTTGTGCTTCATGGTTTTACAGAAAACTATGCAACACTGCAACTACTGTTAGAGCCAACCTATTAATTAATAACTGCAATCCATCTAGCACAAGTTTTTTTAATGATCCATGGTTATTTGATATACCATTAGCACTTAAGCCTACCTTCATTAACATGCAGATGTTTTCTGAAAACTTAAAATATATCTAATTTTTTGCTGGAATATAGACCCAACTATTGTGTTGTTGTGAATTGCTTTGGGCATGCATTGGATTAGAATAGATTGCACAGAAGGTGTTTTAGGGATGACAATTACAACCAGTGGGTCTGGTCACCCTCTAGACCCACTACAAACATTGTCAGAGAGGTATATGGTTTCCTAAAACAAAACTTAGCAAAGGAGAATGAAAAGTGGAAGGGTTGGCCCTTGATTTCGAGGTTGTCTGTGGCACCTAGAGTTAAAACCTTCATTTGGCGACTTATGCATGGCAGGCTCCCCACATATGCACTTTTATACTCATCGGACATTGGCCCTCAAACACCTTGTCCCTTTTGTGGCCTGACAAATGAAACCATAAGCCATCTAATGCAAAATTGCAGAACGGCTAAATAATGCTGGCAGGCTGTCTCCATTCATACAGGCATGAACACATAGATATTGGAAAATCTCTTAACTGGGGATTGGATTATAAGTGTCAATGGTAGTAGAAGGGGTATCCAAAGCTTTACAAAAGCTCTGGTGGCCACATGTGCATGGAGCTTGTGGAAGGCTAGGTGTGATCTTATCTTCAACAACAAAAAGACTCAACCTTCGCAGATCTTTGGACAAGCACTATCCGATATAATTGATCATTACAGGAAAATCAAGGGTTAGCTCAGGGAGTTTCTAAACATTTTTGTGTATAATCATAATATCACAGTTATGTGCGATGCTGCTTGGATTGATGAATTCTCTTTATGTGTTATAAGCTTTATTATCATCAAAGGTCAAAGCACAGTCCTTCTGGTAGGATGTACAAGTAGTGTAGCAGAGACAAGCCTCCAAGTAGAAGCCCAAGCCATTACGTCAATTGAACAATGCAAAGCAAGGAATGTGAAGCCTAACAAAATCAACTTTGATTGCATATTTGCTCTAGAATTGATCAGAAATGAAGAAGACTCCATAAGTGGAAATAATCACACCTTCAAATGCAACATCAACCAATTTCTGTTGGAAAATCCTTGTCTGGAGCTGGCATATTACCCAAGAGACCTAAACTTTCTGGCTGATTCACTTGCCAGCTATACGAGGACCAACCCTGGCCTCTCTCTATTCCACAAGGGGGCTGACAGGCCCAGATGGATCGAAGACCTCATCACCACAATTGGGTTGCAATTATGAGAAACATGCTATGTATGCTTTAGTTCTTTTCTTTGTTTGTTTAACCAACTTGTAGCTCTTTCTTTATCAAAAAAAAAAAAAAAAACCTAAGTATTAAAGCCTTTACTTGCATCATCATTGAGATAAGAAACACTACCTCAAACTTGATTACATCACACTTAAATTGAATCAAGATTCAATTGAGACCCAAGTGATTTACATTAAGCTCTTGATTGCAACCCACCAATTTAACTTTCATTAAACTTTAAAGCCTCACTTTATTATCAGCTTGATTGCAACCCATAATTTAATTTTAATCAACCTTGTCATAAATCAGAATCAACCTGATACATCAAAAGCTCAAAAACCACAGGGATTCCAACAGAACATGTCTCAAATATAAGCTAAAAAGAAACCTGTATTGGAAGAACTCTTCAAATAGTACATGTCTCGCACTGATGCTTTCTTATAGTCACATGCTACATCATTGAAGAACCTGGAAATGCAAGTTGGACAATTGCAAAGGCAATTAAGAATAGATCATTGGGATCCCTACCATGCAACATTGAGATCAATCCTCTCAGAGATGAAAGAGAACATATGAAAGTTGTCACTCTAAGAAGCAAAAAACAACTCCAAGAACCAACTAGAAATGCTGAATCGTCAAGAAAGGCTATGGAAAAACAAAGCATGAAGGAAAAGGAGAGGAGAAGAAGAATGATGAGACTTTTCCGGTCCCTCCTTTACTTTAAAGAATTAATGAGCATAAACTTGACAAGTAGATTGAAAGGTTCTTGGAATTTTTTTAAAAAGTTGCATATCAACATTCCCTTTGCTGAAACACTAGAAAACAAGCCTAGCTACGTGAAGTTCATGAAAGAAATCTTATCAAAGAAACATAAGTTAGGAGAGTTTGAAACTATAGCACTTGGTGTGTTTGATTGCAAGATGGAAAATGGGTAGAAAAGAAAATATTTCCATGGAAAACAAGATTGTGGTAGTTTGATTGCAATTATTTTCTAGCTAGAAAATCAAACATTTTCCATGGAAAATTCATGTTTTACTGTTTGATTGCTCATATTTTCCATAGAAAATCTAACATTCTTCATGGGAAAAAGCATATTTGTTGTTTGATTGCATTAATTTTCCATTAATTTTTTTTTTGACTTTTTCCGAAGCAATCAATCAATCAACCAATCATATCCATTGAAAACAAACTAAAGCTTCAATTATTCATATCCATTGAATAACGTTTGTAGTTATTCAAAGGGTCTTTCGGATGAGTCCTTTCAACAACCAGGAGGAAAGAAGCATTGGCATCTAGGTTGCTCTCAAGACCACTACAAATAAATATTATGCAAAGAAAAGTTAAAATACTATTGTGAGTAATGATCATCCAAGTTGCTCTCAAGACCAAGTCACAAAAACAAATACTTTTCACAAAAGAAAAATATTCTCAGGAAATATACATACATATATATTGTTGGGGGGAAAATCCAACTGTACATGTGGAGCAAATCGGGTGGGAGAATGCATAACAGGTAGGCCAAACTGGAAGATGCCACGTGGAGATTCCCCACTACCCCTTGACAGGAAGGTACATGTCTGTCCAAATGGCAGGAGCGGCGCATTGCATGGGCGCGCGTCTTGACAGAGCATATGGTCGGGGTACCAGGCAGCGCACGTCCCAGGGGGGGACAAAGGCTGGGACAGGTGTTAGGAGCTAGCACCCTTCACCAATCTAGTCATCAGACAACGACTAGTCAAGTATTAAAGAGAGACATCTCCTCTTAAATCGATCTCCTTCTTATTCGTATGCTCCTCATTCCGTTCTTCTCATTTTTTACCATCTCCACCCAACTAACTTGAGTATCGGAGGGCCTTGGGGGAGAACCCTGTGCTTCCCTTGCAGGAAAAGGGGAATGGCTTCCACCAGACGACTCACCCGTCTTTTCTCCAGGCGATCCTTTGAAGTTGTTACCAAGCTCACTGTCCCCTACCTTCACCATCACAACCTCTGTTTCTCAGTTGACCTCAAGGCGGAAAATGGGCTTTAAGGCCTGTCCAACTTTGAGCGTTAACATATATATTTTCTTTTCATAATTAAATGTTTTCTTTTCATCCTAAATAACATAAACAAGCCTTTTTTGTCCTTCAAATTTTATCAATAAGTCGGAAATCATTTGCTATTATTCACAGCAGGAAAAAACAAATTACTATTCTTTATAATAAGAACTCAACTTGTATCTAAGAAAACAAACAAAAACTGATGCTTTCTCACAACCAATTTCATCCATAAGAATCACAAAATTTCTCAAGGAAAAAAATAAAAAACCTCAAACATTTATCACAAAGATTATATCTTTCTTCTCTAGCAGGCACAAACCATGTCATTAAACCATAAAATAAAATCTTTCACATGACGATTTCCATAATCAATCAATAACCACACTATAGAATTCACAAAAAATCCTCTGCCACAATACAAATCACAATACAAATCTTTCTCAAAATTACAGTTCTAGACACATTTATACATGGAATTGGTTCATTCAAACAAGGTACCCATTCATTCAAATAGAATTAGATCATATTCTCAATATTCTCATTCAATCAACCAACCTTCAGTTTTGGACACAAACATGAAATTGATTCAATGAACACTTGTTTTTGGATTAATTTTGAAACAACTACTCAACAAACAACATGACTAGGAAAAAGGTTCACCTAAAATGCAAATATCTCTATTGTTTCAAAATACACATTGGTTACTCCAACCTAAAAATTCAAAGTACACATATTTTTTCAATGAAGCAAAACCATAATCCGAGACATGGATCATTTTCCGAGCTTGCGATTAACCCAAGCATGCAAAAACGCTTCATCATTAATCCTAAGGAAAAAACGACCCTCTTTTTCATCATGTACAAATATTTGCATGAGATCCATTACATCATCATCCACAAGACCCAATCCTCGGAGTTTATCTAGGATAGCTTGCAATCGATGTTGAGTTTGAGTTGCTTGCTTCTCAAAAGCAAAGGCAATTTTTTTCAAGGATTGAGCAATACATGTGAGGGCTAAGGTAGCATTACCCATAGGTTTCCCATGTTTACGTTTAGCTCTTGGGCCTCTCCCTTGACGGGCTTCATTGGGCGTATTGGGTGTACTTGAATGAGTTGGGTGTGCTTCCTCCACCTCATCTTCATCCCCTAGATCGACCTCCTGTTGACCGTCGGCTAGAGTGCAAGCACTCAAGCCTCTGCACGCAAGTGTACATGGTCGCAAGTAATAAATTCTGGTGAGTACCGGATCGAATCTACAAGGAAGGTTTACTAGGTTTAGATGAATACTAACCTACTAAGTTGCTTGGTAAAGTCAGTCGATCAATAAGTGGAAGATGTTACTAAACTAAACTACTCCTAGGAAGTGGTAAGAGATAACGAAGGGTGCAGGGGAATTCTTACTATGATATGCTTCTAGGGTTGTATGGCTCTAATGACTTGTGAAGATTTTCTCCTATGCTTGCAATGATATGTAGTTATGGATATGGGTAAATTGATGGTGAATTTGGCACTTATGTGCACTCCGGGTGCAACCTATAAGCCCTTATGTCTAAGGAGCATGCTTCTAAACCTACCCATATGTCTATGGAGAAGGAGAAGCATTATAGGACCTAGATTCAACTATCATCACCATGGGGGTACCAATACTTATTTCTAAGCTAATGGCACCATGGCTGTCACTCCGTTCCATCCTATGATTCTAGGTCGATTCTCACATACACATGTCTATGCAACGAGAATTAAGATCAATCGTCACCCGTCGACACACGATTATAAGTAATACTAAATCATAGGCATATCCATAACAACACCATCAATTACAAACTTAGGATAATTGAAATATCAAATCAAGGAGTTCATACAACCCTAGCATAGATGTTTAAGCTACCATTACAAATGAAAGATCCATAATGATGCAAATAGGAAAGTAAACATCCATGATTTAGTACAAAGAAGGGATCAATCAAATGTAAAACAATAAGAAATAGGTTCCCCTTTGTTTTGAGCTTCTCCCCACTAGATTTGGTCTTGATACCCTCCGGATCACCTCTTTGGAGCCCTAGTCGTCGCCCCCTAATGAGAGATAGTGAAAACCTAGAAATCAGGTCATTTTTATACCCCTAGGAAGTTACATCACGATGTCCAAAAAGGCACATTGCGATGTCGATGAAAATATGAGGTCCTGAAAGTGTGCCTAATGTTAATATCGTGATGTCCAAAAGCGACATTGCGATGTTAATTTATTTCCTGCGGAGCATGCCCAGCCTTTAATTAACTTCGCGATGTGGTTTTCTGCATCATGATGTCTTCATCAACTCAATGATCGGATTACCATTTCATCTCGGATTGAGCTAAAATTTTAACTGAGTGTTCCGGACTTATTGATCTTCTATCTGAATTGTGGAGATTGGATTTGGAGTCTTGTAAATCTTCCAGTAAATCCCTGATCTTAGCTGCTCTTTCAGGCTGCACACAACCTTCTCTACTTTTACTCCTTATGCTCCTTTGTCAAAGAACACCTATCTATTTTCTCCAAGATCATCCATATCTCTCTCCAATGGACTCATCATCTGTAAATATTAAAAACACTTGCATTAGTGCATAAATTAATCCATTTAGTATAGGAATTTACTAAAACAAGTGTGCATGCTAGTTGAGGTAGAGTTTATACAGAATAACCCAAATTGGCTCTTGAATACATCATTATATGACCATATTTGGTCTCAACCTAGCATAATATGTCATCTAAATAGCTCTCTTTTGAGAGCTATCACAGCCACCGGGTTGTTGATTTCTTCTTCATTCATTTCTAGGTTATTGCATGTGATAGCTCAATCTCCCGTTGCGGTGTTATTGCCGAAAATAATAGCCAAGTCATAGTAGCGAGGAAATGACTTCCCCTTCATTTTTTTTGCATCCAAATTATCCTTAAAAGTCATAAGAAACAATTTTAATGAAAATCGATAAAAGTGATTCCAAAAGCTAAAATCATAAGAAACAATTTTTGAGTCCATATCAGCTGGCCTAGATTTAAAATCAATTAAATTATACATAGGTCATCTAAGCATAATCCATTACAGCTGCTGAAATGAGTTGCTTGACCTAAGGTCATCTAACCATCAAAGCATGGCAAAATAAATAAATAAATAAATAAATAAATAAATAAATAAATAAATAAATAAATAAAGAATGAAACTACCAATCATGCATGCAACAAGTGAAAAACACTCTAAAAATTAATAAACATCCATTAACAACATTCAAGCCCTACAGATTGTGTAACTTTCCAATGCAATTCTTTTTAGCATGCAAATAACCAAATAAGAATGAATCAATCGTATAAAACCTGTCAAAAGTAGTGAAATGTAGAAAACTATAAAATACTATAAAAAACTATAAAAAACTATAAAAAAGTAGTCCTACATAAAAGGATATTTTTGCATCCGAAGGAAAACTATACAACACCACAAAAACTATAAAAACCTATTGTTGGTTACAGAAAAGCTAAACTAAAATATATAGTTAAAAGACAAATAAGCAGTCCTGCATAATACTTATAAAACTATAAAAAAAAAGAAAGAAAGTCTAATGTGGGACAAGAAATGGGAGGAAAGGATATTTACTTTAACGTGTTTCTCTCAAATAAGAGGATCCATTGTGAGTCGTCAGCTTGCATCCAACCAAAACCCGGTCGTCTTTAACAACTCTATGATTTCCTTGTAATCAGTTTTGAGAGTCATCAACCTAGCCCTCACATAAGCAATTATTATAACAACTTGGCAGTGTTCTAGTACTTTGTTTACAACCTTTGTACATTCTTCGGCCTTAAATACATTTTCTGTTCTTCTTGGCCCCGCAAGCACTACCTCTAAAATAGCATCTATTAGTGCTTGATCCATATCGTCTGACCAACAAACTTGTCTTTTTCTTGTTTCTACTTAGAAGGAGGCTGGAGTGATTTCCTCAACATCATGTATAGAAGAGTTAGAGACTATAGCAGGCCTAGGAACAGTAAATGAGCCTTGACTGCCAAATCGTCGACTCCCCATTTTCTGTTTCACTTTAAAAATCAATAAAAGAAATTAGCAAAACATAGTACATAAATTGTTGATATGTGCAATATAAAGTTATGACATAACATAACATAAGTTGTTGAAATGTGCAATTAAAAGTATATAAATGTGTAATATAAAGTTATGACATAACATAACATAAGTCGCTGAAATGTGCAATTAAAAGTATATAAATGTGCAATATAGATTTATAACATAACTTAACATAATAATTAATCCTAGTAGGTCCCATCGTAGTTGTTGGCTTCGAAATCAGCCCACATAATTTTAGCCAGTGAATCTCTTTGGTTAGTCCATGTTACTTCAAATGTGATTCTCATGTTGACATTAATAGGCGCCACTTCAGGTACATCGACATGCAGGGGGTTTACTTCATTATCGCTAACCTCATCATTACTACAGAGATCATCCGAATCATTAATACGCAAGAAGTTATGCAAGGCACAACATGCATGAACGATCATTGCTTGTGTGTCTAGATCATGAAGGGGTTGATGCCTAAGATAGGCAAACCTCTTTTTCAACAAGCTTATGGTCCTCTAAACAACATTGCGAAGGGATGAGTATCGAAAATTGAATAGCTCTTTGCGGTTTTTCAGGAAGTGGACCTTGAATATCTTTACGATGATAGCGTGTACCCCAATTAGGTGTAACGAAACCAGAGACTAAGGGGAAACTCGCATTGACAAGATAGTATTTAGCTATTATTAGAAGGAAGACTTAGCATAAATATCATATAAGGTTCTTACATGATAGATTACGAGATGTATAACATACCGAGAGGAACTGTCAACCTTGGTCCTTGCCATGAGAGTGCACTCCTCAACAAACGACCATTATGTGTTGATCCCTCCCAACCTGCAAGCACATAAGTAAACCTCATATCAAATGTATATGCCACCAAAACATTTTGAGAAAAGACTTGTTTCCTATTCCGATACCTGGGTTGTTCCTCTACAAGAACGTCGACAGTAATGTGAGTACCATCTATAGCACCCACGACATCCTATTAGGGGTACAATTTATCTTAGTGATAAATATTTAGCCAAACAGTAATAGAAACAATCTTATTAGTATGAACATCTAACCTGAAAGTAATGGAACCAATCTTGGACATTCTCCTTATCATTGGGGAAGTTCTGAGCATTGGCATTGTTGACAACATCTCTATAGAGCTTAAGACATGCATTTAACACTCTATGGAAATAATAGCTCATAGTTTGGCCAGACCTAAAAAATGTAAAACTTCCAACTCTATTGCGATAGTTGTGGCCAACTATGTATAGAAAAATAGCTACTTACTCTTCAACACGCACAAATCGGCCATGAGCTAACCCGTGAGCACTTAAGTGATTACACAACCTATGGAACGCACCCATTTTCATCCAAGTAGCTTATGGCAAATCCTATCACTAGTGTTGAACATTCGGTTCAGTGTTAACTCTCTCTCAGCTTTCCAATTCCTATAAGGAGCTCTATGGAGAATTCGATTATGATAGTGTTGCCTTATATGACCATAGGTCACTGAGGCTTGCATAACCATCATCCAAGACACTACCACCGGATAACTTTCAATCTGTGCTCTAGCCATTCGAAAAACCTATAAAAATTATTTAATAAAGATAAATAAGTAATATCTCAATTAAATAATGTGCTACTGAGTGGATTTCATATTTACCACATAATAAAATGTTTAAAGATAGAAAATGCATTCATATAAGTTTATGGCTTTCAGAAACTATACTATTCCCTCTGTTTTGGTAATATTGTGCCAACTCTGTTCCATTCTTTCAATTTTTATGTGGCAACTTTGTTCCATTCTTTTAATATTGTGCCATCTTTATTATCCCTTTCCTTCTGCATGAGATATACCTAACAATTATTAGGTATAGAATGCATACCATTATCCACATCTAACACAAAAAAGGCCTAGAAAAGGTTGGGCACAATATCCTGTTCATATAAGAATTCAATAATTGGATACTTAACAACACTATATAGTTGTTTCCAAGAACATAACACTTATTATTTGACCATTCGAAGGTAATCTGCATAAGAAATGGACATGCAACCTTGCACACAAATTAGGCAATAGAAGATTTAGAACTTTAACAAAGTGAAGCAAGAACCTTGTAACATATCAAACGTATTAATTGTTTTATCTGGTACTTTATCAGCTGACAGATGGGCCTAATAATCTCCTGAAGCTAATAGTCTAAAAAGAAAATGTAGCCAAATTCTCAACACAGAAAGTAAATAATAAAGATTAAAGCTTGAAACTAAGAGAGGATTAATAGCTCAAAGGCAAAATGTCTGACTGAAATCAAGTGCTATAGAAAATATATGTAGACCAATAAAAACTCTTATCAATGCAACATGTAATTCATTCATCAAAACAAACCACATAAATTTTGAAGCAAAAAATATCAAGAAGGAAAATCAACAAGGGAAAATGTATCTGATCTAAACAAACTACTATCTTCCTAATAGTGAATCTCAAATTATTATTAGCCACACCCCTTACTTCTCAATCTTGAACCATTGCAAGGAGACATCAAGGTACCAAAAAGAACTATATACGATTGTTATTATACAAAGAAGGTAACATTACCAATATTGTGTAACGCTGGTTTGTGGATCAAAAGCTCCCCAATTTCTTCAATCAGGTTGAATCTTTGTTTATTCTCCTTCCTTACTGACTAGCTCCTAGTTGAACTACAACAACAACAATAACAAAAACACAACTTTGTTAGGTATATCTCATGGAGCACACTAACCTCGTTAACAACAACAACAACAACAACAACAACAATAAGAAAAATAAATCACAATTAACAAAACTTGCATTGCATTCCACACATGACACATTAATCTAACTCCAAAACCTATAGTCCCTAATAAATAAAAAATAAAAAACCGACCCAGAAAAAAGAGCAAAAGTCAACGAAAAACAACACATAATAGTCGAGGTTGTTCCTTAGGCGGTGAGCGCCACGGAGAGGGAGAGAGAAGGAGAGGAACAAGAAGGAAAGGAGTGCTAACCAGATCTCTTTCGCTTCTCTCTTGTTGTTCCTTAGGCAGTGAGCGCCATAGAGAGGGAGAGGGAGCGAGAGAGAGAGAGAGAGAGAGAGAGAGGAACGAGAAGGAAAGCTAGGAGGAGGGTTCTTTGGGTAGATGATTCTAGGGTTTTCACCTATTGGTTGGGGAGCCTTTGGAGGTCCATTGGGGATTCTAGAGTTTTCACCTGTTGGGTGTCGCGAGAAACAAACTTGCCGAGCCTTTTTTTTATTTTGTTCTTTTTCATAAAACCCCCACTATTTTCCATAGAAAACTTTTACTGCGTTTGGGAGAGGAATCCATTTCTACCAATTTGAAGGAAAAGGGGTCACATGACTAACTTTTTGGAAAAAATTTCCATGTAATATTTGGGCAATCAAACAACCCAAAATTTTGGAAAATCAGTGGTGGAAATATTTTCCATGGAGAAAATGGCCAATCAAACACATCCTTATTGAAGAGTACAGTGCTATTCTACAAAGGAGGCTTCCACCAAAGCTTAAGGATCTAGGCAGCTTCACTCTCCCATGTACGATTGGTCACAAGTTTTCAGAAGAGTTCAATGTGATCTTGGAGTAAGTGTTAATCTGATGCCGCTAACAATATATCACAAATTGGGTTTGGAAGAAATTAAACCTACTTCAGTCACTCTTCAATTGGCCAATTGATGGTCGGCAAGTGTAAGCACTATGCCTCTGCACTCAAGCGTACGTGGTCAAAGCATTAAATTCCAGTAAGTACCGGGTCAAATTCTCAGGAAATGGCTTTCTATGTCTAGCTGAGCACTAACCTATAAATTTTCTTTGTCAGCCAGTCGGTAGATTAAGTGGGAAAGTCTAAGCCCTAAGAAAAACAGTAAAATTAACAAAGGGTGTAGGGATTTCTCCAAATATTATAATTCCAGGGTTGTATGTCTCTTATGACTTTGATGGTTTTCTCCTATGTTTTGCATAGGTGGTATTGCTAAGGACAAGGGTTATTTAGTGGTCAGTAGGAGACTTCAAGTGTCAAAGCACAGATGTTGATTCCCTATCCCTAAGGAATACACCTAAGGTCTTTTCCACATATCCGTATTGGTTGAATGAGCCGTTACGGATCCCTAGAATATAGCATGACCATGGATTATACAGACATACCCTATGTTGTAACATTCTTCCCTATCACACCGGACTTCCATTTTTATAATGCTAATGCAATCCATACATGCATATCCCTATACGGTGCGTTCTAACATTCCTTGGGTATCTACCCATGGTCACCTAACTTGGGTTTTATGACCAGCACTAGCTGGTGGCACCCAATCCAAATAGAGCAGCACCTTTTCTCTGCCTGGCCACACCCAATAGATGCGCCGCCATTTCACTAATAAATAGTAAAAGTTCCCACCTAATTTGAATAGAGCCGCACCCAACTTCTGTCTGGCAGCACCCAGACCCTACCTACTACGGTGCGAGCATGTGCAAATTGGGTGCGACCCTTCACGAATTGGGTGCGCCGCCATTTCACTAATAAACAGTAAAATTTCACACCCAATCTGAATAGAGTCGCACCTAATCTCTATCTAGCCGCACCCAGACCCTACCTACTACTGTGCGAGTATGTGCAAATTGGGTGTGGCCCTTCATGAATTGGGTGCGCCGCCATTTTCACTAATAAACAGTAATAAACAGTAAAATATCGCACCCAATCTGAATAGAGCCACACCTAATTTTTGTCTAGCTGCACCCAGACCTTACCTACTACGGTGAGAGCATGTGCAAATTGGGTGCGGCCCTTCATGAATTAGGTGCACCTCCATTTCACTAATAAATAGTAATAAATAGTAAAAGTTTGCACCAAACCGCACCCAGACCCTACCTACTACGGTGCGAGAATGTGTAAATTGGGTGTGACCCTTCACGAATTGGGTGCACCGCCATTTCACTAATGAACAGTAAAAGTTCGTCCCCAATCTGAATAGAGTTGCACCTAATCTCTGTCTTGCCGCACCCAGACCCTACCTATTACGGTGCGAATATGTGCAAATTGGGTGCGACCCTTCTCGAATTGGGTGCGTCGCCATTTTCACTAATGAACAGTAAAAGTTCACGCCCAATCTGAATAGAGCCACACCTAATCTCTGTCTGGTCGCACCCAGACCTAACTTACTACGGTGCAAGCATGTGAAAATTTGGTGCGACCCTTCACAAATTAGGTGCGCCGCCATTTCACTAGTGAACAGTAAAAGTTCACACCGAATCTGAATAGAGCCGTATCCAATTTCTGTCTGGCCGCACCCAGACCCTACCTACTACGGTACGAGGTGCGCCGCCATTTCACTAATGAACAGTAAAAGTGCGTCGCCATTTCACTAATGAACAGTAATGAACATTAAAAGTTCACACACAATCTGAATAGGGCCGTACCTAGTATGTGTCTGGCTACACCCAGACCCTTTTTTCTAATTTTGAACTTGGTTTTTTTGTGACCGGCCAATGCCGGTCACAAAAACCCAAGTTAGGCGACCTTGGGTGTAAGGCAAGGAATGTTAGAATTCACCTCCCTATACACATATTGTTAAATATATGTCATCGCCTCCCAACGTATGATTAAAGAAGATATTAGTCATAAGCACATCCAATGGCCACACACACAAGCAAAACATAGGATACAATAGATTTCAAGTCATAAGATTCAAAAAACCCTGGAGAAAGAGGTTTAAGCGAACATCATGAATAAAAGATGCAAAGTACTACACATTTTAGCTTGAACATCCATGATATCTATACAAACGAGAATCTAAACAAGATAAAACAACTAAAGACGTGCTTCCTCCTTTGTGTTGAGCTTCTCCCAGCTTGAATCGGCCTAGAAACCCTCCGGATCGCCGTCTTGAAGCACTAGCCCCAGCCTCTGACGAAAGATGAAAAACCCTAAAATCTGCCCTCCTTTTATGGATCCCAATAGTGATATTGTGATGTCCACAAAAATGTTGCCACATCCGTGAAAGCATGGGAATTCCGCTAGTCACACTAATAATTATCGCCGCAACCTTCCATGTGACGTCGCGCATCCTTTTGGACATCGCGATGTTCTTTACTCCTAGTTGCCTTCCAGAGTGACCTCGCCTCTTGTTCCGCAGTGAGCCTTTGCTCCATGAAGGGTGGCACCTAATACCTATAAATATAAAATAGATAAAGAACATGCACAAATCAAGCATAATAAGCAAGATAGGCATTAGATGGATATAAGGACTAAAAATATATGATTTCACTATAAACTTCTCATTTTGATCCTAGAACCTATAACACAAGCCTAATAAATTAGCTCTCTTACGAGATCTAACACTGATCGGTCTCTTGCACCTCTAAGTGACATAATTGAAGATGTATTAGTGAAAGTGGAAAAATTTATATTTTCTACAGATTTCATTGTATTGGACTTCGAGGAGGACAAAGAAGTCTCAATTATTTTGGAAGACCCTTTCTGGCAACAAAAAGGGCTTTAATTAATGTTCAAAAGGAGAATTCACAACGAAAATAGCAGAAGAACAGATCATCTTCACAATACTTAGGAATCTAGTTTCTGAATCGGCTAAAGATAATGAGAAGTGTTACTTTTTGGGAACTTCTGGACAACAAGAGTAACATCTGAATAGTCTCTATTCACTAAACATGATCAAGGACAGCTTGAATGAAAAGAATACATCAACATGCCTTTCTGTGTCAAAACAACCTCAAAACCAACTGCTGAAAATACCACCATACACATTTTATTAAGTCAAAGTGGAAAAGTTCATGGTTGCAATCAGTAGAATTGGCAGATTTTCACACGACATCTCAATAATCAAATGTGGTTATGCGAAGAGTCCAACTAGAGACAATAAACCAAGTTGGATAATAAGGCAGGTGAAGGCCAAAGACCCTTAGGTCGAGCGGCATGGTCCCACCCCGTAAGGGCTTTGATTCACGGAGCTCCCATGTTCGAATCCCCGCTGCGGGGGGTGAGGGTGCAAGTGTGTGGGCCCCCAGTGGGGTGGCCCGCATGAGCACGGGGCATTCCCCGTGTGGGATTGGTAGCCACAAGGCGGTAAAAGAAGGGGCCTGAGTGAAACGCGTTGGCGGGCTGCACACAATGTGCGCCCAACACCGCAGACTAAAAAAGACGTGCCCTGGAGTGAAACCTTGTGGTAGTCTGATCCCTTGTGCACGCCCATTTAACGCGCCTTGTGCTGGGGTTTATCTCCTTAGTCAAAAAAATAATAATAAAAAAATAAGGCAGGTAAAGAATGAACTCAAGGGAAGTATTATTCTTTCACTTTAACTCCCTCTCCTTTTTGGTCATTTTTAGTCATTGAGAATGATATCTATTTATGTTCTAGGGTTAATATCTTCTATGTTGTTGATTACTATGATGGTATCACCTTTCTATTATTGTAATTTGCTAGTCCCTACATCATTAAATTGTTGAGTTGTGGTTTAAAGTGTTGATGTAAGTGAACCCCATCAGTCTCAATTGTTTGGTTGATCTTCTACAGTATTCTTATAATCCATTATTGTGACATAGTTTTATTATTTGATTCAAGCTTTAGGAAGGCCACCTACCTTTTACATGCTTGCAATTCGAATTCTTAAATTCTTATTCAATTCTTATACTATAATTTGTAGGTTACTTGGAAAAAAGGCATGAATTGTAGTATAGATTTAGAGTATGAATCACATTGATGTCAAATAGTTCTTGAAGTAAGAGTAGAGAACATAGTAGTAGCGAACAAGTGAGCTTTCAAACATCAGGATGATTATCTTTACATAAAAAAGGCTACATTGAAATAATGATTGAACATTTGCTGAAAGTATGAAATGTTCATATATATTTTAATAGAATAAAGAAGAGAGCATTTAAAAGGTGGGAGCAATAGCTTGATAGAAATAGAAATGAAAGAAAATTTTTTGTAGATTCATGCATCTAACTATATTCTCTCTAGCATGCACCAATCTAAGTAGCATATAAATTGAGTACAGAAACATTGCATCTTCAAATGATTCTAGTGCAAGATGTAAATCATTTCATCTATTGACTTATACTAAGCTTGAATCATTGAGAGTTTATATTTTGCAATGCCACGAAGCAAAAGTTCCTAAAAGGAGATAGATGAATCAACCAAGGTATATGACTCGAGTGGATATGTTGGATGACTATTATATTACGTAAGGATAAGCAATAACTCAAGTTTTGGGGTGTTAGCTCTCAAAAGAGATATATTTTTAGGATTTATATTAAAAGATTTAGAGCCAAAAATAGTGGTTTATTGTTGTAACTTGTATGTTTTGGCTCTATTATGTGAATTTAGTCAACTTGAGATTGTTCTATTTGTTTTAGTTTATTTTTAATTTGAATTATACATATTCAGATACTAATTCAAGTTATAGTGAATTATATCAAGTGAGAAGGATTCTGGAGCAAAGCATTCAGAGTAAAAGTCAAATTCTCATCACCGAGGGCAATCTTGAAGTTGGTGTCGTGCTGCAAACTATTGACGTCACGATACAAAATATTAGAGAATAGGGAATCTTCGCTAGTAACTTGATGTCGCGACGCCAAACCTTGATGTCTTGATGCTAACTTTTGGATAAGAAACCTGTAATTCAACTTTGCAATGCCAAAACTTTGCTTCGCGATACCGAACCAAGTCTATAAATAGAGGTGAATTTTCGAGAACGTGATAATCTAAGAAATGATCCAAGTAGTGGGAGAAAGTTCTAGAGGCTTCTTTGGTTATCTCCTCTGAGGGAAAGCTTGATCGTAGGAGGAATCAAGGGGCTTCAAGGTGATTTCAAGGGAGAAAGGCTTGGATGTCATTGTGATCTCTTTCCTGTCTCTCTTGAATAAATTTTAACAATGGTTTCTTAGTGATTAGGTTTAAATCTTTTGTCAAATTCAATGAATATGAGCCGATTTATAGATCTAGGGTTTGTACAACTTCTTGATTTGTTGATCTTTAGATTCGATGATTTATATTATGATATGGGTGAAAATGGGAAGACACGTGGCCTTCATCCGAATAGCCACTCGTCTGAATCATAGGACCTTCAATAGTTCTGTAGCATTCAGATTATAGAAGAACGCCCATTCTTCGGCTTCCCCCAACCGATCCATTCCAGTCTATCCGTTCTTCGGCTTGAAACACTCCATCCATTCTTCGGCCCAAGATGGTTCATTCTTTCTTCGGACATGGACAGATAGCCTTGGGCTCGATCACCCTAGACCCCACCAATTATTCACCACACTATAGAAAAGGGGTTCCAAAGAACTTCCAAATACTCGATCTTCTAAAAGGACTTCCAGCTGTTATTCCGCTGGCCATCTAGAAGAACTTCCAACTGTTATCTAGCTGGTCTTCTAGAAGAACTTCTAGTTGTTATCCGGCTAGCCTTCTAGAAGAACTTTCAGCTTTTAATCAGCTGGTTCCCGCTGGCTGCTTTGCTAGAGTCGAGATGGAGCATAGCTGGAGCTAGCCTGTCCGACACGTGGAGAAATACAAAACTTGCGCTCCTAGCTACCGAAGCGTATAAAAGGCAAGGGAGAGAGGTCATTTGAACATTCCAACTTCAAGCAACGAAGCCCACCACTTTGGAGACTCGAGTTCTTCTCTTTCCATTTTAAGATTTCTACATTTTCTCTCTTCCCCAATTATTCTCAAACTTTGTAGACATGATCATGACTAGTGGATCGCTTTTCTCCCGTGGTTTTTTCCCTTGATTCTGAAGGTTTTTTCACGTAAATTTGGCCTCACTTGTCCTTTTTTTTTAAAATTTCTATTTGATTTCCTCCTCATCTACCCAAAGCATAATCAAACAAATTCAACCATTGGATTGGAATTGGGATCAAAACCATTTTCTAAACCAACAGTTTGGCGCCGTCTGTGGGGACCTTTGAACAAAAGGTCAAGGCTACCTTAAAGAAATCGAGAAGAATTCAGGCGCAGGAGCAAAGAGAAGTAGCGCCAGTTCTTCCACAAGAGGAGGTCATTCCCCCTATGTAAGAAGTGCTCCTGGTTGCTGCAGGACTACCCCTTAAAAATCATCAGAGCGTGGGAGTTTCTAATGATCAATTCAGAACCATGGAGCAGAGGATTGAAGAGCTCGCACGTGCTATGTTGGCTGTAGAGAGCCATGTTTTACAAGCAACGATCCCAAATGCCTTTCCACTACCCTCAGAGAGTAGAGGAAGATCGATAGCTCGCTCTCCTTGACATCGAGCATACGCTTCGACGAGAGGTAGAAGCATATCCTTGGCCAGTAGCTCTGACCCACTAGGTTCACGGCGAGGACACAATCCTCAACCTGAAGTAAGAATTAGGAGGGGAAGAAGAACCTCTTTATCTCCGCTGGATAGACCAGCTCCACCCTCACCGAGGAGAAGACACCGTTCACCATGATACTGCTCCGACATCACTCACCTCGATATCATTCGTCACGACGTCACTCACCGCGACATTACTCGCCATGGCGCCGTTCACGTCAGCGCCGATCATCACCAAGGGATCTTGTTACTGAAAAAAGAGAGTCCTAAGGCATGTGCCACAGTTACTCTCTCCCTTTATTCGTGAGATTTGGGAAGCCCCTTTTCTAGACAGCTTCAAAGCTCCTAATATCTAGCATTATGATGGTTCCTCGGACCCTCATGAACATCTGGAAACATATAGTTTGGAAATGTTGATTAATAAACCTTATGAAGTGGTTATTTCCCGAGCATTTCCCATAACTCTTATGGGAATTACCCATGAATGGTTCAAGAGCCTACCACTTGGAACTATAGCCAGCTTTAAGCAGCTTTATGATCTCTTCTTCACTCACTTCGCTAGCCGAAGGAGGTCGAATTAAAATACCATGACACTTTTGAACTGCAAGCAAAATAAGGGGGAGAGCCTGGGCGACTATCTCCATCTGTTCAATACCGAAACAATCAATATTACTAAACTTGACTTGGCATTAGCAGTAGCTGCAGTGATGAAGGGTCTTAGAGATTGCCCTTTTCGAGATGCTCTTTCAAGGAAAATCCCTGAAGATCTATCTGAAGTACTCCCCCTAGCCGATGAGTATATAAATTTTGAGGGGATTAAAACAAGATAGAAGGAGGAAAATAGAAAGAAAGCAAAGGAAATCCAAGGAAAGGAGTCCCAACAGGCCGATTATAAATGGTCGCGAAAAGGAGACTCGGGAGAAGAAAGGTTTCGAAGAGAAAGTAATTAAAACCAGGATAGGCCATTATGATCAGATGATGGGAAGCCCCTTCATCGACAACAAAGAGATCTTGAGAGGATGGAGAGGTACAACAATTACTCTATTATAAATATCTCCCATGAGAACATCCTGTTACAGATTCGGGACTAGAAGATCTTGAAGCGGCCTCCATCGATGAAAGAAACTCCAGGAAGGAACCGCAGCAAGAGGTTTTGCAACTTCTATCAAGATAAGGGGCACTCTACCGATGAATGCATCAACCTCAAGGATGCAATAAAAGATCTTGTCAGAGAGGGAAAGCTTAGAAAATATTTCCAGAAAGACCTAGATATCGAGGGTACTTCAATCCTACCACCGAAATGTCAGATGAAACTATTAGTATGATCGCAGGCAGACCAAGGTGTGGCGGCGAAAGTTCGACTTCGAGGAAGAATTACGTTTGGATGGTTGGTTCCGTCCAGAACGTATCATCATTAAAGAGGTCCCGATCATCAACCCTGATCTGCTTCTTTGATGAAGATCTTAGGGGAGTTTATCACCCGCATGATGATACTTTGGTTGTTACTGTAAAAATTGGAGTTTTTACAGTTCAGTGGTTTTAGTTGATACTGGCAGCTCGATTGATATCATCTTCTCAGATGCATTCGACAGGATGAATTTCACTACAGAGAATCTGAAATCGGTAAAGTCACCATTGATAGGATTCAATGGTAGTCCGCTGCAACCAAAAGGAGTAATCTCCCTTCCTCTGACCCTCGGCACCCCTCCTTGGACAGCTATTGCTCTAATCAACTTCTTAATTGTCCACTGTCCGTCAAGCTACAATGTCATCATAGGAAGACCATCCATCAATTTGTTTGGGGCCATCCCATCCACTTATCATATGATGATGAAATTCCCTACAGAGAGCGGTTGTGGGGTAGTGAAGGGTGACCAACTGGCCTCTTCGCAATGCTATGCTACCCTCCACAAGAATCGAGGTGAAGGATGTAGCCGAATGGCGGAGACCTCACTGTCGAGGAACTACAAGAAGTAGATGAAGAAAGAGAAAAGCGTTGACCAATACCCGTTGAATAATTAAAGGCGCTACCTTTAGAAGAAGATCAACCAGAGCGAGAGTGCAGCTCGAAGTTGAGCTGAGTCCTAAACAGTAAGAAGAAATCCTAAATCTTCTGAATAATAATTCTGACGTGTTCGCCTAGACGACCGAAGAAATGCTTGGAGTCCCAAGAGAAGTCATTGAAAACCAACTCAATGTGGATCCTGAGCGCAAGCCGGTGGTACAGAAGCGCAAGAGTTTCGCCCCCGATCTTCTGAAGGCAGTCGAAGAAGAAGTGGACAGATTCTTGAAAGCCAATTTTATTCGAGAAATGTATTACCCCGATTGGCTTTCTAATGTTGTTTTAGTCAAAAAGTCCACAGGAAAGTGGCGTATGTGTTGACTTCACCGATCTGAATAAAGCTTGTCCTAAAGATTGCTACCCACTACCTCTGATAGATAATCTAATTGACTTTACTTTCGATTATGAGATGCTTAGTTTCTTAGATGCATTCTAAGGATATAACCAAGTCCGAATGGCTGAATCAGATGAAGAGAAAACTTTTTTTATCGTAGGCAGAGGAACATACTGTTACAAAGTCATGCCCTTCCAGTTGAAGAATGCAAGCGCAACTTTTCAAATATTGGTGAACAAAGTCTTTAAGAATTAGATCGGAAGAAATGTCGAAGCTTATGTGGATAATATCCTCGTAAAAAGCAATAAAGCTGAACGATATGTAGCCGATATTCGGGAAACATTTATAGCTCTCTGAGTACATGGAATGAGCCTCAATCCGAATAAATGTGCATTTGGTGTTCTCTTAGGGAAATTTCTCCGATTCATGCTTACATAGTGAGGCATCGAAGCTAACCCCGAGAAAATCCGAGCCTTCCTCGAGATGAGATCACCTAGAACCATCAAAGAAACACAAAGGCTTCATGGTCAATTAGCTGCCCTCGGAAGATTCATTTCAAAATCGTGAAAGAAGAATCTCCCATTTTTTCGAGCCTTAAGGAAAGCACTGAAGGTTGAATGGAACGATGAATGTGAAAAAAGCCTCACATAGTTGAAAGAATATCTTCAGTCACCTACCTTGCTTGCCAAGCCTAAACTCGGAGAAGAGATCTATGTCTACCTAGCGGTTACAGATATGGTTGTCAGTTTTGTACTAGTGAAGGAAGAAGATGAACTACAAAAGCATGTCTATTACATAAGTAAAGTCCTCACTGATATCGAATCAAGGTACTTCCTCTCTAGAAATTGGCATTTTCTTTTATTATTTCAGCTCGACGGCTTCGCCCACACTTTCAGGCTCACATAATCAAAGTACTTACCGATTAACCCCTGAGACAGATTCTTCAAAGACCGGAAATATCAGGCCTATTAACCAAATGGGTGATTGAGCTAGGGGAATATGAAATTAGTTATGAACCAAGAACAGCTATCAAGGCCCAGGTACTGTTGATTTTATTAATGAGTTCGCAGTGACGAATATCGGTGATATTCCAAATGCAGAGCTAACTAAAACAGAAGATACCTCCTCCACCTAATAGATCCTACATACGAATGGTTCGGCAACAGGTGAAAGTTTTGGAGAAGGACTTGTTCTACGTTTACCATCAAGATGGAACACATCTACCGCCCTGAAATTTGGTTTCAAAGCAACTAACAATGAAGCTGAATATGAGGCTATGATTGCCAGTCCATAACTGGCCCGCGGCCTTAGGGTGAAGAATTTGCAGGCGAATACCGACTCATAGTTAGTAGTCGGACCCCTAGCCGAAGAATTTGAGGCGAGAGAGGAGAACATGATCAAATACAAGGCTATGGTAAAAAAGTTGATTTTCAGTTTTGAAAAGTTACACATCTCTGAGATTCCTAGAGCGGAGAATCAGGAGGCTGATTTTCTCTCGAAGCTTGCCTCTTTGGATGCTGATATCAAACGACCAATTATTACTCAATACTTAGCAAAAAAATAATTGAATGCCAACCAACCGAAGAACTTTTGGACATCCAAGATGAACCAAGCTGGATCGATCCCATTTTGAATTACCTTCAAGATGGTAATCTTCTTTCCGATCCTGAAGAGGCTCGTCGAATCACAACTAGATCTTCCCGCTACAGCCCATTAGATGGACAACTCTACAAGAGGTCCTACACTTTGCCCAACTTAAAATATCTCTATCCTTCTGAGGCGAGTTATGTCCTTTAGGAAATTCATGAAGGAATCACAGGAGACCATCTGGGAGGAAAGGCCCTTAGTCATAAAGTTCTTCGGCAAGGTTATTACTGGCCAACTTTAGCTAAAGATGCCATGGATTTCGTCCAGAAGTATGATGCATGCTAGCATTTTTCAAACATCTAACGACGAATGGCAGCTCCATTTACTCCTATTGTAAGTACAAGACATTTTTCTCTTTGGGGAGTAGATATACTTGGTTCCTTCCCAGTGGCCATTCGGCAGTTGAAATTCCTGATTGTGGCGATTGATTATTTTACCAAATGGGTGAAGGTTGAACCGTTGGCATCGATCACAGAGAAATCCTATCAGAGCTTCTTGTGGAAATCGGTAATTTGTCGATTTGGGATCCCAGTGCCATTTACCACTCATAATTGGCGCTAGTTCGATAACCCACCATTCAAAAGTTTCTTTACAAATCTTGGCATATAGTCAAGACTTACCTCAGTTACTTACCCTCAAGTAAACGGACAAGTTAAATTAACTAACAGGATTCTTCTTCATAGCATGAATACTAGAGTCCTTCCGAACGGATCTAGTTGGGTAAAAGAAGTACACGGAGCTTTATGGGCCTATCGAACAAAGTCGGACACTTACTGGAGAAACTCCACCTTGGCATAGAAGTTGTGCTCCCGACAGAAATAAGAGTACCTATACCCTGGACGCAAGCTTTCAATAAGGCGACCAATGAAGAATGGCTCAGAGCGAAACTTGACCTCTTAGAAGAAAAATGGGATTGCGCCACTATCCGAGCAACGACGTATAGACAGAAGGTCAAGAAATTCAACAATGCTAAGGTAAAAGAAGTGACTTTTCAGATCAGTAACTTAGTCCTTCGAGAAAACGCATTCTAAGGCAACAAAAGCTGAACAAAGAAGGTGAATACCAATTAGGAAGGACCTTATATAATAAAAGAAATTATACGGCCTAGCACTTACTGGCTCGCCAAAATGGATGGGCAGAAACTTAAGTACCCATACCATGCCAACACTTACTGGCTCGCCAAATTGGCGTACTATCAATGAAACTGTTATTTTTTTCTTTTTACTATTGATCTTGATTTGACTATGCAGTACACCAATCATCGGCATAAAAAGGAAATATTCTCAAAACATGGCTGATCGAATGCACCGAAGATCTTTCTCAACGCTTTCCAACCAGATATTCTACTTCCAAGCATGGCTAAGATTCCCTTTAAAAAGGAATGGTCATTCGATTTAGGGCCAAGTCGTCTTCCCATCTCCAGGGTTAGACACCATTTGCCTACTCTAGGATAAATGCAAGTTAGCCACTCAACCATATTTGGGTTCGGGTGCTATCCACCCGTGATCAAGATTATGGTATTCGAGAGTAATCGACCATTCACAGGTTGGATACCAAAAAAGTGCTTCTTAAAGGCACCATCAACCTAAGACCGTGACCGCCTGTGCTAAGATATGGGTCACAACCGCTATGATAGATACTTACTAACAAAGCCCTTCTTAAAGGCACAATCCACTTGAGACCATGACTGTCTGTGCTAAGGTACGGGTCACAAGCTCCCTGATAGGGATTAGGTTAGCCACTTTCCCATATTCGGGGTTGGGTGCTATCCATCTATGAGCATGATCACGACGCCCAAGTGCGGTTTATCGCTCTTAGATTGGATACGAAAAAGTCCTTAAAGACAATCCACTTGAGAGTATGACCGTCTATGCCAAGGTACGGGTCACAAGCTCCCTGATTGGATTAGGTCAGCCCCTCTTCCATATTCGGGGTTGGGTGTTATCCATCTATGAGTGCTATCCATCTATGAGTGTGCTATCCATCTATTAGGTCAGCCCCTCTTCCTAAGTACGATTCACCGCTCCTAGGTTGGGTACTAAAAAAGTCCTTAAAGGCCGAACTACCACTTTCGTTCAAAAGTCCTCATTGAAGACCAAATAGTTGAGGATTTTCTACGAAAGCTATTCAGCGGATAACGCCCCTACAATCCCATAACAGATGTCCGAATATCCAAGACAATTCAAGTAAGAACTTTACAGTTTGTTCGATTATTCGAATTTATAATTTTGATATGAGCTTGGATAAAGAATATTAAGGGTTAGCAATAAATGTTCAAAGCATACATCATAGAGAAAGTCGAATATTGTCATTCAAAGAAGGAAAAGTTACACAAATAGTCAGTAAGGAAACTAGATGAGATATCAGTCCAAGTAACTAATTCAAAGTCCTGAAAAAAAAACCAAATTACGTATTCGAGGAAAAACATGACTTGAACTATGCCACAAAATCAGAGTAGAGATACGTGACAACTCTCTACTCTTCTTTCTTCTGAATTTTTTGGAGGAAGCAACAGCCTCATCCAAGTGATATAAGGCTCTACGAGAGGAATATAAGACTCCTTCTCAGAAGGGATTGCTGGAATAATCATCTGAGCTCTTGGGATCATCTCAACCCTAACTCCTAAAATCTCCTTTTGAACAGCTTCTACGGCACGACGCTCTGTATTACCAAAAAGGAAGAGTTAAACTTTATAGATTCAAGGAAGTAAGGGGAAGGTAATATAAGACGGGGAAGTAATTTCTTTCCTCTAATAATTCTAGAATGCAATTCTTGAAAAGGTTGCAAAAATCTTCTCTCTCTAATGGCACCAGACGCAAGTTCGGCAATATCCACATTAATAAATAATGTTGTTCTCCCTGACTCCGGAAGAAAAAGTCTTAAATGAGAGCGATAAAGATAAAATGGTTCCTCACCTTCTTTTGGCTCTACCTCTCAGATTTCTTCTTGCGGAGTCACCTCTAATACTTTCTCTTCAGCAACCAAGTCAAGCTTTTTTCCTCTGACGGAAGATATAACCGACGAATCTATGAACATAAGAAGCGAGGCCTAGAGATCTTTACCAAAGACTATAAAAAAGGAAAGAGTATAGAAATAGAGAATTCTAACCTTTGACGGCTTCCTCTACCTCATCTTCGGCAATAATAATTACAGGACTAGGTTATTCGGCAATGATAACAGAAGTTGTTTCCTCAGAAGCAATACATGCATATTCTTTGGGAACCATTGCTGAATTTGATTCCTCACAGATAATCGCAAGAATTGGTTCTTCAACATTTGCAAAAGCTGGTTCCTCGAAAGCTATATCAAAAACTGTCCCTTCAACGAGAGCAGTAAAGTTTGGTTCTGAAATATACAAAGTAATGAGTTCAATAACCTTCATAGCAAAAGACAAAAAGAAAGAAAAGCTTAAAAGGAGTGGAAAATTTTTCACCTTCAGCGCTCTCTTTTTCATCCTCTTTTGAGTCTGAAGAAGATGTTTCTTCTGGCCCCTTTCCAAGGAAGAGCTTCAACGCCTTTTCATAGTTCAAGCTACCAAAATTAATAGTGGGGTTATTCAGATAAAGGCCACGGAAAACTTGAAATATGTTTTCTCCAGCACTATGAAGACTAGCTAAGGACTCCCTATCTATCTTTTCCCAAACTTCGACCAGGCCCTCCGGTCTCTTTATTTTCTCAAAACATAATCCAAGATTTTTCTGACAAAAGGCGAATTTATCCAAAGTTTTAACTTTTTTTCTTCCTTGGCATTGTCACAGTCAATCCTACTGCATTCAAGAGACCCTCCTTCATTTCCAAGTCCTTAGTAAGAACTTTGTTCTTACCCTGCAAGATGGTCATCTCCTTCTTAACAGAACTAAGTTTCACAAATAGAGAATCGACTTGTTTCTTCACTGTTGAATGCTTCTTCTCAGCTATCACGCATTTATTCTCGCTTATCACAATAGCTTTCAGAGCCTCTGCCTTCTCCCCTTCAAGGCGTTCAATCTCTCTTGTTTGGAGAGTGACTTTCTCCTCCAATTGATTCTTGTGACCACTGAGTCTGGTACATTCGGCGGAAGATGATTGCAGTAATTCTTCATAACTTTCCCATTGTTTGAGAATGTGATTCCTCTCATCCATCAAGTCTTTCATCTCCCTACTCATCCGAGTCACAGCATCCGACAAATGTTTGTTCTCAACTTCTAACTTATCAATAAAGGTAGTCCGCCGAGAGCATGTGAGCTGCATGATTCGCCCATAAGAAAGACTGCACAGAGGTTGATTAGTAACATTAAATTAGCAAATCGAGAATTCTGAAATATTAAGTATAAAGGTATTCACAGAAGCAAGTGATAAGCAGAGATGGGCTGATGCTTCTTCTCTGGTAAATTGGCACACATAAGAATGAATCTCCTCTATGTGGAGGTTGTCCAATGATGCATTCATGGCTAAAGGATACATAAAACCCCATAAACGGGGCGGACTCATAAAAGTCTCCTAGTCCCCCGGGCTCTATTGTCCATCTTGGACACTTGGTCAGTTTTTCCTTCTCTTGTCTCTGTACCAACTTTGTTCAATGAAGACAAAACGATAGAATTTATCTTCTCAAGAAATTTGATGTAAGCTCCCTTAATTTCATCAGAAGAAGACATACCTTGATTCTTAGAAATGGTGGCTATTTCTTTATCCTTGTCGGACCTTTTCTCTTGTAATATTTCCTCGGTTGAAGGTAATTAAAGATTCGGACACTTTATCAGTTATCGTCAAGGAACCCTTATTAATAGCAAAAGAAAAGGCTTCTCTACTTGGTTCTGCAATGAGAGCATCCTGAACATTCGGTTCTACCTTGCGTGAATGAGGAATTTCCATAAGATGATCTGTAGTAATGTCCGTGAAAGGAATGGAACCTGGCATATCGGCCGCCTTCACTAATCTTCTCTTCTTTTTGGCTGACGGAGCATTCTTAATCAACGGAGGGAGTTCCACGGCCATCATCCGTTCCCCAATAGCCGAATAAGTGATATAGCCTTCAGGAAGAATTTTCCTATTTTCTTCATGAGGATACTTCAGTTCGTTATTTGATACTTCAACATTATCCTTCCTCTTTCTCGAGGCAATTTGCTTCTTCCTCGATGCAGGTTTCTGAATGGTTCCATTATTCCCTTGCTCAGCAGAATCTTTATCTTTTGATTGAGAAACAACTTCAGTGTGGGATCTTTCCTCAACCTTCTCAGTATCCCTAGGAGTTTCTTCATCTGCCTTCTGGAAGGAATTTTCGGATTTGGTTTTCCTCCTCCTCTCTTTCAAGGCAACTTTCTCGGATCTGCCTTCACTCCGGATAGCAAGGTTTCAGCCATCGCTTCAATCGTCTTTACTTTGCTTACAGATCAAGAAGAGGAAGTAAAGATGAACAAACAATTAATTGACCTTTAATTGGTAAAAAAGTTCTAGGTGTAGCTAAATATAGGCCGCAATCATGAAGTCGTTGATCGTTCAAGTAATCATCAATCAGTACAAGAGAAAATTAGAGGAATTGTTTGAACAGACTATCTTCTTCATTGAAAAGCTTTTCCCTATTCGCTACATGTGTTCAAGGAACACTCCATTTAATCGGGACTCCTAAGTCTACACTTCTAGAAACAAAAAATAACTTACTTTTCCAATTCTTGATGGAATAGGGTACTGGTCCGAGGAAATGCCTATGATGTCTGGTACAAAAGAAATACCAATCGGTGTTCCTGTCTTGGTTTAAGCTAAAGAAAAGTTTGAACAGAGAGGCAAGTTGCACGACTTTATAGTGGGGCAACACCATTATGAACCCACAAAGAATTCACCATGAATTTGGGGATAGTTGCGAAGGACACACTTTATAATGGTGGAAAATATCAATGAAAATCTGTGGAAAAGGCAACCTAAGAACCCCTGACAAGGCGTCTAGATAGATCACTAGTTCCCCCTCCTTCGATGCGGAACAAGCATGTTCAGAAAGTGAGGGCACCCTATAGGAAAAAGGTGGAGAAGAAAACGTACAACGATCTGCCATGTTCCTAATCTCAGTTTCAGTCAGGATATTTGCAAAAGAATCAAAACAAGGTTTCGGTTCTCTAAGACCGTGGAACTAACCCTAGACAGTGGAGAGGCGCTGGAGGAAAAAGTCTCGAGACCCAGAATAGGGGGAGCAGATTCCATACTTGAGCGAATGAGTGACACTGAGATTAGGATTTTGGAGGAAGATGGTGGAGAACCAAGGTGCATCCAAAGCAAGAAGATAAAATAAGGAAGGAAACAATATAATTTCTTTTTAAATAAAAAAAGATCTCAAACACGATAACTGAACAGTCCCGAATCGCCATCAACGATCTAGATCAATCTGCGGAACGGCTTATGATCAGAAGTTGAGACATGGATTTTCATCCGACGGCTGGGGTTGAAGAACAATGTTGGAATAAGATGGATTCTTGACACGTGGAATTTAGAGAGACGCATCCATCATTAGTCACGCCCCTCCCATACCATACTTCACCTAAACGTCGTATCTCAGGAACTGTTTCAAGATAAAAAAAGGTAAACAATAAATATCCATGATCTCAACAGTCTATGCTTCTACTATTGCAATAAAAAGACAAATTTGACCAGATGTGGCGTGTGGTCCAAGCATCTATAATTCCACTACCCCGCACACTTCATATCCTGCAGGCATACTGCCGAACTAGTTAAGCAAACTACCAGCATGATTATTACTCGTCCCACTTCATTGAGATTTGATTTGTCATATTGATGTTCAGACGAGACAAGGACACTTGATCGGTGAAAATGTTGTCCAGTTGAATATGAAATTACTGAAGTTGAAAATGAAGTCCTATAGTTGTGACACGCCAGTTGCACCTCATCATTGGATGACCTCAGAACTTCCAAAGAATTGATGTGCAGTTTAATGCTCAAAATAGTTCATCGAACCAATCATATGCTTACCTTCATGAGCCGAACAATAATCGAAGATTATTCGCTCATCATTCAAACTCATCGCAAGCATACTTAAGGGGGACTGGTGATAGGGGTGGAAATGGCAAGCCACGTGGCCTTCATCTGAATAGCCACTTGTCTAAATAATAGGACCTTCAATGGTTCGGCAACATTCAAATTATTGAAGAACACCCATTCTTCGGCTTCCCCCAACCCGTCGGTTATAGTCTATCCTTTCTTCAGCTCGTAAGACTCCGTCCATTCTTCGGCCCAAGATGGTTCATTTGTTCTTCGGACATGGACAGATAGCCTTGGGCTCGCTCACCCTCGACCCCACTAGTTATTCACCACACTATAGAAAGGGGGTTCGGAAGAACTTCCAAATCCTCGAGCTTCTAGAAGGAATTCCAACTGTTATCTAGCTGGCCTTCTAGAAGAACTTGCAGCCGTTATCCAGCTAGTCTTCTAGATGAACTTCCAACTGTTAATCGACTAGTACCAGCTGGCTGCTTAGCTGGCCTCGAGCTGGAGCATTGCTGGATCCAGCCTGTCCGACACGTGGAGAAATACAAAACTTGCTCTCCAAGCTACCAAAGCCTATAAAAGGCAAGGAAGAGAGGTCATTTGAATATTCCAACTTGATGCGGCGAAGCCCTACAACTCCGGAGACTTGAGTTCTTCTCTTTTCATTTTGAAATTTCTACGTTTTCTCTCTTCCCCAATTGTTCTCAAACTCTGTAAACATGATCATGACTAGTGGATCTCTTCTCTCCCATGGTCTTTTCCTTGATTTTGAAGGGGTTTTCCATGTAAATCTGGCCTCATTTGTTCTTTCTTTTGATTTCCTCCTGATCTAGCTGAAGCACAATCAATCAAATTCAAAATTTAGATTGGAATTAGGATCAAAACTATTTTCTAAACCAACATATTATATTGCTTGATCTTTTGAATGTGCTTGTGAATGTGAATCTTGTTTCATCATTAATTTAGAAGATAATGATAGATCTATTATCTCAATCTCATCTTAATGGGATTTGAGGTTGATTCATATATTGAAAGGTGGAAGTCCAACTTAATGAGTTGGAGTCCTAGAATATAGGAATATATCATTGTAGATCTACTGTTGAGGTAGTGAAATTAGGGTTGGAGATGTTTCGACTTGATTGCGAGCCAATGCTACTACAAGTGCAAGGGTCGGAACAAGTAATATAATAGTCTATGAGAAGTCGGGTATCGATCCTCAGGAACTATATGAAGTACTAGTATTAACTGCTCACCTATTATCTAGTCTACTCTGGACTGGGGGTTGAGTTCTTAATTGCAAATTCTAACAAGAACAATTGAATTTGAACAAGAGAGTGGTAAAATCACAAGGGCAATCAATCATAAAACGAGGGCATCCGGGTGATGAATCCCCCTCGGGTTCTCAATAAACTAGACAATGAATGCCAAGACTAATGATTGCAATCTATTGGACTAATGATTATTAAGGTGTTTTTGTTCCCTCTCTTGAGGTGTATTACTAACCTAGTACCCTTACCGATCATGTTCTGGGGAATCTGTTGCATGGAAGGATTATGGGAACAATGCATATAAAGGATTCGCTCTCCTTATTACCCGATCTCTCGGCGCACTCATAATCCCCTCTGTTGAGGTATGCCCGTACACGGGGAGGCGTTAGCTTCTTTCCCCAGTGTGTCGGATTGAATAATCCTAGCTGTCGCAGCGTAGATTAATCAAATGAATGGAATAACAATCAATAGATTACAAGATGAACAAGTAACCAAATAGTCATTAATATTCAATATTGAAAATTAAATTACAAGCCGAAGGTTCATCATGCCCAAATGCCTAGGAAGTTAGGTCCCCATCAAAGGGGAACACAAATCCAATATAATAATGAAAATAAAAGAAAGCTTAGGATGGTGATACACCGTTGCCTTCAATGTTGGCGAGGACCGTTGGCGAGATTCCCTCCTATCCTCCTCCGATGAAGCCCTACTCCTTCCGATGCCAATGATGCCCTATATAGATGGTGGTTGATGGTGAGAAGGAGCTCCCAAGGGTGCTCTATGGAATTGGGAAATCAGAACTCCCTTTCAAAACCCTAATGATTGTATTTATAGTGTCCAAAAGGTCTGGATCCAATTGGGTTTGCATGAGTCCAAATATGAGAAAAATCAAGTCTGGTCAGCCCAAATCTCGATCCATACGGGTTGCTACATGGTTGCGTGTTCATCCGTATACTCCTCAGGTTGTGCAGAAGGCCTCTCATGCGGGGCGCCTGAGTGCATGCGTAGCACTGGGGTTGTCCCCACGGGTTACTCCACGGGCACGTATCCGCATGTGTGCTTCTCGGGAAGGCCACACAGCTGATCACACGGGGCGTCTGAGTGCTTGTATAATTTCACACGGGCGTGTGAAATTGCGCACATGCCCGTGTAATCTTTCCTACACTGAATTTTGCATCGTTTGATATTGAAATGCTCCTGATTTGCTCTTGAGGCCTTCAAATGTACTATAAATGAAATTAACACAAATTGAGTATCAATAGGCAATAACTGCTCCAGATTTTATGCAAGAATGTACATGAAAGTGATATAAAATTGTGGTCATTTGAATGCTTATCATAACTTCTCCACACTTAGGCGTTCAAAAAAAATTAAAGAATTGATAAGCATTCAACCTCAGGCTATAAAATAATAATCCTACTCCATTCCAAGCTTCACCACTGATATATGCATTTTCCAATTTCAACACCCCAGACTTAGGTCGATCCCATGACACAAGTCGATACAATCTAGATAAGAATTTTGTCACTCCACATATGATATTTATGAGTCTTTAAGTGGCAAGCATGCCCCCAGTGAACTCTAGGGATTCCCTATAAGGTTGTGGAGATGATTGATTTCGCTTAGAGATATCTGGCATCATTCATGAGTATTGAAGTAGGGGTACATGCTAGAGCGATATGAGGCCTACATATTCTGTGCTTATGCTATGACCTTGTGTATGTTTGTGATTGGATGATTTGTTTTTGGATTTTCAGATGAGTTTGGCATGCTACCAAAGCTCGCATGGTGCAAGACTCGGGCTCGCCTACATCACTCGCCCCATTGAGCGCGCAAGTACCCCCTTGAGGGAGGGTTAGATCGTGATCTACTATGACACATTGTTAGGTGGTTTGTGACTCCGTTTTCCTAAGATTTTCTTGGATATTTTCACAAAATGTGATATTTGTCCTTCCCAATTGACTCCCAATTCTTGGAGAACCTTATGTGGGTTCGTTATGGTGCTTCTTCATTATGGTACTATACCAACTGTTCCTCTGTTCAAAACCTTCTTTGGTTTAAGTCGTGAATCAAATACTAATTGGTACTTTTTTGGCGCTAGGCCAGAAAGGCAAATCCTTGGTCGCGTTCCATCCTCCATCAAAAATTGGAAAAGCAAATTCTTCTTTGTTTCAGGAAGGGAGGGTTTATGAGTTAGAACCAAGTAGGGTCCCCCTCACACCTATGCATTAAGTAAAGACAAGTTATCCGCCGATGAAGAAACTCTGCTCAGGAGGCTTCGTAAATACTCTACTATCCTTGTCGACAGGTGTTTGACTTCTAAAAAACTTCAAAACAACAACTTATATTTAGCTCGGGGTAGGACTCCCATAGATTTCTCCTTGTTAATTGTTCATTGAGCATCTTTATATGTTGATTTTACATTCATTCTTCCGTTTTGACGGGCATGTAAAGCAATGGATCCCTAAGCTACCGCGAAGATTTTGTTGGTATGACTGAGGGCTACCGAGGCTAAAGAAAGAGCTGCTCAAAAAGAGAAGAAGGAGAAGATAAGTCCGATAAATTCAGCAATAATGAAGAAGCCAAGGGACTCTCTCGGAGGAACGAGGAGATTTCCAGTAAAGCAGGGAAGGCCGAAGAAACCGCCGAGGAAGAAGCCGAGGATCTTCCTCAGGAACAATCTGAAACAGTTTCTAAGAAGATTAGTAGGGGAAGCCAAGGAGACTGAAGTGGCAAGTCTTCTCAAAAGGAAGCGAAGCGTCTGAACAGAGTAGTTGCCAAAAAGAAGAGAAATCGATCGCCAGAACTAGGCAATATTGCGAAAGGACCCAAGGGGATCCTCATTGCCTTGCCTTCTTTGACTCTTCCTTCCAAAGTGGAGAGCGTGTCAATTGAGGACCCTTCCTTAGGTGGAAACAATGTTGAAATCACTCCGTAGGTTAAGCGGAAAGGGAGGAAGGGGAAATTGACTCGGCTGGCTGATATGCCCATAACTCGGTCCCCTCATGTTTTTGATTCCAGGCAGACATCTCATACTGAGGAGGAATCAAGAGATGATGTCCAAGTCTAAAATATTGTTGAGAGTTCAATTATGAAGCCTCCAACTGAAGTAGAACAGATGTATACTCAAGCTACCCGGAAGATAAGTTCTGCGGTCTTTGTTCAACTGAAAGACACTAGAGCCTGGACCAAAGGGACTAGCTAAAGCTTCGAACGGATGGGTGAAATTCCGGAGAAGAGTGGAGGAGCAGAAGAGTCAATAAAGAACAACCCCCTTGATGGAATCCTAGTCAGCGACCCTATAGTAGCTGCTAGGGTTGTTGGAGCCCTCCTAACCGAAGAAGTCAAGTCGAGACTCAGTCAGTTCACCAAGAGAGAAATGGTTAATCATCTTCGTTTGCAAGGGCTTTAGGTAAATGTTCACACATTTGTCGTTATTTCTGTATCTCTTTGATTAAGCGGGAACTGATCATCATCCTTACCCAGTTTGCCCTTCTGATGCACCATATTGCTAATACGCTTGACGAGGAGAATGACTCTCAAGTTACCCTCTTCGCTAAGCTGGTTGCCGAAGTCAAAGAGTTTTGGACTTCTATTGCCAAAGCGAAGAATGAGCTTGAGCGCATGATTGAGGAAAGAGATCTTGCATTTCGAGAGAAAACAAGGTTGCAAGTTCCTTGACATCGTTTATCGCCTAGAGCCAAAAGCTTATGGTGAGATCAATCTGAAAAATAATGTCAACTCTCTTTCCAAACAGATTGAAGATCTTCGGCTGCAAAGAAGGAGGTTGAGAAGAGCAAGAAGACAGTAGAGGATAGGTGTCTTGATACCGACAGGGGTCACTCTAAAATGGGGAAGACGGTTAAGAATTTATCTTTTGAACTGAAATCCGTGAAGAAATTGATAAATCTTTTGGAGCTGGATAAGGATGAACTTTCCAAGGAATTGTGACAAAAGGTCATCTCCTCGACTCCGCCAATGCTGGAAAAGTTGTTGCAGAGAAAGAGAAGGAAAAGGCTTCGACTGACCTAGCTTCCTACCGAGAATCCCTGGAATCTTACTTCATGCCTATTAAGGAGTTAGAGTATCTCTCCACGGCATCCGAAGGAAAGATGGATGAGGAGAAAAGTCAACAAGAAGCCTGTGCTAAAGTATTTCGAATTCTCTGAGAGCTCCTTCTGAAACATTCTTCACTTGACTTCAACAACTTGACCTATAAGAAAGGTCTCAAAATTCTTGTAGGGGAGGATCCGAATGTAGAGTCTGAAGAAAAGTCCCTCTCCAATGATTCCTAAAGGGAGTGAGACGAAGTCATTAAAGGTTAGAAGTTCTTCTTTCTTTGAACTTTTTCTTTATTGTATTTGATAACGATGACTGAGTCTTATTCCTTTCATGTTGTAGATTCACTTACTGTAGCCTCAGTAGAAGAGAAAACCTTCGATCTTGTTGACGAGGAGAATGTGCTAGAGGTGATTGCGTGACAAGAAGTTTAGGAACTAAGTGAAGGTGAGGAGCCATCTTATGTCCATCATTTTCATATAAGACTCCCTCTGAAATCAAGGAGAATAGCTTTGTTTTCCAATATGAACATTGCCGAACTGGTTTCCAGCGACTTTAGAGAGTTAAGATTTGGGCCTGCTTTCCGAATTATGCGTTCTAGGCTAGATAAAGGTGAGAAATTATTTCCCGTCTTAAATTTTATTCTCCTCGACTCTTTGGGCTTACAATGATTAATCCTTCCTTTTTGATGCATAGAGCCTGCCCAAGAAATGACCTTAGGAGCTAATGCCGAGATAATTTCTCCCGTTGCTCTTCCTGCAATGATTCCTCTACTTCCCTCGTTGTTTTGGACGATGCTCCTGCTCCACCCGAAGGGACTCCGCGAGGAGTAAAGTAGAAAGTTGTAATAGGTTTTTGTCTGGTGCTTTGCCATGTAATTTAAAATGTGTCTTTCCTTAGGTTTGTAAGTTGAACTTAATTTCATCATAAAACTTGATTCCTTTTGATGAATGAATTTTAGTTTCACTTATCGACTAGGACTCTTGATCTTTCTATAATGGAGGTTTTGTATGTCTTTAATTAAGTACTTCTTGCCCACGAATGCGTATATTCCTTTGGGAAAAGGCTTTTCTCAAGTTAAACCACTCGAATTTAGGTAGAGACTTTCGACGAGTAAGATCATTCAGTTTCTAATCAAAAGTTCTTGATGATAGAATTATTCGGCTTCCGATAGAGACTTTCAACGAATAGGACTGCTTGGCCTTTAATAAGGACTTTCATTATATCCAACTAGGAAGCTGTGGCCTGTGCTTAAATACAGACGATCATGTTCCTCACTGGAGAATGTCTTCTAATGAAGACTTAAAGACTCTTGTACTCAACTGACTAGGAAGCTGTGACCCGTGCTTAAACACAGACGATCATGTTCCTTAGAAGACACCGTCTTTAAGAAGAACTTTTCATACTCATCCAACTATGAACTATGACCCGCGCTTAGACTCAGACGATCACACTCCCCAGTGGATCACGCCTTTATGAAGGGCTTTTTTTGCTTATCCGACTAGAAACTATGACCTGCGCTTAAACACAGACGGTCATACTCCTCAGTGGATAGCGCCTTTAAGAATGACTTTTTATGTTTATCCAACTAGGAACTCTTACCTACGCTTTGACATAGATGGTCACACTCCCCAGCGGATAGCGTCTTTAATAAGGGCTTCTTATGCTCATCCGACTAGGCACTGTGACCCGTGCTTAAACACAGACATCCATGCTCCTTAACGAATAGTGCCTTTAAGGACTTTTTATGTTTATTTGACTAGGAACTGTGACCCGTTCTTAAACACAGACGGTCACGCTCCTCATCGGAAAGCGCTTTTAAGAAGGATGTTCTCCAAGAAATTCATGAAGGCAAAATAGGAGACTGCCTAGGAGGGAGAGCCCTCGGTCATAAAGTTTTTCGACAAGGGTATTATTGGCCCACTTTAGCTGAGGATGACAAGGAGTTCGTTCAGAAGTGTGCTGTATGTCACTGTCATTCGAACATCCAATGACCTACGGTTGCTCGGCTTACCCCTATTGTGAGTACAAGACTATTCGCTCTTTGGGGAGTAGATATACTCGGTCTGTTTCCAATAGACGTTCGGAAATGAAGTTTCTGATTATGGCCATCGACTACTTCACTAAGTGGGTGGAAGCCGAACTGCTATCGACAATTACAAAAAGAGCTTGTCGGAGTTTTATATGGAAATCTGTGATCTGCCATTTCGGCATACTAGTGGCTTTCATAACTGACAATGGGCGCCAGTTTGCCAACTCCTCCTTCCAAGCTTTCTGTGATAAGCACAGGATAGAGCACATGCTTACTTCGGGCACTCATCCTCCGGTAAATGGGCAGGTTAAAGTAACTAACAGAACTCTCCTTCACAGTTTGAAAACTAGAGTTCTCCGGAACGAGTCTAGCTAGGTAGATGAGGTTTTGGGGACCCTATGGGCGTATAGAACTACTAGCCGGACCCCTACTGGAGAAACTCCCTTCGCCCTTGCCTTCGGTATCAAGGCGGTAATCCCTGCAGAGATTATAGTAACTAGTCCCTGAACATAAGCATTCAACACAGTTGCCAATGAAAAAACAACTTAGAGCCAAGCTTGATCTTTTGGAGAAAAAAGAGACAATGCCAATTTCTGAGCAGCAGCATACCACCAGAAAGTCAAACAATTCTACAACTCAAAAGTAAAGGAGGTCAACTTCCAAGTGGGAGATCTAGTTCTGCCGAAGAATACATTTCAAATAAATAAGAGCAGGATAGGGAAGTTAACTCCCAACTGGGAAGGGCCTTAAATCATCAAAGAAATTATAAGACCCGATACCTATCCAATATGTTGTAGCGAGCTGACCTGGTCATAATTCGGCAAGCTTTCTTGGGGTAGGATCAGAGAGTGCCATTTTGAAGGTAGTTCAGGATGGGATCCATCCAGCATGGTTCCTCTTCAAACTTCGAGCAGTTCCTCGGCTGGCCGGAATTCAATCATTTTCGCTGCTAAGTACTGGACATTTATAGGTTGCTTGACATTAGAATTCGATGAGGCGAGCTTTGATAGGAGATCAAGTTCTTGATTTTCAGCTCTAGGAACTTTGGTGATATAAACATTTTGTAAACTAGTAACAAGTTTCTGTAGTATAACCTTTTATTTCACCATGTTTTCCTCCCTAACTTCGAACTCTTTGGTCATGTGTCCGACTACTAGCTGCGAGTTGGTGTTTGCTTGTAAATGCCATACTCCGAGGCCTCGAGCGAGTTGCAGACCCACAATCATGGCTTCATATTTAGCCTCATTATTGGTCACCCTGAACCAAAATTCAGGACTGTTGAAGTACTTCAACCTGATGGTGAGCACAACACAATCCCTGCTCCCAAACTCTCATTTATCGCCAAGCTGTCTATATGTACAACCCATTCGGGAGAAGAAGTACTCCCTAATTCAATCAATTCTGCAACTGGGGGTTCTCCATTATCCTTCACAGTGAGTTCGAAAATAAAATCAGCAAGTACTTGCCCTTTGATAGTTGTGTGTGGCTCATAGCAGATATCATATTCTCCTAGCTCGATTACCCATCTGGCTAATCGGCATGAGGCTTCTGGCCGGTGGAGCACTTGCTTTAAAGGTTGATCGGTTAGGACTTTGAACTTATGAGACTGGAAATATGGCTGAAGTTTTGAGCCGAAACAACTAGAGCTAAAGCCAGCTTCTCTAGAGGGTGATATGTCGACTCAGTACTTGAGAGAACCATGCTGATGTAATAGATAGGTTGTTGTATCCCGTTCTCCTCTTTCAAGAGAACCGAGCTACCCACCACATCTATGACAGTTAGGTAAAGTTAGAGTTCTTCTCCGAGCTTGGGCTTGGCAAGTAAAGTATGCGACCAAAGGTATTCTTTCAGCTGTTTGAGTGCCTTTTCACACTCTTTTGTCTACACAATCTTTGGTGCTTTTCATAGGGTATGCAAGAAGGGGAGTTTCTTTTCCCTAGATCTTGAGATGAACCGCCCAAGAGCAGCAAGTCTCCCATTGAGTTTCTGTATCTCCTTAATACTCTTCGGAGACCCCATCTCCAGAATCGCCTGGATTTTCTACGGGTTGGCTTCGATTCCTCTTTGGATAAGCATAAAACTGAGGAATTTTCTCGAGTGGACAAAGGCGCACTTTTTTGGATTGAGATTCATTCCATGGTCTCGGAGGGCTTTGAATGTTTCATGAAGATCTTCTGCGTATCGTTCGGCTCTTTCACTTTTTACGAGGATGTCCTCTACATAGGCTTTGACATTCCACTCAATTTGATTTTTGAAGACTTTATTCACCAGCCTTTGAAAAGTGGCTCCAGCGTTCTTTAATCTGAATGGTATAACCTTATAACAATAAGTTCCTCTGCCAGTAATAAAGGATGTTTTTTCTTCATCTGATTCCGCTATTTGAACTTGGTTATACTCTGTGAATGCGTATAAGAAGCTAAGCATCTCATAGCCAGAGGCCGAGCCAACTAAATTATTTATCAAAGGAAGGGGCAGCAATCTTTAGGGCAAGCTCTATTGAGATCGGTGAAATCTACACACGTGTGCCACTTTCCAGTGGACTTTTTGACAAGAACTACATTAGAAAGCCACTTTAGATATTAAACTTCTCGGATTGAATCCACTCTCGGCAAGTTGTCAACTTCTTCGTCTGCTCCTTTCAATCGGTCGGGAGCAAAACTTCTTCTCTTCTTCATGATTGGCTTGTATGCGGGGTCCACATTTAGTTGGTGTTCTATAACGTGTCGTAGAACCTGAGGCATCTCCTCGGCAGACCAAGAAAATATATCTGAATTATCCCTCAGAAGCCCCAAGAGCTCCTCTTGTTATGGAGGATTAAGTTCAGCACCTAGTTGCATGATATGCTCTGGCTAATCTTCATTGAGAGACCGTGCTTTCAGTTCCTCAACTGGAGTTGGCCAGCGTGCCTTTCTCTTCTCATCTTGTTCCTGTAGTTCTTCCATAGTTGAAGTTTCAGACATTCAGCTGTATTCTCCTCAGTTCTTGAGAAATGTTGCATAACATTGTCGAGAGACTGACTGATCTCCTTTCAGTTCATTGTGGCCATTTTCTGTCTGGAATTTGAGCACCATGTGAGAAGTGGAGGGGACCACTCCTAAGATATTAAAAGACGATCTTCCCATAATGGCATTGTAGCTTGAGGGGCATCAAACGACTAAGAAGTTGATTAGTGCAGTAGTTTCTCTAGGCGTCTTGCCGAGAGTAAGTGGAAGAGTGATCACGCCCTTAGGTTGGAGTGGGCTCCCATTAAATCCTATCAACGCCGATTGCGTCGGCCTTAAATTTTCGGTATTGATCTTCATCTTCTCAAAAGCTTCCCAAAAGATAATATCAACCAAGCTTCCCTTCCCTCATAAGGTCTTTGATTACATCCTTGAGGTTGATGCAGTTCTCGGTGGTGTGACCTTTGTCCTGATGAAAAAGCAGAATTTCTTGCTGCGTTTCCTTCCGACAAATTCTTTTATGAGCTCCGACGGCTTCAGGATCTTTTGATTTTGAATCTGCATCAAAATGTTTTCCCATAAGGTATTGAGGGGAGTATAATCATTGTACCTCATAGGGAATCGGGGCCTCTTCGACTCCTTAAGTCTTTAATCAACCATCTAAGGTGATTTCTTCCGGTTCTTGTCAGCTTCCTTCCGAGGCACATCTCTTCTCGGATCTCCGCGCTGGGGCTCTTTGTATTTACCCCTTTGTGGTTCTTGTCTTCAGAACATCCTCTCCCACTGGTTTCTTCTCTCCATCCAGCTTACTCTTCCGCGAGGGTGAGGAGTTCAGAGAAGTCTTCGGGAACTTTTTGTGAAAGAGCATCACGAAACGGGCCATCTCTGAGCCCTTCCATTACGGCCCCAACAACCAAAACTGAATCGAGATTAACCACACCTAAAGCGGTGAAGATAATCTCGTAGGCTCTCTCCCTCCCTTTTCTTGCACCTCAGAAGTGTAACAGCATTCTTTTCAATTTCGGTTGTTAGCAAAATGGCAGAAGAAGAGGCTTGCCAGCTGTTTGAAGATGGCTATACTACCGAGTGGTAAACTTTTGAACAATTCATAAGCAATTCCTGTAAGAGTTATGGGAAATGCTCCGCACAATATGACTTCGGTGGCTCTGTTGACTAGCATTTCTGTGCTATATGCTTCGATGTGCTCAATGGGATCCAAAGTACCTAATGCCGAATATTCGGCGGCTTGAAGTTTTCTGGGAAAGGGGCTTCCCAAATTTCCTGAATGAAAGGGGTGGACAACTGAGGAACGGTCCTCATGACCCTTTCCCTGTCATAGCGGTGGCCATGGGCATGATCCCTACACGGTGGATTATATTAAGATGATCGACGCCTAGGAGAGCATTCTCGTTGTCGTGGTAAGGATGATGTGAATCTGTAAGGGCAAGGGGATTGCTCCTCTCTTCTTGTTTTTCTTTCTGGTCGGCGATCGCGTCGGCTATAAGATCAAAGAGAATCCATGCGGTTATCTCGCCCATGCGACCGAAGAGATCCCGAACTATTGGAAGAGGAGATAGTGCTCATACTTCTCTCTTGGGACGTCCATCGGCGCCTGGCCGAGCTGGTTATTGACCTCCCATAACTTTCAGAAGGTGGAGGTACAATATTTGGAACTGCAGCGTTGAAGACACTGCTCTCAACAACTTCCATAACTTCTGGAAGTCGTTCAATCTTGTCTTTCATGGCCCGAAGCCTATCCTCCGTGAGATTGTCATTCTGGTGTTGGACTGGAGACATTCGCTCAGAAACGGGGGGAGCCTATTCAAGGACAGGAGGAACTCCCTCAGTAGTTGCGACATTGATGGGTTTTGTCTCCTTCTGCTCCAAGTGGAGATTCCTCTTCGATTTTCTGGTAGTAGTCATCTGACCTTTTGTCCAAGTCCCTACAGATGGTGCCAACCTATTGACGTTGAGATCCACTTTGCCTCGAGATCAAATCCAACCTTGTACTAATGGTTAAATTTTTTTGAATTGGGAACTGAAACTAGTTGGAAATAAAATCGAAATCAGACCAAAACAAAAGGAGGCACAAAGTTTAACGTGGAAACCCCTCAAAATAAGAGCAAAACCACGGATCTCTCTTACGAGAGTGAATCACACTAAGAGCTCATTGACGTTACAAGAAGAATGAAAAATGTGAGAGTGGATTGAAGAAGGCAGGAGAAGAAGAAGGATGAGTTGTTAGAGAGGCAGGGCTCTGTCGCTCCCGACTCACCCTTCTTCAATGAAGCTGCTCCGCCCCTTTATAGGAGTCGGACTCGGGGAAGCTTGGCGTCGAAGGCTAGCCAGCTCAGCCCTAAGGAAACTTAACGCCCAAGACCACCAGCTCAGCTCTAGGAGAAGCTTGGTGCCCATGTCTGCCAGCTCAGCCCTAGGAGAAGCTTTGTGCGCAAGTCTGCCAACTGTTCTCCCTTCTATAAAAATGTTGAACCCCTTTGGGGTCTTTCCACTCTGCACGACTAAGTTTGGTACTAGGATTTCCGAACGAAATTATCCTAATAGAAATCCTAGTAGATGATGTCTTGCAGTGGTTCGAACTGAAGGTGTCTTGTAAACCCGAATAGAAAACACCCTTATGAATCTGAACGGAATGTAGCGGATCTGAATAGAATTTCTGAATGAGATTTATGAATAGAATCGTCTCTGGTCTGAGCTGAGTTGTGTTTGGATCCGAGTAGAATCTATACTGATCCGAATAGAGTTATATGTAAATCCGAGCAGAAGTTTCCCAGAAGCTTCCCAGATGTTCCTCCACGTGGATGGCTGGATGGCCGCCACCCGTCTTCCCACTTTTACCCTTATCACACACACACACACACACACACACACACACACACACATATATATATATATAGAAAAGTTGGGTTTAAGGAACAATTTAAATCTTAGTATTTTATGAGAGATTTTATGTTGCATTCATGATTGCTAGATGTTACTTCCAAAAAGAAATTGTAGGTATAAAATTATTTTCTTGGTTCAGTTAGGTGTCAGATTGTGAAATTCTAGATATGCAGTTGTCTATTTGAAACTAACTTTTTAGGTGCGTGGTTTGTGAAATGTCTAGTTTATGTACGTGCTAATGAAATCATGAAACTGAAGAGTCTATTTCATATATTTGTATATGCAGGTTAATTATCTCATCCTTGTAATTTTATGGATTTTCTAGACAAGTCATTTTAGAATTTGCTTAAATTAATAGAATTTTATCGCGACAAGAAATCAGATTATGACTATGGTTAATTTGTATTGTGTTGCCTATGCAGATGGATGAAGTCCTTGCTTCAGGTAGTGTTTGGTTGGCTGGATGGGGAGTTACATCTAGGGATGGTAACTCCCCATCTAGCACTTTTTACTTTTTTTGTTTGGTTGATTTTTTACAAGTGAATGGGAAGTTGGTCATCCAAAAAAAGTGGATGAGGGCTTATACTTGAAAACAACCGGATGGGGAGTAACATCCAGCTAGCTGAAAGCTCTTATCCATCAGAATATTATATATATATAATATATATATATATATAATATTATATACGGGGATGATATTATGAGGCCGGTCGAATTATTGTGCAAGTAAGGTCGCCTCCTATTTGGCCACTTGCACAGTATTTTAAGGATTTCCAACCGTATGGATGGAAAGAACATCGAAAAATAAGCTAGCATGTTAATTTTCATACAATTTGGGAACTTGTAGGGTCTTCATCTTAACGGGTGAAAATTTATAGAAATCTTACTGGTTCAAAATTTCACCATTTAAGATGAAGACCCTACAAGTTCCCAAATTGTATGAAAATTGGCATGCTAGCTTATTTTTCGATGTTCTTTCCATCCATACGGTTGGATTTCCTCAAAATACTGTGCAAGTGGGCCAAAATGAGACGACCGCACTTGTACTATGATAAGGCCAGCCGTATAGTATCAGCCCCGTATATATATATATATATATATATATATATATATATATATATATATATATATATATATATATATAGTCCCGATATCATCAGGCTGGTCGGATCACTGTGCATATCCGGTCGCCTCCCATTTTGCCACTTGGAGCGTATTTGAAGGATTTCCAACCATACAGATGGAAAGATCATCGAAAAATAATCTAGCATGTCCATTTTCATACAATTTGGTGACCGTTTGGTCCTCCCACTTAACGGTTAAAATTCTGAACCGTTAAGATTTCTATAAAATAAGAAGCGTTAAGTGGGAGGACCAAATAGTCACCAAATTGTATGAAAATGGACACGCTAGCTTATTTTTCGATGATCTTTCCATCGGTATAGTTGGAAATCCTTTAAACATGCTCCAAGTGCCAAAATGGAAGGTGGCCGGATCAGCACAGTGATCCGACCGGCCTGATCATATCACCGGTATATATATATATATAATCTTATATATTTAGTAAAAATATCATAAATTTTTGAAAATTATTTAACTATAAACAAGTTGAAAAAAATTATACCTAGTTTTTCTTAAAATAATATTATATATATGTATTAAATGAAAATATCCTAATTTTGAATATTTTAAATTAATCAAAATATTTTAATTAAAATTCAACATTTAAATCAATTAATTTGTTTTAAAGATTAAAATTATCCAATAATTAGTTTTCCTCTTAAAATATTTAAATACCTATAATGTTTTAAAAATTTGTAACCTCGCCACTCACAAAGATGGATAACTATATCCCTCCATCCAATCCATCTTTTATTACAAACAAACATAAAAAGTGTACACCCACTTTCTACATCCATCACTTTTAAACAACCAAACACAAAAAATATACATCAGTTTTCACACTTCATCCTATAACTCCCCATCTTTGTTATTTTCCATCCGTGGATGAAGAGTTACAAACAACCAAACGGCCCCTCAGTTGAAGAGATAATAAAGAACCTTGCAGCCAGATTTTAACACCATGTATGAGCTGTGTGATCCTTCGACAGTGATGTTCTTCTTCCAAAACAAGCACATAATGATCGACCGTGGCACTAGTAAAAACAAAAAAATTAACTGGGTCCTTAAAGACAAGCAAGGATTCATTGACATTATTGAGACTGTCTACCGTGGAGGAAGAAAAGGCCGTGGTCTCGTCATCGCACCAAAAGATTACTTCAGCAAATACCGTTACTAGAGAAAAAGGCAGACTTAATCGCATTCGTATTTGAATGCTTGGATAAACTTGAAGTTCCTATTCTCTTTAAAGCATCTATGTGCCAAACTGACATCTATATGTATTGATATATTTATACGTGATTTCATAAGTGCAATTTAAAAGAAATAACACAAGGTAAAATATATTTGACAAACTGACCTTATTTTGCATAATGTTACACCCCAATTCTCAATCTCCACATGTCAAGGTCCTCATACGGCTAATAAAGGATACTTAGATCCCAAAGGGAGCCGTCATACCACCCATATTAGAGTACCGCCACCATCCTCGAGAAACAAAAGGGTCTCCGGGACCATCTCTCATGATGGTGGATAAGACCCCTGAAAAGGTGTTGGGACGGGGCCCAATTCCCAAGAAACTCCAAGAGCATTGATAAGTGTTTAATTACACATATTTTCATATATCATTTATGTATATTTCACATGCTAATTTGGTAAAAATGTTGCCTACCAATACTTAATAAGGGATTATTTTGATAAACAAGGCATATTGGAGGTATCCCGAGAAAATGGAGGCTCTTAACGATGATTTGAAGAAAAAATGAAGCATTTGTGGAGTTAATATGGGCCCATACGGTGTGGTATAGGCCCGTATGGAGTAAAGGACCCCTTTATCATTTTCCCCCAGGGCCATACATGGTCGAATGAGCCCTAAAGACTAAATGGTGTATCATACGAGCCCATACGGGCCTGTATGACTCAGGGATTCGGGATATATCTGAGTGAGAAGACCATACGGGCCCGTATGATCCCGTCTGGCTGCCCGTATGGCCCATATTTGACTTATTTTCTATTATATAGAGAACCCACACAATGGGGACGCGGGCACACACACCTCCCCATGATGGAAAGGATATAAATATTGACTTTTAGGGCTTGGGGAGGTATTCTTTACTATCCAAGAGATTCCACTACTATTCTATAGAAGCTTGGATGGTGTGGAGAAGCGAGGCTTGAAGGAGAGAAAGGAGAAACTCCATTGGAGATCCAATCATTAGAAGCTCCCAACAATGGAGGGAACAACATATCTTATTATGTCTATTTCTTTTGCTAACTTCTTTATATTAGATTTGTGTTCCCCTCTAATTGGGAACTAACTTTCTGGATACTTGGATATGATGAACTCTTGGTTTAGGGCTTAATGATTAGCATTGATTTCTATTGTTGATTAATTAACATTATTGTTTGAGATCTATTGAATACATTGCAACATCGCGGATATTCAATATGATTCATAAGACGGAAGAGTAGAACGCCTCTTTGTATTAAAATTATCTCAATATAGAGAGTCGTGACCACGCCAAGAGATCGGGTGTTTAGGTAAGCGAATCCTTTAGATGACTTGTTCCCATGACTCTTCCAAGACATAGATTCCCTAAAACCTAATACAATGAGGGTGTTCGATATTGATCGCCTCGAGAGAGGGATTTAATATATTTCAGGAATCCTTGGTCTAAACCCTTCTAATTATCAACATAGAAGTCTTTGTCTATACAATTAGTGAGAACCCAAGAAGGATTCATTGCCCGAGTATCTCCTATTTTGATTGATTGCCTCAAGATCATTTCTTCTTTCATTAAAATTCAATATTTAGATTAATTTAAGATTTAGTCAAAACACCCAAAATCCGATTAGACTAGATAATAGATAATTATTTAGTAGGGAAAATTACCGTACAGTCCCTTACTATTTACTTTCTGACTTTTCAGTCCCTCTGACAAAACATTAAACTTTTCAGTCCTCCCTTTTTAAAATAATTACTTTTAAGTCCCTGCCATGACCTTTACCCGTTACCTTTTGATTAAAACCCCAAAATACCCTCCCATTCCCGCCTAAAATCTACCTTTTTGCTGAAAAGACAGGGAGCAGGCAGCAGCTTTTGTCCTTCAGTCCATGTTGTGTACTTCTAGCTTGCGAAAAAAGGAACTCCTCCTCTTCTTCTACTTCTCTTCGCCTCCTTCCTTTCATCTCCTTCCTTTATTCTTTTGCAGAGCAATTGTGTTGTGTTTTTAGTCTTGTAGAGAAGTTACCACGTAAGTGAGTCCGGGGTGGCAACAGGCTGGGTGGGAGAGTCTTGCAAAGACAAACAACAAAGGTAGATCCTTTCCCATTGTTTTTCCATGGCTTGCGTCGTATAATTATGTTGTTTTCGCAACGACGTTCTTGTTGCAGATTTCGATCGAAACCATTTTCGCCGTCGCGCGATATAGAGGAGAAGGTCTAGCCTTGGAGCTCACAGTGCTCACTTGTTGGGAGTCAATATTGGATGATATATGTGAACGATGGGACCTTGACCCCTCTGGCATGAGAGTGAATTATATCGCACCAGATGAACATAGAACAACTTGTCCCATTGACAATTCTACGGACTTTGTGCGTATGTGCAATATTTTACACTCGTTCAAGAAGAATATGGTCGACCTTATTGTGGACACAGGTGAAGTGACCATTGGCGATGAGTGCGGGTCTTCATTTCCAACATAATTTATTGTCTTTGTTCTCTGGCAATGTAAGCCTTTAGTATGTGCTTTTTATTGTTCGAAACCGTGTATTACAAGCACATAAGCATTTACGACTTTCTTTAAGTCTTTAGTATTGCTCTTATCTCTTTACTATCGACCTAAAGTCTTTAGTATTTTTTTGGGTTAAAGCCATTTTTGATCCCTGAAAACAGGGCCAATGTTCATTTCCATCCCAAAAATTTAAAATTTGTTCAATACCGTCCATGTCAGCATATACTGCCACTTATCACTCCACATCAGCAAAATAACGACCTAAACATAATAATAAAGAGATTATATGCATTTCATTGGTATTCCACATGACCGCCACATCAGCAATAGGGACCAAAAATGCCAAAATACGGAATATATAGGGACCCAAAATGTCAAAATATGCAATACATAGGGACCATATTGAACAAATTTTGAATTTTGGGATAGAAATGAACATTGGTCCCATTTTCAAAGACCAAAAATGGCTTTACCCCTATTTTTTTATCTCTTTATTATCGACCGTAAGGCTTTAGTATTACTCTTATCTCTTTATTATCCACAGTAAGTGTTTAACATCAATCGTATCCGCTTAGTATTACGTTGTTCTGTTTAGTATTGTCTCACTTAAAAGAATCTATTTTCAATCATTAGGGATCCTCTAGCCTAGAGCATGTCCTTGAACATTGCGGGTTCTTTTCAAACTCCCGAGATTGCAGTGCTCAGAGTCGGCGAACAATTTTAGAACGTGGAACACTTCAGGGATGCTCCCCGTGACTTTGCTATCAAAAGGAAATTTGACTTTACCTTCATTAAAAATGACAGAGAAAGGGTAACGGCCAGATGTGCCAAGGCAAACTGCGATTAGAGGGTCCATGCTTCTCGGGATGAGTTCCCACCCGAAAGCATCCAAAAAATGGGTTTGTGATCATATGATACAGAAGCTCAAGGATCGTCCTTTGTATCGGGCCGTCGATATTCAACGGGATATTTTGCGAGAGCACGGAGTGTGTCTATCGTACAAGCAAGCATGGATGGGAAAAGAGAATGCCCGAAGTGTTCTCCACGGGGGTGAGGTACAGAGCTACTATTTGTTATTATGGTAAGCAAAAAAGGTGTTAGCAACAAATCCCGGTAGCATTGCCGTAATTGACAGTGACGGTGAGTGATTCAGACGTGGTTTTTTTGTTTCCGTGCTCGTGTCGTCGGCTTCAAGTTGGGTTATAAGCTGTTGTTGTTCGTTGATGGAACACATTTGCTCGGAAAATACGGTGGCATCCTGTTAGGAGCGACGGGCAAAGACGGCAATGAGGGATTCTTCCACGTCGCATTCGCCATAGTGGACAATGAAACCGACGACAATTGGACTTGGTTCCTCACGACTCTCAGGGATACAATATATGGAGATGACGATTACGACAAGTGCATTACATTCGTATCAGACAGATCGAAATGTCTCGTTAATGCCATCGTAAGGGTGTTCCCTTCATCGTCTCACGCCTATTGTTTGTGAGGCGAACTTCATAAAGGGAAATACTAGTCTTGGGAAAGCATTGAAGGAGAAGTGTTGTGCCCTCTTTACCCGCATCGCATACGCATGTACTGCTAAAGAATTTGATGACGCGGTGAATGACCTCCTGGCCACATCGGCACAAGCGCACCGTTGGCTAATCCAAAAGTCTGATGTGGCCCATTGGTCGAACTATTTGTTTAGGGAGCAAAGATGGTGTGAGATGTACTCGAATGTCGTGAGTCATTCAATGCGTGGATCAAGGAGGCGCGCCACCTCCCGGCCACCAAAATGGTCGACTCATTCAGGTAATATTCACTTGTGACTAAAAAAGCTTTACTATTTAGGGTTACTCTTTAGTATCGCCTATAACTCTTTACTACCTGGCTTAAAGCTTTACTATCAAGTGGAACGCTTTAGTATCCCGTATAACGCTTTACTATCAAGCCTAACGCTTTACTATCTAGCTTAAGTCTTTACTATTGAATTGAAAGCTTTATTATCCCACACAACTCTTTATTATCTTTTACAATCGCTTATTGTTCGTAGGTACAAGATCATGAATATGATGTGTGTCCGGCACTGGGGAACACATCTTTGCCAAGCAATGTATCAGAAGCTCAAGGATACTATCAAGTCAAGCCGCTTGCTCCGCGTACGCCGTTCGAATGGTGAGCAATTCAAAGTTATCGACCAGTGCAGCTACGCGGTCAATTTGCAGACAAGGACATGCTCTTGCAGACGTTGGGAAGTCTATGGAATACCTTGCACGCATGCTTGTGCGGCAATCATGACTACGGAGGCAAGTGTACATCGCTTTGTGGATGACTACTTCACGGTACAAATGTACGCCAATGCATAAGCAGACCATATTTCTCCAGTCTACAACCACGATAAGCCGACAGATGCATCCCACGTCCTCCAGCTACGGCCACCTATTACGAAGAGACGGCCTGGGCGGCCGAGGCGGACAAGAATTGAGTCACAGGCTTTAGACATGAGAGAGTTGCGATGCAGCCGCTGTCAAAATACTGGCCATAATCGCAGGACTTGCAACGCAGTAATAACTGATTAATTTGCTCCTTCTAGGCTATAAGGTTTACTTGTGATGAAAAAATTTTGCACTTTGAGCACATAGATTGCGTAATGCATAGTTGGATGTCGAATGTAAATATCTGTGATTGTGACCAGTTTTAACAAATAAAAAATGTAACATATACGTTTACAAAATGTTTACATGAATGTATTTGCTTGGTACAGGATAGTAAACATATGGTAAAAATAGTAAACACTTAGTACAGTATAGTAAATACTTCGTATAAGATAGTAACCACTTAGCATAAATAGTAAATACTTAGTCGAGATGGTAAGCATTTGGTTAAAATAGTAAAGAGTTAGTTCTGATAGTAAACACTTAGTATATGATAGTAGAGGATTAGTCCTGATAGTAAACACTTAGTACATGATAGTAAAGAGTTAGTCCTGATAGTAAACACTTAGTACATGATAGTAAAGACTCACTCAAGAGATGTTAAGCATTTTGTTTAAAATATTAAAGAGTTAGCCCTGATAGTAAATACTTAGTACATGATAGTAAAGACTTACTCCAGATAGTAAACAATTAGTCCTGATATTAAACACTCAGAATATGATTGTAAAGACTTAGAGATTCTTTGACGATGCTTCTTCAGTCGTTGGTCGCTTCCGTTTCCCTGGCGGAGATGCTCGACTGAATCCGTCCGTAAGTATGCGAGCGACGTACTCCAGCCGTAGATGTGGAACATCAGAGCGATTCAGGCGAAGCTTCTCACCATTCAATATTTGCTCCATGAACTGCATGACTAACACGGGGCAGTCGATACTATCCTTTTTCTATTGAGGGCAGTCATAGTCATGGGAGAGTGTTTACTTATCTGTCTCGCAGCAGTACCCTAGCTCTATAGTAAGTGCAGATTCGAAAAGAGTCCTCTGCGTTTAGAACAAAGATGGTTAAGCGGGTTTGAAGGGGAGAATACAAAATATGAAAGTGATTGACTTACCATTTCCTCAGCAGCCCTATCATATGTACGGCTGTTGAGAGATGAGTAGTGAATGTATTGTCTCCTCTCTTTATCCAGGACGAGGAGGTAGAAATGTTTGTTCAGAATAATGGGCATAAGAATAACTTCCACATTATGGAAAGATTAGACTGCATCGACCATAAGTACAAGGGAGTCATTGGTATTGTGGTGTTGTTTGGACAGTAGCAGCGCAAAAGGCCTGGTGATGGATCCACACCTCTTGTATGGGGAAGGTATCTTCTTCAGATTGTCCAACAAGATCATGACGAACAGGTCCATAACATCGTCGGGCACAAGATCTCTTCCCTCGACTAGTGGGTACAATTGGGCGCGGGTTATAAAAGCCTATTCATTCTTCCAAACAATTGTGTAGAAGAAAAATCATAAGGCACATTAAATAAACAGTTATGTGAAATACTAAGCGGTTAAGTGATATACTAAGCATTGAAGTGAAGTACTAAGCTGTTAAGTAAAATACTAAGTTGTTATGTCAAATACTAAGCTGTTAAGTTGAATACTAAACAGATCATGTAGTATAAAGATTGTTCTCACATGTCTATCATGGAGTTCTGGTAGAAAGTGATGATTGCCTGCTTCTCTTTGTTCAGGCACTCGAACCCTGTAGGCCGCTTATTTTTTGGAATAAAATTAATCTTGACCGGTTGTACATTTTCCGCGTCGTAGATGGACGCCTCTGCATCAATCACATGTTCAAATGGGTGGTCAGGGGGTACCGGGTCCCCGGTGGAAAGTAGGTCACCAATGGGTGTCTCACAAGTAGAGACCGTATCCACTGCCTCCGGCGGTATGCCAATTTACAGGATGGCGGGGGTCTTTTCATCGATAAGGAGACTGTCGGCTTCCATAATGACGGGGACGGGGCCCACCTCGGATTCTTTGGTGGGAACCATGACTACCATAACGTGGGGGACTTCTATGGACCCTTTCTCGCCAGTGGAGACCAACGTCTTTCCATCAATTGGTGACACATTGTTCAATATCTCAAATGTTTCAATTAATAAGTCGACGTTGTGCCTTGGTTCCTCGCCTTCCTTTTCTGACACCAGCGGGCTTCCCTCAACAAAATCTGGAGCTTTGTTCTTCCGGGCCCTTCTTGACAGCAGTTTACGGGCAACGGTTTCAACTACGACATCCGCCAATGTAATTGGGGGTTCGGGGGAAGCTTGCAGGCGCCTGGAAACAGTTACCTTTCTTCGTTTGGCTGGTAAGTCTTGGTGTGGAGATTTTCTAGCTCCTTGCTCGGGAGCCGACTGTTGGTCCCTAGCAAGCAACATATCTATTTGCCTGCGCATTGCAACAACCTCGTCCAACAGTATTTCGTATGCGCTCTGCAAGCGCTGCATTAAGTCGTTGTTGCTTGGGCTTGGGCTCCTCCGACTGGACGGAGTAGGATGAACAGCAAGCGGCTCCTCGGTCCTTCTGTGCCGGGATTTCTTCTCAGTCCTCTTCTGGTCCTACTTCTGATCACCTTCTGCGACGCTTGGACCAGCATCCGTACTAGGTTTCTCCTCCATGGCCATGCCATGTGGTAGCTGGATATTGGTGATGGCATATTTGTGATGGCAGCCTCTTCTACGGTTGTTGGTACGAGTTTGGGGAACAGTGAGACAATATTACAAAAACTTTAGTAACATTACAGCAGTTAAAAAAAAACCGGCGTAGGATAGTAAAGACTTTAGAAGAATACTAAAGCCTTTAGGAGATAATAAAGACTTTAATACAATACTAAAGACTTTATCCGAATACTAAAGACTTTAGTACAATACTAAAGACTTTAGAAGAATACTAAAGACTTTAAACAAATACTGAAGACTTTGGCACAAAACTAAACAATTAAGAGTTGAAACGACGGAGTAAGCTTACTGCTTTCCCCTTGAAAGATGCGATAAGTGCCTTGACAGTAGTAGTCTTCTTGCAGCTGGTCTCACCGTAACACAAAATTCTTGGTTTCCGGCCGAACTCCAGCTTCTTTCCAGAACCAATAACTTCATAGAGCCATATAATCAGCACGATCGAGCACCATCTAAGATAGCCTGTGTTCGTGGCCTTTTTCCCAAAACACCTTTTCTGTACTCGAGCAGCTGTTTGTTGGACGTCGTCCATGAGCCATGTATGCACGGCCTGTGCCCATGCATATGTCCCCAGCGCCATTAGGTTATCGGCATAATGCGCACTCTAACTTGGGGCCGTGCATGATGTGGCCGGAAAAAAGAAGACACTCATCAAATACACTATCAGTAGTTTCACAAAGTTTTCCTCCTCGCCTCGCATATGAACAAGTTCCAGCAGTGTGTTTTTCATGCAATCTCGATTCCTTGAGTAGGCTTTATCGAGGTATTTGTCCTCAAATGTAGATCGGGCAGTGGGTCTTTTGAATTCCACAGCAGTTCTATCGCAGTGCAAACCAAGGATTATGGCGACGTCAACTAGATGGAAACTCAACAGGCTTTCCCCGGTTTTAAATTTCTGTAGGCGAATGTCATAAGCTTGCATCAGGGCGTCAAGCACGCCTCTTTCATGAACTATTCCCTTCATGCCAAGCAGGGAAGCAAATGGAGTACTGTTGATGATTTGTTTGTGTCTTCGGCTCATGTGTTTGTTCAATTCAGTGAGCGTGTCAACCAGTGGACCCATGTAGCATCTTCCATTAACCAAATTCTCAGCCATGGTGTAGTTATCTACAACGAAAACATAGGATTTTAAACAGATTCATAGGATTTTAAATAGATTCATAGGATTTTAAACAGATAAGGCAAATATCAGGTGGATTGCAATTATACTAAACAGATTAGATCGATTTTAAACACTTTGTTACCGATTTTTAAAACAACAACCCACAATGAAACACATTCAGTAAATCACACAACCAAAAGCACATGAACAACACCACCGGTGTGCATGGCTTTAGTGGCTTACTGTTACACATGAGAAAAGAGCAAATCTTGGAAAACCCTAAACCCTAAATCTCCACAATACGATTACAATCCACATGCACAAATTTCATTCTACCACTGAGGATAGAAAGGAGGAAAGAATACAACCCAAAAAAATAAGAAAGCGAGAGAAATCGAACACCGGCGGTGAAGCCCCAATCTCTTCGTATAAGAATGCTTAGGGTTGCGTCGTGGTTGCTACTTCCTTTGCAGACTCCGGTTGACCTGAGGCAAATAGGAAAGGAAGAGGAGACGAAGGATCTTCCGGGCTGACGGCGTGGTGGCTTCTTCTTCACGTGGAGATGATGCTTCTGTGTTTTTAGGGATTTTACATAATAGAAAGGGACATAAAGGAGGGGAGGGGAGAAGTCGTTCAAGGGCAAAACCGTATTTTCACTGGCTGACCGGTACGGTCGTGGGTCGTGGCAGAACCGCTCATACCTCTGATAACTCCCAAGGGCAGCCTTGTCTTTTCACACCTCTGATAACTCCGTTTGGAGGAGTTTGGACTAAAAAATAAATCACTGGATAAAGGAAGGACTATATAGGGATAATGATATTTTTAGGGGTTATATAGGGATTTGAATACTTTTGGGGGACTTTTCGTTACTTTACTCTATTTAGTACTAGTAGTTCTTTAGCCTCTGTGGTTCGATACCCGACTTTTCCTAGTCCACTCTATTACTTGTTGACGACCCGTACACTTGCGGATACGCAATCAAGCATAAAGAGAGAAGACTTAAAACGGAGGAGGGTAAGCAGATTCTGGACAATAGACTAAATACTTTTCTTCTACTATTCTGTCCTCCCTCTCCAACAACCCCCCAGTTAACTTGACCGTCGGAGCAGGCTTGGGCATCTAGGCCCTCCCCCGTTTCATTGGTACATGTTCTTGTCCCATTTTCACATGAACCATCCACGAGGACACCTTCGACATCAACAGTTAGCTTGAATTGGGAGCCACTCCAAGTCCAACCAATTTTTCAGTTAACATTTTGGCATTGTCTGTAGGGACTTTTTGAACAAAATGTTGTGTGCACCATGAAGAGGATAACTCACAGTTCTGCCTCAGGAGACGGTGAAGTTCCGGTGGACCAACAGATTGAGATCAACCCTGACCACGGTCTCACCCAGAACATTCCAGAAGAGGTCAATTCCAACCTTGGCCCAGCTCAGCACTGTTGGGCCGAAGCCGATATCCAGGAGGAGCGCTATTGCGCCTTGCAGAGGCAATTTGAGAACCTTACTTAGGCCTTGTTGAGGATTTAGAAGCGGGTCTTGCAATCCTCGGTGCCTCACCAGGTTGCCCGGAGGGAGATTGATGTCAACCCCTCCTAGGTCATCTAGAGGGAGATCATGGTCAGATACTCACAGTAGACGAAAAGTCTATAAAGGGGAAGAGTAGGGTGACCCTCGAGGCAAGCAGCTTGTGGTTTCCACAACCCTGAAGCCCTGCGAAGACACTGCCATTCTCACGAGATGACATACCCCCTAGAACCCAAAAGGAACGTATGAAGGGTAGCCGCCGCCCGTCATCACCCTTCGTACTGGAAATTATGGAGGTTACATTTTCGCACGGCTATCAGCCTCCTGCCATGGAGACATATGATGGCTCTACAAACTCGAGCGACCATGTGGGGGCCTATGAAACCCTAATGCTCATGGATACCTCCTCTGACCCCATGATGTGTTGGCTCTTCCAGCTGACATTAAGAAGAGCGGCGCTAGTTTGGTTCAGGGTCCTCCGCCCCAATACCGTTACCTTATTTGAAGAGTTATTTAAACTCTTCGTCAATCACTTCATAAGCGACAACAGACCTAAGAAGACGTCGGCCACTCTTATGAGTGTGTAGCAAAAGGAGAGAGAGAGCCTCCATTGCACGTGAACCGATTTACCGAGGAAACCTATACCATCCAGAAGCTCAACCAGTCCAACGCCGTCATAGCACTCATGGAAGGTCTTGCGTGACTTACCTTTCAAGTACTCCCTAGCCCTGAACCAACCAGAAGACCTCTCCGAGCTCCTCGCTTAGGCCGAGACCTACATGATCGCGGAGGAGATCCAACAAGGATGGAAAGTAAACAAGAAGGCAACCCAGTTGAAGGAGGGGAAGACACTAGTAGAACCTCCAATATCGACCCCCAAACTGTCAAAGGACCGAAGTATTTCCCGACCTTGGGACACTAGTAAGGCAGAGGAACATATGAGATATCATAACTTTGATCCCCTTAATGACACTTGGGCAACCTTCCTTATTCAGGTGTGGACTCAAAGGATCTTAAAGTAGCTCTGCAAGCTGAGGAACCTTTCAAGCTGGAAAGACAAGTACTGCTCCTTCAATCGGGAACATGGCCACAACATCGAGGAGTATCGGCAACTCAAGGACGAAATTGAGGATCAAATAAGAAAGGGGCGGCTCGACCAATTTATCAAGCGCGACCCTTAAGAATAGGGTCTGTCCTACCCGAAGCTTGAAGGCCAGAATCCCGTCTGAACGGTACACTAGCCGGGAAACTACCTCCTAGCGAGGGTGGAGCTTGTATGGTTGTCACCTAGACGGCTACTTGAATATCAATGAAATCGACGATTCTATCCCATATCTTATTTGTAAATCTCTTATTATCAAAGTCCCTCTACCAAGAGGACTGAGCTATCAAGCTCGTTCACATTATCAAAGTCCCTTCGCTATAAGGGCCTAGTTGCAATGCTCGCTACTTTCTGAAAATGTTTCTCACAAGAGCCAAGCTATTAAGCTTGTATGTTCTCAACAAAGTCACGTTACATTACGGGCCGAGTTCTTAAAACTCGCTCCAAGTACTCTTATTGCATGGGCCTTACGAAAGGTCGCCCTTTTCAGGGCTAAATTTGGAAACTCTCACGAGTGTTTAAGCCTTGACTCCGGCATCATGAAAAAAGAAAGCCTCCACTTTTGCTTCCCAAAAGAGGAAGGCCTCGATTTTGGATTCCAAAAAAAGGAAGGCCTCAACATCGGCTTCCCGAAAGAGGAAGGCCTAGACTTTGAATTCTAGAAAAAGGAAGGCCTCAACTTCGGCTTCCCGAAATAGGCAGGCCTCGACTTCGTCTTCTAAAAAGAGGAAGGCCTCAACTTCGGCTTTCGGAAAGAGGACAGTTTTGACTTCGGCCTCTCAAATTGGGAAGGCCTCGACTCCCTTTTTCCGAAAAAGGAAAGCCTCCACCTTGGTTCCCCGAATAAGGAATGACTGCAACTTGACATTTTGTTAGCAGAGACATAAGTGGCAATTCGGGACCAAACCTAAAGGTCTTAAAGACCTAGGGGCAGCGGGAGAGGAGCAAAGTAAGACGATTCGAGCTTTTCGCAATACAAGCTAACAAGAATTTGGTAGAAAAATACAAGTAGAGTGGAGTCGGCCACACGAAGCATAAAAAGAAATGCACATCAAGAAATATATTAGCAGTGAACACAACAAGTGAAATACAGTTGTTACAACTGAATTATCCTATGATAATCCAGCCGACTCCTCTCTAGAGCTATCCGAGCGCCTTTCTTACCCCTCGCCCTCGCCATTACTGAGAGTCGCCACCCTATAGAAGGGTCGGGGGAAGAAGTCTGACTCTTTTAGGATAAAGTCTACTCGAAGATCTTTACCTTGAAGTTCACGCCCTGATATACGTGAAAACCCAAAAATCCCCCACGGCCACACAATGGTCAACAAGGAAGTCCTTCCACCCATCTTTGAACCGAACTTCTCCCGTGGAATTGACCTTGGCCAACACGGCATTCCAAACACAACTACTGACCCCTCAAGTTCATGGTCCGAGTGGCTATTTGCCTCATGTATCTGTGAAAAGCAAGAGGTGCCCTTAAACTACGAATGAAGCTCTCTGCCAAAAACACCTTGAAAAAGGACGGGCAGCGAGAAGAAGCCATTTGGGATAGGTTCCTCCATTTCAACTGAAAGATGAAAGCGCTAAACCCACATAAGCCAATTTATACGCATGATCTGGTAGTTCGAAAGCCACCATAAAACAAACTTTAATGTAGCCTCAGTTACGAGACCTCGAAAACAGTTAGCAACTCCTCAAAAATAGTCACCTCGGCACTCAGCTGAAGACTGAAGTGAGTGCTAGACTTGGCCCCTTAGTATCTCGAAAGTGACACTCATCCGTTGCAGAAGGTCACATCCCATCGACCAGACCGACCCAATGCTTAGCTCCTCAAGCCGACCGATGCCGAGAACCACATGTCCATCACTCGAAAGCAACACTTGCATGCCCCGAAACCTTGAGACTCCCAGAACAACTAATCAAGACACGACCAAGTATTAAAACAACAACCGACACGACCAAGCATTTGAGTATACTCCAGAGAGTGGCCGGCTCTCTGCACTCCAAAGAGTAGCCCCAATCGGCACGCCTAAGTATGGTTTTTACCTTAAGGATCCCGTTCCAAGAGCCAAATGACAAACCCCTCCCCCCTCCCCTGAGGGCCAAAACTTAGCTACACACCTCTACACAAAAAAGCTTCGGCTTGACCGATAGTTACAACGATAGCCTTGTCGATCCTCTTCAAGATCAGCTCAAAACCCCTTAGTAAGCTGAGCGCTGATATATGGCAACATCTTTCATGCGACAACGCGTCCACGACTCCAAGTTGTCATAGCCTGAAGATCCATCAAATCTCGAGAAGATACAACAATGCCGATATATATGGGTTTTTTATAATTATATCCTTGAAAAAATATTAAAATTATGTATATACTCCTGAAAAACCATAATTACATATATACCTCTAGAATTATTGTTTTATTATGAATATACTCCTAGGATTAACATAGGTGTTCATCTGTAAGCTAACAAACAATAGTGATGTAAAAAGACCATTATACCCTTTACATAAATACCCTAAAAATTTAAGTCGATTATAATTTATAAATATCTTACAAATATCAATATAAAAAAATAAAATATATATATATAAAAGATATTTTATTTATATTACGATTTAAATTTAAATATAGTTAAGGCTTTTGGATTAACAATAATTAACAAATCTCAACAAGAAGTTATATAAGCAATTAAATAGAACACGTCGGGATATTAATGCAATGAAAGAAAGCTCCTTAATAGCATGGAGTAAGTTGGCCATATCCCCCTCAATTAGCCAAAAGCTTTCTCTGTTATTTGTTTTTTTTATTACAAGATTTAAAAATATTTAAATAAACATTTATGTTAGCTGAAAAACTGGTTTGGGTCGAAGCTGTCTCCGGTTCAGGCCAACGGATAAAATCTTCTCCTGTTGGAGATGGTGTCGAAGGTTTCCTCTTGAAGATTCTACCTGAAAAGGGACAAGAACATACACCGGTGAGAGGGGGGAGGGCCTAGATGCCCAAGCCCGCTCCGACGGTCAAGTTAGCCGGGAGTTCACAGGGGAAGAAGGTATAGAAGGAGGAGGAGAGTTTAGTCTCAAAGGGTATGTTGTTCCGAGTAAGCTTACCCCTACTCTAGCCAAGGTCTTCTCCCTTTATGTTACTGGGGCTCCTTGGGAACTGGGCTCCATCCCATCACCTTTAGGGGATCTCATCCACCATCCTGAGAGGGGGTGTCTGGGCGACCCTTTTTTCTCTAGGGTGACGGTGACCGTACCCTGACATGGGACAGTATGGCGTCTCCCTTCGGGATTCATGTTGCCTTTATGGGCCGTATAAGGATTCCGACATATGGAAGCCACGATTTAGGGTATAGGACTAGCCCACCTTCCCCCCGAGGTTCCAAGATCTTTATGATCTCGGGCCATGCCAAGCTAGGAGGGGACGTTCCCTTGTAGTAACCGAGGTTTGAGTGTCGATCTCGGGACTCATCGTGTGGAGTGTGGATGGTGTTACACTCTTGGCTTACCTAACTAGGATGGACCGCTATGGGGGAAGAGCAAGGAAAATGAAACTTCCATGGAAGAGAAGCAAATGGAACGCTTTCATAAAAATTCTCGTAGAATCGAGAATGAAGTTTTCATTCTGTACATGCCAGATCATGAATTAGTAACTGCATCCAATCTCCGAAAAAGTCCCAATTGTTTCGAACTTTCTATTTTTGGAATGGGATACAATCAAAAAGTGACAGGCTGTTGTAGACGACTTGGGATAAGGCACGTATCTGCTTCGAGCGCGTGCAACATTTATGACCGAACGCTCCCCCTCGCCTCTTGATGAATTTTATCCGGACAAACGAAGGGCGCCATTGTTCCAGGTAATGATGGGGGTGATCCTAATGGGCCACATGACGCTCTCTTTGGGGTCATGCTTTGGGGCCGAATCTCGACCATTGAAGCAAATCTCAGGGGTGGATTCTGACCGTTGAAGCAACTAGAAAGCAGGTTAAATTTGGGGCCAGGCTAGGGTTTTTCCCTTTCATCATTTTCGCTTGCCTGCTTTGAGACTCCCGAAAGTTTTTCTACTTCTCCAATCTTTTTAGTCCTTCACATTCCTTTCTTCAGGTAATGGTCAGCTCTTCTTTAACCGTTAGGGCGGAGAGGGATGAAGTTAGGCTTCCTTCTGCGGCAGCGGATGATGCCGCGATAGGTACTATCTGTAGTTCTTTCTCCCCAAACAAGATAAACTGAGTTTTTAGTCGTTTCTTTATCAGATTCCCTTTTTTTACTTGTAGAGACCCTGGTCTTGCTAAGAGAGTGAATAACCCTCCTGAGTGCGAGATTACCATTTACTTAGATGCTTTAGTTGCTGGTCTCCGGCTTTCCTTACCCTGGATCTTCCGAGAAATCTTAGAATACCATCAGTTGTGTCCAACCCAGTTAACTCCCAACTCATGGAGAATATTGTGTGGCTTTGTTATGATTTTTCAACACTTCGATGAGAACAAGATTACCATTTACTTAGACGCTTTAGTTGCTGGTCTCCGGCTTTCCTTACCCCGGATCTTCTAAGAAATCTTAGAATACCATCAGTTGTATCCAACCCAATTAACTCCCAACTCACGGAGAGTATTGTGTGGCTTTGTTATGATTTTTCAACACTTCGAATTTAAGCCGACCCTTAGATAGTTTTGTCTCCTTTTCTCGGTAAGGTCTCACCTTTTTCTTAACTAGTATTACTTTATCACCCGAGGAGGTAAATCCTTCCTAGGTCCCGATTTTCCCTCTATTCATAATTGGAAGGAAAAGTTTTTCTTTGTCTCTTATGATGAACCTTGAGGGTTTCGACTTTCTACGGATCTGTGCTATTGAAAACCAAGCCTGAGACTAAGGAGTCAGCCGAGGAAGAAGAACAATGGAAGGCTCTCCGAGGTTTTCCTAAGATTCTCCTTAACAGAATCCTCACCACGAAGAACCTCCTACGTCATTGCCTCTTCTTAGCGATGGGTAGGATGTCTCGAGTCTTGTTTTTTGAAATCGAGTATAACAGTGCACTAACGTGAATTTGAGCCTGCAGGTCCCAGGATGAATATCAACGAATTGATAAATTCTCTTCTTTCCCAAGCCAAGGCCGCTCAAGCTAAGTTCTCTGAAGCCAAGGCTGCTTGGGCCAAGGCCATTCAAGCTGAGTCCGCTCTCTCAAGTTAGCCGGGCCGAAAGAAGAAGAAAGCGGATAGATGATCAATGAAGAAAGAGGTCAGGGAATCAAGCCGCCCAAGAAAAAGGATTCGGGACACTTCTCCTTCGTCTCTAAAAGCTGACCCATCTTCTGAGATCGAGGAACCGGCTCCTGACTTGGGGTTTTGTCCCCGATGCACTCATGACGTAGGAGCCGTGGGCGGACGGGATGACGGCCTGACATTTGTTAATTGTTCCCCACATTTGACTCTATCGGTCCCCGAGGTTCATTGTTCTAGGTCGACCTCATGAGCAAGCTTTAGCCTCATACTGGTGGAAGCGAACACTCTGATAGACAGAGCCGAGATCACAAGTTCTTGGGATAGAGCGAATGGGGCGGAAGTTCCTGAGGTGCTAAACAGGCACCTTCCGCTGAAGTGGGAGCCACTGCCCCCCAAGAGGCTCGGAAGTGTATTTTTAAGATCTCCATCCATCCTAATTTCACCTCCCATGCCTTTGAGGCAATTCGCTCTCCGCACTTCTAGGCCATGATGTAGAGCCCTGAATTGGATGAGCTAGCGGATCATCATTCATCATTGTCCTTGTCGGTAAGCTTCCCTACCATGTCTCAATGCTTAACTTGTGGACCTCAGTGTTATCTCCTCCATTGTTCTACTATAAGTTGGTTTTTCCATGGACCACATTGTAAGGAGCCTACATAAAGGAGTGGTATCAGCGGACCAAATTAGCCAGCTGTGGGAGAAGTTTGAAGCCGAGATTGCTGACCTAAAAGGATCAGAGCATAGTCTTCGAGTGGCCTTGACTTCTTTTGAGTTGGAAAAGGAGCGCAATCTGCGCGAATGGGGAGAGGACTTCTTTGGAGTTAGCAACCTCACACGAGCAGATAGATGAGCTGTGTGCCCAAGCGGAACTTTCCCTAGTTGAGAAGGCTAAGGTGGAAAAGACCTTGCCGGGTACCATGAATCCATGGAAGCCTTGCAGAGGGCATATGATGAAGAGAGGAATCTGCGAGAGATAGCCATCAAAGAGAAGGTGGAGGCCGGTATTAAGAAGTATAAGAAGGACTACTGAGGCTCCAATAAATGGGCTCGGGACCTTGAGGATGTGGTAAAGCACTACATCGGGTCTCGATTGTTCCAAGCCTCCCTCTAGGAAGAAAAAGCGAAGTCAGCGAAGCAAGGCTGGCGAGGAATACAAGGGGAGCCTCTGGAAAGCTGCTATAGATGAGTTCTACATTGGCTCGAGTTCAGCCCGATCTCTAGCTTGCCGACGTCGACTATGTTGAAGCTTTGAAGCTTTGGATAGATATCCGTGAGAGGGAGAAAGCCGAGAAAGAGAGGGTGGAAAAAGAGAGGGCCGAGAAGGAGAAGGTTGGGGGAGCAGTCACCGGGGAAGTGGCACAACCAACTGAAGCTATCACCACTGAGCCTCAGCCTTAGGATTTTTTCTCTCACATTTGTCCTTAGAGTCTTTGTAGCTTTGATCAGCCATGTAACCATCTTTGTCAAGCGATTTTTCTGACTAAAATGAAAGAATGAACTCTACTTTCCTTTAATTATCTTGTTCACTTTTCTTCAACTATTATAGAGGTGGGGATCTAGATTGGTCGGACGCGTCTCTGGGATGCTACCATGTGTCTAGTCCCCCTTTAGTGAGCTTGTGCTCGAAGCCGAGTTGTACTTGAATTACTTCTAGGTTCAAGTCAGTTCAAAGAGCTAAACGCTTGGTAGAGGATGGGATGGCAGCAACGAGAAATCAAACTTGTGGTGTTGTGCCGAGTTACCTCTTGATCATGCCTCGATTGGTTATTGTGGGAGTCCCGAGGTTTTGGGACATTGTAACGCTCCTTTCACATTGTGTCGTTGCTAATCCCAATGCGTCAGGGGTGGCCTTCGACGTGTCGTAACTAAGATCTCATTAAAGTCAGTCTTTATGGTGGCTTTGGAACTGTCGAACTGCGTTTATAAATTGACGTAAGTAGGGTTAGCACTTCCATTCCTCAATGAAACAGAGAAAATAGTCTTAAATGGCTTCTTCTTCTCGTCGTCCATCCTTTTCCAAGGTGTTCTTGCCGGACAGCTCCACCCATAGCCTAAGGATTCCCTATGCGTTCCATGGATTCATGGAGTGAATATACGCCGGGACCGTGAACCTGAAAGGTCTGAGCTGTTGTGTGTAGAGTGTCATATTGGCCAGAGATGAAGCCTTAGGAGAAATGCGGTTTGTAGAAGGGTGGTATGGGTTCCTTGTGAACCACCATGTGGCCGTGGGGGACTTTTTGGTCTTCACGCACACTAAGGGCGTGAATTTTAAGGTGAATATCTTTAGGCCAACCTTATGTCTGAAGGAGTTGGCTTTCACCGCCCGGCCACACCACGGAGCAACGACCCTCAATGGAGGTAAAGGAGAGGAGGGAGTACGGTCTGGCAATACCTCAGGGTTGTTAGCTGGGTCATATTATAATGTTGTAGCATCTCTTTCTTTGTAACAACCATGTCTCTTTTTGTGTCATGTGTCATGTAAGTGTTTTACTACTGGTATATTAAGTGCTTTTTTATTCTTCTTGTATCTCTCTTCCGGGCCCTTTTGCCGATGTCTAACTATTGTCTTATTCGCCAAGGTCTCTTAGATCTCCTTGTGTTTTTTCCTTCCTTTGCTCCCCTTCCCGCTATTCCTGAGGTCTTTTAAACCTTTAAGCCAGGTCCCGAGATGTCGGTTATGCTCCTGTTGGCGAGATATAGCATCTATCTCTCTACTAAGATAGATGTTATACTAGCCAGGCCAGGTACACAACCTAAACCTATCATAACCTAACATGCAATAACTGAAGATAATAATTTAACATAACCATAACACTAAGGGTTTAAATCAACATCATACATCAGTCCAAAGGAAATAACACATCACCACATACATGCAGTATCTAGTGAATACAGTCTTACACATGATAGATATATTATTTTATTCAAGCTTAAACTACTAATGGTAAGCCAGAGCCACTACTGGTACTCGACCCTCTTGCAAAAACAAGCCACTACCTAGGTCCCTGTCTAATACCTGCAAAGATAAAATATGAGGAAAGGAATATGAGCTACTCGAGCTCAGTGAGTTTGACACTACTGCCAGGTAAAACACATACCTGTACCATATCAAAAATTTGTGCTAGAAAAATAATAGTAAATGTATAAGAAAACCGAATACATGTATGTCTGTGTATAGCCAAGTCCTGAATTGGGGAGCACTTTGGACACAGTTCAGTATTTTAGCCATAACTTTGGCTACAGGCATCAGATTTGCTCGCTCAACCCCAATTCAGAAAGCTCGTTTCGACGCCCAAGTGGGGTCCATCCAGCTTTGCTCAATGGACCTTTCCTTTATCCTCAAATTCCACTATTTTCCCTATCATTTCTTCATTTTTCGGTGTTTTTTTCTATTTTTGGTAATACTTCGTATGCCAATTTAGGATAGGATTTGAATCCGATTTGATCTCGGATTTTTAGGAGTTATCTAATTTGTTTAGTTATTTTATAATTAGATAATTTTTTCTTTTGAACCTTGGGTAAGAGATAGGTTTCTAGGTTAGTTTTTTAAAGCTATTTAAACCTAGCTTGTGGGTTGAGTTTTAGTCATTCATTATTGAATAATATTTTTCCTTTGAAGTTTTAGAGACTTTCTTTTTTGTTTTTCTTCCCTCTTTATTGTTTTTTTGTCAATCCTCTGATTGCCATCTCCCGCAGGTTAATCACTACTCTACCAGGCATCAGTGAGGAGCCCTAACTGTAAAGGAAAAACGAGGGGTCGTCGATCCTATAATTCTTTATCATAGCCACTATTTCTGGATCCTTAAGGGTGTTTGGGAAAGCATCTGAACAAGTTTTCTGGTCCCTAGTCAACTTCATATTGACCATAGAAGAATAAGGAGCGGTAGAAGAAGATGCCATACCTTCTCGAAAAAGAGACTAGGAATTCGAAAACGCAGAAGAGGAGGATGAAAGCTCATGAACTGTTAAACAAAGGAGATAAAAGGAAGGAGAAGAAAATAAAAATCCTCTTAAAATAATAACGATATCCTCCACACAATAACCAAGCGATCCCAAATCTTCACCAACGGCGTAGATCGATCAGTAAAACACCGCACGATCATTACCGGACACATGGACTTCATATCTGATTGTTCGGGTAAAGGCGTTGAGAATCGAGCAGATGTGTTCCATGTGTATCATTGAGGGACACGCCCATCATTACTTACATCCCCCCACACCATGCCTTTTCAAAAACTTTTTGGAAACCATGCACGAAGACAAAGCAGTATCAAGCATTAAACGCTGCCTCCCTCAGAAATTGCTCTTCGTCCTACGTAACACAAGACTCACAAATCACAACGTCCGGCTAACACAGTGAGCCTCATCATGTTGTTTATCTGAATGAAGTTAAGTCCATATCATCTCCTTCAGAGCACATCATCTCGGACCTATATTGAGTGAACCCCAAGATTCCTTGACCAGATCAAGGGAACTAGAGCAAAATCTACCACTCACCACAAAAGTTCATTCTACCGATCATATGCTTAGCTTTTTGAGCCGATCGATGACTGAATACTATATGTTCATCACTCAAGCTCAACGTAATCATACTTGAGGGGGGGGGACTGATGATAGGGGTAAAAGTGGGGAGACAAGTGGCGGCCATCCAGCCATCCATGTGGAGGAACATCTGAGAAGCATCTTGGAAACTTCTACTCAGATTCACATATGACTCTATTCAGAATAATAGAGATTCTACTCGGATCCAAACCCAACTCAGCTCGGACCAGAGATGATTCTATTCAGAAATCTCATTCGAAAATTCTATTCATATCCACTACATTCCGTTCGGATTCACAAGGGTGTTTTCTATTCGACTTCACAAGACACCTTCCGTTCGAATCACTGCAAGACATCATCTAATCGGAATTCTATTCGGATAATTTTATTCGGAAATCCTAGTACCAAACTTAGTCATGCACAATGGGAAGACCCTAAGGGGTTCAATAGTTTTCTAGAATAGAGAACAACTGGCAGACTTGGGCACCAAGCTTCTCCTAGGGCTGAGCTGGCGGACTTGGCCGCTAAGTTTCCCCTAGGGTTGAGCTGGCTATCCTTGGGCGCCAAGTTTCCCCAGGTCCGACACCTATGAAGGGGCGGAGCAGCTTCATTGAGAAGGGTGATTCGGGAGCGGTGGACCCCTGCCTCGCTAGCAACTAAACCTTCTTCTTCTCCATTTTGTGCTTTCTTGAATTCACTCTCAAGTGTTTCATTCTTCTTGTAACTTCAATGAGCTTTTAGTGTGATTCACTCTAGTAAGTGAGATCCGTGGTTTCCCCCTGATTTTGAGGGTTTTCCATTTTAAACTTTGTGCCTCCTTTTGTTCTGGTCTGATTTTGATTTGATTTCCAACTAGTTTCAGTTCTCAATTCAAAAAAATTTAACCATTGGTGCCAAGTTGGATTTGATCTCGAGGCTCGGGATAGTGCGGGTTTCCTCTGTGAATCGGTTCGCGTGCACACGAGACTCTCTCCCTCCTGTTGATGTACACTTATAAGGGTGGCTGACGTCTTCTTCAGTCTGTTGGCGCTTACAAAGTAATTGACGAAGAGTTTGGATAACTCTTCAAATGAGCTGACGGTATTGGGGCAGAGGCCCCTAAACCATACTAGCGCCGCTCCTCTTAACGTTGCCAAGAAGAGCTGACACATCATGGGGTCGGAGGAGGTATCCATGAGCATTAGGGTCTCATAGGCTTCCACAAGGGCGCTCGGGTTTGTAGAGCCATCGTATGTCTCCATGGTAGGAGGCCGAAGGCCATGCGGAAACGCAGCCTCCATAATTTCTTGTACGAAGGGTGATGATGGGCGGCGGCTATCCTTCTTATGTTCCTTATATGCTCTGTGGGGCATGTCATCTCGTAAGAGTGGCAGGGTCTTCACAGGGTGTTGGGGTTGTGAAGACCCCAAGCTGCTTGCCTCGAGGGCTGCCCTACTCTTCCCCTTTACAAACCTTTTGTCGGGCCTTCTAGTGCGGGCATCTGACCTTGATCTCCCTCTAGTCGACCTGGGAGGGGTTGATATCAATCTCCCTCTTGGCAACCGAGGGGGGGGGGGTTTGGGACACCGAGGATTGCGAGACCTGCCTCTAAATCCTCAACAAGGATTGGGTAAGGTTCTCAATTTGCTTATGCAAGGTACGGTAGGGCTCCTCCTAAATATCGGCTTCGACCCGATAGTGCTGAACGGGGCCAAGGTCGGGATTGACCTCTTCTAGAATGTTCTAGGCAAGACCGTGGTCAGGGTTGATCTTAATCTGTTGTTCCGTCGGTACTTCACCGACTCTTGGGGCTGAACTGTAAGTTATCCTCTTTATGGTGCACATAGTTTTTTGTTCAAAAAGTCCCCACAGACGACGCCAATCTATTAATTGAAAAATTGGATGGACTTGGAGTGGCTCCCAGTTTAAGCTAACTGTTGATATCGAAGGTGTTCTCATGGATGGTTCACATGAAAATGGGACAAGAACATTACCAGTGAGACGGGGGAGGGCCTAGATGCCCAAGCCCACTCCAACGGTCAAGTTAACCGAGGGGTTGCCGGAGAGAAAGGAGAGAATAGTCGAAGAGAAGTATTTTGTCTATTATCCAAAATCTGCTTACCCTCATCCGTTTAAAGTCTTCTCTCTTTATGCTTAGTTGCGTCTCTACAAGTGTGCAGGTCGTCAACAAGTAATAGAGTGGACTAGGAAAAGTCGGGTATCGAACCACAGAGGCTAAAGAACTACTAGTACTAAATAATTATCTATTATCTAATTTAATCGGATTTTGGGTGTTTTGACGAAATCTTAAATTAATCTAAATACTGACTTTTAATGAAAGCAGAAATGATCTCGAGGTAATCAGTCAAAAGAGGAGATACTCGGGCAATGAATCCCTCTTGGGTTCTCACTAATTATATAGACAAAGACTTCTATGTTGATAATTAGAAGGATTTGGACCAAGGATTCCTTAAATATATTAAATCCCTCTCTCGAGGCGATCAATATCTAACACCCTCATTGTATTAGGTTTTAGGGAATCTGTCTTGGAAGAGTCATGGGAACAAGTCATCTAAAGGATTCGCTCACCTAAACACCCGATCTCTTGGCGTGCTCACGACTCTCTCTATTGAGGTAATTTTAATACGATGAGGCGTTCTATTCTTCCCTCGCATGAATTATATTGAATATCCGGGTTGTCGCAACGTATTCAATAGATCTTAAAACAACAATGCTAATTAATCAACAAAAGAAATCAATGCCAATCATTAAGCCCTAACCCAAGAGTTCATCATACCCAAGTATCCAGAATGTTAGTTCCCCATTAGAGGGGAACACAAATCCAATACAAAGTAATTAACGAAGGAAATAAACATAATAAGATACATTGTTCCCTCCACTGTTGGCAGCTTCTAATGATTGGGTCTTCGATGGAGCTTTCTCCTTCCTCTCCTTCAAGCTTCGCTTCTCCACGCCATCCAAGCTTCTATAGAATAGTAGTGGAATCTCTTGGATAGTAAAGAATACCTCCCCAAGCCCTATTAAAGTCAATATTTATATCCTTTCCATCATGGGGAGGTGTGTGTACCCGCTTCCCCACTATGTGGGTGAGCTATGTAACAGAAAATAGGTCAAATATGGGCCATACGGGCTCATACAGGCTCGTATGGTCATCTCACTCAAATAAATCCCAAATCCCCGAGTAATACAAGCCCGTATGGGCTTGTATGATACACCAGGGGCTTAGTCGACCCCGTATGGCCCCGGGAGAAAATGGTATAGGGGTCCTTCACTCCATACGGACCTATATCACCTTATATGGGCTCCATATCGACTCCACAAATGCTTCATTTTGGCTTCCAATCATCGTCAAGAGCCTCCATTTACTCGGGACGCCTCCGATATGCCTTGTTTATCAAAAAGATCACTTATTAAGTATCGGTGGGCCACATTTTGCCAAATTAGCATGCGAAATATACATAATTGATATATAAAAAGATGTGCAATTAAACACTTATCAATGCTCTTGGAGTTTCTTGGGAATTGGACCCCTTCCCTGCAGCTTTTCAAGGGTTTTATCTACCATCAAGAGAGATGGTCCGGGAAATCCTTTTGTCGCTCGGGAATGGTGGCGGTACTCTAATATGGGTGATATGACGACTCCCTTTGAGATCCATATAGCCATCATGGGCTCTATGAGGACCTTATTACGTGGAGATTGAGATTTGGGGTGCAGCATTATGGAAAATAAGGTCAGTTTGTCAAATATTTTTGAATGAGTAATTTCTTTTAAATTGCACTTATAAAATCACTCAAGAATATATCAATCCACATAGATTTCAGTTTGGCACACAGATGCTTTAAAGAGAATAGGAACTTCAAGTTCATCCAAGCATTCAAACGCGAATGCGATTGAGTCTGCCTTCGTCTCTAGTACCGGTATTTGGTGGAGTAATCTTTTGGTGCGATGACGAGACCACGGCCTTTTCTTGCACCACGGTAGACAGTCTCAATAATGTCAATGAATTCCTGCTTGTCTTTAAGGGCCCAGTTAATTTTGTTGTTGTTACCAGTGCCAAGGTCAATCATTATGTGCTTGTTCCGGAAGAAGAACATCACTGTCGAAGGATCATACAGCTCATACATGGTGTTGAAATCAGGAACTTCAGTGATGTCCACAAGATATATCACTGCAAAGTTCTTTATTGTCTCTGCGACTGAAGCAAGGACTTCATCCATCTGCATAGGCAACAACAGAAATTAACGATAGTCATAATCTGATTTCTTGTCGCCATAGACTTCTATTAATTTAAGCAAATTCTAAAATGACTTGTCTGGAAAATCCATAAAATGACAAAGACGAGATAATTAACCAGCATATACAAATAGATGAAATAGACTCTAGTTTCATGATTTCATTAGCACATACATAGACCAGACGTTTCACAAATCATACACCTAAAAGTGAGTTTCAAATGGACAACCGCATATCCAGAATTTCACAACCTGACACATAACTGAACCAAGAAAATCATTTTATACCTACAATTTCTTTTTGGAAGTAACATCTAGCAATCATGAATGCAACATAAAATCTCTCATAAAATACTAAGATTTAAATAGTTCTTCAAACCCAACTTAGCTATATATATATATATATATATATAACAGAGAAAATATAGCCTAGTTACATAACTTGAAATTATATAATTTTCTTTCCCTATGTACCTGGTTTAGATCAACGATCTGATAAACAATGAATTATACATCCAACTTAATTGAAACTATTCTAATAATGAATATAATGGTCGAGATTTATGTAAGAAACCTAGTATAATTACTTAGGAGCTTGACAAGACAAGTAATAGCTTTTTCTTGTTACACATTTAAGATATAATTGACACTAACTTGTTTCCTGAAATAGCTGTTATTAAATATTCTCAACCTAATAAATAAAGACATTTATTCTTTATTGCATGAAATCTTTTCCTTGGTAATATTTTCATCCTTTTCTTCTCCTTTCATTTATTCCTTATCAAAGTTCATAAATCAAAGGTTTATAGAGTAACGGATGGTCCTTCAAATTTTCTAAACCTAAGCACAAAGTAACTCAAGCTACTTTGAACTGAAAAGTATTATTCCGCAAATCCAGTTGCCCCATTAAAAAGCTTTAATACTGACTCACAAACCAAAATTATAGCCAAGTAACTTCTCATTTATTCCCACTATATATATTATGTTCTATAATTTTATCACAACTAATCCCCCTTATATTCCAATAGACAGGTATCATACATGAGGCGCCACATGTCCCACAGGCAACACTTCAAAGGCATTGAGAAATCAATCTGCATCCAATTTCATATGCATACATATAGGAATGTACCAAACCAAAAACAAAAAATACATGAATTCACCAACACAAAACCATTAGCTTCCTTATTAACATTCTTAAATAAATCCCTAGAAAAATTCAGCATCTTGAAAGCAGATGAAACAGCTACCTATACTAGTAATCAGTCCTCATCACAGGCCAATCTTAAAACCCAACCCTCAATACTTTTTGCATACGTACCCCTACAAAACCTTGTAATTACATATATATCTTGTAAATCCTGTAATTTCTTCTCTGCCACTTTAGGACCAGAATAAATTCCCTTATGTATCCCTACAGAGGTATATACGCAAACTAAATGGACATACACCTCAGCAACACCTCACAATTGCACAAACAATCTACCAAAATTAGGAGGTGCTTGCATACCTCTTAAAAAAAAGATTTTGCCAAAACTAAAATAAATTCTGATTACTAAAGTTTAGAGAAATTAGCAATTGGTTTGCATAAATAAACTTCCATTACCTGTAGAGGAATTTATGCAGAAAAAATTGACAAACACACCAGCAAAAACCTCAAATTTGCACAAATAATCTACCAAAATTTTCAGTCATTGCATAACTCTCTAAAGCAAATATTTTCCCCATTACCATCCCATACCAATATACGCTAAGCAACTTCCACTAATATGGTGAAAACCAAAGAAATTGCAAATTTTACACAAATGTGTGTGTATGCAACTATGAGGTACTATGCGAGCCCAAAACAAAAAAACCTAAAACCCCAACTCAGGTAATTCCTCTCTTACCAATTAGGAATCTCAATTCTCACAGAAACAAAGATTAGGTTTTGGGACATAAATTGGGGTTGGATTCACCAAGAAAAGAATTGAAATCAGGATAAGGGCAACGTGACCACCAAGTGTTTTTATTTTTTATTTTTTTTAATCTATAAGAGCAGCTACAAGGAGGCAGTTAAAACAATCAGTAAAGACCTTCCACAGCCTAACATTAAATTGCAGTTTACATTCATCATAAAACCAATATATATCCTGTTTATAGAAGCGCATTCGTGATTCCCTCTCAAAAGGAAGAAGTTCTCAGGTAATTTAATCTTATATGCAAGAAGAAGGCATATTATTTCCAAGCTCTGTTTTCCCTGATCCACATAATCACCTAAGAATAAATAATTGGCTAGAGGACGGTGCCCACTTCGAGCAGCCGATTGATGATGTCGTCCAGCAACGCCGGATCGATCCCCTGCGATTACTACATCGCCATCGCTCCCAAAAATAGGAAAACCCTCAATCAATCGACCGATCGATCGCCGAATAGCGGATCGGAAACCCTAGAACTTCTTTCGAGGAAGAGGAGAGGTGCGACCACCAAGTGTTTGATAAGTGTCTTAAGAGAAAGAAGAAGAAAGGATGATGCATACCTGCATGCAGGTCTCGTCCCAGTCGTGGCCGAAGCGTATGACGACGAGCCGCTCTTCTTCCGCAAGGATCGCCTGGTCCACCGCCCATCCTGAGTGCAAGTGCGGCAGTAAGTACGACATCTCTCAGAATGAAGACAGTGAGGAGAAGAGAAAGAGAAGGAAAAGAAGATGTTATTTTGGGGGTTTCAGAAGCCTCCACGAGACTATTCACAGACAGGTTTGTGATCAAAGGAGGGTTTCCGGATGAATTCTAAAATATCGTGTGCACTGTTTATAATGTATGAGATCACATGAGTCCTAAATGGATTCTGGGGTTGTATTTTCTGGGTTCTAATTTTATGTTTTGAGTTCCGTGTGAACAGTATGTTGGAGATTAATTGATTTATTGAAAATCAAATGAAAATCGGCTTGATTGAAGATCTATCTAATTGTTTAAGATTGATTAATTGATTGGAAATCAGTTAAAAATCGGCTTGATTGAAAATCTATCTAATTGGAGATTTACTTGATTCGGGGATTCCTTAGTTAGAGGATTTCTTTGAATTATTTGAAATGTTTCCAGATTATGTAATTTCTTTCTTTATTTTTCATAGTTAAGTGAAATTCTATAAATTGTAATGAATTGCTCCAAGTGAGTATGAAAAAGAATAAATAAAGGAATGAAGATAAGAAAACTTCAGCCATGTTCTTTGCTTTAGTTTTCTTGCTCCTGTCTGTTGGTTGTTTCGTTATTGCAACTTTCAACATGGTATCAGAGCCAAAGGTTCAATCACTATCCTAGCTGCTGAATCATCACGCCCAACGTGATGGCATCCTCCAATGACATATAGGAATCATCCCAAAAAAGATCGGTTCCTGCTATTGTCCAATCTGAAGGTATTTTTAATGCTGGAGTTATTCTTAATGAATCAAATTATGATGTTTGGTCTCAGTTGATGGAGATGTATCTCGCCGAAAGAGAGAAACTCTCTTATATTCGATGTAAACCGAAGCCACCTACAAAATCTAAAGATGGCTATGAAAGATGGTATGCTGAAAATCAAAAAGTGAAGCGATGGATATTGATGTCCATGACTCCAGAAATTATGAAGCGTTATTTGCGCCTACCCACTGCTTATGAAATATGGAGGGCTCTATCTAAAGCCTTCTATGATGGAAGTGATGAATTGCAAGTGTTTGCCCTAAATCAAAAGGCATTCACGGCCACTCAAAAAGGGAAGTCTCTCTCAGAATATTATGGAGAGTTAACTGGGGTGTTCCGAGAATTGGATCATCGTGATAAAGTTGTCATGAAGGATCCGGATGATATCATTGCATACCAAAGGTCCACTCAACGACTAAAGGTGCACATATTTCTTGCTGGATTGGATGCAACATTTGAACAAGTTCGTGGGGAGATCCTATGCAAAGAACCAGTTCCAGATTTGGAAAAATGTTATGCATTAATTCGAAGAGAGGTGGTACGTCGAGAAACTCTAGTTGGCGAATCTGAAAGTTCTGACGCTTCAACCATGGTGACTCACAACCGGGAGGATCGTCAACGGGACTCCCATCCAAAGCGCACTATTGTGGACAATAAGTCTACATTTAAATGTACCCATGTAACCAGACTGGACATACCAAAGATCGATGCTTCGAACTGGTAGGATATCCAGACTGGTGGGATCATAGCTGTGCAGCCCGGAAGAAGAGATTGGAACTTCAGCGATTTTTGCAACATATGTTGCAACAGATTTCGTAACAAAGGCCTCAACACTTGTAGAAAATGGTGACAATGGGCCGTGGTATTAGACGAGGCAAGCTGTACTATTTGAATTTGATGCCAGCTATCTCAAATCGAATCTTCTTAGTAAACAAGTTGGTGATATCTATGCACCAACTTGAGGGACAGTGTTGAAGATTGATTGATTGATTAGAAATTAGCTGGAAATCGGCTTGATTGAAGATCTATCTAATTGGAGATTTACTTAATTGGAGGATTCCTTAGTTAGAGGATTTCCTTGAATTATTTGAAATGTTTCCACATTATGTAATTTCTTTCTTTATTATTCATAGTTAAGTGAAATTCTATAAATTGTAATGAATTGCTCCAAGTGAGTATGAAAAAGAATGAATAAATGAATGAAGATATGAAAACTTCAGCCATGTTCTTTGCTCCTGTTTTCTTGCTCCTATCTGTTGGTTGTTTCGTTGTTGCAACTTTCAACACAGTAGCGCCGCCATTTTGCTACATGCTATGATGCCATCGGACCTAAAAACAAAAACTTTGAACCCTAAACAAAAGCATTGAACTCAATAGTCTCATATCGTGGATACAAAACTCATGGTACTGTAGCACGCATCTTCAAGGGTTTTACTCGTCATCCCTTTATAAATAGTAAAATTATTTATCACCTATTTTTTTCTTAATAATATCTTATAATTTTTTTATTTTATTTTTATTTTTTTCTTTGTTCTATTATTAAAATTTCTGCTGTTTGATATCAAGAGTGATTGGTGAGCCATCCTCTATTCTCATGCCTTCTATTTGTAATATGTGACATGTTTGATGTAATTTGAAATCAAGTTCCATTCAAATCAATTACAGTGAACTTCTGCATTCAAGTTTGGAAATATAAAATGGAACATTTATCAACCTATTGTTATATGATGTAGAACACACCAAAATTTTCAAATAGGCTGAATTTTTATATTTAAATTCATGTATATTAAAATCCCATGAATTTACAATTTCCAACTTCCCTGGTATAATGAAATGAATGGAAAAGGCATGGAACGGTAATGATATTGAAATATCAACTTATTTATGTTAATCATTAAAAAATCAAAATATATTTATTTTATATAGATTCAATAGTTTTTATTTAAGACCAAAAAAAACCATGTGGCAGCATCTGCACGGCTCAAACTTCCTTCTTGCATGCGCGCTCCCCCAAAAACATCTGGTGGTGGTGCCATGTGGCAGAATTTTGTGCCGACCTTGTGATGGGAAGTGCCTCTGTCAATACGAATTCTCCATTAGTTGATGTCTTTCGATAGCTCATTACTATAAGCACATCACCTTTATGGATGACACCCCAAACCATTTAGTTTACTATTGTGACCCCATTACATGATCTCGCGTGCATGCACTAGATTGGCTCATCCGATAACCCTCAAAAGGTTGGGACTTGACTAATTGTTGCATCAAAAACTAACTAATTTAGTAATTTTCACGTGAGAATGTGTTTGACTGGTTGTTTTGGTAGTTTGATTGTTTATATTATTTTATAATTAAAAATCTGAAGAAAAATTTAAAATCCTAATCTAAATTTTCTTATTTACTCTTGTTTAGTAATATAGAAGATATTTAGATAGGTAGATACTTTTTAAATTTTAAAAATCTAAAATTATGTGAAAATTCCAAAAATCCAACATAATTTTTGGGGTTTTTAAATATTTTTTTAAAATTAAACTTAATATACTATAATATAGAAAGAAGACAACCTTTTAAAAATTTATAAAAAAAATCTAAATTCTGAGAAAATTTCGAAATCCCTATATATATATATATATTTAAAAAATTAAATTTATCATATGCTATACATTTTAAAATTCAAAAACATACAAAATTTTGAGAAAATTTCAAAATCCAAATCTAGTTTTTTTGAATTTTTTAAAATTAAAATTAGATATATTATCGCATAGTAATATAGATTGATATATATTATTTAAAATTAAAAATAATTAATATGGATAGACTTTTTAAAAGAGGAAAGTTCCAAAAAAACCTTGGAAACTTTCAACTACTCAAAAAACCCATGATACTTTCCCACTTTTAAAAAAGCCCCTATTTTTTTTTTTACTATAATGTCAATTCAAAAGGTAACTAAAGGTGTTTAAAAAGCTGTGAAATTACCATAGTGCCCATCAATATTCAATAGTTGCTCTTCTCCCCAACTTCACAAAAATCCCTAGTTTTTGTTACTCTTTTCTCCATTTTCGCAACGTTCAATTTCCGCCGGCCACCTGGAAGACCATCTCTCTGAAGAGTCCAGAAATTACCTCCAAGGCGAGCCTCTTCCAAAAGAAAGTTCTTCTATTTTAGGGGTTTAGGGTATGTGCTTGAGGGTGAGCCTCTCCCAAAAAAAGTTCTTCGGTTTTTAGAGTTTATTATATGTGATTCAGGGCAAGCCTCTCCTAAAGAAAAGTTCTTCAATTTTGGGGGTTTAGAGCGTGTGATTCAAGGGTTGATGATTGTTTTTCGAGTTTAGAGTTGTAACAATGTGCGTGATTTTGATTCTGTGTCTATTCTTTGGGGTTTAAGGTTTAATTTTTAGGGCTTGGGGTTCCTGGCTGGTTGTGAGAGCATGCGTGTATTATTATGAGTTTATTGGTCCGGTTGTAACACACTTCAGCTGTTTAATAAGCAAGAAAATACATGCTTTACACAAAATAATACACGCTTCACCCAAAATAATACACGATTCACTCAAAATAATACACGCTTTGGCCGTATACTAAGTGGAAATTGAAAAAAAAAAAATAGCTCCAAAAACTCCAAAAAATAAACATTGAAGGTAATAAGCCAAACTTCAAAAAATTAAAGTCTTCAGAATAAGCAAAATTCCAACAATAAACGTTGAATGTTGTTTAGTAATAAAAAACTAACAGTGAAGATGTTCAACTCGAGGAAGCTTGCTTGCCAAGCAACCCTTCAGGAGGTAGTCTTGTCATTTATCAAAAGAGACAGGGGTAGCTTTGTCATTTTTCAAAAAAGTCTAATAGTCAACTGACAGGAGGGACTTGGCGGGAAGAATTTCAAAAAGGAGGGGCTTGTCGGGAAGCTGGAATGTCAAAGGGGCCTGCCGGGAAAGTAAAACTATGTCAGGGACCGTATGATAATTTTCTCTTTATATAATTAAAAAAATTTAAAAATTTTGACAAAATTTGAAAATCTCAATTAATTTTTTTAAATTTTTTTAAAAATTAAAATTATATACATTACCGCTTAATAATTAAAATTATATATAATAACCTACATCTGTCCGGTTTGACACCAAACAGGTGTAGTTTAGGTGTAGGTATCACACTAATAAAGAAAAAGCAGTCTCTCTCTCTTTTCCGAATGAGGAAGGATTGGCTGAAACGGTTACACCACATCAGCATATACCCCCATCCAATCAAAAATTGCCACATCAGATTTGTTTTTTTAAAAACTACTTCATTTAGTTTCATACATCATCTCTTGCCACATCAGATTTGTTTAAAAAAAATTTCTTCATTTCGTTTCTCTCAGCCTTCGCTTTTTACTCAGCGGTGTCGGTGCCCTTCGCTAGCCGCCGTGATGCTATCACTGGACACCTCTCCAGTGTCTCTCGCTGGATACAGACAGTTGTGCCCCTCTCCCTCCATGACTTCTCTCGCTCCGATGCCCTCTCCCTCCCTCCTCGATTGCCTCCTCATCTCTGATGTTGTCGTCCTTCCCCTCTTGCCTCCTCGTCTCCGATATTGTTGTCCTTCCCCTGATCTCCTTTCTTTCTTCCTCTCCTGCCCTGATTATGCCCTCTCGCAGTAAGATTTTGCCATGGAGGTTCTTGAGTCATACTTCCAAGGAGAGCTTCTATCCAAGGTTAGTAACATGATATTTGCAATTAGTATTCAAATTAAGAGTTAATGTCTTTCAAAAACTTAACTAAGCTTATCATTTAGTTCTCGTGTGACTCGCCTGCGTGACTTTTGGAAATTTTGGTTTCCCTCGTAAGTGCCCGCTTAAGTCAACTCAATTAAGTAATGTTCTACCCTGGGCCTGGGGTTCTCTCCATTTCCTCTGTTGTTTGTTCCTCTTCTTATTCTGAATATAGAGCTTGCGAAATTCTCAGGTATTTTACTTTTTCTTTTTAGTTTCATCTTTGCATTGATCGGGTTGACTTAACATTTTTTTTTTCCAATATTTTCTATTCTTGTATTGTAAAATGACCAATTGAGCCAAATTTGATTTTACTTTCAATCAAAATTCTTCTGTTAGATTTTGTTAATCCACAAAGCTTATATTATGGAGATAAAGAAAGGAAAAATAGCTCCATTGGCAATGCATTCAGATAACATTTTTGATGAAATTAAAGATGGAATGAAAGTGTATTCTGAAGAAGTAGCTTATGATCTTTACAATCTGTCACGCCCCGACCCGGATCCCGGGACCTCGGGCACGTGCGCAGTTCGGCCGTACCCAAGTGGAGACGGGCTCCGCTCGGATACAAGGCCCAAATAATAAAGAACAGATAACATTATTTCCATTAATATCAAGAGTTACACAGCGGAAAATTGAAATTTAATGGTACACTATGGACCCTACTAGGGTCCTAAAAAGAAAAGTTGCATTGTCTCTCTCTAAAAGGTTTGAGATCTTCGAACCTCAACGCGCAGTTCCTGAGTCTGTAATCACTATTCCTTAATCCTGAAAAGAAAAGAAAATCAAGAAGAATGAGCTTTCGAAAGGAAAGCTTAGTAAGTTCCCCCGTAGGGATCTCAACAAAGCCAGTCAATAAGCAAGATAAGCAGTAAGCATAAATACAAGCATCCGGGACTTCGCCCACACAAACAAGAGCCTAGGAGTCTATCAAAAATAACCAACGCAAGGACTCCTAGTCAAACACTGGCCCTCGGGCCCAGAATGGAATTCCAAGAATCGATGACATCAAAATTTTCCGTCAGCCCCCAGCCTTTGCTGGAAATCGACCCTCCGGTCGTACCTCGGTAGCGCCACCTCTCTGTTGTATCGTCCCGCTGACAGGTTGGACTGCCAGAGTATCCTCCCCCCGGTGCGGAACCATCAGAGACGCCGGGGTGTCCTTAGCGCTGAACGCTCCACTCTCACTTGAGCATTCGCTCTACTGAACCAGAAAACGAACCCGTCCGGAGCACGCTTACCCGATCAGCACACGAGACAAGGTATCCACAGTCAAGTGTCGGCCCACGGGCCAGCGTGTCCAATGAGCATAACAAGCAATAAAAAAAGCACTCTACTCTAGCTCTCAACCATGCATGTACAAAAGAAGGAAACAAACAAACATAGGTACGTGCATGCATCCAATAACAGAAGTTCAATAGCACATGCTAAAAGAAATAGCATTAATAAACACAAAGAAAACCCAAAGATGGGCGGGAATCGAGGCGGAGGTAACTTACCTCTAAAATCACGTAGTCTGGTGTTCCACGGAAAATCCTCCTGACGCATCCACGCCGATATCTGGCAACCATAGGTCCACACTCAACATACACACAAGTGTTTACAAATAATATCACTTATAATGCATATGTAACTAAATGGGTCTGGCCCATTAACCAACCCAACTTATCCAACTTATTTGACCAAGTAGTTAACTCTATTCACAGTTTGTAAATAGTTCTAAGTGAAGCCTTTAAAACACACAAACATCCCCACCTATGTAAACACTCTCCCTGAAATCGATCACCCATCAATAACCTATCTAAATAAACTGGAAAAACTTTAATGTTAAGATATCATACTAACAACCTTCACTAACCCTTGCCTGCATGCACAGGTTCAAAAGAACACTACAGAGCTTACAAACTTAATTACAAGGCCTGGATATGCTCACAATCCAAATCATTACCAACTCTCATCTTTATATTGTCAAGTAGAAGTCCAACATATCAAACACAAGTACAAAATGACTGAGACTCACTTGTCAATCACTTATGCTTACCCAACCTTATTCACAGGTTCACAAGTTTTAACTAGAAGAACCATCACCACTTAATCATGCACACTCTAAAAGATTCAGAGAGCTTCACGCACATACTAAGTGACATATCCTTGCATATAACTCATAAAGAAACCCATGCATGTATTTATAAACTCAACAAATCATCCAACTCTAATCTAAGAAGTTAGAGAAACCCATGTTTCTCATAAAACCTCTGCCATGATGCTACCCGGCCAAACTCCTCTTCACCTTTGCAACCATTCACAGAGAACCCAATTCAACTAAGCTATACATCCTTCAACCTCAAGAGATCCAAGTACAACTCTCACAACCTTATCTAGGTTCACTGCCATGTATGTATATAGATTTACATACCTATAATAACTATCATGTATTCCCTAGACGCACATTATCATCTCTCTCACAGTCTCACTTCCTCTCCCAAAATAAAATAGCAGCATGGAGGACTTACCAGTACTTTGGGCGGTGGCTCCCTGGTGGCCGGCGTCGACCGCCTGCAGCAGCCACACGATCACTTACCGGTGCAGAGCTGTCACTTCCCCTCGCTCCGGCGGTCTCGCGACGTCGATTCGTAGATGGACACCCTCTCTCTTTCTCTAAACATTGACGGCGCTAGGGTTTGAGAACTACCCCCCCTATTTATAGAAGTCGCGGGTAGACCTTTGGATAAGATGCGATAGAGTTTATTTTTTTGTTTGAATTTCGTTTGCTACAGATAACTATACACGGTGATGTTGTCTGTTGGTGGAGTTGAGAAACGATAGAGTTGCCTCGAGATCATGATTCTGACACAGATGGGCGGCTGGAATTTTCTCACATTTTTCCCTCTTTGGATTTCACGCATTTTCTCATTGTTGCAACCTCCACCGTCGATGGTTTTCAGTTACTAACCACTTTCAATCTAACCGTCCACTCAAATTGAATAAATCACGTGGTAGCTTCTCTTCGTGCATTTTACTTAGAGAAAATAAATCCAACCATTAATTGTTGTGTACCGATGCATGGGATTCAAAAATCATTTCACATCATGCATGCATGTCTTAACCTAATCATATTTGACTATATTTATATAAAATATCACGTCCATCACATCATTTCTTTTCATTTATCCAAGTATTTTTGAATTTACATAACATCTTATCGGAATCTCATGAATATATTTATATTAAAATATATCCCACTTTCTTATTCAATTATCTTATCTGATTCCTATCTTTAAATTACTAGATAAAATATATTCTTATATATAATTCTGTAGCATAGTACATCTATTACAATCAAAATCATTTCTATTCAATTAACTAATTAATTATTAAAACCAATTACAACCATTTATTCCATAATAATTGCCTAAATAGAAAATTCAAATAAGTCCAACTTGGGAGACTTCCCTTATTCTCTAACAATTATCGAAATTGATTAAATATCTAATAACATGAAATTCTAAAAAAAAATACCCTGGGTTTCACACAATCGATATGCTATGAGTAAGGGGTTTAGTGTTCGAAAAGGTAACAAGCTTCGAAGTTTGGGTGGACCTTTAAGGCAATGTGAATTTTTATGCTCAAAAGCTGGGTACCGTGACTATGATGGTGTTGGCGAAGTGAAAAAATTTAATCGTTTAGAGATAAGGACGGGTTGTGAAGCTAAAGTTTGTTTTACTATAGAAAAAGGTGTTTGGATGGTTTCTTATTTCAACAGTCAACATAATCATGAGCTAGCAACTTCAGAGGAAAGAATCAATTTAAGGTCAGGAAGAGAAATATTAAAGGGGCATGCTGATGTTCTTCTTTCAATGGTTGTTGCGGGTGTCAAACAAACAAATTCATATTCTTTTCTTAGGAAAGAGATTGGATTTGACAATATCAATTTCACAAAGAGAGATTGCCATAATTTCTTGCGAATTGAAAGAGATAAATTGATTGAAGCAGGGGATACACAAAGCATTATCAATTTTTTCAAGTGTAAGCAAGTTGAATTGTTTTTTTATTCAGTCCAGGTTGATCAAAATAATCGGCTAGCAAATTTCTTTTGGAGGGATGGAAGATCAAAATTGGATTTTGATTGTTTTGGAGATACTCATGTGTTTGATACAACATATAGAACAAACAAGTATAATTTGGTTTGTGCTTTATTTGTGGGAATCAACAATCATTGGAATAGCATATTGTTTGGTTGTGCTTTTTTATCAGATGAGACCATTGATTTATTTGTTTGGCTATTTGAAACATTTTTAGAAGCCATGGGATACCAACAAGTGAAAAGTATTTTCACTAATTAAGATCAAGCAATGATGAAAGCAATAGAGATGGCGTTCCCATAATCATCTCATAGACTGTGTATGTGGCATATTTCCAATAATGCCAAGCAACATCTTGCTAGCCGTTTTGCAAATTCTGAGTTTAAAGCACAATTTAACAAATGCTTCTGTGGATGTGAAACTGAAGCAGAGTTTGAATCTAATTGGGCTGCTATGAATAAGAAGTTTGAACTTGAAGATCATTCTTGGCTTAAGAGATTGTATAATCTTCGAGCAAAATAGTGCCCTGCCTTCAGTACAAATGTTTTTCAGCTAGGACAAAATCCACTCAAAGGAGTGAAAGTATGAACAGTATATTACATCAAATTATGAATTCCTCTATGTCTCTCATTCAAGTTATACAACATTACGAGGAAAAGGAAAAAGAATTTTGTCAAGAAGAATTAAATCAATATTTTCGATGTAGAAATGGAGCACCAAACAAAGTTAATGGTCGTGGGATTTTGAAACATGCTTCCAATGCTTATACTTTTACTATGTTCAAGAGGTTTGAAGAAGAGTTGATGGACAGCATTGGATTGAATTGTGTTAAAGGAGCAAGTGATGAAAATCTTTCTTTATATCAATTAACTGATGAAGCGCATAAAAGAATTTCCTTTGTGAAGTTTTCACCTTCAATTGGTGACATCTCTTGTAGTTGTAGTATGTTTGAAACTCTTGGATTGTTATGTCATCATGCTCTACGAGTACTTATCATGCATAATGTGAAAGAGATACCTGAACCATATATACTAAAGAGATGGACAAAAAGAGCAAAGTCAATGTTTGAAAGCAATTTAAGTCTTGGATCAATGAATGAAGAAAAATCAACTCACTTGTTGCGACTTAGTGAGTTGAATCACATTGGTTACAACCTTTTTGATAGAAGTTCATTAACTCCTCAATGTACTAAAATTGTTAAAGAGAAATTGATGGAGGCATTACAACTAGTTGAGAAAGAAATGGCAACTTTGAAAGATGTCAAAGAATTGGGAAATTCTGCACAAAAAGCCATTCAAAAAGATGTTAGTGATGGTGCTAATGAGGATGTCCACTATTCAATTCATGAGAAGCATGTGCTTGATCCTGTACCTATCAGAACAAAAGGTTCAAGAAGTTGTCGAATGAAAAGTCAATTAGAAAAGAGTCAAAAGAAGAAAAAAAAAGACAGTAGATAGCTCCCAAAATTCAAGAGAAAAAGAGAATATACCAGATGTGTTTGAATCTACTTTATTTTTCTAATGTTTAATCATTCAACTTGTCTTACTATATTTTGACTTGTATTTCCTCTTCTTTAATCCTATATCTATTAACATTCTTTTTTTTGTAAACTGCTAGAAAGCAAAGCATTTACAAATGGATATTCTCTTGGGATGTTTCCTCAAAAAAATTATATTTATCCTTCATGCCAAGGTTTTCAAGTGCCACTAAATGAAAACTACCATAATCAGGTTTTTTTCCTTCCTTTTCGTACGTTAAGTACTTTGATATATGTTGCTCTTCAATTAGGTTGACATGCTATTACCTAATTTTAAAATGTAAATAGGTCAATTTCATTGGTGCTCATAACCAATTTATTCATGTTGCACAGGTACTCATTCAATATTTTGCACTTTCTTTTTCTTTTTCTTTTTTTTTTGCACTTTTCTACAATTTCTCTTATTGTTATTTCACTTTGGGTTCAATTTTCAATTTAATATAAGTTCTATATAGGTCTATTCTCCAACTTGGGGGGTTTAATCTTCAAGTTAACATGAGTTATACAAGAATGATGGAAGAGAATGATCCATCTCCATGAATTAATTAGGTAAGACATGGTGTTTTTACTTAGCTAATCTCCTTTGTTCTTAGCTTGCAGTCTATGAAGTTCATGTGATAAATGTCTTATTTTCCAACATTGATGATACATCCAATAATTTATAGAGATGAATTGGAGAGTGTATCACTTTTGAACATATGAGTTGCTATAGAAAGTTAGAAGCAATTCAACAATATTGTGCTACTTTCCTGTTATGGAATAGAGATATGTACAACATTCTGCAACAATTAAGAACCTCAAGTTAAATTATTGGGTAATGATGTTTCAAGGTGTATCGATTGTATATTTTATGGCGTGTGTTACCTGTATGTTTAAGCATCACAAATATATATTAATTGTGTATACAAATAACTGTGTAAAAGCTTAGATTTTTTTTATGAACATAATAGCATCATATTTTTGAATAGTTTGCTATTGAGAATCAAGCAATTAATGAAGCCATATTTCAATGCCCGGATGAACTAGGATGGAAACCACAGGTTTTTTAAGCAATGGAATTCTAGATATCACCTAACTATGCTACCCTCTTTACTTACCAATGGAATTCTAGACAAACTCAATTTCTCGGTTTCTTTTTGTTGGATAGAATAATGGAAGTGTAAATAAGTGCAAACAAAATGTACTAGAAGTTATTGGCAAGCATGTGATTCAAAAAAGCATTAGTACCTAAATATGCGACCCTCTTTACTTACCAATGTGATTCAAAATGTACTAGAATAAATTGTTTTTTTCAAGTGCAAACTCGTAAGGTACTAATGCTTTTTTGAATCACCTGCTTGCCAATAACTTCTAGTACATTTTGTTTGCACTTATTTACACTTCCATTATTCTATCCAAAGAAGTTATTGATGTTTTGAGTACTTTATTGGCATTGTTCTTCGTTGATTGTCTGCTATCTGAACTTGCAAAACCAACAACCTTGTAAACAACATGCAGACTTCTCTTCCTGTGAATGAAATTGTGAAGAATTTTGCTGCAATGGGATATGATGTGGCACATTCGGATGATGCTGGCCGATTTGCATGTAACTATATATGTTTACTGTCATTTTCTCCGGTTTGCAGATCAGTAAAAAGTCAAGTCTCTTTTTGTACATGTTCCTCTCTTCTATACAATCAGTGAGGAAACACATATGAAGTTTGTTGCATCCCTCTTGGAGCTTCTTGTAGCTTCCTTGTATTAGAACTTGCTTTCTCATGTTTTCTGAATATATGTCTTGAGGCTACTCCAAGCAACATTTTCAATTTTTCTTTCCTTTTTGACGTATTTTTGGGAGGTGTAATTAGTGTGCTTGGTGCAAGCAAATACATAAATTTATGTATGTCATGCAATTGGGTGTCATTCTAGGGTTGTTCCTCGTTGTAATTCTTGGAGTTTGTTTGCAGTTTATCTCAAGATTGTTTACTGAAGATGCCCATGTGCTTCAGTTCATTAAGTCAGGGATTCCGATATTAATTACTATTAATTTGAAAACGAAAAATTAGAAAACAAAAAGAAAAAAAAGAGTTTTTCAATGTTGCTTTAGATGTCTGATACTGTTTGGGCAAGTTATGATGCTAAAAAATATTCTGATTTTCAATTCTAATGCCTAAAAGAGCAGATTAATTCCTTGATGATAACTTTCATTTTTTATATTAACTCAGTTTGTGGCTGTCACTCAACCTATAAATGCCTTGGCCTTTGTTTTCAATGGCATCAACTATATATGGAGCTTTAGATTTTGCATTATTCCGCATATTCTATAGTAAACTAAAATAATCATTCATCTAGCTTGTAAAGTTTCGACATGCACATTTTTGGTCCCTTTTGATTCTGTCACCCTCTAAATGAAAATTAGCTTCTGCTGATGATTTCCTTCAGTTTCTGGTAGCCATGGTTAGCATCCTATGCTTGATTACCCTTGCTTCAAGGCATGGTTTCATTGGAATTTGGATTGCTTTGACAATCTACACGAGTCTTCGAATGTTTGCCAGCTTCTAGAGGTGAGTTGTGATTATTTTTTCTGAATTTATCTTGTAAAAGATTAGTACTTTAGTATCGCATTTCAAAGTTCAAACAAATCGTTTCCTGCTGCAATTTGTTTAAGTTACACAAACACAAACTACTAATCTTTTGCTTTAAACAAAAATTTCTCTTTATTCAGAGCAGTTTTATCCTAATCTATAAAGAATTCTCAATAATTTGAGAATTACAGGCGGGACAGAGAATAAGAGAATTTGATTGTTGCCCTTCATTCCATTATATTGTAGCCTATATAATGGCTTGTAACAACCTCTGAGACTTGTAACAAACTTCTCAGGCATTCTCTCAAACACCTGGTGTGCCAGGATATGTCTCCACTTAATACAATGATTCTAAAAAACTCCATGTCTCCTAGTTTACATGATTTCATTCTGCTAATCGTAATAATCATTCTACTAATCATAACACTCTCCAAGACTAGCAATGTGCCATTCAGGCATAACATAATCAGTAAATTTGGGTAACGACATCCCTCTGATCTGTTGGTTGCTTCGCTTGATTGCTGGGTTGGTGCTGGTCCGGGGCGGTCATGAGATAGAGGTCGGTCGATGTTCCCGGTGGAGACCAACTGATGCAGGAGAGCCCGAGTCAGACAATGCCGAGCTGTCTGATTGCACCATGAGAGCTTTGGCATACCACGACTTGGCCGACCGACATAAAGGCGGGAGGTGATCGAGCCAAGTCCGGAATTGGGAAGCACTTTGGACACGTTTCAGTATTTTGGCCATAACTTTGGCTACTGATATCGGATTCGCGCGCTCAACCCCAATTCGGAAAGCTCATCTCGACGCGCACGCGGGGTCTATCAACTTTGCTTGATGACCCTTCCTTCAACCTCAAATTCCACTATTTTCCCCGTCATTTCTTCGTTTTCTGGTGTTTTTTTTCCATTTTTGGCAATACTTCGTATGCCAATTTAGGATAGGATATGAATCCGATTTGAACTTGGATTTTTAGGAGTTATCTGTTTTGTTTAGTTATTTTAGAATTAGATAAGTTTTTCTATTGGACCAAAATTTGTCAATTTGGGCAAATTTGGATAAGAAGATAGAATTTCTAGGTTATCTAGGTTAGTTTTTTTTAGCTATTTAAACCCGGCTTGTGGGTTGAATTTTATTCATTGATTATTGAGTTATTTTCTTTTTAAAGTTTCAGAGACTTTTCTTCTCTGTTTGTCCTCCCTTTTTCTTGCTCTTCTATCAATCCCCCTTGTTTACCACCGCCGGCAGGTTAATCACTACCCTGCCCGGCGTCACCAACTCCTCCATCTCGGTGCTCTTGCAAAGCTCCTTGCAGCCGGAGCAGACGCCGCTGACGAGCTTGACGGCGTCGCTGAAGCAGTTGGCGCATATCTTGAATTCGCACTCGCAGGGGATTACGTCGGCACCACGCTTTTTGGTCATGAGCTTGTTGTTGCAGACAGGGAATCGAGGAGGCAATCGAGGAGGGAGAGGGCATCGGGGCGGGAGAAGTCATGGAGAGAGAGGGGCACAAACGTCGGTGTCCGGCGAGAGCATCGCGGCAACTAGCAAAGGGCACCGACATCGTTGAGTAAAAAGTGAAGGCTGAGAGAAACGAAATGAAGAAATTTTTTTTAAAACAAATCTGATGTGGCAAGAGATGATGTATGAAACTAAATGAAGTATTTTTTTTTGTGAATAAGTGGATAAACCACATTTTATTTAAATTTGATAATAGGTTTCGTTACATTGCATGGTCAGAATGGTATAAAATTACATAGTTAGAAGCCCAATCCTTCTGACAACAAACAATCCCTTCCCATTCCTTTCTTAGTCTTGATCTGGTTCTTCCCCGGGGGAGCTACCTCCTTCGACCCTTCATAATGTGGCTGGTGTGAATTCTAGGCTTCGCTTCACCAGATTCGCTTCCGCCTCCAACTTTGCTCTTTTCGCCATTGGAGTTGCATCCAACCAAGAAAGGATAAGGAAAGAAATATCACGAAATTTTTTTAAGAAAACGTGTTGTTTACCATGAAAACACCGTCTATTTCTTTCTCCCCAAATACTCCAGGTGATTACTACTGCAGCGATGTCCCATCCTTCTCCTAGGGTATTGTCCACCCCCGAGTAGGTACCCCTGATGCCCCATAGTGCCTGGAGATTCACCCCCCCAATTCGAGTTCCGAACAGATTCCCGAAGTGATCCCAAATTTGCCTCGCCTCACATATAGGCAAGAGATGACAAGGGGGTCGATCGATTCATCCTCAGTCTCACACAAGTAGTATCTTGTGCGGTCCCCCCTCCACTTCCTCTTGTGCAAGTTGTCAAGGGTAAGAATGAAGTATTTTTTTTTTTTAAACAAATCTGATGTGGCAATTTTTGATTGGATGGGGATATATGCTGATGTGGTGTAACCACTTCAGCCAATCCTTCTTCTTTCCGAATAACCCCTCCAGAAACCAAAATCCAAAATAACAAAACAGATAAATTTTTTTGAAGAACAAAGAGGGCGGCCTGATTTATCCCGGATCGATCTCCTGTTCTTCTACCGGTCCGCACCTATTCCGGCCTTCCAATCCGTCATAGTAATGTATTGTCTTATTTTTATGTTTTTGATTCATCTCTTTCTGAATCAAAATATGTTTTTTTTTTCTTTTTTTTTTAATGTAAATTTTACCTATTTCGTTGTCTTCTTGTCATCCAAAGCACTACTTCAGATAGAACAATCCTTGGTTTTTGATTACTTGTAGGTGATCTGAATCAAGGATCATTTATTTACCGGATCTTAGATTGAGCTTTAGAATCTGATATTGCTTTTGGTTATGCGAATTATAGATATAATGAGTGAGTAATAATTTCTCATTGAGACATTACGACAAACATCTTCCTGTCAAACCTCGGATAGCACCATCAATGGCTCTGCGAGTACCGCCACAAAACCATCCATTTTACTTCCACTTCTGAACCCTCCAAATCAAGGGTTCGGGAGGTTTTGATTTTGAAGATTACCAAAATACCTTTATAACATTTGACGCAAAAACCTTCCATCATACCTCCGATCTCGTGAAGGTCACGATCAACTGATCTCGTAAAGGCCAGCACCCTCTCCGCCGCCTGTCACCGAGCTCTGCTTTCGCCGCCATCACTGCTGCTTCCCCTCCGGTGAATCGAGCCTCCGGTAAGCCTTCAATCCTCCATTGAATCTCTCCATTCTCACAAAAAATCTCTCCATTCACAAATCACATCAGTCCTCTGCATCTTGCAGGAAATCATTTGAGACGAATCTCTCCATTTTCAGGAAAAAGTTTTCTATATAATTAGCTACAACACACCATTCTATATTGTTTTATGATGGTTTTTTTTTTGTGAGAAATTCAGCTTCTAGGCATAATTATCATCCAAATGGTGTTATTTAGCTATTTAGTATATATTGGACTGGATGCAAAACAATGATCTTGATTGCATAGTATGAGTATGTGGATGGGCCATTTTACCTTAGGTTGTGAGATTAAATTGTATCATTCTGAACAGAGTTTGAAGATTCTAATTTTATACCCTGAGATTCATTTGTTATGAGAATGTGCATGAGCCATTTTACTTTGGGATTGAATAGTGTCATCCTGGGCACCAATCGGAGTCTGAAAGATTTCTAATTTTGCAACTCAAGATTCATGGCAGTTTAACAAAATTGTCATAGCCTAGCTTGTTTTCCACAAAATAGAACTTGGTGGTAGCACCCTCTTCATATGACTAATCTCAATTCTGCTTCCTAATTATTGTCAGGCTTTGGTGAATTCCTTGCTTTGTATGATAGGCCATAGAAAGAAGTATTTTCTTTACTTTCCAAACACTGTAAAATTTGATTAATAAGGTGTATCCTGTTGTCCGCCCACTATTTTCATAATGAAGTGATGGGGTAACTTGAGTTGACATGGTTAGAAAACTTTCAATTTTTTATGTTTCTTGAATGATAATTGGTATAACAATGTACATTTTCTTTAATGCACCTTTTCTTGCAACATGAGACTTTTTCCAGGATCTGCATAAGAAACATTTTTTTATGTTTCTTGAATGATAATTGCTATAACAATGCACATTTTCTTTAATGCACATTTCTTTAATGTATATTTTGAAAGTAATGATATTTTCATATAATAAGAAATTAATTAATTAATTAATTAATCCATGTATTAGATTTTACTTGGGCGTTTAATTGAATATAACATTGAATATTAATTGAATATTAGTATATAACATTAAATAAATGAATCTATAAGTATATAACATTGAATATTAATTAAATATTAGTATATAACATTAATTAGATTCAAACTCCTATAAATATTAAGTTATTTCTTCAAAGGGTGTTTTGGTCATAGAATCTTATCTCCCATTACCTTCAAACCAAACACAACAAGTTTTAAATGCCTCATTTTACTTGAACTTTGCCCCAAACAAGGTATGGTTAAAACCTTACTTTTCTTTACCTTACTTTATGAAACCTTCCTAACCCTGCATTCAAGTAAGGCCTAACCCTCCCCCGCCACCTATCTCTTGTTCGCCGCTGGCTGCGCGCCACAACTCACCACCACCACTGCGTCGTGGGTGTCATCATTGCCTCCGCCGTCGGTCTTGGTCTCGGGTCTCGGCTTGTTGGGTTGAAGCAGTATAATATTCATGAAACTAAGATTTTGGTATATTAGATTAGAACGATCCAATCGCTTACTTTGTAGAATTTGGTGATTCTTAATTACTAACTAATCATATTGCTTTCGCAGAGGGGTTTAGTATTTTCAAAGAGTTCTTTTTGGTTCTTGGTCTCAATTATGACTTAGTTTTGGATGATGGTATTGTTTAGGTTTGAATTCAATCAATGGCAAATAGCAAATACGAGTATGTGAAGAAGTTTGAAGTTGATGACAAGCTGCCACCTCACAATTGGATTGTTTTGAGAATCGATGGATGCCATTTTCATCGGTGAGCATAACTTCAATTTCTTATTCTGAACTTTGCACATATAATAAGACGAAGATTCTTTGCAAGCTTGCATATTCATATTCAACATTGACTAAGAATTACCAGTGCAAATCTCTATAAATTTTAAAAATTCAGGTTTATTTGATGTTTTAATGTGTTTGAGCAGTTACATTTTAGTTAAGATTTTGGCCTTTCAAATTATCATGTTATTATTGTTTTTTTGGCTCCATCCTTATAACATCAAAATGCTGCATCCTTATCCAAAAACCAGTCTTCAGTTTGTGGGTTATCATATTTCCTTTTGATTTGTTATTGATAATTTGATATTCATTGTTCTTTTAACTTTTCACCTCCCCGCAAGTTCCATCTTAGTTTTTCATGTCTTTGCTTTGGAGCTGTACCTGGTAATCTTCAAATATAGGCAGAAAACTGGCATATAGAAAAGAGCTTGGATAATCTGTTCGGACATTATCAAGGGAGCCGGTAAAAGGAAAATTTTTTGTGAATGAATATGCTGAACTGACAAAGAATTCAGCAATCGATTATTAAACTTGGTTAATTCGACTCTTCAAGCTATTTATGTACAATATTGCCTGATTTCTTGTTTTTCTTTTGGTAATCTAACACTCATGTAATTATAGTTATCATTTTAGTGAGTCATCTAACCAATGATTGTTGGTTTTATAGATTCGCTGCAGACCATATGTTTGAGAAGCCCAATGATGAAAATGCTCTCAATTTGATGAATATTTGTGCAGTCTCTATGCTAGAGCATTTTCCAGACGTTGTTTTTGCTTATGGAGTTAGTGATGAGTACAGGTGCAACCTCTCCATGGATTTTTTAATTCCTGTCATGTATGCAATTTCATGAATACTGGATGCTTCCTGATTTCACTGTCATCCATAAGAGCTTTTGGTGACTGCCACTGGATGACAAGGGACATCTTTTACATGTTTGTTGTGATTACAACTATGTTTTCACGTGCATTCCCATTCCTGTAGCACAATCAGTTTGTATGATTATCTAGATGCACCATGAAGTGCATTATTGGGAGACATTCTTTTTTGGTTGTTATGGCCACCAATAATGCTGTGTGTCAATATCTTGATTTGTTTATGCAACTTGAAAGAGTGTATTAATGTTCATAAGGTTACATTTATAGTCGCACTTCTTGGTCAAAATCAACTTCTCACTTTTTGGTCTTCATTTTCTTTGCAGCTTTATCTTGAAAGAGACAACTGAATTGTACCAAAGACGAGCAAGGTTTTATCATTTTTTTTCTATGCTGTACAAAGATCTTGTTTAGTTGAAATCTAGGCTGTATTTTATCTCTTTTATCTTGCTTTTGCGTTAACTCACCATTCACCTGATTGCAGTAAAATACTTTCGCTCAGTGTATCATATTTCACCTCAGTATATGTAATGAAGTGGAAAGACTTCTTTCCCCATAAGGAGTTGAGGGAACCACCGTCTTTTGATGGCCGAGTTATATGCTATCCAAGAGCAAATATAGTCCGAGATTATCTGGCATGGAGGCAAGTAGACTGTAAGTGCTTAGCCTGGTAATATATAATCGTTAATGTCAATGTCTTGATTAAATGTCTTTATTCTTGCAAATTAAACAAATGCATGCAACCACTCCTCTATGCTTCACTTTATGAATATGTGCTTTAAAAAAACTATACCATTTCTTTTGTTACAGTTTTTTAAGATAGTAAAATGCTAATACTTGAGGTATCATTTGGCAGAATCTGTTGTGTGCTGATTCTTTTTTCTTTGCATTTACTAGGTCACATCAATAATCAATACAATACTTGTTTTTGGATGTTAGTTAAATCAGGCAAAACAGAAAGAGAAGCACAAGAATCTCTAAAGGTATTGTAATAGTACCGCTCTTTACTATCAGTTACCAGGACTTCAACTGAAACTGTTCTTTGTTCGCATTTGGATGTTGTATATATCACACCTTTTATACCCATTCTATTACTTGCTATGTTAGAAACGTTGGTGTTATCTTTTGTCTTGTTGTTTGAAGTTAGTAGGGCAACTCATAAGGGATTACACAAGGGAGAAAGGCTATCAAAAAGTTTTTTTTCCCTTGGAAGCATATAGGTTGTAATTTGTTGGCCATGTTATCAGCACTTCACCCATTTTTAGCATCGTATATTTGATAAAAATTCATTAAACAATAAAACATAGCACTTCTAAGTCACATCTCGTGAAACATATCCATGCCGACCTTCCTGCTGATGTTTTGCTTGGCTTCTCTGGTTTTAATTTACATTTAAGTTCTTGATTATGCACTTGGTGTTTGCCATCTTGATAGCATTTCTTTTTTATAGGGTACTTTGTCAAAAGATAAGAATGAACTACTTTTTCAGCATTTCAGTGTGAATTATGATAAGCTACCTGCTATGTTCAGAAAAGGATCTTGTGTCTATGTCGATAAGGTAACAATATACCAAGCACGAATTTGTATGGTCTACAATTTAGTTTATGACAATGTGCAATAGCTTCCTTGTGAATTGTTACTTTTATTATTTTAATTTACAATTGCTTCAGTATGAAATGGTTTTCTTTTTAAATATAACGTTTTCCGGAAGTCGCTCATCATTTCTGCATCTGTGTTCATTTGACTGTTAAGAAGCATTTAAGTTGAATGCTTTTGGATGTGATATAATTCTTGAAAAGAATGAGAGTTTCATAGATAGTTTATTAGAAATATGAAGTAATTGGTTCTGGAAAGAACTGGAGATCAAAGGATTTCGAAAGTTAATTTGTGTGTTTATGCAATCAAGCCAAAAGTGAGGCAACCTGAAATTTGAGTTCAAATCCGAATCTGATAAAAGAAATGGTTTTTTTACAGATTCCCATTCACTTTATTTCATCTTGATCACTCATAAAAACCACACTCTTCAATTTTCTATCCATAATTCCTATAATATTTATTTGAGAAGCTTCGCCTGTTTGTTTTGTTGAAAATAAATATTACATTTTCCTAGTGGTCTGTCTGTTCTTGAATTTTAGGTGGAAGAGACGGTGAAATTAGACTATAGTGGAAATCCCGTCAAGAGATTGCGAAAGAAGGTGACTGTAGGACATTTCGATATAATCAGTCCCAAGTTTTGGAATGAACATCCATACATCCTTGAAGAAGAATAACTAATGGCTTCTATTAATGTGTAATAGGTTAACTTTTCTGTTGTAACATTAGAAGATTACCAGATTCATTTTTGGACTTCCATTAATTGATTTATTATGAATTTTGTATATTGACATTTGATGATTATTTTTATCATAAGTTATGAATCTGTTAACTATTTTTTTTTTGTACATGTGAATTAGATAGGTTTTTGTTGATATGAATGTCTGATGGTGCTCTTTTTTGGAATGCCTGATAGTGCTCTTTAATTGTTGAAAGCTTTTTAATTGCATAAAAATAAAGTAAATAAATTTTTTAGGTAAAAACTATAGACATGGTTCTGAATTGAGTTGCAGTAGGCTTTATAATTTTCAACAGCTTTATAATCTCCAACACCCCCCCTCAAGTTGGAGGGTGGGAACAAGCTTGTCACACCCCCAACTTGGAAAGTATATGATGATGTTTCGGTCCTGGTGATGCTCTTGTAAAAATGTCTGCTAATTGATTTTGTGTTGGCACAAATTGGTGGAAAATTTGGCCGGCTTGCAATTGTTCTCGAACAAAATGACAGTCCAACTCAATGTGTTTCGTCCGTTCATGGAAAACAGGGTTCTTAGTTATATGTATGGTAGCTTGGTTGCTACACTTAAGGGGAACAGGTTTAATTGAGGCCGTTGTTAATTCATCCAGTAATCTAGTGAGCCAAGCTAACTCAGAACAAACTCTTCTCATAGACCTATACGCAGCCTTTGCTGAAGATAAAGCAATGGTGTGTTGTTTTTTTAATTTCCAAGAGAGTGGGATGTTCCCCATCATGATATAGAACCCACTTATAGAATATCTGGTAGTAGAACATTTGCCCAATCAAAATCACAAAAAGCTTGAAGCTTGAATGAAGAATCCAAATTCATAAGGAGACCTTGAGAAGGATGATATTTAAGTTATTTTAACACATGCATTGCAGCTTCCATATACATCACGAGGAGAAAACATGAACTGATTGAGATATTGGACAACAAATGCCAAATCAGGTCTTGTATTTGTTAGGTAATTCAATTTACCAATTAAGTAGCCTTCTGTAAATCATAGGATCAGGCAGTGGTATGCCTGAATTTGGGAGAAGTTTCAGTCCACTAACAAGAGGACTTGTTACTGCTGTCAGGGATTCACAACCAAATTCTTTTGAATAAATCTGAAGTAAATTTTCTCTGTATCACTATAATGTTTTCAGCTTGTTTGATTACTTCTATTCTCAGAAAATAGTGTAGAAGACCCAAGTCTTTGATTTTAAACTCTTGATCAAGAAACTCCTTTAATAAAGATATTTCAACTGCATCATTCCCGGTTAGCAAAATGTCATCTATAAACCCGGAAACGAAAGGAAGCCCCTCGTTCCCTTTCGTCAAGTGGGTAAGGTAGGCGAACCACTTTATTTGCCTTAGACTGACGGAACAAAGCTCAGAAGTAGGCTGAATGGAAAAAGGAAAAGGACAAGGGTGGTCGTCATTTGGCGCGAAGGCTTTTGGTTCGGGGGCAGGGTACGGTACTAAAGGTCCTCGGACTTCCAGGCGGTTTTTCTTTTAGGCAGTTGTTACCATAGGATCCAGGTTCGTCAGCATCCACTGACAGGAAAGAATTGGTTCTTCCCTCAATCTCAAAGAATCTATTAAGGATTCGACCACGTGCACCCTTTTCAAGTGGTTCGGATTCCCCAAGTATACTCCTACTGTCATCAACAACCATAGGAGTACATTCATGAGAATCAAGTAACTCCTCGAGTTCCCCGGTGATTTGTGCCTTAGCTCTGTAGGAAAAACATATTATAATAATTCTACATCATGGGACTCAACCTCTGCCAATTCACCTCCTCCACGCTCAAGTACAAAAACATAACCCGTAGAGTGTGCAGAATAGCACACAAAAATGCACTCAAGAGTTATAGGGTCTAACTTACCAATCATCTGAGATGGGACACGAATGTGGCTCGAGCACCCCCCAAGGACCCAAGTGGCTCAACTTAGGTTTCCTACCCATCCAAATCTTATAAGGGGTCTTAACAGCAACAAAGGTAATGAGTTCACTGTCTTTCTTATAGAATAAAGAATAGTCATTTTTGGAGTTTTAAAAACCTTTGCTCCTCAATGCCTCAAATAATTTTGAATACCATTGCCTTGAGGTTTTCTTAAGCCCATAAAGTGACTTTTTAATTTGCAAACCATATTAGATCCTGTAGCTTGTAATCCTAGCGGAGGCTTTATATAAATCTCCTCATGTTATTCACCATGGAGAAATGCATTGTTAACATCTAGTTGATGCATTTTCCAGCCTTTCTTTACTGTAGTAGCTATAATACTTCTCACAGTTGTCATTTTGACTACAGAAGAAAAAGTTTCTGTAGAGTCTATGCCTTGTTTTTTGTGTAAAGCTTCTTACTAAAAGCCATTCTTTACATCTTTCCACTGCGCTATCTGCCTTGGATTTAATTTTGTAAACCTACATGCAGCTAATGGGTTTCTTCCTAGGTGACAGAGGACCAAATCCCAAGTTCCATTGGCCTCTGAGGCATCGAACTCCTTTTTCATTGCATCTTGCCATGCTGGTTTAGTTTTTGCTTCTTCATAAGTATTTGGCTCTTTTTATGGTTGTTAGTGAAGCAAATAACTGTTGAACTAGAGAAAGATGTGAAACAAATATGTTTGGATGCAAGAAAGGTATTGGTTATAGTGTGCATAAAATTTGCAGGACAAGAACAGGTATTTCTCTGAGTGTCACTAGACGGTATTGTTGTAAGTATTGCTGTATACATAATCCTTAAGATAAGAAGGTGTAGTATGTACCCTACTAGATTTTCTGATAGGTATAGTAGATGGTTGAACAGTAGAAATATTTGAGTCATTATCCACATTTGAACTAGCAGGAAAGTTGCTTTGTGAATTAGGATAAGAAATACTTTGAATTGGTATAGGAAGAGGTTCTGATTTAGTAATAGCTATATTATGAAATAGAAAAATGGTTTCATGGAAAACCACATCCCTTGAAATGAGAACTTGATGAGTATCTAAGGTTAAAGCCTTATAAGCTTTCTTTCCAAGGATATCCAATAAAAACACATGCTTTGGCTATAGGTTGTAATTTATCCCTATTTTTTCCAATTGTGGACACATAGCATAGGCAACCAAAGGCTTTAAGATGAGAATAAGATGGTGTGGTGCAAAAAAGAATTTTAAAAGGAGTTTTGTTATTCAAGAGTTTAGAAGGAAATCTATTTATCAAGTAAGTGGCAGTGAGGACACATTCACCCCAGAATTTCAAAGGATGTTTGGACCCTTGAGGTTTCAAGTAAGTGTTATGTTTCCTTTCCACTACTCAATTTTGTTTTTGTTTTTTTTTTTTTTGATGAAGTGGATAAACCACAAATTTATTTAATTTAAATAAAGGTTTCGTTACATTGCTTGATCATAACAGGAATTAAAAGATACATCTTTAAGCCCACCCCTTCTAACATCAAGCAATTCCATTCCCTCGGCTTTCTTCCTCAAGCTTGAGCCGGTTCCTCCCCAGTGGTGTTTGCACCATCCTCGCCCCTTCCTGGTGTAGTTGTTGTGAATTCTAGATTGCGCTTCACCAGGTTCGCTGCTGCCTCCAGCTTTGCTCTCTTCGCCAGTGGAGCTGCATCCAACCAAGAGATGATGAGGAAAGAGATATCACGAATGGTTCTTAAATAAACACGCTGTTTATCTTGAAAATACCGTCTATTTCTCTCCTTCCCAGATACTCCAAGTAATGGCCATAACAACGATGTTCCACCCCTCTCGTAGGGTATTGTCCACCCTCGAGGGGGTGTTCCTTCGGCCCCATAAGGCCTGAAGATCATCCCTCCCACGTGAAGCACCAAATAAGGTTTCAAAGTGGGCCCATATCAGTCTCACATATGGACAAGATGTGAGAATATGTTGAACTGATTCATCCTCAGTTTCACATAGGTAGCAGCATGTAGTGCGTTCACCTGTCCAATGCCTTCTGTGTAGATTATCTAGTGTGAGGATCCTATTTTCTCTTGTCAGCCATGCAAATAGTTTTGCCTTGAGGGGACAGGGTTGTTTCCAAAAACTTTGTTTAAGGTCACTTCTAATGCCTCCATCTATTCTGAAGCGATAGAGTGATTTGACTATGAACACTTTGTTAGTTGTGAGCCTGCATTCCCTAGTATCTGTTTCATCAGGCATTGTAGTTGGGTCTACCAGTGTCCGTATTAACATGTTCAGGTCTTCCGTTCCCGAGCCGTTAGGGGTCCCGGCTTAAGGAGCGGTATACCTCTTTGGATCCTGGTTTTTGCAGATTGTATGGTTAGGTGTTTTGTTGTTGCTAGTTCATGCATCCCTAGATAGGCGTTCCTTAAAGAGTTCCCTTTCAACCAGTTGTCCATCCAGAAGTTGGTATTTCTTCCAGAACCAGGTGTGACTTGAATGTTGGCCAAAACTGGGCAACTCTCACGACACAGACCTTTCCAGAAGGGGGATGCCCTTCCCGGGATTGGCTTGTGGGGGTCTATGTGACCTCTCCTTGAAAATACATCTTGGAAGATCTTTTGGCAGATACCTGCTCGTCCGGTGAGAATCCGCCACCACCACTTCCCCAGCAGGGTTCCATTGAAAGTTATGAGGTTTAAGATTCCCCAACCTCCATTTTCTTTTGGCCTGCATATCCTATCCCAGCTGACTAGATGGTAGCAAGGTCTTTCCCTGTCCACCCCCTTCCAAAGGAAATCTTTTCTAATTCCATCAATCTTCTTTATGACCCACTCTGGAAACCGAAAAGCAGACATCCAGTGGATTGGGATTGTTGATATTACTGAGTTTAGCATTGTGAGTCTTCCTCCCATCGATAACAATTTCCCTTTCCATGATGTCAACTTCCCTTTTATTTTTGTAATTAGATTATTCCAATCTTCTTTGGACGGTCACCTGATAGTGGAATTCCCAAATATTTAATTGGGAAGCTCGTAACTGCACAATTTAGCACTTGTGCAAAGTCCTCTATGTTGTGGTCTATCGTTTTGATTGGGATTACCACGCTTTTAGAGTAGTTGACCCTTAGCCCCGATAGTCCTTCAAACAGGTAAAATATTAGCTTCAGGATATGAGCATCATCCAGTCCCCCGGTACAGAAGACCAAAATGTCATCAGCATATTGCAGCGTGGATATGGTGTTTTCACCATTTGGCCCAAGGGGGATGCCCCGATATATGTTGGAGTGACTGGCATTTAAGAGCATCATGGGTAGTATGTCCATGCACAGGACGAACAGTAGTGGGGACAGCGGATCGCCCTGCCTTAGGCCTCTTTTACTTCTAACATACCCAGATGGAATGCCGTTGATGAGGAACCTCGCTTTTGAGGATGTTAGCAAGCATTTGATTCATCCCAGCCATTTAGGCCCAAAACCTCTTGCCCGCAAGATATCAATGAGGTAGTCCCAGTCCACTGAATCAAAAGCCTTTTCCAGATCTATTTTAATTAGGATGCCATTTGCACTACCAGTCCTCATTTTGTGTATTAGTTCTTTTGCTGCAATGATATTATCATGAATCATCCTCTCCTGTATGAATGTCGTTTGGGATTCCTCTACCAATTCTCCTAACACCCCTTTTAGTCTGTTTGCCAGGACTTTGGAAATAATTTTAACTGAGCAGTTGATCAGGCTGATCGGTCTGTAATCGTTTATGCTCTCTGGAGCCTCATTCTTGGGAATGAGAAGAATATGTGCCCAATTAAGGCGTTCCATGTTGGCCGTCCCATGGGAGAAGTCGTCAAAAAGTTTCAGAATGTCTTCCTTTATTGTGTTTCATCCCTATTGATAGAAGGTCATTGGGAAGCCATCTGGTCCCGGTGCTTTGTCTGCCCCTAATTTATTTATTACTCTCCTAATTTCTTCTTCTCTGAAAGGTTCGTCTAAGTGCCCGAGATCCACTTTTCTTTTGCGTAGGAACAGTCGATCCCAGGATGTTTTGTACCTCATTGGCCTTTCTCTACCAAATAGGTTGGTGAAGTGTGTTGAGATGGCATTAGAGATTTGTGTGGGCTCAGAAATTAATACTCCTTGATGCTGGAGCTGTGGTATCCAGTTGATGTTCCTTCGTTGGTTGGCCACCGCATGAAAGAATTTAGTGTTCTGATCTCCTTGTTGGAGCCAAGTGATTCTAGACCGTTGTCTCCAGTATGCTTCTTCTTCCGAGATGATCAGCTCATACTCTCTTTTGTTTGTAACCTCCTCTTCCATTACTGCTCCTGTGAGAACCCTTGTTTCTTTATGGGTGTCCAGTGTTCTGATAGTATTGAGGATTTCCTTCTTCCTTTCCATTTTTTTATTGAGGTTTTCCTTCTTCCATCTATATAGTCTGCTTTTCAGGATTTTTAATTCTTTCCCTAATATAAATGTGCCATCCCCCACCAATTGTTGCCCTTGCCATACCTCTCGGGTTAACTCCCAGAAGCCATCTTCCTTCACCCATTCTCTGTTGAGTCTGAAGGGGGTAATATGAGGAGTGTGAGCACCGCAGTCTAAACATAATGGAACATGATCTGATCCCACCCTTAGAAGGGCGGTTTGTCATATCCGAGGGAAGTCTAGGATCCATTCTGTGGATATCAGGAATCTGTCTAACCTGGCGAACGCAGGCGATTCCTGTCCATTGGTCCATGTGTATTTTCGCCCGAGGAGAGGGGGGTCAACGAGCTGAAGATCTTGTATCATCAGATCGAATTCCTCTCTTTCCTGTGTCCCGTGGGAGGCAGTATTGGCATTCTCTCAACCTTTGATTGTGTTAAAATCTCCGCATATTAGCCAGGCTCCCCCCTAGCGCCCCTTGTTCGCCCTGATCTCGTTCCAACATTCTGTTTTCTGAGCCGAGTTACACGGGGCGTACACTGTCGTTATCATCCTTGGCACATCTCCCTTGGCTTTGTCTTCCAATATTATTGATAGCGTGTGTTGTTCTGTAGATGCACTTTGGAGTTTATATATGTTGTTGTTCCAACCGATACAACAACCCCCTCGGGTCTCTACTGCCGGGAGGTTCCCATGCGTCGTAGTAGGACCCCCCCAATTGAGCGCCAGTATGTGTTACTGATGTTATCTAGCTTTGTTTCTTGCAGACAAAAGATGTCTGGCTTGTGGAGGTATAGGGAGTCTCTAATAAGATACCGCTTCTTCTTATGTCCCAAACCCCTGACATTCCAGGAAATAACTTTCATCAGGAAACTAGTCATGCCCGAGTATGCTCCATCAATAAGAAAAGGAAACCTTAGTTGGTTTTCCTTCCCCCATCTGTCCTTTCCATTTCTGTTTTACGTATATGCTGAATGCACTCATCCCTTTCAATTTCCGAGGATCCTAGATCCACCCCTACTAGCTCGGCTGCTGCCAAGATTTTCCTGTTTGGCCAATCACAAAAGGTTAGGGAATTAGGGGTTAAGTTGTTAATCTTACCTTTAATCATGGTCTGGTCTCGATCTGTTCTCTTCTTTCTGGAGGAGATTGGTGGAGCAATGAAACCTTCCTGTTCAAGCCGTACCGACATCTGTTTCAGGGTCCTCCCACTACGCCGAGTTGCTTCCTTGACGGGTGCCAGATCAGTTTTCGCCTGTGTGCGGCCAATTATCTTGGTCGGGGTGGGTTGCATCTTCATACCAGGATCATCAGATGGCTCATTCCTTCTTTGTTCCATTTCCATTCTCTCCATTAGGTCTTCCCATACCCCGTTGAATCGGCCATATAATTCCATACCCCGTTGATATGTCTCCATTTGTATTTGGATAGATCCAGTTCTGGTTCTGACCCTTTGTTGGATAGCTTCTCCCCAATTAAGTTGCATATGTTGCGTCTTTAATTGTCTACAGGTCCAATTGAACCTGGGCTCTCAATTGGATTTGGTTCCGTCTGTTGAGGGTCATTACTTCCCTTATTTGTGTCTTCAGGCTCTTTTAGGGTTTTCATCTCATGCGCTTTCTCCTCCATGATTGATTTGTTTTTAGGTGTGCTTTCAATTTGATTATTCATGTTGAGATCGACCCCTATCGCTTCCTCTTCTTGTTTATTTGCCTCCCAATCTAATTGTGCGTTCCACATATTGTCCATTTCTAATTCTATTTCTCTGACCAATTGATCTTCATATTCTTCATCAGATTCCATGCTATCATCTTTTGCAGGTTTTGAATAAGTAGAACTTGTGGGTATATTTGCATTAAATTTGTCTTTATGATTGTTGCTTAACACATCATTAACATTTTGAGAAAAGTCTTCCTGGCCATCAGATATGTTAAGTGTTTTGGATGTGGATTTTGCCACGTGCCCATGGCTGCTTTTCCATTGTTCTTTCCAATGCCTCGTGCCCATTGAATCTCGAACATTTGAGGTTTTCTTCAACGCGTTGTGATCCACGTGTCTCCTTTGTGATTGATTTGGCCCCGTTTCTTTTGAAATTCCCTTTCCATCTGAGCCATCAACTTGTTTTCCCTTTCCACCGTTGATTGCATCTTTGCTCGGGATTGGATTTGTGGCTTTCCCCATGCGACCGGACGGCTCCTTTTCCCTCTCTGCTGCACCGCAGGCGATAGCGTCTTCGAGGAGACCTCCATACAAAGTCTTGTCTGTAGTCAAATCCGCTTCAACCTGGCGGTTCTTCCCTGACGGTTCGACCGTCCCTTCACCGGCAAGCGGTTGCCGTTCTTTTCTCCCGTTTCCTCCCACAGCATCCCGCGCCACCATCGTCTCCGGCGAGGGGTCCCACTGTAGAGCAGGTTCTCCTCTGTCTAGTTGTACTGTGACTGTGAATTTTTCAGTGAGAATGTTATAGTTTCATGTTGTTGGTACCCACCTTCCCGGTCGGATCCTCACCGCCGCCCTGCAATGACTGACGAAGAAGGCTCCCCCTTTGTCCATGTAAACTAGATCCCCCACAGGCTTCAGCAGTCTTGCTATCATGTCCCTTCGCCGGCGATATATGGGTAGACCTTTGGCGGTGACCCATCTCAATTCTCCATCGGCTTTTCCGGTGCAGTTGGTGGCCGCCAAGCAAGGTTCACATTGAACTGTGAAACCAGGGAAGATCAGTTCTCCCAAACCCAATATCTGCCTTGCCAGGTCTCCTGAAGGGCATTGAAGGAGGAGTCGGTCGTCCTCGAAAGGCTGTGCTGACCACTTAAGTTCCGGCGCCATCAGTGCTGCCATCTCTTCTTCCACTTTCTCATGTGGACGAAGCCCAGCAAAGCCCTTGGTCACCGTCACTACTAGAAAGCTGCGAAGTTTCCGGATCTCCTCCACCGTGCTGTCGTCGATCGCAGCGGAGACATTGTGTGGAACATCCATTTCGGAGGTTGTTTTCCGGCATGGTATTCCCCTCTCCTCCTGCTTCTTTGCTTTCCCCTTCTGAACACCGGAGGTCTCTGTTCTAGTCTCCTTCTTTTCCTTCCCCTTGTACCGAGATGATTTGCCCTCCTTGCCCTGGTTCCTTTTCAGCTCCGGTGGGGGTCGGGTCACCACTCCTCCCTTTTTTCCGGGTTTGCTCCTCCCCGTGAAACTGGATAGTGCCCAGCTCCGACGAGGAGACCGGACATTTGAAAGCTCTGTGCTTCGGCTTCTCGCAACGACGACAAACTTCCACCCGGCGATAGTCGATCATCATATGCCCCGGTTGGCGTCATTTCCCACAAACTTCGACGACGCCGCTAGATGTCCTTTTCCTCGGCGGTGAGCGCCTGAGTTGTTGAGGGTCACCCCAGTACTTGTTTCTCCGTGAGCCTTCGCTGATCGGAGGAGAGCACTTCTTTCTTTTGTGGCGCACTTCTTTCCACGGCGCTCCAGCTGGTCCATCGACTTCTTCTGTCTCCGACGAACTCCGCTTAGGTTCCATTTGGTCGCAAAGGGTGTCCCGCGGGCTTCCTCTCGTCCCGAAGACCACCTCAACGTACGTGAGGTTGTCATCCGAGGCATGAGACGTCCGGGGACTTTCCGGTTGAGCTCTCTGACGATCTCCAGTGGGCTCTCTTCGACGTTGTTCCTGTTGAGGGACTGCTTCGGTGGCCCTTGGTGGATTCACCCCTGGTCTTGTAGGTTCTGCTGCCGCTCGCGGTGGAGCCATTGTTGCTCGCCGAGGATCAACTGCTGCCCGTCTTGGGTCTGTCCCTGCTCTCCGTGGCTCCACCACCCTTCTCCATACGTTGGCCATTTCCGTCGTTTGCTTTCTCCGCCGTGCGCGCCTCCGAACGCCGTGAATCGCCCCGCCTCAGAGCGTCACAATATTAGACATAACACTGCTTTCTATTAATTCTGGTTTTTAAATTGTAAACTACTCCATTTTGTTGTGGAGTGTGAATGCAACTTGTTTGGTAAATAATGCCTTTTTCAATAAGAAAGGCTTTGGTTTCAACACTTGTACCTAGCTTGAAGGCATTGTCTAATCTGATTTATTTAATTCTAGTTTGAAACTGAGTTTCAATCATTTAAACAAAGGATTTCAAAATAGTGAAAGCATTGTTCTTGGTGCTTAGCAAATATGTCCATGTGGCTCTACTATAGTCATCTACAATGGTTAGGAAGTACCTATATCCTTCATGAGTAATGGTGTGATAGGGTCCCCAAATGTCAATGTGAATGAGTTCAAAAATAGAAGATGTATGAATTTGACTATGTGGAAATGGTAATCGATATTATTTAGCTTGTGGACATACAGCACAAGGAAAAGAAAAATTCTCAGCAGTATTCAACAAAGATAGTTGTCTAATTTGTAGATAGGCAAATGGCCTAATCTACTATGCCAAAGTACAACAAGAGAATGGTTTGTTGAAACAAAACTTTTAGGAGCAAAGCAACAGAAAAATGGTTCAGTCAGATTATATGAACTATTAAGTTCATTATTCAATGACTGAGTACTAGTGGGAAAAAAGGGCATATCCCTTCTCTCATGTAAGTGCAGCAAGTAGAGTCCATTCCAAGCTTTACCAAGTACTAGTGGCCTCTTCATTGAAGGGGCCTGTAAGACACAAAAATCAACCGTGAAACAAATTTTACATTTCAACTGTTGAGTAAGTTTACAAATAGACAAGAGGATGAATTTGAAATTTGGTACCAATAGGACATCAGAGATGATGAGGTTATCCGCTAGTTTAATTTTTCCTATGTGGGTAACAGATATTTCATAACCAGTGGGTAGAGTGACTTGTAAAGGTTTGGACAAATGAGAAAGGCTGGTAAAAGACTTTTCATCATGACACATGTTGTTAATAGCACCAGTGTCAATGATCCAAGTATTCAAAATGGAAAGATGCTTGCATTTATCACTACAAAGATAAGATTTTCCATTACTATGAAGAGATGCAGAAAATATACCTGCTAGGCTAACTGTTGATGCAAAATTAGTTTTGATTACTGACCCTGTTCTTTCTGACCTTTGTTGTGTGGATGGAACTATTGTTTCATTCAGAAGCTGCATCAACTTATTATACTGTGCTTCTGTTAATTCTGGCACATGCGGCTGTGATATAGTATAAGAGGAATGTGGTGCATCCTGAATTCTCCCTTGGACTTGTGCCACTATTTTCTTGTCTTTATAGCCTCTAGAGTTATTGGGATAAGCATGCAATTTAAAGCATTTTTCCTTAACATGCCCTGGCTTCTTACAGTAATCACAAAACAGATTCATTTTCCTTCCATCAAACTTGCTCTTGTGAAATACCTTTCCTGTGTTGTTAATGGATCCAACATTCGTAGAAATAGCTTCAGTCATTAACTGCAAAGCTGCACACACTTCTCTTTGCTTTTCTTGTATTAACAGAGAGTATGCCTGTCTGATTGAAGGGAGAGGCTTCATCATCAAAATACTCCCTCTTACAGTTGCATAAGTTTCATTTAACCCCATTAACAACTGCATCAATTTTTTATTCTCCTCAAACTTCTGAATTTCTTGAACTGCACCACAAGAACATGATGGCAAATTACTAAGAGCTTTGATTTCATCCCAAATCTTTTTAATCTTGGTGTAATAAGATATTTTACTACTTGTCCCCTGCACAATTTGGCTTAACTCTTTTTGGATTTGGAAAAACTGTGGTCCATTAGATTGACCAAAACGTTCTTCTCATTCATCCCATATTTTACTAGCTATGGTAGCATATACCACACTCTTAGAGATATCTTTAGTTACGGCATTCAACACCCATGAGATAACCATATTATTACATCTCTCCCAATTTTGCAGATCTAAAGAATTAAAGTTTGGTTTCTTGCAATCACTAGTCACAAACCCCAATTTATTTTTAGCAGAGAGTGCAATCACCATAGCACGTCTCCAAGATCCATAGCCTACTCCATCAAAGGCCTATTGAAACCAAGATTAGGCCAGGATTATCAGAAGGATGGAGGTATAGGGCATCTGTAGGATCAATTGGAGCTCTAGTGCTAGTTTCAGCCATGATTAAGACCAAAGAACACTCAAAAGGAAGAGAAAATACTTCTACAATGGAAGAAAGCAAGGAAAAACCTGGATCAAAGCTCTAATACCATGTTGAACTGCATCCAACTAATGAATGATCACAGAATTCTGCAGGATTGAAGCTTTGATGAAGATCAAATTTGAGAAAGATCAAAGCTCAGATGAAATCCTTTGAATCACCATTGTATTGAAAGAATTTCTCTGAAAACTATATATAATACATGATCTCCTCTTTATATAGCTTTACAGGGTATAACTATTTTAACTAGAATGCTGAGTTGGCATAACTGCCTAACTGAAATGTTGAGCTGTCACTAACAATCTAAATGATGACATAGCACGGCTCTGTTCTTCAAACTTTCTTCATGACATGGTTCTGAATTGAGTTGCAGTAGGCTTTATAATTTTCAACAGCTTTATAATCTCCAACAGAGAGTTCCCGAGCTCAGCGTTTCGGGGGACCATGCACAGCCAGCGCTGGAGAAGGAGATGGGGTTGACTGGGAAGATAATCCTTTGTGGTTCACCCCTGGGAGGTTCTCTCTTTCTCTGTCTGCATGCTTGGTGAATTGATTTTAAAGAGTGGTGATTGATGGATTGGTTGTTTAGGGTTTTGGTGTTGTTTTGATGTGTAATGGTTATGAGAGGTGTGCTTAGTTTGGGGAATGATTGCAATCTTCTAGGTTATGCTATTTTTTTGGTTTTTCAGTTGGTGGTGATTGATGGATTTGGTTTCTTTGATGAGTTAGGGTTTTTTGTTTGCTGTAAAGGATTTGTGCTTGCTTTGGGGAGTGATTGGATTCTTATAAGTCATGCAGAGTATTGGGTGATGAGTGTGTTGAAAAAGGATGGACTTGATCATTTATTGATTGAGGGAAGTAGGGTTTGTTTTGTCGTGCATTGTTGTTTTATGGGTGTTGACCTGTGGGTTTAGTTTGTTTTATGAATTTATGGTGGTTGTTTTTTCTTGTTGTCTGAAAGTTAAGTGGTTGATTTGGGGAAGAGTTGCAATCTCATTGGTTATTTGATTTTTCTCTTGAGGGAAGGAGGCTTGGTTTTAAAGCAATTGTTCCCTTTCTGTCTCTCTCTCTCTCAGAAAAAAAAAGGTAGTAATTTGCTTTGTGGCGCTGGATGCCAATAATGGGATGGAAGAAGGCATGTGATGTGTGTGCTGTTTCATGTAGAATGACTTCAGTGGAAGCACTTTGAATTTACTTCAATTATAGAAGAATATCACTAGCATAGATATTGATTTGGCAAAATAATTCATGATTGTAAATATCAAAATTTTGACAGCATTATATTTGTTTCTTCCCAGCTCCTTGTATGCAGCATTGAAGACTTAGAGATGCACCTTTAATTAGCAAATACTTGCACTACATCACTTGTGTATCATTATTGGTGATCCTATTTACTGATATCATTAAAATATTAAACTAAGGATGTGTTATTGCTAGTTTGTGAAACCTTGCTTGAAGTCTGAGCTGAGTTCAAATTATTACAATTTGGCTGTTGCGGTTCTTTGGCCTGCAGGTTGTTCCTAGCTTCATATATGAATAATTATGTTACTATTGGAAGCTTGCTGCTAGAAGCAGACATTTGATCCCTCAAAAACAAGTGTACCTTATGTTAGTCGTTCAGTTTTTGGTTGATGTCAGATCCAGTTGGGTTAAAGACAAGAGTTACAATTTACTCAATGAAGTGATTTTAGCTTCTGTTGTCTAGATAATTAAGTCCACAAGTTGTATCATTTAGGTGTTGGTGAGCTCAAGTCAAGCTCTTGTACCCCTGATCATATATGAGGACTCTTTCCTATAGTTGAATATGTTTGTGCTATTTTATAGATCTCTTCTTCTTCCAATCAAGGCCTTGTTTGAACAAAATTATTGACCCAAACATGGTTGTGATACTTGATTTTCCTTATAGTTCCCTTTTTTTTGGGTTTAAAGTCATTTTTGGTCCCTGAAAACAGGGTCATTGTTCATTTCCATCCCAAAAATTTAAAATTTGTTCAATACGGTCCACATCAGCATATACTGATACTTATCACTCCACATCAGCAAAATAACGACCTAAACATAATAATAAAAAGATTATATGTATTTCATTGGTATTCCACATGACCGCCACGTCAGCAATAGGGACCAAAAATGCCAAAATACAGAATATATAGGGACTCAAAATGTCAAAATATGCAATACATAAGGACCATATTGAACAAATTTTGAATTTTGGGATGAAAATGAACATTGGCCCTGTTTTTAGGGACAAAAAATGACTTTAAATCTTTTTTTTTCTTCTTTGAGCAGGTTTCATCTCCTAGATGTACGCGACTTGGTCATTATGTTTGCATGAGTTCAATTGTCTTTTTCTATGCAAGTTGCTTATTCTATTTTGTATGATCAATATGCTTAATTATCTTGACCGAGGTGCTATAGCTAGCAATGGTGTGAATGGCAGTAGAGGATCATGCAAAGAAAGTGGCATATGCACACCTGGCAGTGGAATTCATAAGCTACAATGAAATGCCTCCTATATTATAATTTAAATTTAAACTGATATATATACTCATCAATGTGGACATGCCACTAGAAGCACGCTTTAGACGTGTTTTGAACCCTTAACTTCTCCTTATAAAAAAGAATGTGCTAGCTAATTTTTTTTATGAAGGCTGGTAATGAGTTAACATTATTAAACAGAAAAATAATATTATATCAAATCCAAATTCACTTAATTCCATATCCTAAATAGGAGGGGTGACATGATGGACGTGTTTTTAGAGGATTTTTTCCCATCAAATTTTCCCATCAATATAGGATTTTTTCCCATCAATATATCATCAAATGAAGAGGGACAAGTGACAACAACCAAAACCAGTATTGCAAGTTCGATGGCCAACTCCTCACCAGCTTCACCTCCTTCCTCGACATCGATGGCCTCATTTCCACCCTCTTTGCCTCTTCTGTTACTTGCTCCATGGGTCAAAAGGCCTCCATTCGCATCGGAGGCTTCACCTTCCTCATCGGTACTGTTATCAATGCCGCCATCGTCAATCTCTATGTAAAAGCCACCCCTTGAAATACTGTACTCGTTTGAATTTTTCAAATTTAAATAAAAATATCATCAACTCAGACGACTTGGCTGACAGGCTTATCTGGAATAACGACTTGAGAAGATGGCTTAAGTGTGAAATTTCATCAGATTATAAGGATTGGAAACAGATCGGGGACTATCGTGCTAAGTTGTAGAATCACAATAAATACAAGGGCTTAGATGTAAAAAGTGGAAGTCCATAAACTAAGTAAAAGGCCTCTCAAATGATATGGAGTAAAAGAAAGGGCTTATGTGCAAAACAGGGATAATTAAACCATAATAAGAAGATGGTTTAATAAGAAGAGAAAACAGGGGCTGACTTGCCATTTTGCTAACTTTTGCACTCCATGATGCAATATATAATGGGATTATTAATTGGAAAATCTGGGGCCAAATCACAAAGTCCCTAATATATTTGGATTAAAGGATGATGGTGATTAAACTCTGATTAGCTTTAAGTAAAAATTGATTAGCCCTAACTATTATAGTTACAATAAATCAAAATAAGGATGGCAATGGGGCGGGGCGGGGGCGGGGTAGGCCTCTACCACCACCGCCCTGCCCAAATGTGGCAGGGCGCAGGGCGGGGAGCGGGGAACCAATATACACATTCGAACCATAGAATGAAGAGAAATTTACCGATTAAACTCGAATAAAATAAACTTAAGAACAATGTAAAAGCACTTTGATATACAAGCTTGAGAGAAGAGTGGGAAAGCAGCCACCAAAGTCCAGACTCTAAACAAAGCTTCATTGTAAACCCTAAAACGATATAATCTAATATATATAAGGGTATTTTTGTATTTTTTTTAGCGGGGCGGGGCAGGGCGGATTTTAAGGGATCTTTACCATACCCCGCCCCGCCCCGTATTTCTCCGCCCCATTCGGGGCGGATCGGGTTGGAAACCACGGATCGGCTCGGGTATTGCCATCCCTAAATCAAAAGTTATATAAAGAGAGGATTTCCTTTTTCTTCTCTCCTCTCGTGCTGGGAATAAGGGATCTCGGTTGGGCACGCGGTTGTCCCCTCCTCCATCCCGTGAACACGGCGACAGCTCTGTCTGTGAACCATTAAGGCTAGGGAGATGCTTCTAAAAAGGGCAGCCGAGAGGAAGAGGGACCCCTCAGTCATTCCATCTTCCTTTTCTCCACTCCAACTGTAGTCCCAAGCTCGAGCATGGAGAGCCTCATAGCCCTGCCATAGAGAGAAGGAGGAGATCAACTCCTTACAGTGGCGATCACCTGAACTTGAGAGAAAGGAGGCGGCGAAGGACATTGAAGATAGGGAGTTGAGACAAGGGAAATTTAGTTCTTTAAAGCTTGATTAAAGGTAAGTTATTCATGAAGGAGATGATTAATTCAAGTAGATATATCTACATCTGAATGAATGTAAACCTGAATGTTTCTCCGATCTTTGGGTGTTATAGATCGGGCAAGGTGAAGGACGCATGGAAGGTGTTTGATAAATTGCCAAAGAGAGGTATTGTCTCATAGAACCCTAAATGAGTGGACCTTTGTTATCATGAATATGAGATGGTTTAATCCATCTAATGATGTTTCTTTAAAGAGACATTTGAATGCTGTTAAGAGGAAAACATTGTTCTTCTATTTAGCATAGTTGTTAGGTGATTAAGTATACATTTGCTAACAACATGTAAATAATTACACATGTTGGTGAGCTTCTATTAATTTCTTGAAGTTAGTTTTGATCACTATCATATTCGGTTTGACTAAAGTGTGACATGATCTGTTTGAAGGATGGAGTGTTCGCATGGTAGTTTGTGAATTTCTGAGTAGAGATCTGAGGATTGATCATGCATGAGCCAATTATCTCTTGAATTCCATGATTAGCAGACCTGTATTAATTCAGTATGATTTGATGTGTAATGGTGTTACAATGGTCTAGAGGAGCAGCTATGTTATATGGCTAGTTAGATTAATAACTAGTTATAAACTCTCTAGGCTCTTAAATTTGGGGGTATTTTAGGCCCTCTACATTTACCTGATCATAGTGTATAATATACCATTAGAAAGGCTATGAAAAGAACTTTCTAACCAATCCTAGATCAACAAAATCCGACTAGCGGGTTAAGAGATATAAACAGTTCTTTCGGACTGCACACAATATGTTGCCAAAATTGTGTTGTTCCAAGATGAAAATTTCAAGGGTCATTTTAGCCATTTATAGTGTTCTGATTGGAATGTATAATATATCGTTAGAAAGGTCATGAAAATAAATTTCTAACGAATCCTAGATCAACAAAATCCGACTGATGGATTAAGAGATATGAACAGTTCTTTCGGACTGCGCACACTATAAAAGTCTACGATCATATGGACTCTTAGAATCTTATAATCGTGACTAGGAATTAAATATGTGTAATGCATTCCGGTTGTTATGCATGTATATGTCATGGTTAGTTTCCATGTTTAGGATGTGGTGAAGCGGTTGAGGACCTGACTGGAAGGCTTGGACCCGAGTAGGTCCTAGACGCAAGTAAATGTGGGTAATCATACACTATATATGCATGGTACGCAATTTTCTAAAACCTTGCATGTAAAGATTTGAAAAGCCAGGTATGATTATTTTGAAGCATATATATATGAGTTTATGTATGCAAATGAATTTTTCTTTGTACGTGGCTTTATTAAATTCCACTGGATTCTATTAGGAGGTATTTGAATGGGAGGACACCTTTTAATACCAGTGTTGAGTTCGTGGTTTTTATTTGCATATTCGTGTTTTGGGTCTTGATTAGATACGTGGTGGGGAACGGTAGTCACGTAGACTCGGCCCACTACGGGATCGAGATTCAAGGTGGGACTCGATCCTTAGTGAGAGCAGGTAGTCGGGTAGACTCAGCCTACTATAGGATCTAGAGTCGATGTATTGCACATCAGGGCGTGTGACGACACCGGCCGGTATGCTCCACCTGACGGGGTGATACCCGAGTGACCGGGCATAAGGCTTGAGCAGGCCTCTTAGAGACCGGGCGGGTCGATCACCGAGTGGCCACTCAGGGGATCGATAGTATTTTGATGTTTTGGGCCGCGGGGCCTGTATTTATACTGGATGGTATTTTGGACCGTGGGTCCAACATTCGTGTTTATTGCATTTGCATTCCACTTATGCATATGATTGGTATTTAGGGCCCACTTAGCCTAGTTTTTTGGCTAAGCACCCTCTCTTTGATTTCTCGTTATAGGTGACGAGGAGTAGCGGAGCAGCGGGCGAGTACTAGGAGGGATTTGTCTACTGGCTTGGGGATCTTACTGGCATCCCGGCGAGGTTAGTGGGACCCATAGGGGATGTGTTATTTTCTTTTGTATGTGAGGTTTATGAACCCTATAGGGAGTTTGTATTTAAGAAACAATATGTGTCGTGGTTTGTTGTACGGTCATGTAGAACCCTTTTGTATTTCCGTTGCGATTATATTATTGTTGCTGGATTATTGTTATCTTGAATGTAAGCAGGTTGATATACTTTTAGGCCCTGCATCCGGGCCAGGGCTTCCCATTGGTTCGGGTGCGTCCGGTTTGTCATGTGCTTTTGGGGCCTGGGATCAGGTTCGGGGCGTGACACTCACCATGCTTCTCCTCGGCCGCATTCTCCTCGGTTTTGGTATAGGCTTTCGTCAATCAGGTAATTACGTAGCCAAAATGTTTCAAATAATCAAACTAATAGTATAGTTTTTATATTGATGCGTGTTTTTTTTTTTTTTTGTTAAAACAACTTATTATTTTATTAAACACCTTTCGATTTTCTATGTTTTTGGCCCACACCTATTCATAAATTATTTATAGAATTTAAGTGTGGTTTTAGTTGGGAAGCTAAATTGTATCACAACACCGGTGAAAGACTCTAAAATAATGTTTGTTAGAGCAGACTATCCTCCTCTACCTGTCGGAAATGGCACCACCAAAGCTTCGGGGAGCTTTAAACATCGGCTTTCAACTAACCACCACCATTGGAATCCTCGCTGCCAACCTTGTGAACTATGGCACCAACAAGATTAAGGGTCGCTACTGTTGGCGGATCTCCATAAACATGGTAGCCATCCCTACTGCCATCATAACCCTTGTTCCTCTCGTCTCCCTGACACTCCCAACTCCCTTATTTCCTGCGGCTACACTGATGAAGCTTGCCGCATGTTTCAAAAGATCTATGCGACTACTGAAGTCGACGAAGAGCTACACGACTTGGTCGAAGCTAGTGAAGCCGTGAAACAAATCCAACACCCTTGGCGTAACATCTTGTAACCCAAATATCATCCTCAGCTCATGGTCTCTATCTTCATCCCCATGTTCCAACAGCTCACTAGCATCAATATGTCATTATGTTCTATGCTTCAGTGATCTTCAAAACACTCAGATTAGGTGATAACACTTCATTGATGTCAGTTGTAATCACCGGAGTTGTCAATATGCTCACAACCATTGTTTCTATATTGTTGTTGTTGATAAGTTTGGTCAAAGGTTCTTGTTCTTCGAGGGCGGCCTTCAAATGCTCCTCAGCCAGGTATATATACACACACACACACACACTTTATTTTAATTCTTTTTTAAATACTTATGTAGTTAAAACAATATGTCATTATGTTCTATGCTTCAGTGATCTTCAAAACACTCAGATTAGGTGATAACACTTCATTGATGTCAGTTGTAATCACCGGAGTTGTCAATATGCTCACAACCATTGTTTCTATATTGTTGTTGTTGATAAGTTTGGTCAAAGGTTCTTGTTCTTCGAGGGCGGCCTTCAAATGCTCCTCAGCCAGGTATATATACACACACACACACTTTATTTTAATTCTTTTTTAAATACTTATGTAGTTAAAAATGTGCCCCCGCCCCCGCCCTTTTTTTTTTTTTATAAATATGGACAAGCCACTGAAAGCAAGCCACAAGCGTGTTTTGAACCGTCAACCTCTTTATGTGAAAGTTGGTGTACCTACGCATTTTAGTACACATTTTTTTCTTATTATATATTGTTAGTGCAAACGCACTAGGATTTGCAAGTATTTGACACAAGTCCAAGCCTCTCTTAATCCGGGTACAGCCCAAGCATAGAAGAAGACGTTGATCGAGTTCATTGGCTTGGAGACTCCATTCTCGGAAGAAAGCATCATCAAAGGTTGACTGAAATCAAAGCTTGAAGACTCCATCAAATGATGATTGATTGAAGATTGCATGCAAATGCATGCATGCTGATTTGAGGTCTCATGCAAGTGGCTACATGATTGCAGCTGGTTGATGATAGGATTGGAGGCTAGATTTGGCAACTAATATATGATTGATGAGGTAATTGATGTATGCCAAATCATGGTCACATTTGGTGGTGACCAATATGGAATGACAGGCGAAGCTGTGGTGAATCAAGACCAAGTTTGGAAGGAGATTGGTGGAGCAAATTGTAACATCCTGAATGTTCTAAGTAAATAAATCAGAAAATTCTTGAAAATTAATGAGATTAACTAGCACGGAAAATTGATTAATTATTTTAAAGCTCAATTAAAGGAAAATCAAAATTAATAAATTTAATTTAGCATGGAAAATGAATTAATTATTTTAAAGCTCAATTAAAGGAAAATCGAGGATTAATAAATTTAAATCCAGCCTCGCAACTAATGGGCTTAGGGAAGGCCTTATTGGGCCAAGCCACATACACTTGGAATAGTTGGAGGTGGATGGTAAAGATAACCTCGGTTAATTAATTGAGAGATTTACTAAGTGTTAATTAATCAAGATTAATTAAGTAGGAGAACCAGACAAATGTTAGAGTTCCGATAAAGTAGATCGGGCAAGTGAAAAACCGATATTCTAGGATCTGGTCTGAAGAGAGACAAACCCCGTGAGGTTACAGTGTACCCGTAATGACTGGAATCATTGACTCGGGATTTCCGGATCTAGGTCGATGAATAATTAAAAAAATAATATTAATTTAAGTCGATGTGACGTAAAGCTAAATGATAAGTTTGAATAATTAAAGGGGATTGGAGATAAGTTATTGTAATAGAATAAATAATATTAAATACTTTTTAATATATACATATATATGATTTAGACTTAGGTCTGAGAGGAGAAAATCGATTCAATTGATTTGAAGAGAAGTCATCAAGCTTCTCTCGCTCCTTTCCCTCTTTTCCCTTGCTTCGACCCGCGCCCCCCTCTGCCCGACGCTGGCGCCGCCCACGACCCCTTTGCCGGTTGCGCCCTGCCCAGTCTTGCTACGCCTCGCCACGAGCTCCAACCGGCCGATTTCAGCGCCCTAGCCCCGGCGCTCCTTGCCGCGCCGCCCTTGTGTAGGCCAGCAGCTTTCCTCACGCCCCGCCAGTCACAAGACCTTGCCCCACACAGCTAGGCCAGCCACGAGCACCTCCAACCTTCATACAGCCTCTACAGCTCCTTTTCCTTATCTCCTCGACTACGAGCCCTAATTTGGGTAAAACCCTACTTTAATCAAGGGTTTCAACTTCATGAATTGAATTAGAGATAACCGGGGGAATTGATTGGAGTTAGGGTTGTGAATGGGTTTGGGGGATGAGATTTGAAACGGTATCAATCTAAGAATTTGAGGGGTAGAGATGCATGTGGTTGTATGATTTTAATTCCATTGTTGTTTGTGGAATGTTTGTATTAATTTCGGGGCCCTATAAATAAGGGAGGTGCTACCGAATTTTTCATGAAAAACTCTAAATATAAATACCCTATTAGTGTTCAGGTTAACATGCTCAAGTGTTATTAGTTTTCATGATTAACATGCTTAATCGTTCATTCTTTAGATTAATTGATCTTGGCTAATCAAGCATGCTTAGGGGCATTCTAGGAGTCTTGAAGGCATGATATGCATGTTAAGTAGGAAAGCATGCTTTGAGTGAGCTTAATGTCTTTAATATGCTTCTTCGAGTTTAAATAGGAGTCTAAGTTAAGAATACGATTTCCGTATTCATAATCTCCGTATTCTTAAGCAATAGAACTAAGTTATGGAAAATACGAACTTCGTATTTACTTAGTTACTATTACTAATTCTAGGAAAGGGTAAAGGTCCCACAAGAGCATCAGCAGGACCGAGCCAGACCTAGGAACTTTCGAAGGACTTCAAGTGAGGGGACATCTCCGTAAATATAGTTTATATTCCTTTATTCATCGTTATTTGGCTTTCTCGTATTCTTATGAGTTTTACATCGGTTTGTGGATGCCGATTGATTTTGTCGCTATATTTGCATAGTGATTTTATGCTTGTTTAATTGATTAAATTTAAAGAGCATGAGATATGGTAAAGTGAAACCCTAAGGGGTAGAAAATATTTATTTCATGTATCATAGGCTTCACCTTAGTTAGTTATGTATGGAGGATCCAGTAGGGCTCAGGATAAAACCCAGATATTAAGTAGACGATACCGGGTTAAGAAAGGGGTTTTGTTTTCAATCGTTTTTCTTAAAACAAAAATGTTTGCGAAAGTCGTTCTTTTTATAAAGGGTTAAACCCATTTTTGGTCCCTAAAAACAAGGCCAATGTTCATTTCCATCCCAAAATTTAAAATTTGTTCAATACGGTCCACATCAGCATATACTGCCACTTATCACTCCACATCAGCAAAATAACGACCTAAACATAATAATAAAAAGATTATATGCATTTCATTGGTATTCCTCACCTCGAAGCTCTAGAAGGCAAGAAGGAAGGGCGAGCAAGCAAAGGATCCACCTACTTTCATCAATATGGAGTTTTTATTTGAGATTCATGTTTTTATCTTCCTTCATTGTTGTGGATTGTTGCCCTCCATTGATGGAGGGCTAATTTCTTGATGCTTGGGTGTAGATGAACCTTTGGATGTTATTTTTATTAAATTAATGTTGCTATGTTAATTGCTTGCATGATTTCATTAGGTCTATTGGATGATTTGTATTGAGGTATTAGTCTTTCTACGCTATGTAGTCTGAAAGACTATTGTCGTCCATGTGGGGGAAGACACGAACGCCTCCCCACGTGTAGACTTTCTCCAATAGAGAGGATTAGGAGTACACCGGGAGCCCGGGTACTAAGGAGGGCGACTCTTTTATATTGTTTATTCCCCTAATCTTCCCAAATTAGGTCGAGACATCATTGGTGAGAGCATTAGGTTAGTAACTCATCTCTGGTGGAGAAAGTGAAAGCACATTAGGTACCTTTGGCCAATGAATTATCAAGCATTGACATAGTTCACACTAATCAATCTCATCAAATCCAAAGGGGATTCGAACACCCAAGTATCCCCTTCTTGATTGAATTTCTCCAAGTATTAAGCGATTGTGCAATTTCAATTTCTAAGTTCTAGGTTTAGAGTTAGTTGATAGTCACCCAATTTCCGATCGATTACATAATTGACAAATAGATAGTACTAGTACTTCCTTCTCCCTGAGGATCGATAACTTGACTTCTAGTCCACTTTATTACTTGATTCGACCCGTACACTTGCGGTTAGAACGCATCAAGTTTTTGGCGCCGTTGCCGGGGAGTTTTAGGACTACTAAGAAATCTAGGAGTTTATTAATTTAATCATATTATCTTTTTGCACTTTAATTTTTGTTTTGTTTTAATTGTTTCGTGATTATTGATTTCTTTCAATTTTTCATTGCAAGGTGTTGATGTATGACCCGAAAGAACTCTAAGGACCTTGTTGAAGCCGATAGTGAAATTCTGACGAGGAGGCATCAGACTCCGCCTCTGAGGACTCGGCACCCGAGGAGCCAGCCGGACAGCGCCCACATGCACCCAGGAGCCGCTCAGCACGGATGGAGGACCAGCTGATGGCGATCCGCACCACTCGGGAGACACTCCTGGAGGAGCACCGTCAGATGAGGGAGCAGCTCACCAAGCTCTCTCTCTTTATCCGCGGGCATCCAGCACCAGCAGATGATGAGCCAGCAGCAGACCTTTGAGACTTCTTTCATTTACCTCAGACTTTCTGTTTATTTTCTATTTTCGTGCATCTCTGTACTTACTAGCAAGGGCATCACCCCGCTACCCTATCCTTTATCATTATCATTGGTAGATCCTTTGTTTTATACTCTTGTATAGAGTTAATGATTCTTCTTTCGCAGATGGAAAACGGATCAATACTCCCATATTTTCAAGGACCCATCAATTCGAGCAGAACAACCACGTCCACCATATTCTCAGGGGAGTCTTAGTTCACCTTTCTCCACACTTAATTATTTTGATACATTGAGGACAATGTAGGTTTTAAAAGTGGGGATGGGTGGCTACTTATCTCTTTTTAGAATTACTGCAAATCTTTAAGTGTGGAGATAAGTGGCCATTATTAGCATTCGTTGAAAATCTTTATAGCATGCATGATATGTGTAATTAGGACCTTGTTGAGAAATCACTTTGACATGTTTTTATTCCTAGTGCACCATCATATGCTAGAATATTGAAAGTCTTCCATTGAAACACCATGGGCATTAGAGACAATTCTTGTGACAATCATGACTGTCAGGGACAATAGATAACCCATTGCCGTGTTCTTTTGACTTTAATAGCCAAACATTGTTTTCAATGGCTCCAAGAAATTTCGTGGCACTAGTTCGAATTTGTTAAACCCCTCATAATGTACATAGTGGACAAGTATCATAGCTCTACACAATAACTGTTAATTAATAAAGACAGTGTTCAAATGCTTTTGGAGACAAAGTAGGTTGGGGTCCCGGCTCCTAATCAGAGTGTTCCTCAATTCGAAAAGTCACTACTTAGCATGAACACCCATGGGTAAAGTTGTAACCACCTAAGTAGCTAAGGGTTGGGGTGCCTAATCAGCATGGATCCTCTGCAAAAGGGAGGGGCTACACTCTACCTTGATCTTCAGTACGGGAAAGTCGGATCTAAAGGATGCCCTACCCGTGTGTAAAAAAAAAAAAAAGGATGTGTGTGGATAAAGTTTGTTTTGATTGTAAGTTTCTGAGACCTTGTCCATCATCCATCTAGGGGGGGAACTCTTTTGATCCTGGCCTCAAGGACTTTCTAGAGTCCACTGAGGGCATGTTTGTCTTGCTAAGACTTTAGAACACGGCATGTGGAGTGAACAAGCTTCTGTCCAGAGCTTTGATGAAATATCACGGGATCGATCTAGACCCTGGTGTAGTTATAGGAGAACACATCATGATGGTGTACTTGGAATGAAATTCACACATAATTTCTATGACACAAAGTCGAACACTCATCTTCGTTTATTGATTTCTTTTCTTTGCTTGAGGACAAGCAAACCTTTAAGTGTGGAATTATGTCATAAGTGTTCATTTGACCTATATTTCGTATTATATCATGCATGTGTATTATGAGTTTTAGAGGAGTTTCAGCCCACCGATACTTAAAAAGGTTTATTTTTATGAACAGGGCAAAATATGGAGACTCCGAAGAAAAGGAAGCGTTTGGAGAAGATTTCGGGCCAAAACAGGACAAAGGAGAGTGAAGACCCAGGCCATATAGGGTACCATACGGACCCGTATGAACCTGGGCAGAGAGGGCCTCGACTCCAACCTCGTATGAGACCTCGTATGAGTCCATACGGTGTCCCATACGGACTGGCAGCGCCCCGTATACTACAACCTGTGAAGTCATACGGACCTGTATGGGAGTCCGTATGGAAGTCCGTATGGCGTAAGTTTCCAGCGACGATTTGATCCGCCCAGGGGTAAAAACGGGAAGGAACCCAAAACCCTAGTGTCAACTATAAAAGGGAAAGCCTAACAGGTTTTGGAGATCTTGCCTCTTGGATTAGAAAACCTTGGGGAGAAAGAGAGAGCTAGAGGAGGAGCCTCATCATCATCTTCTTCCCTAACTTGGAGGAGAGGGCATCGGAGGGGTTCCTCACCTCGAAGCTCTAGAAGGCAAGAAGGAAGGGCGAGCAAGCGAAGGATCCACCTACTTTCATCAATATGGAGTTTTTATTTGAGATTCATGTTTTTATCTTTCTTCATTGTTGTGGATTGTTGCCCTCCATTGATGGAGGGCTAATTTCTTGATGCTTGGGTGTAGATGAACCTTTGGATGTTATTTTTATTAAATTAGTGTTGCTATGTTAATTGCTTGCATGATTTCATTAGGTCTATTGGATGATTTGTATTGAGGTATTAGTCTTTCTACGTTGCGAGAGCCTGGAAAGACTATTGTCGTCCATGTGGGGGAAGACGCGAACGCCTCCCCACGTGTAGACTTTCTCCAATAGAGAGGATTAGGAGTACACCGGGAGCCCTGGTACTAAGGAGGGCGACTCTTTTATATTGTTTATTCCCCTAATCTTCCCAAATTAGGTCGAGACATCATTGGTGAGAGCATTAGGTTAGTAACTCATCTTTGGTGGAGAAAGTGAAAGCACATTAGGTACGTTTGGCCAATGAATTATCAAGCATTGACATAGTTCACACTAATCAATCTCATCAAATCCAAAGGGGATTCGAACACCCAAGTATCCCCTTCTTGATTGAATTTCTCCAAGTATTAAGCGATTGTGTAATTTCAATTTCTAAGTTCTAGGTTTAGAGTTAGTTGATAGTCACCCAATTTCCGATCGATTAGATAATAGACAAGTAGATAGTACTAGTACTTCCTTCTCCCTGAGGATCGATAACCCGACTTCTAGTCCACTTTATTACTTGATTCGACCCGTACACTTGCGGTTAGAACGCATCAATCGTGTTAGCATGCTTATCATGATTCAAGATAATTATGCTGACCCTCATGATTTATAATTGTATATATTCATGTACTAGTATTTTAGTACAGTTTCTGTCGAGAGATAGGTATGTATAATACCTGGCGGAGTTGTCTTTACTCACTGAGCTTGTATAGCTCAGTCCCTGTCAGTTATTGTTTTTCTATTGCAGGATCTAGACATGGATCTGGGTAGTAGCTCGTATCACGAGTGAAGATCGAAGTCTAGTTGGCTCTGGCGTACCTATCTTTATGTTTAGTCTTATTGTGTTGTACTAGACTTTATGTATTAATTTGCTTCCGTGTATTTGGGGCCGTAGTTGCCCAAGACTTGATCAAGTGTACGTTTATGACTCTGATGTGGATATGACTACCGGTGTGTAACCGGATTTGCTTATGTTATATGGATTCTATTTTAGTACTTCTTGTTATCATGTATTTATGTTTACACTCTTAGGCACAGTATATCCTCATGACCTGGCTGGTGTGACATCTGTCTCAGTAAAGATATGGGTGTTACCAATCTACAACTCAAACTTGCATGAAGGTTGTTTGAAGATCTCGCGCCATGGTGGGGTGCGACCGTAATAGGCTGAGTACGTGACGGAGAGGTGGATCGACTAGTTGCGTTGGTCGGGATCAGGTGGATCCGACGTAGTAGACTCGGAACTCAACCAGGAGGGTTGGAGGTGTGTCGAGGTCGAAGAGCAATGGATGTTGTAGCCTTGGTTAGTTCGTCAGCCAGACCGCATTGCAGTCATAGTTGCAACTAGGTTGCAACGGCCAAATGTGGAAGGAGTATACTTTGGCAGTCGCGGAGATTCCGGAGATCCTAAAGGTGGTAGCTATGTTGTGAAAGGCAGGGAGGCGTCTACTATATAAGACCAGGACTCAGAGGATTGAGGTTAGCCGACTAGACTAGTCCCTCCGGAGAAGGGTGATAGTGGTCATTGTCAATCAAGAGTGGGTGCTTATGATAGAGAGAGTGTGAGAGAGACTCTTGTACTCCTGTCTTCCCTACACCTTTAGTGGATTGTCTTCTCCAGGCTTGGCCCCCCAGACGTAGGCCGTGGAAGCCGAACTGGGTTACCAAACTTCTTTGTCTCCTCTCTTCTTGTATGTTTTGTCTTGATTGTGTGAGTGTGTATGTGAGATCTTGTGTGATTCCTTGAGAGGAAAACCAAAGTTACAACTTACCACACAACAGCCTTGGTGAAACCAACAAGACATATCCACGCAACGAGTTGCAACCGGTGTTGCAACACAACATACAACTGGCAGACAACCCGACAGAACTTACATATATTTTAACATACATAACCTTAAACCAAAACTAAATATTTTTTAGATTCACGTGAAATTTTTGTGGGTCATTCATTTCACTAAAAATAACGAGAAAGTCACCTTAATGGGTTGCTTTCCTTCCACTTCGATTGTCTATTTGTCATGAAATGAGAGAAGTGCCACTTTACTTTCCCCACTTAAGTACTTCCCCGTTTTGACTTAGGCCCACTTCGGTTTCATTATCATTGAAGTGAGCGAAGTGGGCTTTAGCATATCAAAACCCACTTCCGGCCACTTCGTTGCCCCTTACTTTAGTGTAAAAGAATATCAAAAATGTAACTTTCCTCAATTTCAATCATCCACTTTTTCATTTCCGGGCACTTTCAGTGAAATTAACGCCTTAAGTTGATCTCACCGGAGTGTGGCTCTCGAGCACCACCCGGTTTTGAGCATAAACAAAATATATAATAAAAGGATGTAATTATTAAAAATCATGAACATCCGAGAACAAAAAAGAATTTGGGATGTGTGTAAACACCATTCAAATAAGATTTTAGTAATAAATAATAAATAAATATTGAATTTAATAGAAATCCACGTTGACAAAGAGATTCATGAACATGTCATGGAAATACCATAATTTATTAAAACTATAATATTGTTTGTCATTAAATGTTTATATTTGTAAACCATTAATAACCATTAATATATAATACAATTGTGTGAGTGTGTGTGTGTGTGTGTGTGAATATATTATATATAAGATGTTTGTGTGCAACGCATTGAAAAGATAGCAATGCATCAAAATAAAAGACATTGAAAACATGCACCAATGAATGGAGAACAGTTGAAGTGCAGATAGATTCCCCCACCCATTTTGGAACCGTTCATGTTCATGTTCATGCATTGCACTTGCATTAGTGGAGGTTGGCCTACTTTGTCTTTTAGGGTTCATCCCTTCAATTTTTTAACCAAACAGTCAACAAGCCTAACCCTAAGCCACTCATTGTTCCCATCATGCATGGTTGCTTGTAAATGCAAACATTGTTTCCACTGTATAGAAGCTAATCTTTTTCTTCACCTCTCTAAGTGCTCAAAGGAATCTTTCATTAAAGGCACTCTTTAATTATATATATATATATATCTAGCTCATCTTTCATCTCTCTTCTCTAGCTCTTTAAATATCAAAACCAATCTTGGGTTTCTCCATTCCGGAGGGTTCATCTTGGAGAAGCAAAACATGATCCCCACAGTGAAGCTAGGAAGCCAAGGGCTAGAGGTGCATATATATATAACTCCCATAACCTCTCTTCCAACTTTCTTTCATTTAATTTGGACTCTAAAACACTGATTGTCCATGATTTTATTATTACAAATTATAATAGATTTTATTTATTTTTTCTTTTTGTCATTTTAGATTTTTCTATTTATATTTCTTAAAAGCACTTCAAAAAAACAAAAAATGAAATCATAGAACAGATCTTCAATATCATTAAAAAAAAAACAAACTAATAAATAAATTTATGAGAAAAAAAAATTTATAAAAAAGATCTTCAATATTATTTTTAAAAGATGTTTCATGCACGTACGCGTAGTACAGACAAAGTGTTTTGATCCCTTATAAAAGTTAATTAATTGGTTTTAAGATTTTTAATTAGGTTTCGAAGTTGGGTTTTGGATGCATGAGTCTTTCGGGGATATATAATTCTCCACTGAGTGATGAAGAGGGAGTGGCCATCATCAAGCATGCCTTCCACGTGGGAATCACATTCTTTGATACATCCGATGCTTACGGGCCTTGTTCAAACGAGCTCCTCCTTGGAAAGGTCAACTCTTAATTCTTCCTCTCTCTGTCTCAACATTAATCAGCCTGCAGGCTTGTTACTATATTTAGTTTGGTATACAATATTAAAATATATATGTATACAAATAAAATATATTTCAAATTCTCTCTCAAAATATTATTTGCTATGATTCCTATAGTAGATATATATAGTTTACTATAAATAAAAGAAATGTGAATAATAATATTTTAGAAAATTAATGCCATCATGTTTTCATTTATTATCATTTTAAACATAAATAAAGAGGTATTATTATATTAAAATATTTAACTATATATAAAACTTAGAGAATATTAATATTTAAATCTATCAATATCATCCTCTAATTAAATTCTCTCCCTTCTCATAAAATTTTTATTTCACAGTCTAATAAAATTTATTATTTCTTTCTTGTAAAAATTAAAATACAAATCTTAGTATATTTTTTTCAAATTAAAGTGATATTTTAGAATATATATATATATATATATATATATATATATATATATATATATATAATAGTTTGAAGTGATATTTCAACCATATATTTATAACTATAAGTACACACATGCATGCATGCTTTGAAATATTGCAGGCATTGAAGCAGTTACCGCGTGAGAAAATAAACGTGGCGACCAAGTTTGGAGTCGCACATGTGGATACGAGTGGGATGGTAGTGAAAGGCACACCGGAGTACGTTCGAGAATGCTGCAATGCGAGCCTTGAGCGTCTCAATCTTGATTACATTGATCTCTATTACCAGCATCGAGTTGACCAAACCGTTCCTATTGAGCATACTGTTAAGTATTCAATCTAGCTAGCTCCTCGATCCTAACCTTATTTATATATTCTCTTAATTTTTCTATTCAGTTTTTTAATTATTATATTTTATGTATATATTTTATATAATTTACATTGACCAGCTTGAAATCTAACCTAGTTTATATATATTCAATGTAATTAATTAATGCTTCTCATATTTAAAAGATTGGGGAGATGAAGAGGTTGGTGGAAGAGGGGAAGGTGAAGTACATCGGTCTATGTGAAGCAAGCCCAGACACAATAAGACGTGCCCATGCAGTGCATCCCATAACAGCGTTGCAAGTTGAATGGTCTCTTTGGACTAGAGACATTGAGGATCAAATACTTCCTCTCTGTAGGTACGTACGTATATACATACTATAATCATTCTATTCTTTCATATATATATATATATATATATATATATATATATATATATATTACCATATTATTGCATGCATCTAAACTTATATGTTTATATATAATATTGTTAATTTGCATGCAGAGAGCTTGGAATAGGTTTGGTTGCATACAGTCCTCTTGGCCGTGGCTTCTTTGCAGGAAAAGCAGTAGTAGAAACCATCCCTTCAAACAGTTTCTTGGTATGATCGAGAACTTTATTAATAATAAATGGAAAAACACTTAATAATTAATGATTTCTTTAAAAAATGAATTATATAAACTTGACACTTGTGCTATATTTTCAGGCTTATCATCCAAGGTTTCAAGGAGAGAACTTAGAAAAGAACAAGGTTGTGTATGAAAGAGTGGCAAAGTTGGCTTCCAGGCATAAACGGTCTCCTGCTCAACTTGCTCTTGCTTGGCTTCTTCATAAGGGTGATGATGTCATCCCAATCCCAGGTTGGTTTACAATCATGAGTTTATTTGAATCGAGCCAAATTACTAATTAAGAGGATTAATTTAAACATTTCTCCAAATGTCTTTTTTTTTATATATATAAGTGAATAAACACTGATTTATTTATTTTGGTAAAACAAAGTTACATCATCATACATAATTAGGGTTACATTGTATTCTCTAGCTCCCCGATAGATATTGGGGACCTAGCTAGCAGGTCATTCCCCGTTGTTGCTCCTCAGGGTGATGGTTTCTTCAAAGTCGTCTCCTTCATCCTTATTTGGTGACGACCCCTCTTTGGTGAAAGCAGGGGTTCCATTGGCACCAGCTTTGACTTCTTGGAGATATGAACTGCATCAAACTAAGACAATATTATATAAAGTTGACCCATTGGATTATTCCAGTAAAAGCATATATGTTGTTTTCCACTAAAACATCTTTGGTTCTTGTCAAGCTAGGTGCTCCAAGTGATAATCATCACCGCGAGGTTCCGCCCCATTTGAGCTTCTTTTTGAAGATTCTTCCCCATATGGTTACCTCCCTAGAGATCTCATATTATCTGGGGGGAGGTTCTCAACCTGAACCTCGAGCAGTAGTGCTTCCATATTTACGAGTTTCAACACACTTGATGAGGTGTTGTGTTGTTTCTACTGCCTCATTGCATAGATAACACATTGTTCGTGTGCCCTTCGAGTGTCTTTTAGCCAGGTTATTTAGAGTAAGTAATTTTTTATCCCAAGGGAGCCATGTGAACAATTTGATCTTCGTGCGGCATGGCAGCTTCTAGAATCCTTTCTTTTGGATTGGGCATCTCATCCCTCCATCGATTATGAATTCATAGAAAGATTTAACTGTATATATAGTGCCTATTCCTAGCAGCCAAGTAAGTTCATCCTTTATTCCTTCATTAGTTGACGACATTAATTCTCTATGTTATGTGTCTGAGTTCATTGCCTTCATCCGTGGTTAATGGGCCTTGTTTTAGTAGCGAGGCTCCTTTGAGTTGTAGATTCCTAGCCTTCTGGAGTGGGATATGCAAATCCTTGATCAAGTGCAATAGCGAGGTATAGAGTGAAGTGGGGGCTTGCCCTCTAATCTACTTGTAGTTCCATAGGTTGACTGAGTTCCCTTTTCCGGCAATGAATTTGATATCCATTTCAAAGGTCTTCCAATTTTAGTGTGATTCCTTTTCAAAAGTAGGGTGCTTGTGCACTAGGTCTTTTGTGGGGATTAAGATATGAATTCTTGAAGTAGTTGTGGTGGATGATTTTGAGGCAGATTCTGGTTTCTCCATTGATTAATCCCCACCACCATTTTGCTAGCATGGCTATGTTAAAGCAGTATTAGTTGATGATCCCCCAATCACCATACTCCTTGGGTCTACAGAGTCTCTTCCAGAATACTAATCAATATGTTTTGCCTTTTAGTTCTGGCCCTCTCCATAGGAAGTCTCATAGTAGAGTGCCGATGTGGTTGATAACCCATTCTTGTATTTTGTATTTGGCCAACTAGTGGTTTGGGATTGTGAAGAGGACTGAGTTGATTGAGGCGATTCTCTCTTCCATGGAGAGTAGCTTAGCTTGACAGGTCCCAATTCTTCTCTTAACCCTATCGATGAGTAATAGCCAACCTCATTTCTTGGCTTTGCCCCTAATAATGGGATCACAAGGAATTTGACATGTAAACTTTCAATCTTACAATTGAGAATTCCTACTATCATTTGCGGTGGGTATGTTGTTGCCATTATTGAATTAAGTGAACTTTTTTGGTAGTTAATTCAGAGCACATGTATTCCTTTATAGAGGTAGAAAATAAGTTTCAATGTCCTCTGGTGTTCCAGTTCGTCGGTACTGAGAGCAGGTAGGTCATCTGCATATTGTAGGGAGATTATTTCTTCTGTTTGTGACCCTCCTCCAAATTGGATCCCTCTAAATAGGTTTGCCCTATTTGTCGTGGTAAGCATTGAATTGAAGACATCAGTTGCAATTATGATGAATAGGGATGATAGGTGGTCTCCCTACCTTCGATGTCTCACATATATCCTGTGGGCCTGTCATTAATGAGGATTTTTTTTTTTATTTTGATGTTGTGAGTATTCCCTTGATCCATGAGATCCGCTTGGGGTTGAACCCCCTTTGCTACCAGTAGGTCTAGTAGGAAGTCTCAGTCGACCATGTCAAAAGCTTTCTCAAAGTTAACCTTAAGCATTATTCTATCTTCGTGGACAATTTTCATTTTGTGAATTAGTTCTTCTTTAGCTATTATATTGTCTTGAATACATCGCCCCTTGATAAACACAGCTTGGGATTCATCGACAAGCTTATGGATTACCGCTTGTAACCTTTTTGCTAGAACTTTTGTGATGATCTTTATTGAGCAGTTTATAATGCTTATTGGCTGATAATTTTTCATTTCGATTGGTGTTTCTATTTTGGAAACGAGGAGGATGTGTGTCCAGTTTAGCCTTTCATGTTGTGCACTACTATTATGGAAATCAATGAAGAGTTTTCAGATGTCCTCCTCTATAAATTCCCACCCTTGTTAGAAGATTATAATGGGAAAGCCATATGGCCCCGGGGCCTTGTGTGGGTTTGGTTCCTTGATGGCCAATTTGATTTCCCCTTCATTGAATAGCTTCTCCAAAGTGTCCCAGATCTATTAATTGTTGGTTTATAGGAAAATATTTGCCTCCAATTCTGAGAGTAGTGTATCTCTTGTGCTTGTTCAAGTAGCTCATCTAAGTGGGTAGTTGCGTTGGTTTATATTTCCTCCTCTTTAGTGAGAGTGTTACCTTGATATTCTATTTTGTGTATCATGTTTCTGCATCTTCTTTGGTTTGCCACAATGTGGAAGAATTTGTTGTTGTTGTCTCCTTTCGTTAACCATGTAATTTTGGATCTTTGTCTCCATTATGCTTTTTCCTCTCTTATAATATCTTTATATGGCCTCGGGGCTGCTAAATACTTTTGTGATTCATCCTGCAACAGATCCCTTGTTTCTAGTAGTATATATAGGGATTTCAGTTTACCTAGTAGTTCCTTTTTTCGTCCATTGGGCCTTATATAATTATCCCTATTCCATTTACCCAATCGCTTACTTAGAAGAGAAATCTTGGCAATAAGGAATGCTCCATTTCTTGTGTAGTTGGTCCCCTCCTACCATTACTTGATCATTTCCCAAAAGTCTTCTTTTGTCCCACATTCTTTGTTAAATCTAAATAGGCGTCTATGTCATTCATGGGCTTTGCATTCTAGGATTATAGGTGTGTGATCTAATCTGATTTTTGGGAGAGAGGTTTGCCAAATCCTAGGGTACTTTGTGAGCCATTTCGTGGAGATTAGGAAATGATGCAATCTTGCTATTACCGATCTGGGTTGTCCATTTGACCATATAAATTGTCACCCCTGCAAGGGTGGTCAAACAGTTGCAAGGTCTGGATCATACTATCGAAGTGTTCTATATCCAAGCTACTTTGTTGGCCCCCATTACTTTCTTTCCTATTCCTAGTAGCATTGAAGTCTCCCCTTATGATCCAGGGCTCATCCCATCTGGCTCAGATTGCTTTGATTTCTTCCCAAAAGCCTTCCTTTTGGTTTCATTCGCAAGGCCCATATATTATTGTCAACATCATATTGGTACCCGCGATGACATCTTCTAGGATGGTAGTGAGTGAATAGGTGTCTTGATAGCTATTGACCAGCCTATATATGCTATTGCTCCATCCATAGTCACATCCTCCTCTTGTATTGTTCGTTGGCACTACTAGTTTCTTATCATATGTAGTTCCTCCCAACGATCTCCTTATTCTGTCGTCTATTATTTTAAGGTTGGTTTCTTGTAAGCAGAAGAAGTCTGCTTTATGAAGGTGTAGGTAATCTCTTATCAAAAACCGAGTTTTCCTTTTACCTAACCCCCTTATGTTCCAAGAGATGATCTTCATTGATTTACTTATTCCAACCCTTACCCATGTCATTTCATGGGGGCTTAGTCACTCCCCTTAGGGTGTCATTTGGTACTAGTAGCTTCTAAATTTTGTATGTAGGAAAGATATGTAGATATCATCCCTAGAGTGCTTTAGGTCCACTCCCACCATTAAGGCGGTTCCTCAACCTTGGAGGCTCTTCCTTTAAGGGAATTTCGGTCATTTTCCAAGTATGCTTGTTCCTCCATTTCTGATAATATCTCCCGTGCCGCATCAATAACAAGATTCCAGGATCCCCTGATAAGCTCGAGGGACATTTTATGCAAGTCAATGTTTAAGCCTTCTCCAATAGACAAGGTTTTATTGTTATTGTGGTTCACATTTTTACTATTCTTTTCTCCTTGATTCACCCCACTAAGTGCGTTATTAGTTTTTTCATTTTAATGATTTAATTGATCATTAGAGATCATATAACTGAATTAGCTCATTGGACCTTTAATCACTTCATTAGCAGGCATTACTGGGTCTTTTTGATGGGTCAAATTCACTACAGAGCTGTTTCATGGATTTTAAGGCCTTTTGGGTCAACTTGGTAGAGCCCGGCCTGCCTGCCCATGAGCCCCTCTTGATCACTAACGGTCTCATCCTCACTACGTGGGAGTTTCTGATTGGTCGGCCCCGACTCCTTTAGCGAGGATGAAACCCGTTGTAGTGAGCTGTCTTGTTGGGATTTGCCTGTGCCTACTGATCTGTTGTCACCTTAACACTTACTATGCATGTGTCCCCCACTCCACTCGGTGTGCTTAGAGGCGATAACATGCTCGCCCACGCGTTGAGTTCTCTTACAACCACCTCATCTCTATCCCGCGTGGCTTATGTTCCATCCACATGAGAGCTTGTTTCCTTGTCAACAGCCCTATCAGCCGGCTCCCTCCTCTAAGGGAGCGAAACGTGGTTGGCCCCATCATACCTGGCTCCATCACAAGCCCGGGGCAAATTTCTCATACATTATAGCAGGGTTGACCTGGCCTTAATGCTGCCATCAGGGTCACCATTGTGATTGTTGGAAGACAGAGATCGTTTAACAAGTCCTTTCTATCCCCAAATCGTTCTAAGGTCTCTTTGATGCCCATATTCTCTGATCGAGATTTTGGTTGGCGATCTTCGTCGAGGTCTCTCTTACGATCGCTCTCAACCTCCGATTACGATTTTGCCTTTCTCCTCTTGCATTAGGCGACCCTTTCTCTTTCGTTGGGGCTCTATCAAGGCTTCCCTTCCCAGATGCGATGGTGTCATCGGAGCTAAGTTTTTTGGCAACTCAATTAGTGTCTTTTCCTCACTCAGGGCAGTTCTAGCTTCCTCTTCTCCATCTCCACCTCAAAGGCAAGCTTCCGGCTGCCTATGCTATCCTTATAGTGGTCGGAAGTCATTTTCCTCACTAAACCCGAAGGACCGCTCTCACTTTGTTGGATAAGTCAACTCCTTATTTGCCTATGAAAATTAGTTCCCTGATTAGCTTTAGAAGGTGGGCGTTGGTGTTCCGGTGCCAACAGAAGAGCGGCAAGCATTTGATTAAAACCCAACTAGGAACACCATAAACCTTCTCCGGCTTCTAGATGTCTAGCGTCCATGGCTCGATGTTCAGAGAGAAGTGGGGCAAATGAATGGTTCCCACTATTTCCAATTCACGCGCCTCCTCTGCAAAAGGGCAGGAGCTATGAATTGCTCTTCCCAGAATTATTTCGAACTCCAGCTCTAGCTCCGGCCGAGCGCCACTTTCAGCACCATCACAAGGGTGTTTCCGTCCACGATTCCTTCATTGATCTCCGTTACTGTCATGATTGAATAGCTTTCGATAACTTTTTTTGCTCTGATAATCTCGCTATCCAGCAATACGGAGACAGGATGCACATTATTATCCCCCAGTGTCTTCTTCTTCTCTGGTGATCCCCTCGTGGTTGTGGGGATATCGCCATCCCTCGGTTTCCTTTCTTTATCTTGGCCTAATACCGATTCTATTGGTGTTTTCTCCTCGATTTCTTTGTGTACTTTTGACCATCCTCCCGTACACTAAAATCCTCTGTGCCCTATTCCCCTGGAACAACGGTATGCCATGGCTCTCCTCCACTCGTATGGCTGGTGGCCGGGTCACAAGCATTGCCCGCACACCTGTATAGGTCCAATTTGGGATTGTATTGTCGACAAGGAGCGTCGCAATGTTACTCCAGCTCTCGTCTATGTTCTCCTCGGTAGCTCATCAGATCTTTTTCGCCGGCGACGTTTAAAATAGACTTATGTCCAATCTTCTTCATCAAAGTCCATTTCCAATGGTTTTTACGGGGTTGTGAGGGCTGAGTGGATGAAATTCGGCCCTCTGTCCCCCTTGAGGATGTCCGCATAGTTGATCCCCTCTCATCGAGGGCTCCCAGTCTACGCTATAGCCCGTGGAGGTTCCGGTGGTTGGGGGTTAGCCTTATTACCATTCCCTTGATCCTCCATGTGATGCCCTCCTTTTTAACACCCTCGCTATAGCCACTAACTCGTTCCTACTGCCTAAAAACCTTCTCCTCCCAAAGCTCCACCATGTGCTCGGTTGTGAGTACCGCTTAGCTTTAATTGATAATTACAAAGTAGAAGGAATACATCTTCTCCATATGTTAAAAGCCTTGAAAATAAAGTAATAAATATCATGATGCCTTTTAGAAAACCAGTAACCATGCACCATTGAATGCACTTGGAAGAGAAGACCAAAACTTGTATAAAATTAATGTTTTTTTTTAAATAAAAATTATGTAAAGCTTGATATAATCCATCTTTTTATTATAAATTCCCTTCAGTCAAGTTTCTATTCTCATATCAAACCCCACAAATTTCACTTTCTTATTTATTGTATGGACTTTTGTTAAATTAAATTATTTTAACTCTACTATACACTTAGATAAATTGAAATTCGCAATGCATTATGTATAGTTTCTATACAGAAACTTAATTTACCCACATAAATACAATATACGGACTGAAAAAAAAATGTTTACTGTTTCCTCAGGGACAACAAAAATTCAGAACCTGGAAGACAATATAGGGTCTCTAAATGTAATGCTGAGTGAAGAAGACTGGAAAGAGATTTCTGATGCAGTGCGCATTGAAGAAGTTGTTGGCTCTAGAACTTATGGACATATTGAATCACACTCTTGGCAATTCGCAAACACTCCTCAATAAGCATTGATGGATGCCTTTAATATTACGCTACAAAACTATATTGACATTTCTGTCCTTATTTATAACTTATTTATACGGTTTACAAAATTTTGAAGGGCCATTTACATACGTGCCCTCTACAAAAATAAAAATTCATGCATACATCCTTGTAAACAATGAAATTATATTTATACCTCGACAAATCTTAGATCTAAATATCCTTGTAGTTAAAATTAAGTTGAATTTCTTTGATAATGAAAATTTCCACCCTCTTTTATCTCTTATATTGTGTTTCCTCCAGCTCTAATTTTTTTTTCTTATCATCGTTAGAGTATGTTTGTTGTTATTGATAAGTATGTGTAGTATATATCTAATAGTTATTATAGGAAATATGATATTAAGGGGTACTTCACCTGAGAAAAGACTCTCGTACTAGTAAAGGACACCAACTTCAACTTTCTCTATTTCAAGCATTTCTACTACTCATTCATAACAATTGGGAAGCTTATCTATTTTTTTGGTTGTTTGATGGATGTAAATAAATGATACTAGCAAAAATATGCATAACAAACAAGAAACTTGTCATTCCGATTAGCTTTAGATACTTCAAATTCTCCTTGCTAGGTAAATCATGAAGGACTTGCATCACCTTCATAGGATTTGTATGCCTCTCCTTGTAAACAATGTTGACCTCACTTTTGTATTCCTAGTAAAGGTTGTTGAGCTTCGTTGTCAAGTATATCGTCCTCTTTGTAGCCACATCAACAGGATATTAGAGGCCACACATGGCAAAATAGTCTTGTAAAAGAACATAATAATAGCAACAAATTGAAACATGTTGATGCAAAGATCTTGTTGACTGGCAGCTATGAGTGCGAACACTCAAGCCACCGCACGCAAACGCAAGTGGTCGACAATAATAAATCCGGTGAGTACCGGGTTGAATTCCTCAGGGAACGATGAGTTAGGTTCTATTGGTTATAAGTGTTCTAGATGCTTGAAAAGGCAGTTGGTTAAATGGAAGAATCTAGGGTTGTATGGCCAATTGACTTGTGATGGTTTTCTCCTACACTTGCTAAGATATCATGGATATGGATACGGGTTCTCAATGGTAGAGTTTGCACTTATGTGCACTCCGGGTGCATCCTACAAGTCCTTATATCTAAGGAACATGCTCTCAACCCCATATGCCTATGGCAGTAGTGAGGAGCATTATAGGGCTAAACTCTATCACCACCGTGGAACGCCAATACTTACGCCTAAGCTAAAGACACTTGTAGCGTCACTCCATCCACCCTATGATTTTAACAAATTCCTCATACACACATGTCTATGCATAGAGTATTGAAGATAGTTGTTGCCTGTCGGCTAACAATTGCAAGTAATGTACAATCATAAGCATAACCATATTCATACTTTCAAAGAAAAGCATAGGATAATTAATATTTCAAGTCAATTAATCCATACAACCTTAGAAAATATGTCTACACTGCCATTACAAAAGGTAAGTCCAAAATATTGGCAACATTCATGGAAACATCCATATCTAAGTATTAGAAGAGTCAATAAACATTCAAAAAAGAAAGCATAATGATTCCCCCTCTTGCTTGAGTAACCCCAGCTCCAAATTCTTGCTCAAAGCTCCTCGGACCAATGTTCCATGCCGCAGCCGCTGTGGAGACAAAAAATAACCTCAACACTAGAAAATCAACCCTTTTTTTATACCCTCCAAACCCGTACATCGTGATGTTGAGGTCGCACATCGTGATGTAACTTGAGCCTGGAAAACTTCTACGTAAAACATCGCAATATACCCAGAGAACATAGCGATGTAACGTGTTCTCCCGAGAAGCTTCACCACGCGAGCATCGCAATGCTCTCTGATTGCATCGCGATGTTGCTCCTAGTCCAGAGAAGCTGCAAAGTTTGACATAGCAATGTTCCCAGAGAACATCGCGATGTTGTCTCATTTCCAAAAAATTGTGTTCTGCTTCCCCTGAAAATCACGATGTGAATTACTTAGCTGCTCCAAATCACCTGTTATAAAAGGATTTTACTCATTTTAGCATTTATAACCACCAAACAGATGTAAATCACTATTAAAGCACTTGAGACAGCTAATGTGACCAAGTAGTGTATTTTAGGGACAAAACCATATGATATTTATTCAATGCTACTCATCTCGACCCTAAACAATTGATAAATGCCTATAAAATAGCTCTCTTTCGAGAGCTATCACACCCCCAAACTTAAACTCTTGCTTGTCCTTAAGCAATGAATAAGAAAACTCGGAAAGAAATAATTCAAGTTTACAATCTGGTTCAAGGTTGGTCTCCTTTGCTCATGCGACATATGCATCATGACATAATAGTTAATGTGTTGCACTAGTCAAACAAGAGTACTCAAAATCGAGAATAATCACAATGTGCTTTAGAATTCTATCAAAGCAATGGCTTCAACTTAGTAGGAATCACAAAGATACATATATGCCAAAGAGAATAGAAATAGAAGCATACATCTCCTTAGCTAGGTTTTCACCACTCTCTACTAGTAGAAGACTTTACTCTTGAGGCAGGCTATTGCTCACACCTAATGATGTTTACCTTGATGTAAGCTCATCTATACCCCTAGTTTCTGTAAACTCCCTTATGTTTCAGGTGTTACTCGACCGCTATAAGTTCAATACCCTAGTTCTATTCCCTAGAGCATATATGTTCTCTAAGTGGTCTCTGCTAAGCTCAAGTCATTAATGAAAACTCAAGAAATTTCCAAGAACACAAGTGTGGTATCAGTATGATGTTCCTGTAATTTGACAAGTGCAGCATCGGATTTATCCGTGTCATATGCCTAATAAACTCGGCAACCAACCCTTCAAGTGCTACAGTTGTGTGATGTGTGTGCATGCAAGTATAGAAAATTTTTTCTTCACATGCTAACAAATTCAAAAGCCATGTACCGAAATAGAATATATAAGTAGCAAACAAGAGTTCCAATACAAGGACTCCTCAAAACATGACAAGCATGCCACATCCTATCCCCCAAACTAAATGAAATCATCATCCCTGATGATTCCTATACAAAAAGATATAAGAAGGGAATGGAAAGAGTAAATAATGGTCAGTAAAACACTCCCCTAGCTGGCGAGGTCCGCTTCAGGTGTTGTCCCGTCCTCGGGAATGGGTGTGGATGCTAGAGGGGCTGATGGTGTGGTTGGCTGGAGTAGCTGCTCCCCCAAGGCGAGGGCTCGAAAGCTATCCCGCACCATGGCGGCTAGGTCAGTGATTATTTAGGAAAGTTATACCCGCGATTGGATGACCTCCTTCCTCAATTGAAAGACCTCAGTGTGCAGCTAGATTTGGTGATCCTCCATCTGCGAAATCTGAGGCTCGAAGATGAAGAATGTGGGGAATGAGGTGCTGCCGAGGTCGGCTCGGGAGCGTCCATGGGCTCATATGCCTATCTCTGCTCTGGAGGTGATGCTACTGAAGGCTCTGCATCATCGGTGCGGTATGGCGCCATCCTATGTAAAATACTAGAATCGATGAGACAATTTGGTAGAAGTTTTGGTTCAGTTTTGTCCCATTTGATGCCAGGCTAGAGACATAGAGAAGTAACAAGGGCTGGATGCCACAACCCTTTCGGGTTCTAGAGGAAATACTGAAGGAAGTTACAATGAATAACCCATCCTACGTCTAATTGAAGCCATTGCACAATTGCATAAATGATGCACACACGATCAATGTTAACCCGGCTCATAAACTGCGCCCAGATCAATCGTGGTGCAATAAATTAGAGCCATACTCTAAACTCTCTCCGCAGTAGCCCCCTATCAAACACCGGAGTATTGAGGTCCCACACTGAGTCAGAAGTGGTGAGGGTACTAAACACCTCATCTAAGTCTACATGCCCCTTTCTCCACACCGTGTATTCATCATGCTCCACTTTCGGTGTGCCCAAAACCGCGTTGATTGTGCCCTGATCATACTTAACTTGTCACCCCCGCACCATCACGATATCCCCTTGGTAGTCAGGGAGATTTGCATAACTACCAGGTGGACTGCTATATCTGGTCGTGAGCAAAATCTCTCCCGCCTCAGAGCCTGAATGATCTTAAAGTGTGTGGTGAGTGCTGGATCACTAAAGTCTATGCCAAGCTCAGGAACCGGCTTCCTATCTAGCAAGTATTTGTAGTGGTCCTCTGCCTCTTTGGATGAGAAGATATCTTCAGATGGAGGGGTGCCTGTGTAGAAGATGAAGAACCTATTTTCTTTTTCCGAGCAGGAGCTTAAGCCAGTCAATTAAGTTCAAGGTGATCTCTCCCTTGGGGAAATCAAACGATGCGCCACTAGTGAGTGAAATCAAGCAGCTGAAAATAATTGGAACATCTTTATCTGCTTCATAATCGAGCACAATAAATTCCGTCGGGTAGATGAACTGATCAATCCTCACTAGCATATCCTCTACAACTCCACATGGTTTAGCAATTGACCAATCGACAAGTTAAAGAGTGACTATGGTGGATTTGAGATCTCCAAGCCCCAATTTGTCGTAAATTGCGAGGGGAATCAAGTTGACACTTGCCTCAAGATCACACAACGCATACCCCGCAAATGCTTCTCCTATGGTGCATAGTAAGAGATTGCTCCCCATATCTTTCAACTTGGGAGGAAGGGTCTTTTGTAAGATTGCGTTGCACTCTTTTGTAATGGCTACCATTACAAGTTCACCCATCTTTTGCTTCTTTGCCAAGAACTCCTTCATGAATTTTGCATAATTAGGCATATGCTCCTATGCCTTGGCGAAAGGTATATTTATATGAAGTTGCTTGAACCTTTCCATGAATCGTTCATATTGTAAGCCAAAGGAGTGATTCTTTAACCTTTGAGGAAATGGTGGAGGGAGCACTAGATTCGCCTCTTTTTCTATTTCATTGTTTCCTTCCTTAGTTGGTTTTTCCATAACTTCTTTTGAAATGATTTCAGATTTGGTTATCGTGGGTGACTCCAATTATTTGCTACTCCGCAAGGTAACCGCCTTTAACTGACCTTGCTCCTCATTCCGAGGGTTCTTCTCGGTATCACTAGGGAGCCCTCCTACAGGCCTAGTCCTGATCTCAGTACTCATTTGCCCCATTTGAAGATCAAGATTTTTTGATGGCGTTGCCTTGAGTTTGGAAATTGGTTCAGCACTCCGCCATAAATTGATCAAATTTATCCTCCAAGCTTGGCTTCTTCTCATATAGCCTGCTTTGTTGATAATAACCAGGCAACCTGTATCTTGGTTCTCCTTGAGAGCTAGATGATGTATTTAACCGCCAACTTGAGGTCCAACTTGTAGAGAAGTTATTGCCTGGACCCCAAAAATTATTACCAACCGCATTGACTTCCTTAAAGGCCCCTAAAGGGTCCATGTATGGTGACTCTGAAGGAGTAGATTGCATAGACATGTTTCTCACACAAGAGGCCAACTCCTCTATTTTTCACTATAATCCCGTGAATCGTGCTGCCAATCTGAAGCATTGTCCTCCTCTTGGATACTAGCTTCATTCCCTTGGCTGACTCTGTCACCGGTGGGCCACTGGTTGCTATTAGATACTACTATATAAAGCAAGTCAAATCTTTCTTCAATAGGCTTAGTATTGAAGGCACCAACGGCAGCCGCATCGAGGACGACCCTATTGTTTCTTCGCAAACCATTATAGAAAGACCGAACTAAATGTCATTTCGTTAGTCCATAGTGAGGACATGTGCGTTGTAGCCCTTTGAAAATTTCCCAAGCTTCACCCAAGCTCTCTCCATCCTTTTGTGCAAATCCCATTAATTTATTTTGGATACGTACTATTTTTGCCAGCGGGAAAACTTGAGGAGGAACTTTTGTTTGAGTCTGATGAGCTTTCCATATTATTTGAGTCTGGTGAGCTTTCCAACTCTTGTTGACTTCTCTTGTCTTTTCTTAGCCCCCTAAGTGTTCTTTCAAACTCAGGGTCAAAAGGGACTAAGGGATTCTTACTCATAAACTACAAAGCAAACAAAGAAAACTCTAAGTATGTAGACAGTTGAGTACAAGCTAACCACAATGAAGAAAAGGAAGAGACAGATTTTAAATATGCACACAAAGAAACTATGAAGATTTACCACTGAAGACTTAGCACAAAGGTTGTTTAAGCAAAAACAATAAAAGAAACTGAACTAATCGTGCTACTATTCCACTAGTTTAAAAAAAAAAACTATCTTTGGTCCCCGGCAATGAAGCCAAAAACTTGTCGACCATCAACTATGAGTGCGAACACTTAAGCCGCTGCACGCAAGCGTACGAGGTCGACAGTAATATTAAAATCCGGTGATTATCGGGTTGAATTCATCAGGGAAGATGAGTTAGGTTCTACTGGTTATAAGTGTTCTAGATGCTTGAAAAGACAGTTTGTTAAATTGCTTAGATTGTGATGAAATTCTCAAAAGGTGATTGAATTACAAAGGTTGCTTTGGTGAAACTCTCAAGTGGAAGAATCTAGGGTTGTATGGCCAATTGACTTGTGAATTTTTTCTCCTATGCTTGCTAAGATATCATGGATATTGATATAGGTTTTCAATAGTAAAGTTTGTGCTTATGTGCACTCCGGGTGCATCCTACAAGTCCTTATATCTAAGGAACATGCTCTCAGCCCCATATGCCTATGGTAGTGGCGAGGAGCATTATAGGGCTAAACTCTATCACTACCGTGGAACGCCAATACTTACGCCTAAGCTAAAGGCACTTGCGATGTCACTCCATCCACCCTATGATTCTAACAAATTCCTCATACACACATGTCTATGCATAGAGTATTGAAGATAGTTGTTGCCCGTCGGCTAACAATTGCAAGTAATGTAGAATCATAAGCATAACCATATTCATACTATCAAAGAAAAGCATAGGATATAATATTTCAAGTCAATTAATCCATACAACCCTTGGAAATGTAGTTGCACCCACGGTGGGGTAAGCTCTATAGGTTTTTCCTCATGGGAGTGTGGCGAGTAACTAACCTAATACCCTCATTGCCGTTTGAACTCCTTGTAGGTTTTTCCCCTTGGGAGTGTGGTGACCCCCGTTCTTGGTAGTAACTTCTGAAGGCGTCAATTATGCAGCGGAGTTAGGCGTTTTTAATACGGATCCCGCCTCATTCTTTAGTGAGATCAAGGAGTCCGACTTCCCCAAGCTTGCGAAGCGCTTTGGGGTTCCTTCTCTCTTCGAGTTCCGGCAGCCGGGCCCTGAGGAGAGGGTGAATCATCCTGGCCAGGGGGAGATTACCCTATACTAGGAGTCCTTCCAGGCGCGGCTCCGGCTCCTAATACCCGAGGTTCTCCAGAGGGTTTTTAACACCTTCCGGATAAGCCTAGGCCAGGTGCACCCCAACAGGTTGCGGATTCTGTGTGGCCTAGCCATTCTTTTCAAAAGGATGGGGACAGAGCTTACCCCGCAATGGGTACAATTGCCATATGTTAACCCATATGTTAACCCCTTGCTTATTTAACACTACATTCGGGTGCCGATGTAGCGCGTACCTAGGTGGGCACGGCCCAACAATATAATTTTGCAGAGAATTCATATTAGATGTGTGACAAAGTTTTATGATGGCTATCAACCTACCGCATATCTCCTCCTTTATCTGGGCTTGGGACCGGCTATGCTCGCATAGGCCGAGTTTATTTGAGATAGTTCTCTTTTTGTCAAAATTCATATAAAAATATATAATCATTAATAAAATTACAAAATTTCTAAATATTTTCTTATGATTGCATTTTTTTGGGAAAATAAATAATAAATTTATTATTTGAAAACAAATTTCAAGCAATTGAATTTTGCGATTTTTTCTGTTTTTTTAAAAATATTTACATGAAAATATATTAATTATTTAAAAAGTTGTCTATGTTTTAAATATTTTAGTTTCATGGCATTTTTAAAAATTTTTGTAAATTTTTTAAATAATTTTCCCAGACCTAAATTTAATTAATTAAATTATGAGGTTTTACAAATTTTTTGTACAAGAACATGTTTAATCTTTTTTAAAGTTCAAGGACTTTTATTAAACAGCTGTGAGAAAAAAAGAAATATATACTAACTCAACATCGAACCTGCATTAGAAGCATCTACTTCATGCTTCTCAAAAAATAATAATAACAAATATATAAACAAGGACAACTTTGAAGATTAGTCGACAAGGTAACACCCTTTTGTCCTTTATCTATAATGTGTTCTTTTCGGAGTAAGTGCCACCTCCCCGAAGTGGAGTGGAAGTGGCACTTCCCGAAGTGGGCTAAAGTGCTGGAAAAATCTACTATGTTGTGTTCTTTTTGACGTAAGTGAACACTGCCTGAAGTGGGCACTTCCTTGATTCTGTATGTTTTTTTTGGTGAAAGTCGCCCCACTTCCGAATTGGATTTCCCCAGTGTGTTCTTTTGTGGGTAAGTCAGAAAGTGGCTATTTTTAAGTTCTGTTGCAAAAAATGTTTAAGTATTGTCTATTGGTCTTTGTAATGTTTTTTTTCACTGTAATATGTCATGAGTTTTTTTAAGTTATATTGTCTTTATAAAAATTGTCAGTTTACCTTTTGTAATATTTTAGATTTTTTTTAATTAATATAAATTGATTATTTCCAAAGTTGCTGACTAGTGATTTGTTTGAGTAATTTTAGATATGTATACAATAATTAATAACTTAAAGACAATTGCAAAACTTGATATAATTTGAGTATAGAAATTTTTGTCGTTCATATTGAGTAATGGGATACAATGTATTACAAAAGAAGATAGCACAGTAATGGAATACAATGGAATACAATTCAATACAAAGTAACTTGTATTCTTTATTCATGGACAATATAACTACACAGTAATGGTATTGGAATACAATCCAATAAAAAAATCCAATATAATACCAATGTATTATTGCACACTGGTTCCTCATGTTTGCACACTTGGTCTTCGTGTATACACACATTTGTAATGGCTTTAAAAACCATACATGAACATCATGGTTACACCTCAGTCCTTTTCAGCTGCATCATGTTTTTAATGAAGTTTCAACAACCAAAAGCTCTCCATCATCATCAGCAGCCAGCTTCTCCATGGATCAAACACCACAATTTAACATTTCCCACCTGTCATATGTTTCCAAAGAACATGGAACAATAAAATTGAGCAAACAAACAGTAAAATAATTCCATCACTTTCTACTACACATCATATTATAAACCTGCAAACCAATATCAGATTTTGTAAATTAACCCAATAAGATACAAACCAATGAATAGAATTCCATACCTTCGAAGCAGCTGCATTCTTCGATGTTGTTTCATGTATGCCACCAACAGCATTGGCTCAGAAGGAAAGGTTTGCAATCCCCATATTGGGGACAAGATGACAAGTTGGCACATGAGATTGCTAGACTGGTTGCTACTAGAGCCATCCAATGTCCGAACCACATGCACAATGCATAACCTTCAGTCATCATCACCAATAGCATCATACGAAAAGAAAACTGAAACCAACTAGGATGTCTATTATGCACATCCGGTGGCAAAGCTTGCCGCCTATGATTTCCATGACATTTGTCCCATGTAGCAAAAATAATGCAAAAACTCGGGCTCAATAAACAAAGTTTGCCTATAACTTATCAATTAGGCATACATACAACCCTAACCCAATATCGGGACAAACAACAAAACCTGATGAAAACAATGCAATGAAAACAAATCAGAAAAAGAAAAAATAACAAAGTAGAACTTTGAAAACCTTCCCGCAATCATTGCGTTACAACAGGCTTGAATCCTACTTTGCTACCTTGAAGACCATCCAACTCTAAGGAAACAGTGTGCCTTCAAAAGGTAGCCGCAAGCAGAAATCGCCTGTAGTATCAAGCTATGCGGGCATACTTATTAACATCATCGCCCGTTATTTTGGAAACATTTATAAACAACACCAAAATGAAAATCTGATTTGATCTCATGTTCAAAATTAATGAAGACATTCTCAATCAACAAATTAAATGTATTGAAATAATTAAAATCAGTAAAACCAATGAAGAGAAAAAAAATTCATCTCCAATGAATAAACAAGGCAGCAACATAAGCATTGCACAACACTCAAAAAATAAACAAATCCACAAAATAAAATTGATAGTCTAACATCAGACAACAAACAACATACATTATAAAAAGGCAGCAGACATCAGATAACAATAATGCAACAGAAAAAATAGTTCCAATGCACAACAAACAACCTACAAAAAACAATAAAAACAACAGAGATAATAAGGCAGCATTAAAATCAGTCCATGCTATGAAACATGAATTTAAATGCACGATATAACAGCAGACATCCAAAAGTTTAAGGCAACAGACAACTAAATAGTTCCATAGCAGCAGCATCCCACAGCAGAAAAAAAAACAATTGAAAAAGATAGGAAAGCAGTTAGAAAGCTAAATAGGTCCATAGCAGAACAGTCAAAAGATAGCATGTAGTCCATGGAAGCAATTGAAAGTCAGCAGCAATCAGAACACCAGCAACCGGATTTCAAGATTCGGCCCTAGTTGATGCAAGGAAGTTTTCCATCAATTTTCTCCGCATAGTATGCCTACGATGTACAAACCCACGTGCACTTTGTTCATCGTGACACAAGACCTCAAATGCCCTATCAAGATCATCCTCATCAAACTCATCGTCCATATCAAACAGAACAGCTGACAGTAACTCAATCCAATGCTTCTTTGCCTCCCTTAGGGTACAACTCAGCTCCCCAACACCCTTCGCTATTTCCTCCATAGTGCTATCAAAATTTTCCTTGGAGGATCGACTTCCACGGCTATTCTTTGGAGCTGTGGAACTGACGTGGGGTGTCTCTTGAGGCTGGCTTCCACTCTCACTAGGAGCTGTGTCCATATCCTCAATCTCCGTATTTATTTCATTGATCCCTTCATTTTCAGGTGCTCCAAACTGTTCGTATATGGATCGTGTGAACAAGCCAGTTGCCTGATCATCACCGCAGATCAATCATAGTTCATTGAAATGGACAATGGGCTTGTTCAACAAGTCCCTCGCCTTAGGATGTGACTGCAAAATTTAAAGGTAGACAACATTAGGAAAAAAAACACAAGGATAAAAAATGAATGAATATGAAACAGAATATAATAAGCAAAATAGAATGAAAGAATACCTCAACGTAAGTACGATACGTCTCCTCCTCCATAGTCAGCATCTTCAAGTCTTCATTCCACCCAACTCCACTGAGGTCCATGAGCTTCTTTATTTCTTGGTATTGTGTCTTCAGTGATCTCATATGGTTCTCCACATTGGCTGCATCCATGGTCTGGTCAGGGAAGCGCGTGTTGATAACAATGGCATCATCCATAAAAGCCTGCCTCTTGAACGACTTATCAACCTTTAGTCCAGCACGCGCCATATTTGCTAGGCACGGGATAAGGACGTCATCCATGTCCTTCGTCCATCTTCTATTGAGGGTCCCCTTCCCCTTACGCTTTGACACCTCAGAACTTGAACCTGTTTCTGCTGACATAGGCCTTTTTCCTAAACTCGACATCGTCCCTATTGTATATTTTTATATGCATCAGGACGACAGCCATACTTTCATCAAAATCAATATCATAATGTAAATATCAATATCATCTAATACATATGGCTGAACACCAAGTAGCAATATTTATTTAAAGATGAAAACACAAATCCAACAAGCACAAAGAGCCTGAATGCTCAAGATGAAATAAAAACACACAATGACAACCACAACCACAACAAGGAGTCTATTGGAAAGTAAACACAAACACATAAATGCACAAGTAACAAGTGCAATCACACTCCATATCTGCGAATGTAGTCACGCCACATGTCATTTGCAATTTTAACTCGTAGCGCTCTCCAACGTTAGGTAGCAGCTCGTTGTTCCCTTGTGCTACCACCAATAGACTCTTGTGTTGCACCATCCTCCTCAAACTCGAAGTCTTCCCGCGATAACATGTCATCGGGGTCGACATCCAAGATAAAATTATGGAGAACGCAACAAGCAAGGACCAAATTAACCTGGGTCTTCAATGGGTGGAAAGGCCGAAAAATCCAATATCCTAAATAGGCTTTTAAGGAGTCCGAATGCTCTTTCAACCCGTGACCTAAGTTTTGAATGCCGCAGGTTGAACAGCTCCCTCGCATTTGTAGGTCGACGGCTAGCATGTTCCTTCAAGTGGTACCTGACTTTGTGATATGGAGCTATAAACCCGGGCATAGTCGTGTAGCCGGCGTCGATCAAGTAGAATTTCCCTAGACATGAATAAAAAATGGCGTTATTCCAAATTTCCATCGATTGATAGTTAAAATGTTTTAAAGAAACCTAGGGACTACCTTCTGGTACACGTAGGCCGGCCGGGGAAGGTTTCGATAATGCATCTTTCAACACAAGGAAGTCATTTGCCGAACCTTCCCAGCCAGCTAGCACATATTGGAATTTTAAGTTTGGGTCACATGCGGCAAGTACATTTTGTGTAACGCCTTTGCGACCTCGAAATCTGGCGACATGTTGGAATGGGACCCAAGCAGTAATGTGTGTACCATCAAGGAAACCAACACAATCCTAGTGAAAATAAAAGAAAGGATCCATTAATAGGGAAATTACGCTATTTGAAATTATAGGATAGTGTGTTGCATTCATTAATACCTTGAAGTACGGAGCATAAATGGGGTTACACTCGATATCGGGGTGTGTCTCCGTGCCAGGTTGTTTTACATAATCATCTCAGATAGCACAAATTGCTCGAAGGACTGCATTGAAGTATCGGCTGACAGTTGATCCTGATTTGAGGAATACGATTTTCATAACCCGATTCCTAGAATGGTGACCAACCGTGTGGAGAAACATCGCTACTTGTTCTTCCACGGACAAATGTATTGTATCTCGTAATAGTCCTCTATCACGCAAAATTGATGAAAGTTTGAAGAATGTAGGCTGATTCATTCGGATGTACTCGACGCAATTGTTTTGACCTTCGTATAATATACGACGCATTAGTCCGCTTCTATGATGGTTTCTTATGCTTTCCGGCACCAAAGGCAGCGACCGCAAGCGGTTGCGGGTGCCTACAAGCATGATCACTATAACTAGAATTATGTAAACCGGTGTGTCGACATACAACAACTCATCCAACTCAATGGCATCCATTGCAATCCCTATATGACATCTATAAATCATGAACAATTCACCATATAAATATGTACTACCCATTTTAGATCTATTCATAAACAAACCACCACATTATAGCAAGAAGAGGACACTAGTCCTAAAAGTATTCATAAAACAAAACAATATACTATTTTTAAATACAACAGATGTAAAATATGCCAAACCATAATTAGAAGATAACATAAACTTAATACAAAAGGATATTCAACCCATCAAGAAAATGATCAAATAATAGCAAGGATTAATCAAACCATGATCAGAATAACAAGCATTGATTAGAAGAATAATGGCGCATGATCAAATAGAAAGAATAATAATGGAGCATGATCAGAAGAATAAAAATATAAAGAAAACAGACCACTCAGGAGCATGAAAAAATACAATAGAAAAAGCTACACACAAGAGAAAGAAACAAAGTAAAAGGAAAACATGCAAAATAAAAACAATAACATGGCATGATTCGAACAAAAGGCCATGATTAGAACATTTTATAAGAGATGAACAACAAAAAACAGAACCATCAATAGATCACTCAGGCAGATGATAAAATCCAGGAGGAAAAAATACAAATTGAAGTGGAGGACACACAAAAACCTATCTAAGAAGCATGAAAACAAACCCAAATTGCAGTAGAGATCAGCACTCAACACAAGAATTCACAAAGCATATGAAAACCTCCTTGATTGGAGTTAGAAGAATAATGTAGAAACACACATGAATCAGGAAAAAAAAGGGATAGAACATGTTATAAGAGATAAACATCAATGCTGCTTTAAAAAAATTAGAACATAAACATCAATGCTTCTTTCAAAAATTAGAACATGCTAACAGATAAACAACAAAAAATAGAACATCAACAGATTACTCAGGCAGATGATAAAATCTAGGAGGAAAAAATACAAATTGAAGTGGAGGGCACACAAAAACCTAGCTAAGAAGCATGAAAACAAATCCAAATTGCAGTATAGATCAGCACTCAACACAGGAATTCACAAAGCATATAAAAACCTCCTTGATTGGAGTTAGAAGAATAATGGAGAAACACACATGAATCAGAAGGAAAAAAAAAAAAAGGAGGGATAGAACATGCTATATTAGAGATAAACATCAATGCTTCTTTAAAAAAATTAGAACATAAACATCAATGCTTCTTTAAAAAATTCGAACATGCTATAAGAGATAAACAACAAAAAAACAGAACCATCAACAGATCACTCTGGCAGATGATAAAATCCCGGAAGAAAACATACAAATTGAAGTGGAGAGCACACAAAAACCTAGCTAAGAAGCATGAAAACAAATCCAAATTGCAGTATAGATCAGCTCTCAACACAGGAATTCACAAAGCATATGAAAACCTCCTTGATTAGAGTTAGAAGAATAATGGAGAAACATGAATGTTTACTTTTTAAAGACTAATCACTTGTAACCACCGAAAAAATTAACAATCCGCGAGGAAAATCGAATAAAAACCAGAAGATTTACTTTTTAAGAAGGTGATTAAGGAACCCTAAACACAAAAACTCCAAATCACGGTTGAGAGGGGGTATTTTACCTGTGTGTTGATGAGCAGAAGACAGCTCGAGGTCGCGCGTCACAGATCTGTGAGATACCGACAACATTGGTGAGGAAGAAAGAAAAAAAAAAGCACTTAGATCGAAGAATCTCACTGAACGTGACCGGAGGTGGGTGCCGAGTGAGATCGTCGCTGTCCAACTCGCCTCTAGGGTTTACAGTTGCCAGATGAACACAAGATGCACCGATCTGCTCAAAAACTGCCGATCTAGTGAGGAAAAGGAAAAAAAAAAAAAAAGGTAGTTAAAAGCCCCAAAACTCACCGGAGTTGGTAGAGGCTAGAGGCCGGATTCGGGCCGTCGCTTGCAGATCTTTGGCGACGGCTCAAAGACGATCCGGCCGTGCACCGGCAGGAATGAAGAGTAACCGCCGCGATGCACGGCCCGATTCCGATGCTCGCATCGGGCCAAAGCCCCACGCGGGCGGCACGGCACGGGCACGAAATATTTCGTGCGGCCGCGTGCCCGCTCCAGCGGCCGGCATCTACCCATTACGGGCCGGCCCGAAATCTGACACGTGGTAGCTCCATATTTTGCCACGTGGCGGATTTTAATTTTTTTTTTTTTAAAAAAAAAGTGGGCAACTCTTATGGAGCTGTTGACATGTTTTAAATTTATTAATTTAAAACTTAAAATTAATTAGGTGTTAGCTAGTCACTTTATGTTGATTTTTCTTCGATTATTAATCTTTCAGTTCCACACCCTCCGCGAACAAGTTTTAATTTTCTCTTAAATTGTTCTTTTTTTGGGGCATTTTGTTCCCTATTTCAGATTTATTTATAATTTACCTTGAATTTTAAATGTAGCCTCTAATCTGGAGAGATAATATGTTTTAGATAAAATATAAAACTCCAAATGAAATAAGATACACACTTGCTTAAAGCTAATCTGCATGATCAATTGAACGTATTCTTCTATAGATTCCATCTTTTAAATGTAGCCTCTAATCTTGAGTAGGTAATATGTTCAAGTAAAGCATGCTGATTTACTTGTACTTCTGTTATCTGGTATGCAAGGATGGGGCCCATGAGAAGATGAACCTCCTTTCCATATTTGGAAATATGTAATTTAATGTGGGATCTAATCATCCCCTAACTTGTTGATGGTGAGAATGTGAGTTGGATAAAGATAGATGAAGATGAACCTTCTTTCCATCTTTTTTCATGCTCCACGAGAAAAAGTGTATTTTTATCCAAACATAAAAATTATAAATATTCTTGTCCACATCTGAAAACACTCATGTAATCATACAATAAGGATTAAAGGAGTACCGAGTTTGTGGTGCTCGTGATGAGCGCTTATAACTTGTGAGAGGTTTCATTAGATATGAAAAAAAAAAACTAATTTAATATGTAAATATAAACATATATATATATATATATATATATATATATATATATATATATATATATATAAAGTTTAAAAGATTTATATATAGTAGTATTAATCTTGGGAAGTCCATGATCATGTACAAACAAAACATTAGTAAAAGAAGTATTAAATAATGCTCACATACTCATAAAGTTGAAGCTTTGATCAAGTAAAAAGATTTTCACGGTTCCTTTTTCAGTATTGTTTGATTAATTTAGATTTATTTTACAATTTTTTAGATTTGTTTAGAATTTTTTAGAATTTTTTAGGATTTTTTTAGAATTTTTTTGATTTTTTTTAAATTTAAATAATATTTTAATAAATGGGCCGTGCTTGACCCGTGCCTGATCTGGCCCGGCACGGCCCGGCCCGGGCCGGGCCGTGCTTCGTGCCGGGCCAGCTCCATACTGATTCGTGCCGTGCCAGGCACGGCACGAAAATACGCGACTGGTCGTAAATCGTCGCGGGCCGTACCGACCGAATCGACTCTTGTAGGCCGGCAAGGTGGTGCGGATCTGGCAGGTTCACGCGAAAAGAGGAGAGATCATGCTTGATAGAGGTCTTTTAGGGTTTGTGGCGATAGGAGAATCGCGAGGGAGGAGAATCACGAGAGTTCACTTGACTTTCGAAGGGGTCGCTGAAGTCGGCCGAAGTGACTTTATATATCAATGTCACTTCGGCGACTTCGGTCTAAAAACCACTGAAGTCGCGATAGGCTATTTTTGGCGGAAGTGGCCACTTCTCAAAGTGTGCCAAAGTGACAGTTCTAAGGAAAAGAACACCCGGAGTGGCGGAAGTGGAGCACTTCCGCACTTCCGGGATTCACTTTCGGGCAAAAGAACACACCAAATGTATGTGATTTATCGACTTTAATAAAAAAAAACAAATATATGACATAAAGCTGAATGTTAAAACACCAACTAAAAAAAAGCATGTTATGCAAAATAAGGTCAGTTTGTCAAATATTTTTGAAAGTGTTATTTCTTTCAAATTGTACTTATAAAATCATGCAGAAGTATATCAAACCACAGATTTCAGTTTGGCACACAGATGCTTCAAAGAGAATAGGAACTTCAAGTTCATCCAAGCATTCAAATGAAAATGAGTCTGCCTTCTCTAGTAACGGTATTTGGTGGAGTAATCTTTTGGTGCAATGACGAGACCACGGCCTTTTCTTGCTCCACGGTAGACAGTCTCAATAATGTCGATGAATTCCTGCTTGTCTTTGAGGGCCCAGTTAATTTTGTTGTTGTTACCAGTGCCAAGGTCGATCATTATGTGCTTGTTCCGGAAGAAGAACATCACTGTCGAAGGATCATACAACTCATACATGGTGTTGAAATCAGGAACTTCAGTGATGTCCACAAGATATATCACTGCAAAGTTCTTTATTGTCTCTGCGACTGAAGCAAGGACTTCATCCATCTGCATAGGCAACACAACAGAAATTAACCAGTTATAATCTGATTTCTTGTCCCAATAGACTTCTTCGTGTGCCGATATATTCACTCTGGTTTCCAAGAGTTCCCGCAACTCATACATTAAAAGTAATGACAATAATGGAACTTAGAGGAAATTTGGCTTTTAGGAGACTGTCTATATGAAGCAAGTGATCCTAGCATGTAATTAATATAAAAATCAGGACAAAATAGGGGCATTGGTATCTCCACAGAACATGAAACAATGATATGGACGCGCTGAGTTCTGCATCATGAGCTAAAGTGAAGTTATGCTGAGGAAATGCAAATGACATTCAAGCTGATAAAAATTCACAAAAATCATGATTAAATGTAATTATCCAATGTTACTACCAAAAATGCAAGGGGAAAGTTGATCAAAATTGGCAAGCTTCACAACCCATTCACTCATTGACATGGCTGGTAGGGAGGAGGGCATTACATGGACTCAACAACTCTTTAAGAATCAGATGATAGGTACAACTGACTGATATGATTGGCACAAGTGAATTAAAAGCCCTCTCGATTATGACACTGTTATTTTGCAATGGATAACACTCCACACATGATAAGTTTGGGTGAAATATTAATTTAAGCGAATTCCAAAATGACTTGTCTGGAAAATCCATAAAATGACAAAGGCAGGTAATTAAACAGCATGGACAAATAGATGAAATAGCACTCTCCAGTTTCTTGATTTCATTAGCACGTACATAGACCAGACATTTCACAAACCATGCACCTACAAAGTGAGTTTCAAATGGACAACTGCATATCCAGAATTTCACAATCTGACACCTAACTGGCCAAAGAAAATCATTTTATACCTACAATTTCTTTTGGAAGTAACATCTAGCAATCATGAATGCAACATAAAAATAGTTCCTCAAATCCAACTTTGCTATATATATATATATATATATATATAGGCGTGCTACTGTGCGGCCAGTAGGAACACTGTTCCAGTTCGGCCGCCTCCCATTTTGGTGTCTCTGGAGCATGTTTGAAGGATTTCCAACCGTACGGATGGGAAGATCATCGAAAAGTAAGCTAGCATGTCCATTTTCATACAATTTGATGACCGTTTGATCCTCCCACTTAATGAAATTCTGAACTGTTAAAATTTCCCTAAAATAAAAACCGTTAAGTGGGAGAACCAAACGGTCATCAAATTATATGAAAATTGACATGCTAGCTTATTTTTCGATGATCTTCCCATCCGTACGGTTGGAAATCTTTAAAACATGCTCCAAGTACCCAAATGAGAGGTGACCAGAAATACACATTAATACCGCCGGGAGGCGGCCGGAAATACACAGTAATACAGTTGGATGGACAGTAGCACGCCCATGTGTATATATATACATATATATATCCAAAACAGAGAAAACATAACCTAGTTACATAACTTGAAATTAAATAACTTTTCTGTCCCTATGTACCTGGTTTAGATCAACTATCTGATAAACTGGCAAACATGAATTATACATCCAACTTAATTGAAAATATTCTAATAATGAATATAATGGTTGATTTTATGTAAGAAACCTAGTATACTCACTTAGGAGCTTGATAAGACAAATAATAGCTTTTTGTTGTAACACATTTCAGATATGCTAGCCCTAATAGAAGTCATTAATCGACACTAACTTGTTTCCTGAAATAGCTGTTATTAAAATATTCTCAACCTAATAAATATAGACATTTATTCTTTGTTGAATGAAATCTTTTCCTTGGTAATATTTTCATCCTTTTCTTCTCCTTTCATTTATTCCTCATCAAAGTTCATAAATCAAAGGTTTATAGAGTAATGGATGGTCCTTCAAAGTTCTTAAGCCTAAGCACATAGTAACTCAAGCTACATTGAATTGAAGAGTACCATTCCACAAATCCAGTTGCCCCATTAAAAAGCTTTAATACTGATTCACAAACCAAAATTATAGCCAAGTTACTTCTAATTTATTCCCACTATATGTATCATGTTGAATAATTTTATCACAACTAACCCCTTTATATTCCAATAGACAGGTATCATACATGAGGCGCCACATGTCCCACAGGTAACACATCAAAGGCATTGAGAAATCAATCTGCATCCAATTTCATATGCATACATATAGGAATGACCAAACCAAAAACAAAAAATACATGAATTCACCAACACAAAACCATGAGCTTCCATAATAATGTCATTATAAAAATTCCTAGAAAAATTCAGTATCTTGAAAGCAGATGAAATGGCTAGACTTGAATAAATTCTGATAACTAAAGTTTAGAGAAATTAGCAATTGGTTTGCATAAATAAACTTTCATTACCTGATGAGGAATATATGCACCAAAAATTGACAAAGCCATCAGCAAAAACCTCAAATTTGAATAAATAATCTACGAAAATTTTCAGTCCTTGCATAACTCTCTAAAAACGGGCAGCCCGGTCTTACAAAGCTTCTACTATGCACGGGGTCCTTTGAAGAGTTAGGCCACATGGGTCTATTATACACAGTTTACCCTATTTTTTTTTTCATGAGACTATTTCCATGACTCAAACACATGACCTCCTCGCATAACTCTTTAAAGAATATTTTCCCCATTACCATCCCATACCAACACACGGGAAGCAACTTCCCCTAATAATTTTTGTTCAATGAAAACCAAAGAAATTGCAAATTTTACACAAATGTGTGTGTGTTTGCGCGCGCACGCGCGCCCACAACCATAAGGTACTATGACAACCCAAAAAAAAAAAAAATCTCAAACCCCAACTTAGATAATGGGGGGGGGGATTCACCAAGAATACAATTGAAATCAAGAGGAACACGACCACCAAGTGTTTGATAAGTGCCTCAAGAGAAGAAGAAAGGGTGATATATACCTGCATGCAGGTCTCGTCCCAGTCGTGGCCGAAGCGTATGACAACAAGCCGCTCTTCTTCCGCCAGGATCGCCTGATCCACTGCCCATCCCGAGTGCAAGTGAGGCAGCAAGTATGACATCTCTCTGTGGGAAAAAATGAATTCGACTTCATATCTGTGAATGAATCCTAGGTTTCGAGGAAAAGTTCTAACACAATTTGACACGGCTTTTATTTAATTAATAATAATTAAAACAATAGTTATTATTTTTTATAATAAATAAAATTTTAATATGTCTGTTAAAAATTATAGATTCTGATAGTTCACCAAAACAAATTGTTTGTCTCGTAAATTACTCCAAAAGTGGTGCCAAGAGGGTGTAATAAATGAGGTTAAATTGGTTTATCCTGATTTATTCCCTAACCAAACACAATAAACTGATGTGTAAATTTAAAAGTCCGAGATGATATCTATAAATGATCTTTGGATTTTCTTTTTAATTTGAAATCAAACTTATAATGAAAGTGGGAATTGGATGGGCTAAACTCAAACACAAATTTTCAGAGCAAGGTGTTTCAAGTAAGGTTTTTTTTCTGTATATCTACTCCTAAAAACTTTGTGATTATTGGTATGCACCGTAAAACTAATACTTTTACAAATATGCCCCAGCTGACCTTGGTTTTTACATGGGGTATATAGGCAGTTCCAGTTTTGACAAGGGTATATGAAATTAAGACAAGGTTCCAATAAAAAGTGTGCATACACAATTTAAGCATTTTGACCGGCACATTCAACAAAATGAACCATAACCATGGTGAGACAAGCAAAACATGGTTGTAAATGATGTCCTAGACATCCATATAGGCATAAGGCCCCTTAATATAACACTGTATTCCACATGACATCATTTCTTTCTCCATTTGTTACATGCTGCAACATCATTGTGTTAGGCCCAAGCCTTTACAGACTTATGTTAGGCAGAGGGCAGTTTAGTCTTTTATTATCTTTTGTTATGTTCTGAATTAGGGTTTAGTATAAATAGATTATTAGGAGGAAAATTAGGGTTTCATGTGGAGTTTGTTTCTTTTCTTTGAGTAGCCGTCATAGATCGGGAAAGTTGGCCTTCCTCTCGAATAGTAACCGAGTTATCAATAAAGTTCTTCTTATTCCTTTGGGATTTACTGTTGGTTCTTATTAAATTGGTACTAGAGCAAGGTCTTGGGATAATGGCGACGAAGAAGGTAGGCGAGCTGGAAGAGAAGTTGGAAGGAGGTTGTCTCGCTCAAAACCACCATTGATGAGCGATTTAACTCCGTTCAACAACAGTTCACCTCCTTCGAAGCGATGTTGCTGAAATTGACAGAGATCCACCTTAACCCACCACCGACCGCATCGGCACCCCTGACAGGTGGTGACGGTGTCATGGGCGGAGGGTCGGAGAACACTACCGTCGCACGACCAGGAGCGGCGAGTCGCGGCCGATCTGGGGGCGCAGAGAGAGGACAGGGTGACGCACAATTTGGGGAAGGACTTCCCGGCATGGGAAGCAATGGCGGAGGAAGGATCGAGGCGTACGGCGGCGGGCGGGGCGTTCGTGTTGGCCAGGCGAGCAGTCTGGGCCCGGCGGGTCCGAGGCGGCAGAGTAGCTTCCGGCGGCGGTTTGGCGGCGGTGGCCCAAAGGAGTCCACGGCCGGCCAGGACGGACCATAGCCAGGGCCAAGCGGGTCCAGGTAGGGGCAGGGCGGATCCGACGGGGGTTGGTCGGGAGGCGGCACTTTTAGAGAAAAAGGGTGTAGGTATGATGGTGGTGCGGCTGGGCAAGGAGGGAATTGGTCTGGGTATGCTGGATTCATGGAGTAAAGAAAATCAGGTGGATGTCGGCCTCCAATGTCGTGGTATGATGGGGCAGTTTTCAATCTGGATGAACTCCAGGGTTAGGAAGTTGAAGATGCCCATCTTCGAAGGGCAGGATGCATATGGATGGATATACAGGGTAAAGCGCTACTTTGCCATCAATGGACTATAAGAAAGGAAGAAGCTAATGGCGGCGGCTCTATGCTTGGAGGGAAGGGCACTTGCGTGGTTTCAGTAGCAAGAACAACGACTGCCATTGAGATCGTGGAGTGAATTCAAGGACAGACTGTTAGAGAGATTCCAAGCCACTCAGGAGGGAGGTCTGCATGAACAATTTTACACTTACCTAGGATACGATGGTCATGGAATATAGAGAGAAATTTGAGTTGTTGTCCGGGCGGTTAGGAGGGATCTGACGCGGTGTTGGAAGGAAATTTTCTGAAGGGACTGAAGCCGTAGATACGGGCGATCGTGCGCTTGTTGCGTCCGAGGGGGATCGACGAAACGATGGAGTTGGCACAGATGATTGAGGATAAGAACGCATCCGAGCAGGTCAGTAAATGCAACTCGGTTAGTCTTTCATATCTACCCAACTCCACGGCGGTAGGGCCAAAGACTCAGACATTGGGATTGAAGAGAGAGAGCCAGAAGGACCCAGGTAGTGGGGTGCGGCCGGGAGTGATTCTCAAACGCCTCACCGAGTCAGAGCTTCAGGATAAGAAAGCGAAGGGGTTATGCTTCCAATGTGATGAGAAATTTTCCCCGAGACACCGTTGTAAAGCTCGGTCGTTACAAGTCTTGATGGTGTGCTATGAGGAGGGAAGTGAGGAAGAGGTGGTGGAAGGCAAGATTGAGGAGGAGGAGGAGCACCCTTACCTGGATATGGTGGAAGTCTCACTTAATTCGATGGTGGGATTCACACCGAGCCATACCATGAAGTTAAAGTAAAGCATCGGTGAGCAGGAAGTGGTGTTGGTGGATAACGGAGCGACCCATAACTTTATCTCCACCCAAGTAGTAGACAGATTAGGCCTTCAGTTGACCGACACTGGCAGTTTTGGAGTGATCATGGGCACGGCCATGGCGGAGAAAAGTAGGGGAATATGTGAAGGTTTGATCTTGACAATACAGGGCGTACAGCTATTGGGGGATTTCCTTCCCCTCGAATTAGGAAGCACCGATGTGATATTGGGGATGAAGTGGTTGCAGACTGTCGGCGAGATGAAGGTGAATTGGAAATTGCTAACGATGGAATTTCAAATGGGAAATCGGACGGTGGTTGAGCGGGGCAACCCAAGTCTATGCAAAACCCCTGTGTCTCTCAAAAACCATGGCACATGTTATTCAAGATGCGGGGCGCGGTTTTTTGATTGAACTGCAGGCACTTGCCAGGAAGCAACCAGAGGCAGCCGAGGGGATTCCAGAGCCAATACAACAATTGTTGGGGCACTTTACAGGGGTTTTCCGGATGCCAGAGGGGATGCCCCCAAGGCGGGGCCACGAGCACGTGATCGTGCTTAAGAAAGGAACCTCACCCATTAACGTCCACCCATATCACTACCCCCAAATCCAGAAGGATGAGATTGAGCGGTTAGTCAAGGAGATGTTGGAGGCGGGGATCATACAACCGAGCGTAAGTGCATTCTCAAGTCCGGTTTTGCTAGTGAAGAAAAAAGATGGGAGTTGGAGATTCTGCATCGACTATAGAGCCCTAAATAAGAAGACTGTGGTGGATAAATTTCCTATCCCCATCATTGATGAGTTGTTGAATGAGTTGCATGGTGTTACGATGTTCACGAAGATTGACTAGAAATCGGGGTATCATCAGATTCGGATGCGACCGGCGGATATGCATAAGACTATATTTCGGACTCATGAGGGACACTATGAATTCTTTGTTATAGTGTTTGGCCTCACGAATACTCTGGCCACCTTTCAGTCCTTAATGAATAAGGTGTTCCAACCTTATCTACGGAAGTTCGTATTGGTTTTCTTTGATGACATTTTAGTTTACAGCCGCTCCCTAAAGGATCATGTGAGGCATTTGGAAATGGTGTTAGTGGAGTTACAACGACATTAATTATATGCCAACCGCAAAAAGTGTTTGATTGCTCAAGCGCGAGATGAGTATTTAGGGCATGTGGTGTCGGCGGAGAGGGTTTCAGTAGATCAATCTAAGGTCGCAGCGATGTTGGAATGGCCGCTACCTAAAACGCTCAAGGAGCTATGGGGAATTTTGGGGCTCACAGGCTATTATCGGAAGTTCGTAAAAGGGTATAATAACATCACATGATTGTTAACAGAGCAGCTAAAGAAAGACAGTTTCCAGTAGGGAGAAGCAGCAACTCAGGCTTTCGAGAAACTGAAACAAGCTATGACCAGTGTTCTGGTATTGGCTTTGCCAAATTTTACCTAACCGTTCGTGGTGGAGACGGATGCTTCAGGGTATGGACTGGGCGCGGTCCTCATGCAGAACCAACTATCGATCGCTTATTTCAGCCAGGGCACAACTCAAGTTTGTATATAAGCATGAACTTATGGCGATCGTGCTTGCGATGCAAAAGTGGAGGCCATACTTAATCGGGCGACGTTTTATCATCGGAACATATCAACGAAGTCTCACGTATTTGTTGGAGCAACAGCTGGTTACGGAGGAACATCAGTGATGGTTATCTAAGCTGTTGGGGTATGATTTTGAGAGACAATATCGGCCTGGGCTAGAAAATAAAACAGTCGATGCCTTGTCGAGGAGAGTGAAGGAACCGCAGTTGGTGGCTCTATCGGTACTATTAGAGTTAGATTGGGAGTTGTTGCAGGATATTGAGGCGGATAAGGGGTTAGCAAAGATTCAGCCATCGCTAGCAAGGGGAGAGATGAGTTATCCAGGCTACACCTTAGAGGGGCAACGTTTGTTATACCAAGGCCGCCTTGTTCTTTCCAGCACATCGGCCCATATACCATGCCTACTCCAGGAGTTTCATGGGAGTGCAGTGAGGGGTCACTCTGGGGTTCTTAAAACTCATCGGCGCCTTACAGCTGAGTTGTATTGGGTGGGCATGAAGAAGGATGTGAAGGACATGGTTGCCGGGTGTGATGTGTGTCAACGTCAGAAGTATCAGGCAATGGTACCAGGAGAGTTACTACAAGCTTTGACGCTTCCAGATAAGGTTTGAAAGGAGGTGACGATGGATTTTATTAAGTGGTTGCCTCGATCAGAGAGGTACACGGTGATTCTCGTGGTAATTGATCGTCTGAGCAAGTACGCTAATTTCATATCCCTGTGACACCCATATACCGCCGTGAGTCAGTATTAGCAGAACCAGACCGGACCGGCGGTCCGACCGGGTAAACCGGTGAACCGGCCATGGAACCGGTCTGGTTTTGTAATTAACCCAAATAAGCAATTAAACCGGGATGAACCGGACTGAACCGGGTTGAACCGGGTGAACCAGTCATTAAACCAGTTGTTGAACCGGTCAATTTTTTATTTTTTTATTTTTCAAATGGTACAGTACAAACCTTTGGTTATGATTTTGTTGAGGTATATGAACTACATTATGACTCAATATTTCCTTTAAAATCATCATATTGGCTAAATTAATCACTAAATATGATTTTTATAGTTACTAGCAGCTATTCAAACACCTAGCGAATCTGGGAAGCGGTTGTTTCAGTGAATGGCATATGTTTATGAGGTAACTATTCAGATATGGTATTCAAAGCCCCAAGAGTAAATCAAGATTCATGCTTATGATAAAATCTGAATTAGGAACTGATTTGTTTATTGTGCTTAGTAATTCTGATGGACAGATGATAAGTGTCCGTTAACAAATGCTCTGTCTTGTTAAAATAGTAAGCATTTCTTTTCAATGGTACTAGGAGGATATTGGTATAATAAAATCATTCTTTCTTTATTTATTTTACTCTATTTTATTATTTTTTAGGTTGCAAAATTGTGTTCTTATTTGTTATTTTGTGGTTTAATCCCAAGTCAGTTGTTTTCCAAGATAGAGCAAACGGGGTTGGGTTGTTGGATCTTGGTTCAGAAACAAATAATATAAGTTCTAAGTTAAACAGGGTTAGAGATCTATTAATCTATGTTTCTTGCTTATCATTTCTTTGTTTACCCAGGTTGAAAAAGATGCCAAAGTTGATCTGCCATTTGAGATGGAGAAAGATTTTGCAAATAGATGAATAGCGATTAAGACAGTCCAATGGTTTGGTAAAGTAAGAAGTTGAGTGATTCCTCAATTTCCATTTAAATCATATCTATCTAGGTTGATGTCTGACTTCATAAACAAGTCAGAAATGATAATTATTGGCGTTTTGGTGGTTAGGGTCACTTTGACTCTCCCAGAAAGATTTTTTTATTTTCTAATCATTTACCTAGCTAATTAAGGATTAGGGTAGCAGATTAAACCATGACTCATCATATTTGGATTTTATATTGACATGGAATCTAGCGCTTCTTCATGGACATGTATTTTATCTTTTTGTAGTCAACAATCACTGGTCTTGCAAAATATTGACTAAATTTAATTTGTTATAAAAAAACCATTTAACCAACAATTTAGTTTATGACCAACACATTGTATATTTTTTTAACCTACCTACTGATAGAAATTGAGCATATACTATTTAAGCAATTGCAGGCAAACATTCAACAAAATGAACCAAATCCATGGTGTGTCATGCAAAACATGGTTCTAAGTGATGTTCTTTGTGTCTCATAAGGCCACGCCTTAATATAGGTAAGGAATCATATAAGGGTACATTTTTCACAGGTTGCAACATCATTGACATTTATGCTGTGGATCTATCTACAGCAACCAATCCAAGCAATACAATTTATTTTCAATGTCATCTTAAAATTTCCAAAACAGCCCCAAATGACAGATATCTGTCACAAATTGCAAAATTTTGATTAAAAAAAAATCTTATAGATACTACAAACAATGCAGTCCAAGGAAAAAAATTTTGAACTTGCTCCAATCAAACCCTTCTACATAAAATGGTCCGAATTTCTAAACTCATGAATTCAAATATCATCATGATGCACTTACAGAAGGTAACAACGATCCACGCCAGCGTAACCAGGTTTGCAGATGTGAGAACCCTAATCGATAACTATAGAGGAAACCCTACCTGCGTCATCGATCAAGAAAATACATAAGTAGCAATATAGAAAGCAGAAAAAATGACAGGATCGGTGAAAAAAAACCCACGATTCGAGACACGAGACCAAGACTGAGGGCGGCAGGGCGATGATGACACCGACAACACAGTGGCGGTGGTGAATCGCGGTGGCCAGCGGCGGCCAAGAAATAGATGGCGGGGGAAGTTAGACGGTGATATTTTTAGGGTTTGCTTTGGGGTTTTATCCATTAGGGAAAATTTTGCACATTAAAAAAAGTACTCATTTTAGATTTTAGATTTTTTATATTAAAAAAAGGTCACTGTACCTGAGTTAATCTATAATTTCATATTCCATGTGGCTTGTAATTGTGGGAGAGAGATAAGTGGGCAACATGGATTAGGACATTAGTAATTTTAAAAAAAAACTTAGAAAATGTTATAAAATATTTTATTGGAGTGAATGTCCCTTAGGTTACCCTTACCCCTTTATTTCTTAACTCCCCTTTCTTATCGTTTGGCTTACCCAAAAGGTTACCATTCTTTCTTGTAATTCATATATATATATATATATATATATATATATATATATATATATATATGTGGTTGTATCCAAGGAATTGAAAAAGAACAATAACAAGAAGAAGAAGAAAAGCTTCCTTCTACTTTCTCTTATCTTGCTCTCCTTTTGCCTTACTTTTCTTTATTAATTTCTATAGTTTTTATAACACGTTATCAGCACAAATTGTTCTCTACATGCAACAATTCCTCCTTGTTCTTTTCGTGTGAACCAAATTCACTACCGGCCTCAGGGTCGTAGTCCCGCCGAAGGATTTTTCTAGTGACATCTCTGTGTCGGTAATTATATTCATAGTTTTTCTATTTGAATTGAATTTGCATTTTTATATATGCAAAAAGCTCTATTATATTTTCTAATTTTCATTGAAAAAAAATTACAGCATGAAGCTAAAGGAAAAACTTGAAGTCTTGTGCACATCAATTAAGGCTTGAAGCCTAACCAAAATATTATTTTTCATAATTTGGCTTCATGATCAGTGCAAGACCTGAAGTCTTGTGCAAATAAATAAGGCTTGAAGCCTTAAACACAAAAGATTGATTTCATAATTTGAAAGAGGGTGCTTTCTATATATGTGCCATGAAAGACCATTGGTCACGTACCTGTCGTACGCCCAAGCATTTTGTTGACATCTTGGTCTACTAATCTTTATGGCATTTGTTGAACTCAATGGTGGTGATCTATGTCTAGCAGACAGTGCAACAACACACCATTTTGATAAATGAAATCTATTTTTCTACTCTATGTTATGTTGAGGCTAATGTCAGCACTATGTTTGGTACCACAAATTTAATAGACAACTCTGGAAGAGCATATATCATGTTCCTTGAAGGAACTAAATTCTTTATTAGTGATGCATTGTTTTCCAGCAAATCACAACGAAACTTACTCAATTTTTAATACATTCGATAGAGTGGTTATCGATATATAGTAAAAAGAAAGGCACTGATCGTGTACCTGTCGTACATCGAAGCACATTGTCAATCTTTATCAAGCACCAATAAAAGAAAAAGAATCATTGAAAATTCATGGGGGCATCCATTAAAGAACCAGAAGCTTCTTTTATCAAGTGAATTTTCATGTGTTTTATATTTATTTTGTAAAATATATGGATACTACCAAATCCATGATTGGATTGAACATCACTGATGAGGATATATGCCTTGTTGATAGTACGACAACGCACTCGATATTTAAGAGCAAGAAATATTTTTCTCATTTAATAATGGGTAAAACCAGTGTCAATACAATATCGGGCAGTATAAATTTGATTGAAGGCTCCAGAAGAGCAAATATATTGTTTCATGGAGAAACAAAATTTATTATAACTGATGCATTATATTCTCCAAAGTCCCACCGAAATTTATTGAGTTTTAAAGATGTACGTCTCAATGAGTATCATATAGAGACATCGAATGTGGGAAACAAAGAATATTTATATATTACTGCTATTACTTCGGGTAATAAGCAAGTATTGGAGAAATTGCCCGCATTCTCATCTGGAATTTATTATACATATATTCGAACAATTGAAGCAAATGCTATCGTAAACCAGAAGTTTACTGACTCAAATGAATTTATTCTATGGCATGATCGGTTAGGCCATCTTGGATCAATAATGATGCGCAAAATAATTGAAAACTCATATGGACATCCATTGAAGAACCTGAAGATTCTTCAATCAAATGAATTTTCATGTCCATCATGCTCTCAAGGCAAATTGATTATCAAGCCATCACCAAATAAAATTGGGACTGAATCTCCTATGTTTTTAGAGAGAATTCATGGTGATATATGTGGACCAATTCATCCACAATGTGGGCCATTTAAGTATTTTATGGTATTAATTGACGCATCAACGAGATGGTCTCATGTTTGCTTATTGTCAACTCAAAACCTGGCGTTTTCGAGGTTGTTGGCTCAAATTATTCGATTACGAGCACATTTTCCTGATCATACCATTAAGACAATACGGCTTGATAATGCTGGTGAATTTACATCCCAAGCATTTGATGATTACTGCATGAAGTTGAACATCCTGTTGCTCATGTTCATACACAAAATGACTTGGCAGAATCATTTATAAAGTGACTCCAATTAATTGCTAGACCTTTGTTAATGAAAACAAAACTTCCAGGTCTATACTTGGGGACACGCAATTTTACATGCCGCAACACTTGTGCGTATAAGGCCAACAAGTTATCAAAAATTCTCCCCGCTTCAATTGGTTTCTGGGCAAGAACCAAATATACCCCATTTGAGAATTTTTGGGTGTGGAGTATATGTCCCAATTGCTCCCCCACAAAGGACTAAAATGGGTCCTCAAAGAAGATTGGGGATATATGTTGGATATGAATCCCCTTCTATTATTAAATATCTTGAGCCATTGACAGGGGATGTTTTCACGGCTCGATTTGCTGATTGTTATTTTGATGAGACAATTTTTCCAACATTAGGGGGAGAAAATGGAAAAATGAAAATGTTGGAAAAAGAAATTACATGGAATGCTCTGGGTTTAAATCATCTTGATCCTTGCACAAAACAATGTGAACTGGAAGTTCAACGAATAATTCATTTACAGCGAGTTGCAGATCAATTACCGGATGCATTCTCTGATCCAAAAAGGATAACAAAATCACATGTACCAGCGAAAAATGCCCCTATTAGAACTGATGTCCCAGAAGGACCTTCTATAACAAATGAATCTAAAGTACGCCTGAAGCGTGGAAGACCAGCTGGTTCAAAAGATAAAAATCCTCGAAAGAAAAGGGGAACAAATGATCATAAAGAAAAGAGGGAGAAAACGGTCACTGAAATAAATGATAGCAAACTTCCAGAAGAAGTTCAAGATCCTGAAATTGATGAGGATAATCAGGAAATTTCCATAAATTATGTCTCAAATGGGAAAAAATGGGACAGAAAGGAAACAAATGTTCACAATATCTTTGCATATAATGTGGCAGTTGATCTTTTGAAAGAAAATGAAGATTCTGAGCCTAAATCTATTGAGTAATGTCGAAAAAGAAAAGATTGGCTAGAATGGAAAAATACAATCCCGGCAGAGTTAAGCTGTCTCATGAAACGAGCAGTTTTTGGACCCATGACTAAAACACCTGAAGATGTTAAACCTGTTGGATACAAATGGGTATTTGTGCGAAAACGAAACGAGAAAAATGAAATTGTTAGATATAAAGCAAGGCTCGTTGCACAAGGGTTTTCACAAAGACCTGGTATTGATTATGAAGAAACGTACTCCCCTGTAATGGATACGATCACATTTCGTTATCTAATTAGCCTTGCAGTACATGAAAAATTACAAATGCAGTTAATGGATGTTGTTACTGCATACTTATATGGTCAGCTGGATAATGATATATACATGAGAGTCCCAGAAGGACTTAAGATGCTTGAAGCATGTAATTCAAATTCTCAGGACATGTATTCAATTAAGTTACAAAGATCTTTATATGGTTTGAAATAATCTAGGCGTATGTGGTATCATCGCCTTAGTGAATATTTGTTAAAGGAAGATAAGAATGACCATATTTGCCCATGTGTGTTCACAAAGAAATCCAAAATTTGTGATAATTGGGGTATATGTTGATGATTTAAATATAATTGGAACTCCTGAAGAGCTTCCAATTACCGTTGATTATTTGAAAAAAAGAATTTGAATTGAAAGATCTGGGGAGAACAAAATTTTGTCTCAGCCTGCAGTTTGAACACTTAGAGGGTGGTATTTTTATCCACCAATCAAGATATACAGAAAGGGTTTTGCAAAGATTTAATATGGATAAAGCATATTCATTAACAAGCCCAATGGTTGTTCGATCCCTTGATATTCAGAAAGACCTTTTTCGACCTCGAGAAGATAACGAGAATTACTTGGTCTAGAAGTATCATATCTTAGTGTAATTGGTACCTTGATGTATCTTGCTAACTACACTCGGCCAGATATAGCTTTTGCCAAAAATTTATTATCAAGATATAATTTTGCACCAACACGGAGACATTGAAATAGTATTAAACATATACTACGTTATCTTCGAGGAACAGTTGATATAGGTTTATTTTATACACGTGAATTAGACGGGCAATTGATTGGATATGCAGATGTGGGTTATTTATCTGACCCGCACAAAACCCGATCGCAAACTGGTTATTTGTTTACACATGGGGGAATGACCATATCATGGCGTTCTATGAAGCAACCCATAGCTGCAACTTCTTCAAATCATGAAGAAATACTTGCAATTCATGAAGTAAGTCTTGAATGTGTTTGGTTAAGATCAATGACACACCATATTCAAGAAACTTGTGGTTTGTTGTCCCAGAAGGACACACCAACAATATTATATGAAGACAATATAGCTTGTATAGCTCAATTGAAAGGAGGATACATCAAAGGCGATCGAACAAAACATATATCACCGAAGTTATTTTTCACACATGATCTTGAGAAAAATGGTGATATTAATGTTCAGAAAATACAATCCAGTGAAAATCCTGCAGATACATTTACTAAGACATTACCCACTTCAACTTTTGAGAAATTTGTTCGCAAGATTGGGATGTGTCGCCTCAGGGATCTTCAATAAATGTCATCTTCAGGGGGAGGCATATACGCGCTATACTCTTTTTCCTTCGTCATGGTTTTGTCCCACTGGGTTTTCCTGACAAGGTTTTAATGAGGCAGCACAGGAAGCGTATATCAGGAAAGCTGTACTCTTTTTCCTTCTCTAGGATTTTTTCCCACTGGGTTTTTTCCTAGTAAGGTTTTAACGAGGCAGATTCCTATACAATGGACATTCAAGGGGGAGTGTTATGAAATATTTTATTGGAGTGAATGTCCCTTACGTTACCCTTACCCCTTTATTTCTTAACTCCCCTTTCTTATCGTTTCACTTACCCAAAAGGTTACCATTCTCTCTTGTAATTCATATATATGTAGTTGTATCCAAGGAATTGAATAAGAACAATAACAAGAAGAAGAAGAAAAGCTTCCTTCTACTTTCTCTTATCTTGCTCTCCTTTTGCCTTACTTTTCTTTATTATTTTCTATAGTTTTTATAACAAAAAATAAAATTTTGCTAAATGTCCTGCTTAATAGTATTTGGTAAACCATGTTTTGCATAACGTTTCATAAAACTGAATTGATGTTAAGAATTAAGAATAATAATAATAATAATAATAATAATAATAATAATAATAATAATAATAATAATAATAATAATAATATCTGATGAAGCCAACGTTTGATAACCAATTTTCATATTTAAAAAATAATTAAGTTTGAGGTTTTTATTGAGATAGTAACATATATGATATTAATTTAAAGGCTTTTAAAATTAATAACATTTTCATGTTCTTAAAATTATTTTTTGATTATAATAAAAATATTATTATTAATTTTAAGGTTCTTACATTAATACCAAATACTTTAATGTTTTTAATACTGCATACAAACATTATATTAACTTTATACTTTTATCTCAATAAAAACATAAAATTAATTAAATTTTATAATCTGAGTTTTAAGATTTTTACTTATTTTTAATGTTTTTAACTCTATATTAACTTTTTTGGGTTTTTTTTATCTGTGTACCCTGAAAAAAAGAAAATTTCCTACCTTGTATAAGACGGGTGGTCTCGGGTTCGAACCTCCTCTCGCACAAGGTAGTGACAGGTTCCCTACTTAGAGGTGTTTGGCGCATTGAGCTTGCTCCATGGTAGAATCCTCCTCTACGTAGGGTGAGAGCATAGTACTCGCATTGAGATTGCTCTGCACGCAACACGTTGAGCTTGCTCCATGCAATTGTACACGTTGAGCTTGTCGGCTAATTTTTTTTTAAAAAAGGAAATTTCATCTATACCCTTGAACAAAACCATAATTACATGTATACCCCTCAGGTTTTTGGTTTAATTTATTATATATATACCCTTTGGTTTAACATCAGTGTTCAATAAGAAATCGTAGTTTTGAGAAAAAGACCGTTATACCCTTTCATATATGCCCTTGAAAAGTTCAGTTGATTGTAAATTTATAAAGATATAAAAGTTTTTTTCTTGATCCATCATTTAAATTTAACTATAGTTAAGGCTTTTCAATAGACAGTAGTTAATAGATTTTAACAAGGTATAATCCCTTGTTTAGTCCCTCTAATTAAGTCAGGTTGCCCCTTTAATCCCCCTATTCCAATTTTGCCATTGAGAGTCCCTCTATTATTTCAATCGAGAAATCTCAATCTCTGCCCCTAACCGACTTTAACTTTGCCGCCCAAGATGCTGACATGGCCTTTTTTATGAATAAAACATTATTAAAAAAATAATAATAACTTAAACCGGTTTTTGTTATTTAATAAGCTTTATTTGAATTTTCGGATCCGGATCTGGATTCGAAACCTAAATTCACCCCTTCCTCCTATCCATGTGACGTGACAATTTTTTTAAAGCAGGTTGACGAGGTAATTTTTTTTAAAATATAATAACATAATTAATTATTTAATCACCAGCATAAGTATACTAATTATAATTAATACAATCAAATAACATAATTACAAATAACTACAATCAAATAATACAAGTAAAATTTAATTGTTTTACTAACAAAACAATTAACAACTAATCAACTAAACAATCCAAACATAATAACACTAATTAGCCTAACCTTAACCTTAACCCTTCTTGTCGCCGCCTAAGATCTCCACCAGGCTGACTACACAACCTCCGCAGCTATATAGCAGTGAATACTTGTTGAAAACTAAAGATGAAGCACTAAACTACTTTAAAATCTATATATCAAAGGTTGAGAACCAACTAGAAAGAAAAATCAAACGACTCTGGTTTGATCGTGGTGGAGAGTATACCTCTCGGGAATTCATCCAATTCTATGAGACTTATGGAATAATCCGTAAGACGACGGCTCCCTATAGCTACTCACCCTAATCAAATGGGGTGGCCGACCGAACTTTGACGGGCTTGGTCAATGCCATGTTGAGTAGTTCAGGTTTACTTGAGGAATGGTGGGGGGAAATCTTTCTTACAATGTGCTTCATCCTAAACAGGGTTCCCACTAAAAATAGTGAGGTTACCTTGTATGAAGGATGGAAGGGAAGAAAACCAAATGTCTCATTTCTGCGCGGATGGGGATGTTTGGCTAAGGTCAACATACCACAACACAAAAAGAGAAAATTGGGACCTAAAACTGTTAACTGTGTCTTTCTGGGATATGCACTTAACAGTGTGGTCTATAGGTTCTTAGTAGTGGGTTATGAGACTAGAGAAATTGTTATTGATTAGAGTCTTAGGATGCTTCATTTTTTGCTTTCCTATGAAAGACAAGACTACAATTCCTTGTGATGAGTCACCACCCCCTGCATTTGTCTCTATAGAGGATACTTCTGAGAGCTTTTAGCTCAAAATGAGTAAGAAACAAAGGACTGCAAAATCCTTTGGTGATGATTTTGTGATATACCTAGTGGATGACATGCCTAGAAACCTTCCAAAGGCATATGCATCACCAGATACAGAGTACTAGAAGGAAGCAGTCTGTAGCAAGATGGATTCCATCATCGCAATGGTACATGAGAGGCCACTCATCTTCCTGCTGGGTGTAAGCTAGTAGGTTGTAAGTGGATCTTCAAAAAGAAGTTACGGCCTGATGGAACTATTAGCAAGTTCAAGGCCCAACTTGTGACTAAGGGGTTCACTCAGAAAAGAAGGTGAGGACTATTTTGACACCTATTCTCCTGTGGCCAGGACTACTACGATCCGGGTGCTTATTGCACTGGGTGCCTCATGTGTTCTCCTTATCCATCAGATAGATATGAAAACAACTTTTCTTAATGGAGAGTTGGAGGAAGAGATCTATATGGAGCAACTTGAGGGATTTGTGGTTCCCGGACATGAGAAGAAGGTGTGCAAACTAATAAAGTCCCTATATAGTCTAAAATAAGCCCCAAAGCAATGACACGAGAAGTTCGACAGAACTTTGACATGCGCCGGCTTTTGTGTGAATGAGGTTTACAAGTGCGTATACTACAGATTCAATGGGATTTTAAGGGTGATGCTCTGTTTATATGTGGATGACATCTTGTTGTTCGGGACTAACATCGAAGGAATAAATGGCGTTAAGTCATTTCTGCCCAAGAACTTCCATATGAAGGATCTTGGATAAGCGGATGTAATCCTGAACATCAAGCTCATCAAGGGTGAGAATGGGATCACATTATCTCAATCTCATTATGTGGAAAAGGTCTTGAGTAGTTTTGGGCATCTAAAGAGCAGATCTGTATCCACACCCTATGATCATGCTCTCTAAGGTTGTGTAAGAACATTGGACTCGTAAAGAATCAACTGAGATACTCTCATATCATAGGATCTTTGATGTATCTAGTTGGTGCGATGAGGCCAAATATCTCCTATACTGTGAGCAGGCTTACTCGTTATATGTCTAATCTTGGAGATGATCACTGGCGGGCACTTGAGCGTGTACTTAAATACCTCAAGGGGACTATGACACATGGGTTACACTATACCGGCTACCCTACGATCCTTGAAGGGTATAGTGATCAAAGCCACTAGTGGAATGTGTTCAGTTTGGCAGGTGCAAGAGTTGCATGGCAGTCTACAAAACAGACTATCTTAACACGCTCTACTATAGAGACTGAACTAACTGCACTTGAGATAGCTGCTCATGAGGCTAAGTAGCTGCACGAGCTTTTGATGGATTTACCTATGCTGAAAAACCAATTTCAACTATTCTTGTGTACTATGATAACCAAGCTGTGATAGCAAAGGTTAACAGTAGTAAGGAGAATATGAAATCCTCAAGGCATGTGAAAAGAAGGTTAAAGACTGTCATGAATCTTCATAGACATGGAGTGATCACTGCGTAGTATATCCATATTGAGAAGAACTTGGCTGATCCCTTCACTAAAGGGTTATCGCGAAGGGTAATCTGTGAAGCATCAAGGGATATGGGTTTGAGATGTATTGATTAGTTGCCAATAGTTGTAACCCATCCTACCTGAGTAGAGATCCTATGAAGTAGGCAAATGGAAAAAACAAGCTGATTAGGTAACTAGAAGTACACCTTAACCAGAGGATGCATATGTACTTCATATTGTATGGGGAGGCTGAGTATAACTCTTAATGTATTCGAGTCCTTGGAAAGGATGGGTATTTATCCTACAGGATACCTTGGAGAATACATCTATGTGAGTGTGATCGGAGGTCGCGATCTATGAGAGCCGGGTACTCTCTAAAACACTTATGAGCAAATACAGGGGAATGAGCGTAATGCACCAAACCGTGAGGTTAGGCTTACGCAGCCAAGTATTGTACGTGTGCTCTTTGGGTGAAGTTTGTCACTTCAAGTTGCAAATTCAAGGCTGAGTCCATTTGCTTATGTGAATGAATGACTCCCTTAGTAGCTAGATGAAGGTTCAAACCCAAAAGGTACCTTTGTCAAAAACATAGTATATAGTAACACTTAACAAGACTTTCCATATTTCCAAAATTTTGAAATTTTAGCGGGGGATTGTTACGCAAAAATACAAAATTCTGGGGTTTGTTTTGCAAAACCTTTTTCTTTAATTTAGGAAATTATTATACGATCCAAAACTTTACAATTACGGGGGCGATTATGTAAAACTTCATATTTTGGGACTTTATTATGTAATGTAAAAACCTCATAAGTTGGGGGGCTATTGTGAAAACTTCAAAAACTCCCCAATTGAAACGACACCCGTTGAAATAGGGACACGTCTTGCAAAATGTGCACGAGTAGACGCTACTCGTTGGAACTCTCTGCTGAATAGAGTACTAGGTGAGGAGAAGTTAGAACATAATTGATTATCTCTTTCGTTTTCATTTCATCTTCTTTTGGGGAAAATCTTATTTCTTGCTGTGTTGCACCTAAGCCAACCCTTGACCCATTCTGTGACGTGCACCATTGAAGGAAGGAGAAGTATCTCCGTCAAACATCGTCGTGGAAGCCTTGCACGAGGCGGAGAATAGTTTTTCTGGGACAACGTTTCTACGCGCTTCTCCATTAGTTTATCTTTGCGAGGCATCCTGGTGAGGTTATTGTTCTCTTGTTTATCCACAGAGATCTTAGATTCATTCTTTCCCTCCCTTGATATAAATCTTATCATCTTGGTTTTTATTTTTTTATCTAGTTCTGAATCCGCAAATTAGCACGATGTTAGGTTTTATTTATAATGTCATTACATGCCTTATCTATTTGATCTTTCAATATCTTATTGCTTATCATATTCTGATTTTGTAAACTAGCATGTTGTTAGGTTTTATTTACAATGTTATTACATGCCTTATCTATTTGTTTTTTCAACATTTTATTGCTTATCATATTCGGATCTTGCAATCTAGCATAATTTTGGATTTCATTTACAATGCTATTGCATGTATTATATGTTTAATTCTTCCAAAAATTATTGCTTGTCATGTCCTGATCCTGTAAAGTAGTATGTTGTTATATTCTATTTACAATGCTATTATTATCTATTTGATCCTTAAACATCTTACTGCTTATCATGTTCTGGTTTTGCAAAAATAATATAATTTGGGATTTTATTCATGATGGCATTGTATGCCTTATTTCCCTGATCTTTCAACAAGGAACGCGAATCAAGAAGCATGTAACGATCTACTCCACCAGTTTGAGAAGCATACGACCATTAGAGAGAGGAGTTGAAGCTTGGTCGGGCTCCAGAACTCCAAAGTCCTCGCAAAAGGTGAAAGCTTTCTTGAAAGAGGTAGATCGAAGAGAGAAAGGGCGTATTCAATGCTGGCGAGGAAGTCGGGGAGGAGGTCAAGGGGAGGAGCAACGGCTAAGGAGTCTATGAGATAATAGAGGAGAGAGAGAGAGAGCGACGAGGTGGGAGGGTTCATGTCGAGAGAAAGGGCCGAGTAGGAGGGAGTGAGGGGTAGAATAGAGAGGATGAGAGAGGAAGAGGGGTGGAAGGACTTGCGAGGCCAGATGGATAGGAGGAAGAGGAGGAGTGGGCAGCGGGGGAGGAAGGAGATAATAGGATTAGGGTTTATTTAATTAGGATTAGGGATTAGTTTATTTGTTATTAATTATTATGTGACGGAGAGGGGTGAGTTTAGGTTTCAAATCTGGATTCGGATCCGAAAATTTAAATAAAGCTTAGTAACTAACTAAAATCAATTTAAGTTTTTATTATTTTTTAATAATATTTTATTCATGAAAAAGGCCACCTAGACGGCAAAGTTAACGTCGGTTAGGGGAAGGGACTGAGATTTCTCGATTGAAATAATAGAGGGACTCCTAACGGCAAATTGGAATAAGGGGGGACTAAAGAGGCAACCTGACTTAATTAGAGGGACTAAATAGGGAATTATACCTTTTAACAAGTGTATATTCGTAATTAAATAGAAAACTTGGGGTGTTTTGAGGGAATAAGACACAATTTTCCCTAACTTTTAATATGAGAATCAAATTTTAATTTTTTTAATTTTTTTTATATAAACCAGCGTTTCAAACACCTACTTCATTTTAAATTTTTATTTAAAAAATACTTATTTTGGCCTTTTTAAAAATCCAAAATTTAGAAAAAAGGTTTATGAAGCTTTTTGTCCTTCACATAAAAAGTTTTTAGAAATACTATATGAAAAATTGCTTTTCCAATTTATAATATATAAATAAAAATTAATTTATGATTTATCTAATATTACTTCAAAAATTTCTATTGCTTAAGATATCCAGACTTCCAAATATCATACTAGTTATATTTATGTTACCAAACATTTTATTAATAATTCTTGGAATTCTCACAAGTTCGACAAACTGCACTGCCATGGATTAAATCTGACCATACCCCCATTACACCGAAATACGACCCACACGTGCCCTAATAATGTCTCTTCCAATTCAACAAGAACTGAACCACAATAGAAGGGTTCTGGGTAATGATATGAAACTAGTGGGAAGGCACAATTTTTGACTGGATAGAGAATTCACTGTGTCAAAAAAGTTAACTCTAATACACAAAAGACTAAAGAAGTGGAACATCCAAAAGTAAAAAGAAAAAGGCACAAGGGAGAAGGAAATACTCAACACACTTCAAAGTTTAGACATACAAGAGGAAACTAAAAACCTAAGCCTAGAGGAGGAACATATGAAAATAGCTTGATAGAAAGAAGATGAATAATTACAACCAGAGAGGCACACTGGAGACAATGTTCCTGTATAAACTGGTTGAAAGAAGTTGACCAAAACACAAAGTTTTTCTATGTTGTGGCAAACAAGAGAAGGAACATGAATTGGATACACAAAATAAAAGTAGGAGAAAACATCAATAAAGGGCATGACAACATATCAACAACGATAACGACACATTTCACAAAGCTCTTTGGCTCTTCATCACCAAAAGAGATAATAGATATACAATTGACTGGGACAAGGTGTTCGCACACAAAGAACAAATCAGCTTGGAACAACTAGACAATCCCTTCACAATAGAGGAAGTATGGGAGGTAGTCAAGGATCTTAACCTTGACAAAGTACCAGGACTAGACAGATTCCCAATGTCTATCTACCAACAAGGTTGGAATATCATGAAGAAGACATAATGAAAGTCTTTAATGATCTCTACCAGGGGAATACAAACATAGAGAGGCTAAAGTGGGCTTATATATTACTAATACCAAAGACTGTGCCAAGAACTATCTCGGACTACTGGCCAATCAGCTTGCTAAACTGCTTAATGAAGATCATCACAAAGGTGTTAGCAAATAGACTTAAAAAAGTAATAGACAAGCTTGTAGATCACACACAAAAATCCTTCATCAGGATAATATCTTAGCAGCCGAGGAGCTAATCTTCAAAGTGAAGAAAAGTATAGCAAATGAAGCCTTATTAAAGGTAGACTTCAAAAAAGCTTTTGACATGATGAACTGAGATTTTCTAATGGACATTCTCCAAGTAAGGAGATTTGGTCCAAGATGGCTTGGCTGGATCAATACAATATTTGCCTCCTCAAAAACAAAGTTCCTCCTTAATGGGTGACCTACAGGGTATGCACGACACAATAGGAGACCCACTCTTGTAGTGGCCCTACTCTTGGTACTGGTCACTGACGTCCTTAGCACTATGTTATCAAATGTCACAAGGGCAAGCCTCTTCAAAGGCATCCGTTGTGGTGAGACAATAAAAGAGGAGATTTCACCCCTCTAATATACGAACGACTTGCTCCGGGTACGTCAACCTCTTAGAACCCTCAAGTTAATATTCTATTTGTATCAGGGACTATCTGGATTACGCATAAACTACCATAAAAGTGTGATAATTCCAATCAAAACAATTACTCATACTCCCCAAAACCTTGGAAGAGTGATGGGTGCAGCATAGGTAGCCTACCTATCAAAAATCTAGGGCTCCCAATCTCAAGCACCAAACCAAGGAAGGAAGATTGGAGAACGGTCATCAGTAAAATAAAGGCAAGAATTGCCACATGGAACAGGAAGCTACTATTACTAGGAGGGTGGATCACGCTAATTAATTCAGTGATATCTGTAATCCCAAACTACCGGCTCTCTATATATTATCTGTCGAAGTGGGTGATTAACTAGATTGACCAGATGAGACATGATTTTCTATGTAAGGGGGCAGGAAGGGAGGTTAAAGCATATAGACTAGTATGCTAGGAGTGATTGTGCAGAGAATATGGGGGAATGGAATAATCAACCAGCATAGCTTTAATATGGCTAAACTAGGCAAATGGTGGTGGAAACTACTGATAGGGCAAGCAGGCACATGCTTTCATATACTAAAAAGCCTATACTTCAGGAATACCGCAATGAATCCTTTCTTAAAAGCGCTAACCAAGGCCTCTTTTTTTTGGAAAGGAATCACCTAGCAACAAGAGGCTCTCTTGCATAATATGGCACCTAGATTGAAAGTCAAGCACTAAACTCGATCTACCCTACCCTCCAAGGCATGGCTTGGTAGACGTGGATCATGATACAAGAAGTGATGAGTGCATAATTACACATATTTTCATATCATATTTGCATGCACTTTGTCTATCTTTTTGCATGGATTCCTCTGCTTTTGTGCTATGTTAGGTATTTTTTTTATCAATGGATAGGTAAACAGGCCTCGAAACAAAAGAAGCAAAAAATGAATTCAGAGCCAAATGAGCTACAGAAGTCAAGAATTTATTACAAGAGCTACATGACTCTAAAAGTAACCTTCACCATTCAAATTGAAGAACAAGAAGACACGAACACCCAGTTAAATCTTCAAGTCAATCCGAGGTCAATTGGTTATCCGATCAAGCGTTTGATGAAGACTGCGCAGAGTTAGAAAAGCCACATGGCCACAAAACTTCTAATACGGCTGTATCATATGTACACGGCTGTGTGTGTGCCCGTGCGAAGGCTGTGTACATCTCGGGATAAGCCAAAAATGCATTAATTCGATTCTAGATGATTCCAGACTCACACACGGGGTCAACACGGCCCAAACACAGCCATGTGGCGTAAAATTGAAGCCTCTAAAAGGCTGTTGGATCAAATTTTAAGGGGACTTTTGGCGGATCAACTTTCAGGGGTTCTTTGGCCGTCGGCTAGGGTTTCAGAGAGGAGATTGAAGGCGGAGGAGACATAGAGCAAGGGAGTTTGATTTATTTTATTATGTCTTCATCTTTAGATCTTGTTAGGGCATCCCATAGTATGAGAGGCTAAACCTCTTGTGGTACCTAAGGTCCTTGAACCCTTAGATGAACTTGTAACTCTTTTACTTTATTTAATACTAGGCCTTTCTTTTTTATAATTCCTATGCATTATCTATGTATACTTAATATTTATGGTTTGTTAGTGCGAAAGCGCCGATCACATAATTAGAGTTGCTTGATGCATGAAGAGAGATCTCGGTAAAGCTAGATCCGGGCATAGATAATAGGGGATGCACGCACGACGAGAGATCGAGCGATCGCAGTGATTTCATAACACACTCGCCGAATTAGGGTAAAACTTAATAGTAGGAACCACATAACCCACGTTAATTGTTAGCATAATGCATTCGTATAACGAAGTCACTGTATGGGACTAGGGTTTGGTTGCAGAGAGATTGGGATCAAACTAATTTAGGGTTTCTCATGGCCCAAGAATACACCAACTAGATAGCCAGTATTAGGAATTGAGTCGAGCAAGGTATTCTTCACGGAGATGTTATTGTGTTTGATACCACCTACAACACTAACCGATATGGGATGATTTTCTCCCCAATTTTAGGGGTTAATAATCATGGAAAGACTGTTACTTTTTCATGTGCTTTTTTGAGTGACGAGACCACGGATTCCTTTGAGTGGTTGTTTAGTCATTTTTTGCAATTAATGCCAGGCCCACCGCCCAAGATGATTATAACAGATCAAGATTTGGCTATTGAGAAAGCCATTGCAACCAAATTGGAAAGTACATATCATAGGTTTTGCATATGGCACATTTTGAACAAATTTTCGAAGAAGCTTGGCCCATCTATATACGATGAATACTACCACTCCTTCAAAATCTGCATCTGGGATACTGAAACCAAAGAAGAGTTCGATGAGAAATGGAAGAAATTGCTTGAAATATCTAACTTGCAGGAGCACAAAAGGTTGGATTCATTATTTATGGTGCGATGTAAATGGGTGCCTGCATATGTAAGGCAAATCTTTTCAGCTGGGATGTCTAGCAGTCAGCGCGTCGAAAGCCATCATTCATTCTTTAAGAGATATTGTGACAGAAGGAATTCCCTTACAGATTTCATCAAAGGTTTAATAGAGGTCTTGCAAGACAAAGACACGAAGAATTGAATGATGAACATGTGAATATTAATGAATACCCACGTCTCAAAACACCTCTTCCAATAGAAAAACAAATGGCAGATTCTTACACGAAGTACATTTTCCATAAATTTCAAGAAGAGTTTTGGCAAAGCATGTTATATAGGGTGATTCCTATTAAAGATGATGAGAACTCCACTGTGTACAAGGTGGTTAAGGGTGATATTTCATCAAGTTGGGAGCGAGAGTGAGAACTTGTTGAACCAAAAAATTCAGAACTAATAGCATGTAGTTGTAAGAAATTTGACTCCGAAGGAATCCCTTGTAGGTATATTCTAGCACTTTTAAAGAAAAAAGACATTGAATGTTTGCCTACGAAATATATCTTGTCGCGTTGGACCAAGGAAGCCAAAAAGCAAGTAGTAGTTGATGGGTTTGGGGTCGAGGTGACCGATGTTTGTGATAAGTCATTGTTTTCACAACGAACAGTATTGAGCCAACTTGCAAATTCTATAATTGATGATGTCCTCCGGAATGAAGATGATGTCAAAACTTTCGAGAACTTTTGTTACAATTTCGTGCTAACTTGAAACAACGAAACAGTAGTAGTAGTGTTGGGGAATCTATAACTGTGAATCGCCCTCACCAATTCTCATACAAGGAGCCAAGCCAAGTTAGTTTTAAAGGATCAGGGAAGCGTCTTAAAAGAGCAAAGGAGAGGTCTAAGCCAAAAGGTTGACGCTGCAATTATTGTGGTGGCATTGGAGTGACACATGACAAAAGAAATTGCCCAGAAAAGAAAAATATGTATGAATTTTTTCATTTTCCTTTTTGGTTTTAATTATTATTAAAATAGTATTGTTTTAACTAGTGCCTTTTGTTTACATGCAGCGTATCACAAGGTGAATGTTCTCCATCCGAGGATGATCAAAGTTATGAAGGAAGTGATTCTTGATAGTTCATGGATCCCTTTTTTTCTTTTTCAACTTTGTTTTTGGACCTTATGGCTGTGATTTTGTTCTTTTTCATGATTCTGATTATTTGATTTGTTTGGCTAACAACAACAATTGAGTTAAATTTTTGAGTCTGAGGGTCACTTGCAGAATAATGTTTTCAGTGGAAAGAACATTCAAATTTCATCCTAATTCTTGTCTCTGCAGTATTCCAACTCTTTTGGTGTGCAAGAATTATGCAATTTTAGTTCATGGAATTTGCTACATCCGCTATTGAATTAAATTTTCAAGTTGAAGAACACTTGGAGAATTATGTCATTTTAGTTCATGGATGATGATGAATAGTTCAGAATTATGAAATTGATTGTTTGATGATCATATCCGTTTCTCAGTTTCATTTCTGATTGTGTGATGTTTCTCATTTTCATTTCTGATTATGTGATGTTTTTCAATTTCATTTCTGATTGTGCTATATACTTCCTTAAGCTCATCAATTTCATTTCATCTAAGATTTCTGCATTCGTTAGATGCCTATAAATTTACTAATGTATTTATGTAATGCCTTTTTGCGGGATGGGAGAATAGTTCAGTATTAAGATTTTTGCAGGTGTCTATCACCAACTATGAGCACCAGGTGTTATTACCTTCACGGGAAGAGGATGATCAACTCTGTGTGCCTAGTTTGAGTGTCTCTGTTTTGTTTTTAATTTTGCCATCAAGGAACATGAACATGGGTACTATTAATGTACATTGGTTTTTTCTGATGCACACTTGCAAACAAATAGTCAGTCATAAGATTTTGCAGTTTTCAAATCTAGCCATGCAAATTCAGGCAACAAAAACACCATCATCTCCTGCAACAAATCTTTCATTGTCAATGTTTGTTTTTCCTTGCAAGAGATTTAATCAATGTCTACAATAATCTATTCAAAACAATTAAGCAAAACAAGACTTCAACTTGGGAAACAAATATAGATACAGTGAGCTCTTAGGAAACTTCTGAATATCTTATGTTGTTTGGATAAAAAAAAATTTCAAACAGTTGTAGTAAACAGAAAATACAGAGCCGTAGTCTTCCTGCATGCCTGTCAATTTCATGTAACAACAGCAGATATCTATCCCTCAGTTCAAAGCCAAGTTTCACCCTCAACTGGTGAAACTACTGGGAATTACTCCAAGATCAATTCTAATGAAAATATATACAATTATTATTTAGTGTTGCAATGCTTTTTTCTGCAAATCCTGTATTTTCTTTGTAGAGTTGGCCTTCATCTTTAAAAACTCTTGGAGCTCCCTTGGATCATGCTTGATAACTTGAGCTCCTCTCCATTCTTCACCAGGATTCAAGACCACTGGAACAAGCATGGAAGCAGCACCTCTAAATTATTTTCATTAAACACTCATTTTAATGTATCTGTTATTACCTGTGATCAATCTTTTTATCTGACCTCCTGAGAGGGTCATCCTGGTGGTCCAAGTAAGATGGTCATCCTGCAAATACATAACTTTAAATTTTATGCAATTTTGCCTGTGAAGTAATTTTTGAGTAGAAACACTAGAGGAAAAGCAAAAATTTTTGCTTTCTGTTCATTATTAGCACAGCTTAGCTTCAAATCTCAAGTGTGTGAATGCCATTACTTACCAGATCAGCGTGTTCAAAAAATTTCAATGTGTTTAGACCAAAGGAAAGATAAGACATCATGAATGATATTCTCATTTATATTTGAAAATGTAACTACAAATCATATAAAGTGAAAAAAATATGAAGTAACATGGAAAAACATGGGGAAAAAACACGAATGCATGGTCTTCTCTAAATCATCATGCACAACAAAGCATTGGTAAGGATATAATAATCCATTCCAAACAGAGGATATTGCATCAAACAAAGCCAACCACATCCTTTGTCTTGACTATTCATGAATAAACAACAAAAGAAATGTCAACAACCATTTTCTAAACATAAAGGCAACAAAATGAAATCATATTCATAGCCACATTCTGGGAAATTATCATTTTTCTTGTCAGCTGTACAATGAAAAACACGATTAAAAAAAGTAGCCTTTTCTAAATATAACAGCAACAAATATGAATCATATTCATAGTCATATTCTGGGGAATTATCTTTTTTTCCTTTTGTCAGTTGTACAGTGAAAAACACGATTAAAAGAGCAACCTTTTCTCGATCACAATCACAACATCCCAACAAATGCTGTATATGTAATCAAATAAGAGGAAACACGTAGTTGCATATGAACATTATAAATTGAAAATTAGCAGATGAAGATCTCAAAGGAAAACAGTGAGCCCTGACCTCGGATCACGCCGAGAAGGCCCGAAGACATGGAGAATCGAGGGGCGATCGACCTGGAATCATCCTGGGAGGCGGCATCGACCACTGGGTCACGAGAGGAGAGGGAGGAAGCGGCAGAGGCCGGACTCCATGACAGGGACGTTCATCGAGGGGTGATCGACCTGGAATCATCCTGGGAGGCAGCATCGACCACTGGGTCACGAGAGGAGAGGGAGGAAGCGGCAGAGGCCGGACGCGAGGGAGAGAGGGAAAGGGCGAGAGCTGATCTCCCTCGCGCCGGCAGTCGTCTCCTAGGGAGTTCGTTCTCCTTCTTCGATCTCGGTTTCGCGAAGGGAGAGAAAGAAGCACGCGACACGAGGGAGACAGGGAAAGAGGGGAACAGGAAAAGGGGGACAGGTACGCAGAGGAGAAGAGAAGAGAAAGGAATCCTATTTTTTAATATTAAATCCGCCACATCACCTTCGCCACGTCAGCTCGACCTCAAATTATAACTTTTGGCCGGCCTGAAAACATCAGGCCTATACATATATATATATAAAGATGGGCATGTTGCGATATCCCAAACGCCGATCCAACCAGCACGAACCCCCAACTCAAACACCCTTTTTGAGCAAAAAGATAGCTATGAAATCAAGGTATGGGAAGAAGAGATGGTAGGATGATAAGGTACGGCTGATATTAAGTCCCTGACTGTCACGCCCCGGCCAGATCTCCATGGCCTCGAGCACGTGTACAGACCGGCCGTACCCAAGTGGAGGCGAGCCCCACTCGGATACAAGGCCTAAATGAATCATAAAGCATGCAATATAATAATTCTAAATATCATAAATATTTAGAGTATTTACAGTGGAATCAATAATAAAGGGTTCAGTCACCCTATACAAAACTAGGCCATACAAAGGTCCTATAAAAATATCTCACACAAATATCATATGAGGTTCTCGAACCTCAGCAAGCTAATCCCAAACCCTCACGCAGCTCCTGAAACCAATCCAACTAATCCCTCAAACCTGAAAGAGAGAAAATCAAGTGGAATGAGCTTTGGAAAGGAAAGCTCAGTAAGTACCCTGCAGAAAACACAATGAATCCAATCCAGATAACAACGGATGGTCAAGAAGGACATATCGAAAATAGTCTGCACAACAAGCCAATCAAATGGGGCCCCTAAACTCAACCAATCACACCTCCACGGTCAGCACAAGTGCCGCGTGCCTCGATGGTCAAGTGTCGGACGACAGGTGGCTATGCTCAGCGAGCCCGCTCACTCCACTGACGCATACCGACCCAACCTAAACACAAGCACCACGAGTCTCACAGTAATGTCCCGGTCCACGGTGGCATGCTCAGTGAGCATCCAACAACAACTTATACAAACAACCAATCAACAGATATGGAAGCAACAAACCTAGTATATGCAGGGAATCAACAACAGAGATCCAAGGCATCATAACAACATGCACAAGCACAAAACCAACAAAGAACATACCAAACAAGGTAACAATACGGTCAAAGAAACCCATCTTTGGGTGGGAGTTAGGCAAAGGCACTTTCCTTCTATCGAGGAAGACTGGAATCACACGAGACTTCCTCCTAATGTGTCTCTTCGCTCCACGTCGGTATCTATTAGTATAGTCTATTTCAGTAACCGTAATAGCTCATAAGAAAAATTCTCTACATGAAGGTTAGCACGTTTCCTAAAACCCACTAATCTCAAGTGGTCCAACACATCAAACAGGTTAGTTGATCAATTTGTCTTATAGGTCTAGAGTTCATTATCTCACTCTAATCCTAATCCATCTATAATATGGTTCCCTGAACCTATATGCCTTCTTATGATATCTCTAACCCAAGCTTATATCAATAAATAATAGAAATGAGACTTATTTATTTATTTACCCATATAACCCATATCCTTTTGAAGTTATTTAACTGCCTCATAACTAGCTGATATTCATCTTCTTCACATGTGAGCCCATATTCATTATTTTACATTTCACTATACACTGTGTGAGCTTTTAATCAACATGATTTGCGTTCATTAACACTAGAGACTTCAATAGTCAAAATTGGTGGTTGATCCTTGAAACTTC